>CM024520.1:41801675-42455106 GCA_014182375.1 Eucalyptus virginea
AGGTGGGAAGGAGTTGAATGCAACAAGAAGCGCCCATGTCTTGAAGCTTGATCTTCGTAATCCATGTATAGAAGAGATCAATATTGACGTCTTCGTACCTTCGAGATAAGTGCATGCCGGAGGTAACATAGTTGCTTCTTTAACTGATCTGATATCCAAGTATTTGGACCTCGAGTGGCAACAACTTTTAACCCAAGAAACCCAATGTTCTTGCTTCTCTTCAGAAACTAGAGTATCTTAACCTCTCAAATGCAGGCTTCTACGGATATATTCCTAGGCAGCTCATTAACCTTTCCAAATTACAGCACTTGGATCTTAGTAGTAACTCCGGTATGGGTTATTTAACTCAAACGACTTTGATTGGGTGTCAAAATTATCTTCCTTGAAATATTTGCACATGTCCGGTGTTGACCTTTATAAGGTCAAAGATTGGTTTGGTTCCATTAACATGCTCCCATCTTTGCAATCTTTAGGATTGAGCGGTTGTAGATTGCAAGATATATCTAGCTCTTTGCAAGCCAATTTCACATCTCTTAGATATCTCAGCATGGGGTCCAATAATCTAAGTTCTATTCCCCCATGGATCTATAACTTTAGCAAACTAAGAACATATTGATGTGTCCAGCAACTCACGGGTACTACAATTTTCTCGTCGTATCAAACGCCCTTTTCCCATGACAATCATCGAGAATAATCAAGGGCTTGTCTTCTTTGATGTGTCTGAAAATTCGCTACATAGTGATTTTCCCCAAACCCTGAGCAGCCTTTGCAAATTGCAAGTGGTGATTATGCTGTAACTTCTTCAATGGGAATATCTCTAACATTTTAGGCAATTCATGATTGCGTAAAGTAAGTGGAAGATCTTTGATGTTTTCCTCAATAATTTTAGCAGCAGCCCTGCCAAATCAATTCAGAGATTTTTCAAGAATTAGAGTACCTTGATCTTTCAAGGAACTTGATTTTGGTTCTATTCTGCCAGTTTGGTGGAGCTATCGTCTCTAAAAACTTTTTGATCTTAGATATAACAAAGTGAGTGGGACCATTCCAGAGAGCATTGGGCAACTATCCGAATCTAAAGAATCTCTTTCCTAGGCAAGAATTGTTTGTCTGGATTTGTAAGCAAACTTCACTTTGAAAATCTTAAAAGCTTAACCTCGTTTGACATTTCCTCTAATCGGCTCATATTGAATGAGCTCTACCTGGGTTCCGCCATTCCAAGTTTACGAGATAGATTTGTCAGATTGTAAAGTGGGACCTGAATTTCCAAAATGGCTTCAAACACAGAGAAACATTACCAGTTTGATGATGTCAAATGTGAGCATCTCAGATGACATTCCTGATTGGCTCTGTGATATTTCTCTAACATTGAAGTTTTAGATATCTCAAGCAACATGCTTAGAGGCCAAGTTCTCCAAGATATCGGAGATAAGATGCCACAGATAACAGAACTGAGACTTAAGGGTAATAATCTACCGGTGGCATTCCAAATTCTTTGTGTAAGTTTAAATCGGCTGTATGGAATTAGTCTCTCAAAGAATCAACTGTCTGGGAAACTTCCTCGATGCTGGGGAGAATCGCAAGTGCTGGATTATTTGTTTTTGGGGGATAACAAGTTAAATGGCAAGATTCCAATATCCTTGTGCCATCTTTGGCAATTGTCCGCTCTTAGCCTACACAGGAATGGCTTTACTGGAGAAATCCCAAACTGTTTGTTAAATATGTGGAAAATGTGGGTCCTGATCTCATGACAATGAATTCACAGGTAGGTTACCGCCATTTGGGATACTATCTCCATATTTGTCGGTGATCAATTTAGAGAAAAATCGCTTTGTTGGGGGCATTCCTCCCAATATTGCCGACTTCAACGTCTCCAGTTCTTGAGCCTAGCACAGAATTACATTTCTGGACCCATTCCCAATTGTTTTTGATAGGATCTTGTCTATGGTTAATGTGGGGTGATGTATTATTCGATATGCGTGGTGTCGATGTTATGGTTAACACAAAGGGAATTAGCCAAATCTATGGGATTACGCTTCAATACTTTCGCTCAATCGATCTTTTTCAGCAAACATATTTGGATGGGCAAATACCAAAAGAGTTCACTAAGCTCGTCGGACTTCAAAATCTGAACCTCTCAGAATAAGTTAGTGGATATATCCCTCAAATATTGGTGACCTGAAAAACTTAGAATCTCTTGATCTTTCCGAAACAAATTGTCAGGTACCATCCCTCCAGCATATCCAGCATGGACTTCCTTAGTCATCTCTAATCTGTCCTTCAATAGACTCTCTGGCCCTATTCCGTCTGGCAATCATCTACGCACCGTGGACGATGAATCCGTTTATCGCGGCAATGATAGGCTCTGTGGAGCTCCCTTCTGAATACTTGTCCTGGAGACGAGCCACCCGGTAGTGATGGATGACAGTGATAATTCCGGTGGAGATAAGCCTAGCGAAGGTGATTTGGATATCCGCAATTGGTTCTATGCAGGATTGGGGACCTGGTTTTACGGTGATTTCTGGATTCTTGTAGCGTCCTGCACTTCAAGCAGATCTTGGAGGGTCTCTTACTTCCAAGCAATGGATAAGGCCATTGAGAAATTTTTCACGACAACAATGATCACCATGCTTTGGTTCAAGAGAACATTCCTCACGACGTGAAAAGGAGTTTGTTTAGCAGGTAATACTTGCCCCTTCTTTGCTAACCAATTTCTTGCATCTTTCTTGGTTGAAGCCATTGTTGATTATTTTGGTATGTGTACCAGAAGAGTTAGAGAGCTGGAGAAATCGGGTTCCCCACTTTGAAGAACTGCTTCGGGTTATCAGATGGACAGAAGAAAATACGTTCACATCAATAAACAGAACGTGTTTTAAGCCTTCGACTTTCTTTTTCCTCTTGTCAATTTCTAGTGTGTGGTAGAATGAAAATGTTTAGTTTTGTGGACCGGTCAAGGTGGAAGGAAACTACTGTTGAAGATACACTCCTATTTTTGATCAACCCCCATTAGAAATCTGCATGATTTAAAGTTCAGAATGTATTGGAGTGCACTACACATGTAATGCACTCGTCACATAAATAAGACTTGATTGCATAAGTGTGGCCGAAAATTTCTTTGAGCATACTCACGAATCTTTCACAAAGCCATTAAGAAGTTAAAGGCATCATCAATTTTCACACACCAACTTGAGGGTGAGTATGAAGATGCACTTGCTAGTTTGTTTAGGTAGTATTTTGTTATAAATTTTAATTAGATTGGGCAAAGACAGATTATTAGTATTTTAAGCATGGGGCTAGATATGTCATCTGGAATTTTCTTATAGAAAAAGCAATGTTAAACGCACTTGTTAGAAAGATTATCTGATGCATGAGACTAAATGATCCTATCACCATCAAAGGTTAAATTATTTTTGAAAAGCCTAAAATAAGTCTCATATCACTTCTTACGATGCTTCTAATCATTTAACTACAATGACGTGTTTGATCATCACGCTAACATCTCCGGTTGTTTATGGAAACTAACGACACATATTGCACTTCCACGTGACGGTTCACCGCTCCTGTCATTGAAAATTGAATAATGTACGTGCACAAGGTACAGCTAATAATTTATTTATAGATTGAAAATCACGATCGAAACCCCCGTTTGGATAATTTTACCAGCACGAACATCCTCACGAGAGCAGACTTTAGCCTCACGAGAGCACGAACCTCCCCTCGAGCTCCCATGCAGGCCGATTTCACAATTCCAGGACGACAATCGTCAAAATGAACATAAAGCTTCGCCACGAGGTTCGAGAATAACAGCCATGATTGAAGCTCGATGGAGATCAGATCCTTCATTTCGATGGACCGAGATGAAAGTGAAGCTAAGTTCTCTCTCTTCTCTGGTGCCCGATTTTGATTCAATCGATGGCGCTGATTCTCGGTACCTTTCTTGTATCACCAGCGCTCGCCTCAGTCAACTCCAGTCCACACAAAGCCACTGTCGAACCTCCATCGATGGCCACCATACGCTTGGCCACAACAGAACCAGAGGACAGAGAGCAGAGCACTCATCACCACTCATACGATGTTTGAAAATTCCTCTAAATTGAAGATTTTTCTGGTCCCTAAGTCCTTGCCGCTGCCTGAGAGTCGTCCGGCACCGCTCATCACCACTGGTCTCTGTTTTCAAGTTAAACCGATTGTGCTCTGTTCTACTCTGTTTTTCTTTTTTTGGCCGAGTAAATTGGTGGAACTTCCTTTGCCGGTGCCGATACTCACCGAGACACATCCAGAACCCCTTCATCGATCTTAGTTTGTGACCATTAATCGCGCCATCTAGTGGGGAAAATATATTCATCTAAAGCCAACTAGGGAGATTGTGAAGAGCTAGTCGTCTAAATTAGCTTTCAGAGTCTAAGCTCTTATTATGTGCACTTTTATTATTCAAGTAGGTGGGTTTTTACGCCAAAGACGGTGCCTTGGTTTGTGGATGAAGTAACTTGAAGAATATTCATGTTTTCTAATAACAATTCCGGTGGTCACCTGCCGATTCAATTTGGAAATTTCAAAATGATCTTTTGATCTGTCGCGGGACTCAATTCTGTCCTATTCCCTCTACGGTGGAGGAGCTCTATCTCTAGAAGAGAGTTGCATCTCGAAGGTAACGAATTAAGCGGGAATTTTTCAGAGAATATTGGCTGACTATCCAATTCGGAGGCGATGGAAATTGATATTTGAATGTCCTTGTAAGCGAAATCCACTTTACAAATCTTAAGAACTTGATCAAAGCTATCAGTTTTCCTGAATGAAGTTGTTATAATTGTTAACGCGTCTTGGGCTTCTCCTTTCCACATTTTAAGGGTCTCATGTCCAGTTATGAAGTGGGACTAGAATTTCCAAACCGGTTTCAAACCTAGAGAACTATTTCAACATTAGACATGTCATGTGCAAGCGTCTCGGATGAAATTCCCGATTGGCTATCCAATGCTTTGTCCAATATTGAAGTGCTGGATCTCTTCGATAATATTATCAAAGGCAACATTCCCCAAATTAATGAAAAAGATGCTGCAATTACATCTAGTGTCACTTTGCGAAAATAACCTCGTTGGTGACAGCAGTCCTCTTGCATTCACATTTATGTATCACTCAATTATCTCCTTTTTTTTTATGGAGGACTTGAGAGTTCAAACTCAATTGTCATTCAACAATAACTTTGTAAGCTCCATGGTTAAAGGGGTCAGGCATTAATTTTTGTAAAATGATATCAATACGAGGGAATTGATTGAAGTTCTAACTTTGCAAGATGAAGCATGTTTTTTAGTACACTTTCGAGGATGCAAACCCAAAATAAATATAGAAAAGAAGCACTATGTATATGTATCTACTTGAATTATTCTCAATTAGGGACTTGGAAATTAATCATTAGAACAATAGTCATGGACAAAATCGTTATTTGGCATTGAGGTGTCTTTGATCACTTTTCACCATTGCCTTTAGAATGAATAGATTTCAAGAGACAAACTACCCGCATGATATAATTTATTAGTCTTCTGAACTTTCGTAATGAAAACCTGTTAAAGTGGAACGAATTCAGCTAACTATATGAGAACAGACAAGTGTCACGAGATTGACTCCCCAACGGTCACCACCTCTGCATTAATCAAATCTTACAAAAGTTAGGAGGTTGAAAAGTTTGACAAGACAACTCAAGCCAACATTCTATGTCATCCGAAAACTGATTGATCACTTAGGGCCCGTTTGGTTCGGTTTTTGGGGAATGCATTTGCCAAAATGCAAATACTTTTGGGTGAATGGGATTTTCCGAATGCAAATATCGTTTAGTAAAATTTGCATTGAGATCTGATTTTGGCCAAAATACCGCTTTTGGTAAAATTTGCATTTGTAAAGACTTTTATTAAATTAAAAAAAAATATTTGTATTATTTTTTGAAGTCGGCCACCGGACAGCCGGATCTGGCGACGGACCGCGGATCTAGTGGCCGGATGGCCGGGCGCGACTTCGGTGATGGTCGCCTAGGTCGCGCGACCCCGGGCGACGGCCGCCCGAGTCACGCGACCTAAAGCCATCGGTCGGGGTCGTGCGACCCAAACGTCGCCCCGAGGTCCGCGGTCGGCTGGGTTGGGCGACCCTCGGGCGGCGGTCGCCGGCGCCCGCTGGCATGCGGGACCCCTCGGCCGGCGGTCGTCGGCCTCCACGGCGGTGGCTTTCTCGAAGATGAACAGTACCCTCGAAGATGAACAGTATCCAAAGTTGCATTCTCAAAATACAACTTCCCAAAGCACCTCCGGACCTCCATTTGGCTAAGCGCCCCAGAGGCCCACTTGGAGACGCGGTGCATCTCGCCAAAGTCGCCCAAAAACCGAACCAAACACATTTGCGTTTGGGCAAGGGACCTTTAGAGTCCAAATGCTCATCCCCAAAAAACTGAACCAAACAGGGCCTTAGTGGCTCCTAATTGGGTGAAAACAGACAAAAGTTTCGATGCCAGTTCGTTCCTGTTTAGTCTAGAAAATAATTGCATCTGCATTCATGATTCCTCTGGAGGAAAAGTCTCACGGTGCACTGTGAATGTAGAATATAGTGCACTTGCGGCAAACGTAACATAATTTTTTTTTCGTTTTTTTCTTGTTTGTAAATTGCAGTGGGACAGAGGGAAGGAATATTGAAAAATAATTGCACGACATTGCTCATAAATCCTTCCGTTTTCTTTTTTCCCTCGCAATATGAAGAAAATTGGCTTTAGGTTTCTTGACCTATGATGGGTCTTGCAAGGCACGACTTCATTTTGAACAAGAGACCCTCCGGTGGGAGTGGACAGTTTCTAACTTGAGGTATTTGGACCTGTCGTATGTCGTCCTTGTCAACCCCAAAGAAGGGTTAAGTAATATCCACATGCTTTCCTTCCTAGAGTTTTCTTATCGCCGTGATGTCATTTGGAAGATGCTTTGGCCTCTTTGCATGTCAATTTCACTTCTATTAAATTCTTTGATTTGTTCGACCAAAAAAAAAAAATTTCTTTGATTCATGTTAAAACTCCATAAATTCATTTATTCCTCCTTGTTCAAAACTTCAGCAAACCTCGAGCATCTTGATCAGAGTTATAATGATAGCCATGGCATATTCTCTGCTATCATCTTTTGAAAGTAGACGGTAGCTTAGATTCCTTGATGTTTTTGGAAATAGGTTGGAATGAACTTTTAAAAGACTCAGCATTTCATGCAGTTGGCAATTACTAAGCTTGCGTGGTAACGAATTTATTTGGAAGATTTCCAACACAAAAGACAGTGCCTTGATTTGTGGATGAAGTACAAATTGACTTATCAAATTCTGGAGGCAAACACGAGTTTGATTGAAATAAATCCATAGTTTCCTCTTCATGTTGGAAGATTGCTATTGAAGCTTCAAATAATAAACATGTTGTGCTCATTATTCTCCAACACTACTCTTTCTTTCCATTTGGTTATTAAAAAACAACAAAATAATCTTTTGTTTTTGTCCTATAAAAATAAGATGTATAAAATGAGCCGATTGTGTGAGTCAAAATTGGACAAGTCTACTCATCGGTATGGTAAAAAATTGGAAACTCTGTTCAGCTGGTAATATGCTATCGATGATTTCTTTGAGCCACTGGCGAATCTTTTTAACGATGCTATCAAGAAGTAAAAAGGATGTTTTCACGCACCCACTTAAGGGCGGTATGAGGATACCAACTTCCTAGCTTGTTGATATGTTTCTTCATTTACATTATAACCAGGGATTGTGCTAGTATAAAACTCTATTGTTATAAACATGATGCTATATATTTTATCTGAATTTTTCTCACACTAATACCATTAAAATGTCAAACTGTTACCCCATGCCATAATTATTTAAACTAATTTCCATCTCACAAAAACCTGAACTTCCACGCATGATTGTCATGTTATTTATTTTTGTGATCCCACATTTTAGACCCATATTTTCTCTTAAAGTTACGTATTCGACATAAAGTTTTCCACGCCTCGTACCTTTCGTGGCAACCGCCCATTCTGGTAACCGTTCTTGATGGGAGACGAGGATACAGAAAGGAACGTCGTTCATTGACGGCCGATCATGAGTCCAACACAAAAATCCTCACATTTAGAATACACCATCGTCGTAAGAAAATTTTGGTTAGTAAAGCGTGCCTATTATTTTCTTGATTTTTCAGGACATTCGACGAACGTGAATACGAACAATGGCTGAGGTTTGTCTATTAACAACTGGCTTCCGCATATAAATTATTTTGTCTTTCATTTGGTATCGTAGCAAGTTTAGTGCCTTGCCTTGTTTTTCTTGAATTTTTTTGTGTATTTTGGGCATTTTTTAACATGAACAGGTAACTCGAGTTTTGAGGCCAAGAGAAACTCCCAAATTCCGGGCAAATTCGGCGACCCACCCCTTGATTTCGGACCCGCAGTCGCACCGCACCAACAGGAACATTAGCCATGAGTTATTTCGGCATATCGGTGTTCGCCGGAGGCTAATCGGGCAACGGAAGTCGCCGTGGTTGAAGGAATTGTGTTTTGGGAAATTTTCGTCTGATTTTGGAGCCAAATTTTGCTCATTTTCGCCGAAACTTGGACCCATGTGATTGTGCCGGCATGCTCTTCAAAACCCATTATTTATTTCGCCCTGGGATTGGGGCTGGGCCGAGAAGAAACGGCGGCGAAAGCGGCGGAAAACGGCGAAAACCGACGGAAAGGCTTCTGTTCGCGAGGAAGAAGGCGCGTGGAGCCCACGCGCTGCGGTTTGCAGTGTGTGCATGGAATCCACGTGCCACGCGCTCTCACGCGCAAACCGTTCGCGCGTGGGATCCACTCGCTGGCGCGCTGCACCGCGCATGTGGGACACGCGCCCGCGGATCCGGCGTGTAGTCGGCACGCGCCCTGAGGCTGGCGCGCGTGCTCGGCATGCGCCCGTCGTCTCCCACCCGCGGCTGCTTTACCTTTTGCCCCATTCATTTTAAATTTTTGTAATCATGCCCTTGGTCGATTTATTTATTGTTCTGCCTTCGATGTTTTTATTTACTATTTTGTCATTTCATGTATTTTATGAATATTTTGTGCATGAAATTAAATGTCCAATGGTCCATATATTTAATTAATTAGGAGTGGCCACAAGATCTTTAATTAATTAAATTATATATATTAAAAGCCTCCGATCATATTTAGAAATGGACATTGATTGTAATTAATTATATTAATATGATGAATTTTATCCCACAGGAATTTTCATTATATTAATATGATTAATTAGATGAAATATCATATTATTTTTCTTAATTTACCCACCGGGATTAAGAAAAGGCATATAATATGATAGTTTCTTCATGAAGTAATTATGAATCTATTTAAATTAAAAATTTAGCCTACGAGGTAGTTTTTATGTTATGTGATTCATATTGTGACATGTTTACATTGGTAAAACATGATTTATTTATATTTGCCTCAAATTTTTGTAACATAAGCATGATTATTTGATATGCGGTTTCGCAACCTATGAATTTCTATGAATTTAAGTTTGATGTTCCCATACTTGAATGGGTCCACAGAACTATAAAGCTTGGAAGGAGTCAGCTCTTCTTCAATTGGGGTGGATGGACATAGACTATGCTATAAGGAAAGACGAACCACCCGCTCCCTACCGATTCGAGCACTCCAACCGAGATAGCTCTTTATAACCAATGGGAGTGGTCCAACCGCGTTTGTGTCATATTTATAAGAGCTAAGATATCTCCTAGTATTCGTGTGGTTCGGTTGCTCAGCATAGCAATGCTAAGGCTTTATCGAGACCATAGATGCGCGGTTAAAAGTTACCGAAAGGCGCATGCCATGAACCCGCATTAAGTTTTCATCATTGAAGCTCACTAGTGTTAGAGGTGTGCGTGAGCATATCATGCAAATGAGGAACATTGCAGCTCAGCTTAAGAACCTTGAGGTTGAGATATCTGAATCCTTCCTTGTGTATTATATTCTAAACACTTTCCCTACAACGGTATGCACCTTTCAAGATCTCTTATAACACATAAGAATAAATGGTCAATTAATGAACTCATGACCATGTGTGTTCAAGAGGAAGAAAGATTGATTATGGAATTGGGAGAAAGTGCTCATTTGGCAACGCAAGGAAAGAATAAGAGCTATGGCAAGCATAAGGGGAAAAGGTAAAATACCTTCCCAAGGCGACATTAGAAAGAATCCAAGTGTTTCTTCTGTAAAACGTAATGGGCATATAAGGAAGGATTGTGTCAAATTTAAGGCCCGGCTCGAAGAAAGGTAATCCAATCTCTTGTGTTTGTTATGTATCTAATATGACTGATGTAAGTCACAACACTTGGTGGATTGATTCTGGATCTACAATCCATATTTCGAATTCCTTGCAGGGTTTTCAAAACCACAGGAAACCAGTGGGAAATGAACAAAGTATCTATTCAGGAAACAAGATGCGTTCACATGTGGAAGCTATTGGGACATATAGACTAGTTCTCAATAGTGATTTGTTTTAAATTTGGAAAAGACCTTTTATGTTCCTAGTTTTTCTAGAACTTAATTTCAGCTTCAAGACTTGTACCTTTGGGATACTCTTTAACTTTTCAGATTCAAACTTCGTTTATCATTTAAATCTGAAATTGTCGGGGTACTTTGTCTGGATGGTCTTTTCGAATTAATTTACAAGACAATGCCTATTATAATGCGACGCATGTTCATGATACCGCTGGTTTAAAACGATGTGTTGTGAAAGAACATTCCTCTATATTATGGCATCGGAGATTGGGACATATCTCCATAGAAAGAATTAAGCGATTGGTAAATGATGGAGTACTCGGTACTTTAGATTTTACTGATTGTGATACTTGTGTGGACTGCATAAAGGGAAAGTGAGACTAACAAGACAAGAAAGGTGCCAAGAGAATGTAAATATTAGAAATCATACATACGGATATTTGTAGTCCCGGATATGGACTCATGTAATCGAAATACTTTATCTCTTTCATAGATGATTACTCACGTTACATGTATCTCTATTTGATTCATAATAAGTATGAAGCATTAGATGCCTTTAAGGTATTTAAGGCTAGTAGAGAAACAATGCGATAAACAAATTAAAATCGTGAGATCGGATAGGGTGGAGAATTCTATGGTAGATACACCGAAGATGGACAAGCACATGGTCCTTTTGCAAGGTTTCTTCAAGAGCATGGGATAGTTGCCCAATATACTATGCTGGGTTCTCCTCGGACCAAAATGGCGTAGCGGAAAGAAGAAACCGAACCTTATTGGACATGGTGCGTGGTAATGCTTAGCAGCTCCAAACTTCCTAAATCCTTGTGGGTGAAGCACTTAAGACGGCAGTGTACATATTAAACCGAGTTCCGACCAAGGCTGTCCCAAAGACACCTTTGAGTTGTTTAAGGGTTGGAAACCGAGTTTGCATCATGTGCGCGTTTAGGGATGCCGTCAAAAGTGAGAGTTTATAATCCACAAGAAACGAAGTTGGACCCAGGACCATAAGTGGGTATTTCATTGATATGCCGAAAGGTCTAAAGGATACAGTTTTATTGTCCATCTCACACCACTAGGATTGTGGAATCAAGAAACGCTAAATTTCTTGAAAATGACTTGATCAGTGGGAGCGATCGATCGAAGGACCTTGATCCTAAAAAAGATCATATAGATACTCAACCTTCCACCTCAAGTTTAAGATTGGTTGTTGTTCATAATGCCCTTCCGTTCAAAGCTATTGAACAACCAATCGTTGAAGTTCCACAACGTATTGATTTAGTAGATCCAGTTGTTCAGCAATTACGTAAACTGTTGAACAAACCGGTTGAGCAACACGCTCCTCAAGAGAATATTGATGCAACATTGAGAAGATCTTCTAGAATAAAGAAATCGGGCTATTCCTAGTGATTATATTGTGTATTTAAAAGAGTCCACTACAATATTGAGCCGAGAATGATCCGAAACGTTTTTCACAAGCTGGATGATAAATCCAATTTGTGGTACAATGCCATGAAGGAAGAAATGAGTTCTATGGCATCTAACAAAGTTTGGGATTTGGTTGGTTACCTAATGGTGTGAAGGCCATTGGTTGTAAATGGGTCTTTAAAACTAAGAAGGATTCATTGGGTAACATTGAAAGATATAAAGCTAGACTTGTTGTCAAAGGATTTACTCAAAAGGAAGGAATCGATTACACGGAGACTTTTTCTCCTGTATCTAAGAAAGATTTTCTTCGTATTGTTTTGGCTTTGGTTGCCCATTTTGATATGGAATTACATCAGATGGATATGAAAACGGCGTTCTCAATGAAGAACTAGAGGAGGAGGTTTACATGAAACAACCTGAAGGATTCTCCTCTAGTAAAGGTAAGCATTTGGTGTGCAAGCTTAAGAAATCTATATATATGGCTTGAAACAAGCATCCCACCAATGGTACTTAAGATTCCATGAAGTCATCTCTTCATTCGGTTTTGTAGAGAATGTCATGGATCAATGTATATACCGAAGGTCATGGGAGCAAAATTTGTTTCCTTGTGCTGTATGTGGATGATATACTACTTGCAACCAATGATAAGGGGTTGCTACATGAGGTGAAATAATTTCTCTCTAAGAGTTTTGACATGAAGGATATGCGTGAGGCATCTTATGTCATTGGCATTAAGATTCATAGAGATAGACCTCGAGGCATTTTAGGACTATCTCAAGAAACCTATATCAATAAGGTCCTAGAGAGATTTCGGATGAAAGATTGTTCACCAAGTATAGCACCCATTGTGAAGGGTGACAGGTTCAATTTGAACCAATGCCCGAAGAACGATCTAGAAAGGGAACAAATGTATAACATTCCATATGCTTCCATATGTGTTGGAAGCTTGATGTATGCTCGGGTTTGCACTCGACCCGACATCGCTTTTGCTGTGGGAATGTTGGGAAGATATCAAAGTAATCCAAGTTTAGACCATTGAGAGCCGCAAAAGAAAGTGATGAGATACCTTCAAGGTACCAAAGACTATATGCTTATGTATGGACGGACCGACAACCCGGAAGTGGTCGGTTATTCGGATGCGGACTTTCGGGGCTGCGTTGATTCACGAAAATCAACATCCGGATACATTTTTATGTTAGCTGGCGGAGCCGTGTCATGGAGAAGTGCCAAGCAGACTTTGACCGCTACTTCCACTATGGAGGCTGAGTTCGTTTCTTGTTTTGAGGCTACTCGCATGGTGTATGGTTGAAGAGTTTCATTGCTGGGCTTAGAATTGTTGATTCTATTTCTAGGCCATTAAGAATATATTGTGACAATTCATTTGCGGTTTTTATGGCAAAAAGGCCAAAAGTGGCAGTAAGTAAGCATATCGACATTAAGTATTTAGCCATAAGGAATGTGTTAAGCGAGAATAAAGTGGTCATTGAACACATTAGCACTAAATTGATGATAGCCGATCCTTTAACTAAAGGCATGCCACCAATGAAGTATAAGGATCATGTATCTAGTATGGGAATAGGGTCCCATCATGTAATTTGTCGTCATATGAACGATTTTTGTTGTATGAAACTCTTATTCAGCTGTAATGTTGATTCTCAATTTTTGTGTACACATTTTGTTGTTTATGAGAATAATATTTATCCTTGGTTTTGGAATAAACATGGGGTTTATTCATTAAGATATGTTGTCACATATAGGCTAACATTAAAGAAATAAGATGCATTGTGATACATGGAAAATATTACTCACTCTTAGAGGACATGTCGCCATGATTCATGTGTTTTTGTTTCTTTTCTTTAAGCATAAAGTCTTCGTGGAATTAGTTGGATAATCCGTATGATGAAAATGATGGGATCAAGTGGGAGAATGTTATTTATTTTTGTGATCCCACATTTTAGACCCATATTTTCTCTTAAAGTTGCGACTATTCGACATAAAGTTTTTCCACGCCTCGTACCCTTTCGTGGCAACCGCCCATTTGGTAACCGTTCTTGATGAGAGACGGGATATAGAAAGGAACGTATGTTCATTTCTGATGGGTGATCACAAGGTCTAACACAAAATCCTCACATTTAGAATACACCATCAATACGTGAGGAAATTTGGTTAGTAGAGTGTGCCTATTATTTTCTTGATTTTTCGGGACATTCGACGAACGTGAATACGAACAATGGTTGGAGGTTTGTCTATTAACAATCTGGCTTCCGCATATAAATTATTTTGTCTTTCATGTCAGTCAATATTTTGATTAATGATTCTTATTTTCTCGGACAAATGCGGAAACAAACTTAAGGATTTGGCCACGATCAGGCGAGATACTAAGATTTTATTTTAATGAATAAATAACTGAAGATTTCAAAAAAGGCTCCAATCCAATCTTAAACTAGCCATCGATGTTCAAAGAGTTGAAAACCCTACATGGTTTCCACGTGAAATATTTCATAATTTGTCATGTATCATTTTTTATGCTTGAATTTCACAAAGAAGCGTGGCCTTTTAAAGCATTAATTCCTCAATTGACCAAAATTATAACCAAAGTCCTCAATTAGCCATCAACCAAACAAATTTCGTTTCTACACTTATCCCTAATTTTCTCCAATACCACTAAAAACAATGCACTCAGGCAACCTCACGTTTTTGCTCTTTGTTTCCATGATTGGACTTACCGTATCGCTAGTCAGGACATCAAACTGTTTTCTTGCCTCGTTTGTGATCTTAAGTGACAAACTTAAAGGTGATACTTAGAGAGATTGCTATACTATATTCATATAAATTAAAGTTATTTTGTCTATGGACTTTTATTAAATTCATCTTTAGTGTGACGAATAAGTTACACACTTATCATTGAACTATTAACATGTGGAATCATTCGGTTGCATTGCTAAGTTCAAGCATATATATCATTCATTCAATAAGGAATGCATAAATGTTTTGTTATTTTAAGACTGTGTTTGTTTCATAATAAATTAATGATTTAAAAAAATATTTTCCTAAAATAATCACTTGAATCATTTGAAATAACTAGACAATATTTTTTCATTATCAACAATAAATTATATCCAATTATTTTAGAAAATAATTTTAAATCATTTAATTTTCGTAACGTTCAAGAATCTAACAATAATCTTTTTTTTATTGACTAAATGCTTGAATGTAACTGTTCAATTCCTCTATAGAAATAATCATAATTTCCATAAAAAATGACAAGAATCCCAAAAATATCCCCGCTCACTCACTTCCCTCTCCAAAAGCAGATATCTTTTTTAACTCAGCATCGCCAAGAGGAGTTGCATGCCGCCGCCGCCGCTACCATCGTCATCTTCTTCTTCACTCCTCACTAGACTCGGCTCATCCCCTTCCCTTGGCTTTCATTTCTGCAAATCTCGCTTCTTCTCTCTCTACTCTCGTTCTCCCTCCTTCCCCGACCTCTCGCGCGATGGACGAAACAGTCGTTTTTTCCCCATTTTACTCGCTCCGCAAAGCCCTCGCCAACAAGCACGACGCCGTGGATGCCCAGAGCAAGTGCAATGCCGTCCGTTTTAATAATTAAACCAAATTCATTGGAAGTTGCTGATTATGCGAAGAGGTTACCGATTCACTAATCAACTTGTTGATGTTAGTGGTTGTCGATTGGCTGTCTTGTTGTTGATGTACAAGTTTAATGTCGATATTTGTTCAGCTCCTAAGATTGATGCACAAGTCTTTATTGTACCGTTGCTTTCAAAGTGTTCGTTTGCGTTTCTATGTCTTGTTTTATGTTTTGTACATTCTTAGGAATCGATCTCTTTGAAATACTAGATATATTTACGGGTCATTTAGGTATCCTATTGTAAGCCTATTTAAAAGCAAGTCTGTTAATCATTTTCAATAAAGTGAAATAAAAGAAAACACAGAAAAGCCTCGTCTCCTTCTCTTCCTTAAGTATCGTGAGTTGTGAGTGACTTTCACCTTCAAATTATCCCATCAAATTTGGTATATGAGTGTACAATTTGTTTATAATTGTCTGTCCGTTAACCACGTAACAAAGAGATTATCAAGAAAATATATGCTACGCAAGTAGCGTTGGTGTCACACTAGTGGTGGCCATGAAGTCAAAATTCCTCAAGTATTAGGACATTTCGCCTGATTTTTGACATCCACGATTGGAGGGCTTGAAATTCACATTGTTCTATATTACTAAAGTGCAGGGTTAAGTAGGGGTCTTAGAAACTGGAAAATAGAACCGAAATTTTGTGCATTTCGGTTTCATGAATGATGGAAAAATAACCCCTTTTTTTTTTCCGGTTTAGATTATTTAGGTTTACCGAACCAAACCAAAATTCTCAATAAAAACTGAACACCCAACTTAAAAGTATCTCTTCTTAGTTCAGTTCATACTCAATTTTGGGCATGAAGGGAAATCGGAAGCCAAATTGATCCAAGCGATTTGAACGGGTTTCTGGTTTAGTTCATAATTAGTGTGGGACTTGATTTGGTTCGGTTTAACTATTGACACCCTTAATACTAGATGAAGAGATTCAAGTGGAATAGATATTGGCAACGGCAATAAGTTGGCTTCAAAATATGTGTACTATATATGCTGGTCAATTTAATATAATTAGTTCTACCTTATTGACACTTAAATTTTGCATATTTTTTTTTAGGTTTTAAATTATATGAAAAATTAGAGATTAATTTCTAACCCTTAAAAAATTAATTTTTATTAAATTACATCACGTATAAACATTAGGAATATTTGCATTACTAGTATTAAAAAATTAAAAATATAATTAAAAATATATTTTTCTTGAAAAAGGGTGAGGCCGGGCCAGGGCTGGGCCGACCGTCCCCTTCTCCTTTTTCTTGATCTTCTTCCAACTTTCCCTTGTGCAGGCCGGGCCATCTCCTCTACTTTTCGGCACAGCCGCTTATCTCTTCCCTTCGCCTTCTCTCCTCTTTGTCGTGGACTGTGGCTCGACGACAAACAACATAGGACGAAAGATGCCGGTGCATGGCACAGAGAACGCCGCGGAGAATGTTGCGCGGCACGGATTCGTATAGAGGCAGCTAGTGTTGTCTTGGCCTGGAGTGAAAAAGGAAGAGAGGGAGAGGGAGAGGAAGAGAGGGAATCCGGGGGAGAGATTGAAAAAGTTAGCGACTGAGAGAGTAAAACCGAAGGGCGAGAAGGAGTTCTCCGGCAGCTTGGCCACGCTTGAGCCCCGTCCGACGACTATCGGCCGACGCCTTCGAGTTTGCAGCTCCGTTTTAACCCCGCACCAAACCTCCTGTGAGTTTCCCGAGGATCTCGGCTCGGGGACGTCGTGAAGTTGTCGACCATAGCTCGACTCGTCCCGAGCTCGCCCCATAGCCGCTGTCTCCGAGCCGGATAGGGATTTCTGCGGTCGAAACTCATTCCCATGAAGTCCCATTTTGCCCTCGCCCTATTCTGTTTTAGGGAAGAACAGAATTTGGTATCTCTAGATCTTGAGTGCTTTCTTTTTAACTGAGTTGGTGCTTGATGTCGAGCATTTCCTGGTGATGTTTTTTGGGTCTAGACCCGAGTTCGAGTTCTAAAAAATGCTCGATATCTCCATACTCACCATATGTTTGACGAAATGACCCTCAGGTGAACCTGTGAGCACAGCGCCTTTTCTTTCGAGTTTGAGGCACAGAAGTGTGGCTGGAGTGCTATTGAGAGTCTCATTTATTATTAAGTATATTTTTATGAATTTTTGCTCATCAATCAAGGTGCCATGGCCTTCCCTTGTGTTGTTTTCTCCATGTTTGTTTGTTTCAGTGTTTTTCCATGGCAGTCAGTGGCCTGGGGTAATCGTCTCGTCCTTGGCAGCCATAGTCGCGTGGGATGTCTATAAGTTGGTCTCTCCAAATCGTGCATTGGTTGTTCGCCATGTGTTGGTTCGTCGATATTGGTGACTGGTTTGGATAGCTGGCGTCGGCGGGATATGAGTTCGGCCGCCGGGGGGAGGCCCGTTTCCGAGGTTCAGCGACGTCGCCGTCGCTAAAAGTCCAAATCCGCTGGAGTTGGAGCGTGGTCAGGCCGAGCGGCATCGTTCGCTCTCGGGTGGCGTGAAAGGGGGCTGCTAGAGCATAAAGGGCCTAGATGGTAGCTCGGCTTAGGTTTCTTTTACGGGATTTTGTGCTGATTTCCGTCACAATAAGAGCTGGGCTTGAGCTGAGGTGGGGTCAATGGAAATAAAGAGCAAGCGTTGGATTTGATTCTATCAGAATCAGGTGAACTGGGCTTTTGTGGTTTAGTTTAGGTTCGTTTTAGGGCCTAGGCCAAATTGGGCCCAGTGTGGAAGTCCGCCTGTGAATTGGTTGAAATCGGCAGGCCCGGATTTGGGCCGAGACCGGCCTGGATCCCTTTTCCAAATAAAAATTTTAAAAATATATTTTTTTAATTTTTAAAAATAGAATATAAGAATAATAACAACAACAATAAATAAATAACTAAATAACTATAAATTAATTAAAAATTCCAAAAAAAAAAAAAAATATTTTCATAAAGTCATGAAAAAGCTTAAAAAAGTTTTTCTTTTTTTGGGTAGTCTTATATTAACATTGTGGGAAAATCATTTTAAAAAAAATCGTGCTGAAAATTTGAATAAGCCATTAGGGCTTTATCATAGAGTTTCTATTGTTCTTAGATACAAACACTCTTGATTGAGCACTTTCATTATATTGATTATCGTTCACCTTTACCATAGCATTTATCTTAGTGTTAGACCCTTACTTTGCCTTCGTTGGTTGCTAATTATTATTTTAATAATTGTGTGTTTGCGTGATCATCTCAGATTTTAGTGAATATGTTTAAAACCAATCAATACCGCTTGACAAAAATCTTTTGAAATGAACAAGATTAGGTACCGAAAGTACACTAATTAATTAATTAGTATAAACAAGTTTCCAATTCTAAATTTTCTAGTTGCATAGGAAGTAAAGTATGCTCCCATACTTCACTTGATTTTTACTCGACTTCAATAAGTTAGTGGCGAATCCTTATTAAAAAATTCTCATAACATCAACTTGAATACCCAACGTCACGTGAGGTATGGGGCACAGTCGAAAGTCTGCATCTAAAATGGGGTCATAGACTCACCTTTTACGTAATATCCTTGAACATATTTCCCTCTGTACCAAGGGGTAGGTCACGAGACACCTCATGGATAAAGATGGCACCCTCTATAAGCGGTGCCCAAAATAATGGATGGTCTTTGTTTCGTGAGAAGAAAAACACCCCATAACCTTTGCTAGGTCAGCATCTTCATCTACCAATGTGTTGGAGATAATATTGGGAACAAACTACTCCAAATATATTAGGGAAAATTTCAATAAGAACTCAAAGTGCTTTCATTTTCTCAAATAAAAGTCCAAAGTGAATCTTGTTTCAATGACTATATTAGTATAAAATAAGGGTTTGAAATGATTATGATTGTTTCAAATAAAGGCCTAGCCTTGCTAGCAAAAAATTTCGACCGATCAAGCATGTTTTCATTTAATTACAATTAAAATTAAAATTAAATTAGATTGAAAATTAAAAAAAAATAAAAGAATTACAATTTAAAAAAAAAAAAAAAAGAGAGGCAAAATAGAGGCGGGAGGGCCCCTTCTTTACTGTGGCCACCACTCATCGCCGTGGGGCGGCGATGATGGTTGGTGGGGCTATTGGTGCTTGGTGAGACAAAGAGAGGGTGGCAACCCTCTCCCAGATCTAGGCGAGGGTCGTTGGCCCTCACGCAAGGTTGACGATCCTCGCCAAGCGCCCTTAGACCTTACACCACCCAATTTCGGGCGATGGGTGAGGACCGCTCGGCTCGCTCAAGGCCATCAACCCTCACCCAAGGCAGGGTGAGGGCGGGCGACCCTTGCCCAGATCTAGGAGAGGTTCGCCATCCTTTAACATCTCTAGTGAAGGCTTGCTGGTCCTCACTTCTAGTTGGCGAGGGTCACTAGCCCTCGCCCAAGTGTCGACGACCTTGTCGGCTATCGCTACCCCACCGGGTGATAGGGCATTAGCCATAGGCGGAGGGAGCCTCCTTCATGTGCGTGTCTTTTTTAATTTTTAATTTTTAATTTTTTTAGTTGTTTGAAAAAAATAGAAAAAAGAAAGAAAAAAAAAGTAAAAAATAAAAATTTAAAAGACGAGATTGCCTTTCATTAAACAATGAGTTCAGTCATTTGTTGAGACCGTATGGCCATTTCAAGTCATTATTCGAAATAAGGTTCACTTCAAATCCTTATTTGAAATAATATCTATTTCAAATTCTTATTTGAAAAAACAAAAAAAAAAAGAGTACTTTGGTCCCTTATTCGGAGTTTTCTCAATATATTATTAGAGTTGGTGAGGACAATGACGGCACTATGCAATGATGGAAGAGGAAAGCCACTAGTTTTCTGATTCTTTCCGTGCTCATGACTTACTGGCCCTATCAGCGTCTATAGTATTACAGGAGTCCCCGTGCACTAGCCAATGGATCTTGAAAGACAATAGGTATAGCTTGTCCTCGAATTGATTGGTTTTTGAAATTTGAGCCCAACGGACCGTGCCCAACATGAACAAGAGGAAATTAACGACATTTGCATGATCCAAATCATGGGGGAGGAACACGCATCAAACGCACAACATATTGGACATTCTCTTTTGGTGAATCGTTGTTAGGACACAGTTATGTGCTCCTGATGTGCATATTATATGAAGCCGTAGTTGTCTTTCTATTTGATTTGATTGATTAAGTATTTTCCATTCATATTCTTTCAAAACCTTTTATTATTTTGTAACATGTGGAAAAAATTAGTTTCATTTTTAAAATTTTTTCATTAACAAAAATTAAATCAATTTTTAGAAAACATGGCTCGACCCTGCCACATCAATATCTATCTCCCCATTCTCTCTTTTCACAAATGTTTCATAAGTTGGAAGCGTGTGACGAGATATAAAAGCTTATGTAAAATCCAGGATTGCCTAACACTTCGTCAAATCCGAGTGGGGATGTTCGAACGGGTAAAAATAGTCACCCGAGGTTGTCGATCATGAACCCGAACCAAATCCCTTAATTACCATGAATTTTAAGTTTATAAGCAGATTATTAGTTGTACGTTGTGCATTCATTATCCTATCTTCAGTGAAAGGAGCCGCGAACTTCATGGTGGAAGTGCGATATTGTGTCATGGACTTGAGTCAAAAAGGGGAGATCTTAACATGGTGATCAAGCAAATGGTTGGAAGCGTCCTAATAATTGATTAGGGAGACTTACTTTTATTAGACTTCAAAATATTTTAACATCAGTGACATGATAATGTAACTAGAACATCGCATATTCTTTTTAACAAGCACGTTTTGTATTGTTTCCTTGGTATAAACCCTCGGAAATCTTCCTATATGGATGCACTAATTTAAAATTGTTTTACTATAGCGACTGCCCAAGCATTTCTGACTCCTTCGACATTAGTTCTACTCACCACAGACCATTCAATAATACAATTCACACCATAATCCATAGTTTCATTTGTTAACAATTACAGAATTTTCACGATAATAGTCATACGTAAATGTTAACTCCGTAAAAATCATAAACGATGCCTTCTTTTCCAAACATCCTGTCAATTACAATGATAATGCAAAAACTATCCTGGTGGATTGGCTCATTTATTTAGTTTTTTTGTGGAAGAACATGATTCCAACTCTCTATCTTCAGTTTATATAGCTGCTCCAAGCTTCTATTAGTACATAAAACTCGTACTTTTGCTTAAAATACACATACGTATGTAATTTTAATAAAGCCACGGTCTCCAACTCATTTGCCGAACTTATGGAAAATATTCGGCCTTTTGAAATTAATACGAATTATACACGTAGAAAACACATTGCGTTTTATACTCCCGTTAAAATAATTCTTAACTTGTTTAATATTTTTTATTTAGCCATTCAACGATATAGCATGTCAACTGCTATTTATATATAAAAATTATAATTTTGTAATATCATATTCAGATTATAAATGCACTATTTTTATTATTTTCCATTAAATAGCACAAAATTTGGAAATTTTTGGCCCCACCGAAATTGATCTGAGTCGGTCACCATTGAAATTGCTGTCGGAAACATCAATATTCTTCATATTACTTCGTGCACAAACAAAAGCATTGTATTTTGGTCCGAAAATCCTCCCACAAGATTGGTATAAGATTACTTCGTGCACAAACAAAAGCATTGTATTGACAATGAGAATGCATTAAGGCTATGTTTAGTCGTTTGGATTTCTAATCAAGATAAGATTGTATATGATATAATATGAAATCCAGGATTTCAAACTGAAAGCTAGTGAACAACACCATAGTTCTTCGCAATTTCCCAACTTTCGGTCAAATGGATCTCTTGGTCTTGATTGACAATGAGAATGCATTAAGGCTATGTTTAGTTGTTTGGATTTCTAATCAGTATAAGATTGTATATGATATAATATGAAATCCAGAGATTTCGCTATATTTTATCCACTATTTGGTGATAACAATAATAAAGTTAGATATATTCATATCATATCATGTATATTATTTTATATAAATGGCATATTAATGTAAATGAACCTAAAAATTCACAAATAGAGATGGTAAAAATCTCCCATGACACTCTTATTTACTTTATTTTTTAGCTATTTTTATTTTATTTTTCTCTTTTGTTTAATTAATTTCCTTTCCCCTTCCATCATTCTCTAATTAAATTTTATTAAATAGTAAATTGTAAAAATACCTAAAATATGTAATAAATATAAATATGTTTGCATATTGAATTTATATTGTAAGATAGAATTAAATTTGAATATATATAAAAATTAAATTTAACAAACGAAATCATTGTTTTATTCATTTTGAATTTCTTATATTAGAATTCAAATATTATTATATTGAAATATAATTTTAATCTTTTTTAATTTAAGAAGTTTGTTATTCGAGAAAAATAGTTTTTCTATTATAGATATTAGAAATCATATCTATCTTTATCTTACCTCCCCATGGGATAATTTTATTCGATCTATGTCTCTCTTATATCCGACTTTATCCTATTTCTTCATTTTTTTTCCAAATCCTAAAGCACAATTAGAAATTTCCTAGTCATGCCCATTAAGTCTTGTTCGTTCACCACATCCGTTTAGGATTCGAGTTGAGTAATGGATTGAAATCTGCTATTCAATTTATTTCCTTTAACAAGAGACAAATGGCTCTTAGTTTATTTTTCTTTTCTCTTTTAAGAAATGAAGGTTTAGTTAATAGACAAATTTTAAGAATTTATAAGAGGAAGAGACTAAATTTGATTTTTTTTTTCGTATCTAATTACCCAATTCCATCTAGTCCGATTTAACACTTGCCTCAATCCCGCTTGATTTATAAATTTTTCACACGAAACCAAGTAGAATTCTCCTTAGAAAATGAGAATAAAATGATATGCGTTATAATCAATTTTTGATGAAATGCATTTTCTCAAACACTGCACCAATCCCACAGAAAGTCATGGAAGTTTCCAAGTCATGCCCGTCCACGAAATTTCCAAGTTGAATATTCGTGGTTCGCTTCGATGTTCGCTAGATCTTGATGCTGAGAAAACGAAAGAAAATTTTTATGAGAGAGAGTCCATGGAGATGGTTATCGAGAAAAGTTTCTATATGCGAAATGAATCGTACAATTTCGCGATAGGGGTGTACAATCGGACCGAATCTCCCAAAAAATAAGCCTGTGAATTGGTTTCGAGTGAATACTCATTGGGGAATTGGATTGTACCGTCCGTTTTGGAACTAGTTTTGGAACTCGGGTTTTATAAGCTAAAAAGTCAAAATCCTAATTTATTTTCCTCATAAATTCTAATCGTAGCATTCCTTTGTCCTTCGTCCTTCATCCTTTTCCAGAACTCCTTGCCAGTTTTTTCCTCTTCCTAAATTTTTATGGATTAATGTAGAATTGAGTTTTATAATTAATGCTATATGTTATGTATTTGAACTTTTTATCATTTGTAATTATACGTGACTACATGTTCTTCTTATGGATTGTTATTTTTAACGGATAAAGAATTCCTGTTATTCATTTTTTTACTTTGAATCGTTTTGTTGCTTATAACCTCACATGATTTTGCCGTAAAAAAATAAACCAAGAAAAGGAACTAACAAAAAAAAAGTCCTCGGCTAGACAATAGAATTGGATAAAAAAAGAAGATAAGTTTTAGAATCGATTTGAAGCAAACATTATAGATTTTAGGGTTTAAAAATGAGAATCGGTTACAATAGGTAGATTTCAAGATCCGGCTCTCGAGTTAATCACCTCTAATTGGTGATGCTTTTCTCTGATGGGTGGGCCCAACATCTAGAAACAATGACCCAATTGGAGTTTGACACGCCGTCGTCCGGGGAAGGAGGGCAGTAAAAGTCAGCATATACTCCTCATGAAAAGATAATTACACCCTTTCTTCCGTTTGGTCTGAACACGGCCGATTGCCCTAAATCCGCGCGCTTTCTCGGTATTTAGATGTACATAGAAAATATTGACCACAAACACTTCAGCTTTAAGCAATTGCGGTCGCGTTGATGAGAATACAGTATCTGTTTTGTTATTGTTACACACCTAAACAATTTAACCACAACTTATTGTATTAGCCAATGAACAAAGTTCCTATTTGCGTATCTATTTTAGAGAATTAAAATTTTGTAAGTTGTTATGGTTTCTGCGCATATCATGTTTTCGTACTTGCCGGTTGGGGAAGCAATCCTGGAGTCTTGCTAGGACCAATACCATATGTGACATATGTTAGTGAGTGATGATAACTCAATTTTCGCATGTATCACACAATTCATGAAGCTTCTGTGAAAAAACACAGGAGACTCATTAATAGCTCGAGAGATCTTTAAAAGTGACACAAATTGTCCATGAATTTCGGTTCAATGCCTATTGTAGTATCTGGAATTTAGTATTATCTGAGAAACTGGTACCCCATGCCTCTTGAGGGCAATGCTGTCCGTGCCCTCAAGGCCAGCGGGGTGCCAAAGCTAGAGATCAATGCTGCCATCGTGGCCATCAACGACCTCAAGATCGATAAGGCCGGCATCGAGAAGCAGCTATAGGCTGCCGTCTCCAGTGCTAGTGATGGTGGGGTCACCAAGGAGGCCTTCTGTCAGGGCATCGTCAGCACGTTCAAGTGCCGCTTGTTCTACATTCCCTCGTTCAAGATCTACTAGGTGTCACTAGTCTCTATTGCTACGTTCGCGCTGCTGTGCTGCTAAGTTGCATCTCTTGGCATTCTAGCGTCAGGTTAGTCATGGATATGAGTTGAATTAGCGTGGACAGTATTAGATGCTAGTCGGTATAGTTAGTCGTTGCGAATTGGTGTTGAAGTTTTGTTTTCTCCTCTTCTCGGCTGACTTTGAATTTATGAGTTTAATGTGTTTGATTTTTTCCTTGATTTTAGTTAGTTAGTTAGACGAAGGAAATCCTCTGATAACATTTGTGAAGTGATTAGTCAAAATTCACATTTTCCAGAGGAAATTCTAAAGAGAATCCGAGTGAAGTAAAGAGAAAATAAGACCTCGACCTTGAGGGTTTTGGGTTCGCTAGAGATCATTTCCCAGAGACTTCAAGGTGGATACAACATCGTAGCAATTCTCTGTCTGTGTACATGAATGAATGTGAGGATACCTGATTGTCTGCATCGGCTCGGGTTTAATCCGAGATTGTGCACCTCCAGCAACCTCAGATCAAGATTGCGGAGATGGGGGTCTATTTTGATAAAGCTTGTCTTCAAAATATAACGATTATGTACACTTAAAAATGTTTTGAAAACACATCAAAGATTGGTAGGGAAAAAGACATGGCTCATGATAATTAGTCATTTCTTAAGAGGACAATGCAATACAGGTATGGACACGAAATTGAGCCTCCCAGTGCTCTTTTTTGGGTTCTTCCATTACAGCTTTCTCACTTTGCGCTCTTGACCTAACTAACAAGCCTCCATTTTTTGGTTTGCTTATGTTCGTGAAGAGTAACAGGATGATGAGAAGACACTACAGTGGAGTGAGGCAAAGGCCGCGAGGCAGATGGGCTGCTGAGATACAGGACCGAACAAAGCATCTCGGATGTGGCTCGGCACTTGATGGGCCAAAGTAGCAGCCCTCGGCTATGCCATTGCGGCCCTCAGAGATTCAAAGGCACCAAGGCCAAGCTCAATTTCCCCGAACAACTTCAAGGCAACGCTAATATTAGCATCATCAGGAATGCGTACACTCCTAGCAATTTATCGTCATTGTCCGAACAAAATGTCAATGCCGTGCCCTTCAATCCTCCAGTCACTATGACATTATCATCGCACGAACCATACCTGGACCTGATCCGGTACGCGCAGTTTCTCTCCAGTAGCGATGCGGACTTCTCCATCATTCCTTCGAGCCTGTTGTGTCAAGAACACTTTAGTTTGCAGTCTTTGACGCGGTCGAGACAGGACAACGAGATAATCAAGTTCTGATTTTCAGGGTGTCGAAGAATACAAGCCTGGTGACCAAAGCAAATGAAGACGAAAGTGCTTTGGTATGTGTCTTTAGGAAATATCTTGGTTTGTTTTCATTGGAATGAGTCGCAGATCCAAGCGTGTAGTGACGCTACGTTTGATTTGGGCGTTAACTGTTTGTGTTTCTTGCGAAAAAAGAGCAGGAAAGATTACCTTTGGAGTATGGTCTACCAAGGATCAAAATCAGCATGCAGGGTTATGTTTTTCTCCGTCCCTGATCAGCTGCGGCCTCCGATTGCTGGCTCTTGTGAAAATGTTGAGTGAACATTACACTCAGTAATGAAAACTCTTTAATAAACCTTTCTCCCCTCCTCCATCTCTCATCCTTTTAGCCTCACTCAGCCGCAGCACTCTCTGTACCCATCGCCGCATTCGTAGTCCCTCCATTGGGAGACATTAGATATACTCGCAGGGGAGCGACGCCAAGGCCCTTTACAAAGTTACACTAGGCCATAATAATGAATGAAAACTAATTTATGTCCGCATTACAGGCACTGGTTTATTTCTGCATTTTTCTTTATTAATAAAAAGATGAAGAGAGGCACTCGGCGTGATTACTTCTTTCAGGCATTAACCTAAAAATCCGACTCGCTACATCTGTCATATTTCGATAGTCACCTCTCTTGTAAGATTAAAGTTGAACTAATACCAAATCAACCTCGCCCAAGCTATGACTCTATAGCCTCCAATAGTGCATAAAATAAAAAAATGGAAGAGATATATCACAAGAAGTCAAGTTTTGGTTCACTTGTGAATTACGATACCACTTTCGTTTTTTTTTTTTTTTTTAATTTTTATGGGGAAAAAGCCACAAAAACCTCAAACTTTGCTTACTGTGAGGCATTTACTCTAAACTATCCCGAACTTTTACCCGTGTGACAAATTTACCTCAAACTTTTTTATGAGATTAAAAACCCGAAATTTTTTCTATAACACCAAATTTTTGGAGTAAATATGCCACGTGAGTATAAGTTTTGGGAGGGGGATTTTGTGTAACAAGAAAGAGTTTGAGATAAATGCATTACACTTTGTACAAATTTGGGGTAAATGTGTAATGGGAAAATTGTCCAAAAAGTCATAAACCTATTGCAAATCAATCTTAAACATTTCAATTTTGTCAATTGGATTCTAAATCTTTTTACTTTTTTGCTAATTGAGTTCATATAACCAATTTTGGTCGAAAATCATTGATGTGGAATTCGGTGATGATACTTAGGACGGTTGACACCGATGTGGATAATTTTTAATAATTTTTTAATAATTTTTTAATTTTTATTATTTTCTGAATTTTCTTTTTCCTTTCTTTTTTTTTTTTGTCCCTTTCTTCTTTCTTTTGTTTGTGGGTGGCCATCGACCACGGTTGGGCTAGCTGGCCTTGCCGAGTGAAGGTGATGCCTCCTGGCCTAGACGAGGGCTCCCCTCGCCCAATTGGGCCGTGCTTGTGGCAAGTGAGGATAGCCCTCCTAGCCACTAGCAAAAGGAAAAAGAAAGAAAAAAGAAAAATCACAATAATAAAAAAATTAATAAAAATAAAAAATTATTAAAAGACTAATAAAATTGGTCATGTTAGCATTGGCCTTATAATGTGAGAAGGCCAATGTCTACACGAGCGAATTTTGGCCAAAATTGGTTAGATTGACTCAATTGATAAAATTTGAAAATATTTAGGTTTGAATTGACAAAATTGAAAGGATTAAAATTGAATAAGTTTAGGGTTTTTAAATAATTTTCTCAATGTGTCATATAGGTATAAGTTTGGATCTTTTGGTGTGACAAATAAAAGTTTAGAATAAATGTATCATAGTGGGTATAGTTTAGGGTTTTTGATAGCTTTTATCCTAATTTTGATCGAAAGTATGTCACAACACTTGATACTTTACATTTAATAGTTTGAATTTGGAATGCTTCGAGATGGAGAATTGGTGAAAGTCAAATGCGCCGTTTGTAAAAAGTCAACCAAGAGACCTGGAGCAAAAATTGAGAGACGCCATAGGCTTAAAACGAGTTCAAACCTATTGACTTGCATCGTACGCTTGACCATAAACTGGGGAATGCAATAAGTGATTTGTTAAAAGACACATTTATATATTACGTCTGAATCAAGTCCATCAGGCTATGTAGATAAATTTGATATCTCTAACGTTGAGAACATATCACTTGTTTTACCTTCCATGTCCAATCAAGGGGAAATCATTTGGAGCTACCCATCACACACCAATCAACAAAAACCAAGCAATCGAAATCATATGACGAGCCAGCTATATATGAATTACTCTAATTATGGTAACATAAAGTTTCTGATTCCAATGCTACCAAAAAGTGGAACACTTACATGTTAAAATATGGGAAATACCATAATACATACAATTATTAAAAAAAAGAATTATCCAATCGATTATAAATCTATTGTACGGATATCAATTAGGTCCTAATTTTTTTAATTTTTTTAATTTTAGTCTTAAATCTCTATGTGAAATTTCAATTTGTTTTTCAATCAATTTTGATCGGAAATGCTGACTAACGTGATAGTCCAATCATCGCCACTATTTTTGTCGTACACCGTTTTGTTACTGGCGAAAATTAGTTGGAAGGACTACATTAAAATTTTATACAAAAATTTAGGACTAAATTAACATATGTATAATATATTTATATGATTAGACAATTTCCTTCAATTATATAAAAATCCCTACTTTTAAGGAATTACGACATTTTTTTCTCCCCAAAAAAATTGTCGACGAGTTACGTTATGAATATTCTATTAAAGGGAAAATTTATAAATTAATAGCTACATCATCATCGCTGTCTTTTGCATGCACGCATGCCCACACATGCCCACATAAGTATCGTGGGCCTCGCCTCCACTTGCCCCAGGAAGCAAGTCAAAGTGGGCCACTTTAGGTCGTCCAAAGCCCACTGAACATCAATTTTTTTTTTTTTGGGCAAGCATGAGAGAGAGAGAGAGAGAGAGAGAGAGAGAGAGAGAGAGAGATGCAGCTTCATTCTTCCACTGAATCCCGATCTTAAGTTAAAATATTAAGTAATACTGACAACACGTGGCATGCAGATTTGACAATAGAGCATCATCTAGTTATCTATGACAAGAAAGCTCATTTTACATAGATGAATTCTGGACCAATAAAATTCTTCATCGACTTTATAAACCTGATAAGCATGAGTTAAAATTTGAGTGGATATACCAAATGTAAATTGATTTGTATTTGATGGTGCAGGGGATCACATTGGTGTTGAACAAAGACTTTATAAGCCCCAAGCACGTGATGTCTTGGGCCAACTGGACTAGTAAGACTGGATTTGGATACATGTTTGTAGAGTTTCTCTGAAAATGGGATTATAGCTAGGTTGCATGCGCCGACTATTGGTCACAGATTGTTTATTTTGTCTCATGCTCATTCCGCGACTGATCAAATATGAGCTCGGGATACTCTTGGTGTTTGGTGCATTATTTGTTAGTTATAATCATCTTTTATTATAAAGTATAACTCGAGATTTTATAGTAGCTGAGAGAGTCATAATCGTAAGCATAATCTTAAGACAACATGGACATTCATAGGGAAATTGTAGATAGAGTGTGAAACGTGAGAATGCTCAATCCTCATGTGACGTTCAAATATGTCGAGTCATCATCCTTCTCGCTGTATGTTTGGAAATCCCAAAAGATTAAATATTTGGTTGGATCGATGACATCATGTAGTCTATCATTTGTCGTAAGTATTATTCGATTGATCGGACAAGTTGGATTAATGAGACAACTCAAGCCAATGGCCATTCTAAGTAACCCCTTCGAAATAATGAGAAAGCAGTAAAGGCCAATCGATGCAATCCAATAACCCATCATTCTTTGTCAACCAACTCTGAAAGATTCGGCGCTTTACCTTGGGACATCATAAAAATGAGATACTTCACTTATAACATATATGCATATCAAAATACAGTATTATCTTTAGAATTTATGAAATAAGTGATCATTCACGTAAGAAAATTTAAGTTAATAAAATTTTAAATAAATAATACCACAAGAATGATGATAAGTCGATCCTATAGCATGTCCTATTTCAACAAACGTTCCTATAATTCTTTGAAAAGCCCATGCTTGTTGTTAGTATATTCTATGATAACGTGTTATAAAAAAAAAATTGATATAATCGTAATAGAGTCAATTAACAGCCAGCTTATCCCACAAAATATTTTACTTTTAAAATATCTAACAGCCATTTAAATTTCTTTCCTAAATAGTTCGCATCTTTGAATTTTTTCTCTCTCTCAATTGATTAATTTAAATATATATTCATATGCATATGTGTGATTTTTTTTTTTTTTTTTTTTTTTTTTGGAGAGATCTTGATAGGTTCTACTTGGTATAGCCATGGCTATTAATGTATGTATCAGTTAAATTTATCAGCTTATTCTTAAATTACATGTGAAATGGAAACTTAAGGAGAAGAAGAAAGAGTAACCTGGCTAAGAGGAAAATTGAAGTGTCCCCACAATTAATTGTCTAGTCAAACTTTAAAATGTAAAGTACAATGTCAAAAGATCTCTAAAAAAATTCAAATGCTTATACAAGCGCAAAATAATTTTAGCGTTAGCATCAAATGTATGTAGGTAAAATATGTAAAGTGTATAGCATTTCATTTTAAAAGAAAGTATTAAAAAGGATAAAAAAAAGATAAAACATATCAAAAAACAAATTCGCTTAACCAATTCAAACCAAACCCACTTAGAGTGCGACAAATAGGGATATGGATTATAATGAAAACTAATAAAAAATAAATGAGGCTTGAGTCGGGTAAATCACGTAAGGCGGGACATGTCACTCTTGATTGCACGCCAAGTGTTATCAAGACCGGGCTTAGTAGCTCCAGCCAATCGACTTATAAACTCCGGCTCAGAATTATACATGTGAATATGGTGCAGATGTTTTCGGTTCGATAAAATCCAAGTCCACCAAAAGCCCAAGGATGTGGAATCGAGATGGCATTTTGCTAACTTTGATTGACAATTTCGATGTACGAGGATGATGTTGGGCTGAACTAAGCTCGTTATACTCGAATTGCAAGTTGGGCTCCGAGAGAATGGAAGGGACACCATGTTCCTTTCCTTACGCCATTCTTTTGTTTATATGAAACTAGAAAACGAGCACACGAGTGACGTGTATGCAAGAAAGCGATATTTGAAAGATTAAGTAAAACCATTTTATAGAAAAGTATTAGAATACACGAAATTGAGAGAACTACACATTGCATAAGAATTGAACAAAAGAAAAAAAAATACAAGCAATGTACACATATGTACATATGTAAAGAGAACGCTATTTAAAGATTGTTGAAATTCTTTTGGAAGGTTATTGTAGGGTAGAAATGATTCAAATTTGAAATTTGAAATACATGAGAGATGTCATAAAATTATATATTTATGTATTTATCATTGGATATATATTTCTTTTTAAATATGTAATTGAGGATAGTTGGGGAAAAAAAAAAGATTGAGATTTCAAAAAAGTAAGAAGTCCTCTTTACTTTATCAATAGTGTAGATGATGTTGTCATGTAAGTAGACATTAACCCGTGCAAACTAAATTTCTTATTGCCATCATAATTGCCGTGTAAAATTACAACATAGAACAATATCTTTAATGTAAGAAATGGTGGCATGCTATATAAATTTCTACGTAATGAATGTCTTATATGATAATAGTACCTTTCAATAAAAGAATGTTCCTGCCCACCAAACTAGTAGTAACCCTGGCATGCAAAAACGAGTGTTGACAAAAATCAACCAAATATAAGCCAATCTGAACTTTAGATGATTGAAGAACGATCAAGATTGCGTGCGTGAATGAGACATGGATGAAGTGACGAATCTGCAAATCTTAAATGCCATGAAATGTCAATTGCAAAGAAATTGAAGGATATTGAAATGAAAATATTTTAAAAGGAAATTATATAAATTAAAATGGAGAAGGAAGCGAAAATACAATGAAATTGAATGGATAAACTACCAGAGGACTGTTGATCTGTGCATGTGTGTCTGTTTCCTTATAATGTCTAAGCCTCTTTTATGCTATTCCGAATTATTAGAATTTTTTTTTTTTTTTGGAAATAACAAATTTCTGGAGATCATACACTGACTATACAGAGTCTTATGGCCTTATAGGTACGAAGTGTCATCACCATCCCTCTTTCTTCTTCATTGTATAGTTGTCGTAACCATCCCCCTTTCTTCTCCATCGTTTGTGGTCTCCTTTGATCGTTATTCCAGATAAAGGATGATATTTTATTTTGGCTTGATTTTGATGGGTTGACCGTTTTGCGGGTCTTGGAAGGCACGACTTGGAAAGTTGGAGTCGTTGGGTTGACCATCTGGCGGGTCTTCGAAGGCACGACTTGGAAAGTTGGAATCGTTGGGTTGACTGTTTGGCGGGTCTTCGAAGGCACGACTTGGAAAGTTGGAATCGTTGGGTTGACCGTGTGGCGGGTCTTGGAAGGCACGACTTGGAAAGTTGGAGTCGTCCTTTAGGAAGTCATGGCGGACAGCGGTTGGAAAATGACTTGCAGAATGTTTTGTAGTGACCCTTTTTGATGGGGAATCAAGACCATTGTCTACGCTATTCAAGCAAAACTAGTTCTCAGGTCCTATAGAACCAATGGCATCTTGTGATGGCTTTGTGTCTATTCTCTTATTGGCAATCTTTGTAATTCAAGTAAACGAATTCAGTCATTCCAAAGCTTTGACCTCGTACAAAGAGGGAAGCACGGCCTCATTGATCCACGGCGACATCTCTTATTTGGAAAACATCTCTATGGAATTTTGATGATTCAAAAACTAACTTTGGTATTAATATCTACCATGATATATGCAAATGTTGTGATAATGATGCATATATCGATGTTTACCAAATAATCAGCAATGACGAAGAACCCAAATAGTGTTAATTCGGAGAACAAGTGTCATTTGACAAGTGCAATTTGACTAAGCTCGCTGTACTCGAATTGCAAGTTGGGCTCTAAGAATGGAACGGACACCATGCGATGATGAGTTCTTGTTCCTTTCCTTACGCCATTCTTTTGTATATATGAAACTAGGAAATTAGCACGTGTTGATTGTGTGCAAGAAAGCCATATTTGAAAGATTAAGTGTCACACCCCAAACCTACAGGGGGTAACATGGCCGTCCTTCCACCCGAAGGACGCAGCCTTAAACCTTATCCAAAGTTCACTTCCAAAGGTCCCCATTGATAGCACTCTTTAATTTACTAGTTGCTAACCAAATGACCTGAAAAGGTTTGAAATAGACGAGTAAGCAATCACAAGCTCAGTGAGTAGTACATATCTTCTAAGCAGATTGAGCAACCACTATACCAAACTTCATAACTCAAACTCAATAGATAAAATACATATCGAATTATATAAGAGTTATTTCTTATCATAAAAGCCTTATACTAACATGAAAACTCATTTAAATCACCATCAAAGATCATGTATCAATGGTCAAGTCCACTGAATAATCTCCATCAAAAATACATATCAATAGTCTATCCATCGATTCATCTCATATCAACACACGTCAATGGTCTATCCATCGACTAATCTTTTGCTCAATACCTAACTATGGTCACGACATAGCGCCTTGTGACAAGGCGACCAAGATTCCCCTCTTGGCAAAATCTCTACTAACAAAGCTGGTGGCTCGGCCCAGAAGGATATCCTAAACCTGGTATGCATATCCCAAGAACCCCTCACTGGGTTCATAGTCATATTGAGCATAAATAACCATTCTCCAATACCAAAAATCCAATCCAAAAATCAATATCTTAAACCAAACAAATAACATTTTGCAACATAGCCCATCATCCATTTCATATCCATTTCTCAAATCATCATAAACATTTCCATAAATCAATCGCAAAGCAATTTCATATATATTTCTTCACAAACCTTGTATAACATGCTTTTCAAATATTCACAATCAACCAAAGAATAACAATTGCTCATCCGGCTCTTCTCAATTCAATACACACACACACACACACACACACACACACACACATACATATATACTTTAAGACATGATTTTACAAACCAAAGAATATATAGTACCACTCACCTCGTTGTCTACAACCAAACGACAAACGATACCCGTATCGTCGAACTCACGACCCTATTAAATAACCAATAATTAATGTTAAAATAAAAATAAAAATCTATCTCAATTACAAAATGACTAAACTATGCCTTAACTGTCACAAAAGGACTCATACGAGCTAACAAATCGCATAACCAAAGCGATTGTTCAAGCCGTTCGCAACATAGAGTTTAAGCACAAAACTTGATCGCGCCTTAACTTTCTCCTCCAAACCCCGATCCAAACATACTTATAGTCAATAGAAAGCCTTTCAAACATACTACAAGAATCCCAACTTGACCGTCCCAAAATCAAGCCGAAAAATCACAAAATATGGGCCCAAAGCTGCTGGACGCGTACTGTTCACTGCGCGTGGGAAACTTTGAAATTTTGTTTTGGACAAACCATAAGCTCAAATCACAACCCGTAAAATCCCACGACTCCACAACACCCTAAAATACCATTCCTACAAAAATACATGGCTCAACGACTCCAAAATCAGACTTCGCCGCTCGATTTTCCAAAAATTTCGAATTTGAGCCATAAACCCAAAAATTACTTCAATTGGACGAACGAGGGGCCTAATCTCTTACCGGGTGCTGCGATATGGAGTTGAGTCGGCTTGGCAAGGCATCTGAAGCGTGCACGTGGCAAAATCCCTTTCCTTTCTTCCCTTTCTTTTCTTCTTCGTCTTCTTCTTCTTCTTCTTCTTCTTCTTTTCTTTCTTTACTTTTTGGTCGAGGGACCTCTCAGCTTCTATTTAGCCGAGCCCTCTCCCCTCTCCTTTTTGCTTTATTGACTTTTCAACTTCTTTTTTTTCTTTATTTAAGGTGGGTCCCACCATTCTTTTCTTTGACTTAGTAAAAAAAAAATCTCAAATATTACATTAAGCAAAATCATTTTATAAAAAATAAAATAAAATGAATACACGAAATCGAGAGATATACACATTGCATTGAAATTGACCAAAAGAAAAAAAAAATGCACACATATGTACATATTTAGGGAGAGCTTTTTTGAAGATTATTTGAAATTCTTTTGGAAGGTTATTATAGGGTCGAAAAGATTCGAATTCAAAATTTGAAATGTATGAGAGATGGCATAAAATCATATATTTACGTATTTGTCTTTGGATATATATATTTGTAAAATAAGTAATTGGGGATAGTTGAGGAACAAATAAAATGATTGAGATCCCATAAAATTATGAAGTCCATTTTACTTTATCAATAGTGTAGATGATGTTGTCATATAGGTAGACATTAACCGTGCAAACTAAATTTTTATTGCCATCATAATTGCTATGTAAAATTACAAAATGGAACAATATCTTCTATGTAAGAAATAGTGATATGTTATATAAACTTATATGTAATATAGATATCTTATATGGTAATATTAACTTTCACTAAACCTGAATATGTTAATCTCAATAAAAGAATGTTCATGGCCACCAAATCAGTAGTAAGGAAAAAAATCTCTCTCTCTCTCTCTCTCTCTCTCTCTCTCTCTCTCTGGCGTGTCAAAATAACTGTTGACAAAATCAACGAAGTATAAGCCAATCCGAGCTCTAGACGATTGGAGAACAACCGAGATTGCTCCATGTTTCCACACTCGAGCACAAATTGTGTGAATGAGACATGGATGTAGTGATGAATCTGCAAATCTAAATGCCATGAAACGTAAATTGAGAAGAAAATTAAAGGATAATGATGAAAAAATATAAAAAACAAAAGGAATTATCGGATTTAAAATGTAGAAGGAAGCAAAAATACAAGGAAATTGAATGGATAAACTCTCAGCGGAGCGTTGATTTGTGCATGCATGTTTGTTTCCTTATAAGGCCTAAGCCTCTCTTATGCTATTCCACATTATAAGAGAAAATAATTCCGGAAAATTACAAATTTTTAGAGATCAGTCACCAATCATATAGTCTTATGGGTACATGGTGTCGTTACCATCCCTCTTTCTTCTTCATTGTATAGTGTCGTTACCATCCCCTTTCTTCTCCATTGTTAGTGGTTCTTCTTTGATCGTTATTCCAGATAAAGGATGATATTTATTTTGGCTTGATATTGTTGGGTTGACCTTTGGCAGGTCTTGGAAGGCATGACTTAAAAAGTTGGAGCCGTCCTTTAGGAAGTCATGGTGGACGGTGATCAGAAAATGACCGACATGATGTTTTGTAGTGACCCTTTTCGATGGTGACGTGAGACCATTTTATACGCCACTCAAGCAATACTTATTCTCAGGTCATATAGCACCTATGGCATCTTGTAATGGCTTTGTGTCCATCCTCTTATTGGCAATCTTTGTAATTCAAGTAATCGAATTTGGTCATTCCAAAGCTTTTACCACTGTAAGTGGTGTTGGTAGAGAGAGAGAGAAGCTATTATAAAATTCAAGCACGGCTCCACTGATCCATAACCACGTCTCTTGTTTGGAAAATATCCTATGGAATTTTGGTGATTTCAAAACTATTATTGATACTAATATCTACTATGATAACTGTAGATTCTGTGCTAATCATGCATATATTGATTTTCCAGAGATATAAGCAAAGATGAGGAACCCAACTAGTGACAATTTAGAGAACAAGTGCAATTTGACAGGTAGCTCATAGCAATTTACATGATAATAGTACCTTCCACATAATTTGAATATAGGAAAAGTACCAAAAAAATCATAAACCTATTGCATAGTTATTAATTTAGTCATAAACTTTTCAATTAGACAAACCTAAACATTTTTACATTGATGCAAATTGAGTCCATCCGGATAATTTATGCTGGAAATCGTGACATGGATCTTTAGTCGTCACATGTGGCGTATTTGGTCTTAACGTGAATATTTTTATATAATTTTTAATATTTTCGATTTTTAAATTAATTTTTTCCTTTTTTTTTCTTTCTTTTTCCCCATTTTTTTTTTTTTTTCTTTCTTCCTCTTCCTCTTCCTCCACCCACCTCCGACGGTGGAGGTCGTCGGTTGTCGGCGTGGGCGAGGGTCAAGACACCCTCATTGGCCATAGGCGGACTAACCCTTGTTGGCCTTTAGCGACGGCCAGCGAGGGCTAGGCGAGGCCGCCCCTCATCAGATCCAATGAGGGGACCTTCGCCCAGCCTCGTTAGAGGCTAGCAAGGGCCAGGGGGGCTTTAGCAAGGGTCGGCCTTGCCTGGATGAGGTCCCTGCCAGATCTGGCGAGGGGACCTTACGGCAAGAGTGGTCTCGCCTAGATGGCGAGGGGCCTCATCCAAGCAAGGCCAACCCTCGCCAGCCCTCGTCGATCTCTCTCTGGGGAAGGGTGCTAGTGAGGGCCTCCTTAGCCCTCGTTGGCCTGGTGAAGGGGGCAAACCCTCACGTGGCCTCTCCAAGCCCTCGTTGGCCTTTGGCGAAGGTTGGGCGAGTGTCCCCTCGTTAGATTTGGCAAGGGGTGGCCTTGCCAAGCCCTCGTTGGCCCTTGCCAAAGGCTAGCGAGGGTCGGTTGCCTATGGCCTGGTGAGGGCATCCCGGCCCTCGCCCTAGCTTGTAGCCGGCGACCTCCGTTGGTCAAAGGTGAGTGAAGGAAGGAAATAAATGGGAAAAAAGAAAGAAAGAAAAAAAGGAAAAAAAAAAAAGAAAATGAAAAATTAATAAAAAATTTAAAAAAAAAATTAAAAATTATATAAAAATAACCACGTTAGCACCGGTCGTGCCATGTAAAATGACGGTATCCATGTTAGCAATTTCCAATATAAAGTAGTTAAATGGATTTAATTGCTACCAATGTAAAAATATTTAGGACTCAATAGGTTTATAACTTTTTTGATACTTTTTCCAACCAAAAACCACCATTGCAATGGTCTAAGAAATGATAGTTATTAATTAAGAATACATCCATAAAAAATGAACTCTTTGTAGAATAAGAAATTATTATGCAAACTTACCATCCTTTCTTATTTCCTTTTGTGTGGTCGGGTTAAAATTATTAGTACGATCTTTTCAAATTTAAATAATAAATCAACAATAAGTTATTATGCAACTTTAGTATAACAAAAATTTTTAGATACTTCAACTTTGGGTTAAACTTTCTTTTAGAAATTTCTCCTGCGGCCAAGGGATTAAGCACCTTTGTAATAAATTCAGAAGAATCACGAGCCAATGCATTACGCACATGGCAACATAACTTTTATTGTATCATTTTTTGGACTGGAAAATGAATAATGATTTTTACCATCTCCTGAAAATTTCAATAACAGGTGCTGTGTGTAAACTACAACTTGAAGATTCAACAGGGACCTTGACTGCAAATTAATTTGGCATCTTTGCAGAACAATTTCTTCAATGTACATGTAGAACGCTAATGGGACAGACCAAGGAAGTAATCTTTAGGAAATTTTTCAGTTACATCACATATTCAACTTAATACTAACAGCAACCCTAGATAGGAAGGCATGGTCGACGTAAGAAATATGTCGACACTATCTAATGAAGAGCTGATTGTTATCTCATGCTTATGAAGAGCGAGGACAAATCCAAAGCAAGTTTAATGTTGTCTCCTATCGATAAAAGAAAGCTGAATGTTCCGCACATCTTAAGTTTTTGAAGAAAAACAATCCAGATATGAATGGTTCAAGATATCCCAGTTTTTATGTTTTCTTGATATGGCTTTTTTGCTGCGTAAAATAACAACGCAGAACAATATGTAACAAATAGTGAAATGTTCTTTAAACTTCTATGTAATAAATGTTTTATATGATAAACGTGGGCACCGATCTTGTAGTAAGTGAAATCTCTCTCTCTCTCTCTCTCTCCATAATTTCTTCTCCTATTACTGAGGACACGCAACACTTGCTCTCTGTCGATGAAAATAGATTTGCCTAAGCATGCCAGAACGATGGATTGCTCTAATTTTTAAACTACAGAAAAAATTTCGCAGAAAATGAAATTAGGAAAGCTTTGGCGCCGGCCAATGTTTACTTTCATGGTTCATTTCCCCCATGGCACTTTCTGGGCCCCCGAGTTCCACTTCAAAGAGAAAGAGCTCATAATGCATTCATACACCCATAAAACCATGGCCACTGGTTGAAGATCCTTGTGCCTCAAGAGGCGACGAAATGCATCTATCAGTCCTATTCAAAATAAAACTTTCAAAGTCTTCCGTTGAATCGAACAGCTTTCAGCCAAAGTTTTCGTTTTTATTTTTGTGGGGAGCTCAAACGCAATGTTTACTCTTCGCTAACACTATTTCAACAGTTTCCTTCTTTTTTAAAATTAATTTCTCTTTCTTTCTTGCTGTTTTCTCTTCACAGTTTTGTTTTTCATGCTTGTTTGCGCCCGTCCACACATGATTATCAGTCGAATCTTTTTAACTAATGATTCGAATTTCCTCCTAATCCAACACTTTACTAAAGAATGCACTCAGGCGACATTACGCTATCGGCCACACTCTGGTGATTGGCTTGTACTGGCTTCGATGGTGTTTGTGCCTCTATGATTGATGGACGGCCATAAGAGAAAAGGCCTTTGAAAAGATGTTAATGTCCTATCTCTTTATTTTTTATTTTGGTGAATCAAGAACAAGATTAATATAAACTAAAAGAAAGAAAATGGTATCTTCCTTGAGGGTTTGCCAAAATAAACGAAAGTTCAGAGGTTCATTTCAAACGACAATGGCGTCCCACTTCCACATTAAGCTTCTTGCCTACACTCTGCTGCAATTTACTAACTAGTCTATGAAATTACCAACTATTAATTGAGTTTACTTAAAATGCGTATTACATTATTTTGGAAATTACAAATCATTCTTATAATTTACCACTACGTATTTGTTAAAGCACTAAGGTGTTAAATTACTAATTTTTGTGGAAAATTATCAAATATTTTCAGAATTGCCAAATACTTCAATCATTTTCTAACATTTACTTAAAGAGCTTAATTTACCAACCTTTATAATTACCAATTGATATTTCAATTAGTTATAAATGTTTCTTTAATTGATATTACCAAATGTCTGCAAATGCTAGATTTGTATATCCTCCATCTCAGTAACGATGAATTCACCGGTAGAACGCCTGGACAACACTCTTGATCGTTAGAGTTAATGATCCCGAGAGTTGACTAGAGATATTCCTATGCAACTCTGCCAATTAAACCGTCTCCATTACTTAAGCCTATCCCATATCAATCTTTCTGGAAGTTTTCCTCGTTGTTTCGACCCCTTCATGCCAATGGTTGGCTTTCCTATGGCCTGTCTTTTGTAACACCAATTATGGCTATTACAAAAAGGAACCATTCAAGAATTCAATATTTCTGGACTTTCATTAGGTCCCCTTTAATTTTCACGATACTTGTTACTTCGTGATAAAATGGGTAGAGGTGGATGGTCGACACTGGCAACAACAAATTTTGGATTTCATACACTGACAATAGCCAGTCTTAGAGGCATGCAATGCTGTAAGAATCCCACTTTCGTCATTTTTGTTTGTCGTCCTCCTTTGCTCATTATTACAAATAAAAGATTATATATATTTCGGGTTGATTTTGAGGGAAAATTGTCCAAAAAGTCCTAAATCTATTACATTTTTGTGAATTAATTATAAACCTTTCAATTTTGTCAATTCAATCCTGAATATTTTTACTTTTTGTCAATTCAATCCTAAACCTTTTCACATTTTACTAGTTGAGTCCATCTAGCTAATTTTGGCTGAAAATTGCTGACGTGGATGGCTGGCGCTGACGTGGGACTTTTTAAATAATATTTTAATATTATATTGATTTTTTTAACGTTTTTTTTCTTTTTTTGCATTTTTTTTTTAAAAGGTTTTGGAGCTTTGGCAACAAGGGTTGCTCGCCGACCCTCACCGACCTACCCTTGCTGGCTTTGGGTGAGAGCCATGATGCCCTTGCCTGTGGCCGGCGAGGGTTGACCGGTGACCCTTGGTAGCCAAAGATGCAAAAACCTAAAAAAAAAAGAAAATGAAAAAAAAAATCATAAAAATTCAAAATATCATTAAAATATTATTAAAAAATTACCACATCAACGTCGGCCAGTTCATTGGCAATTTCTGTCCAAAATTGGCCGGATTTACTTAATTGGAAAAATGTAAAAAAAAAAAAATATTTTGGATTGAATTGATAAAATTGAAAGATTTATAACTGAATTGGTAAAAGTGTAATAAATTTAGGCTTTTTGGATAATTTTTCCATGATTTTGATGGGTGGACTGTTTGGTGGGTCTTAGAAGGCATGACTTAGAAAGTTGGAGTTATCGTTTGGGAAGTCATGGTGGACAGTGATCAGAAAATGACCCGCAGAATATTTTATAGTGACCCCTTTTGTTGGTGAATCAAGACCATTTTCCCATGATTAAAGCAATATATGTTCTTAAGGTCCTAGAGAACCTATGGCGTCTTATTGTGGCTTTGTGTCTATCCTTAAAATTTGGCTTTTTTGTTTGTTTGTTTTGTTTTAGGGTTTGTTAGTTTTTATCCATATTCTTTTTTGGGATAAAATTGCCTATACTCCAGCGCCAGAAATGTCTCATGCTTGCCGACCGGCAAATATTTGGCCAGTTGGCAAGTTTAAGTCATTATTTGAGATTGATTTAACCATTTCGGATCCTTATTTAAAATAATGTCCACTTTAGGGTCATTAATTGAAATTTTACCCAATTTCAATTTACCAACCCAATTAGTTTGGGTGGGACCAAAATTTCCAAACTTTGTACTATTTGGTGCGAAATTATAAAAATAGTACATTTATAATCTGAATATGATATTATATCATCATATTTCTATATGAATGGCAGTTGACATGTTATATCATTGATTGATTAAATAAAAAAATATTAAACCAGTTAAGAATTGACGTATTTTAACAGAAGTATAATCCACCATGTGTTTTTATACGTGTAAATTCATATTAATTTAAAAAAGATGAGTATTTTCTGTAAGTTGGGCGAAGAGCTGGATACCGTGGTTTATCGAAATTACGTGCATATGTGTATTTTAAGCAAGAATACGAGCGTTATGTACCAACGAAGGTTTGCGGCAGATGCTTACACTGAAGAAAGAGAAGTTAGAATCATTTTCTTCCGCAACAAACTGAATAAATGAGCCAACCCACCAGGATAGTTTTTACATTATCATTGTAATAAATAAGATTCACAGAAATAAAGGCATAAATTATGATTTTTATGGAGTTAACATTTACATATGACTATTATCTTGAAAATTACATAGCTATTAACGGATGAAACTATAGATTATGGTATGAATTGTATGTTTCAATGATCTATGGTGAGTAGAACTAATGTTGGAGGAATAAGTAATGCTTGGGCGTTTGTTATGGTAAAAATGATTTTGAATTTAGTGCATTGATATATGGAGATTTCGAGGCCTATCCACTTCCAAGAGCTTTCTTTCTTGTGTAAAACGTGTTTGGTAGAAAGAATATCCGATGTATTAATTAAATATATCCGATGTATTAATTAAATCATAATGTTATCGTCAATGTTAAAATATTTTAAAGTCTAAAAGTAAGTCTCCCTAGTCAATTAAGTCTCCCTAGTCAATTCTTATGACGCTCCTAACCATATAATTAAACACGCTTTACTTGATCACCACGTCTTTTGCCCTTTTTGACTGAAGTCCACGACACATGTCGCACTTCCTTCGTGATGTTCACGGCTTCCTTTTATTGAACATAAAATGATGTTTGTGCAATGTTGTAGTGGGGTGGGCGATTCTATATCTCGCATAAGCTTTATAGATCCGGTTGAAGATTCACGCTTCCAACTAATGGATCACTTATGAAAAGAAAGAATTGGGGGAGATAGAAATCCACACAGCAGTAAGGTTCTCGGTCAAGCTGGCCCACGTGCCATACCCGGGCGGGGTTCTTCTAAGAAATTGATTTATATTTTTCCGAATAAAAATAATTCAGAAAAAATGAAACTATTTTTGTCAAATAATAAAAAAGATACTTGACGAAAATTAATGAAAAAAATTATTCAATTAAACAAATTAAAAATCTACCAAAAAATTAAACAAATTAAAATACAATTAGCTCTTCACGTAGTTTGAAAAAAAAAACAAATTGCACATAATGGTGTCCTTCTAATAATATCACACAAATTACACTACAAGAGTATGGTTAATATATTCAATGTCTTTGGTGTCATCTCCCTCACCATGATTCAAATACTACAATGTCGCCATTGTCCTCTTGTTCATGTGGGGCACATCAATATGGAGTAAATTCTTACAAAAACTAATCATGACCTATGACAACGATTTCTAAATTTTTGTAGATAACGTGGACTCCAATAAAACTGTAGATGTTGGTGGGTCAATAAATCATGAGTCATGATGGAAAAAAATCGAAAAGCTAGTGGCTCTGCCCTTCATCATTTTGTAACGTTGATGTTGTCTTCACCAACCCTATTAATTTATTTGGACTAATCTGTTCCTAGGTATGTCTCCTTCCATTGGTAAATCTAGCAAAAGGCTGTGGGGTGTTCTTATTTTTGCGAAGCAAAGACGTATGGGTTTCTAGCCACTTCTTGTTGAGGGCGCCATCTCTATGGGGGTGGAACCGTCATATCAAATCAACTAGTGCATGCGACATGTATATTTCGGAGACAACTCATCACCATCGCCAATATTTGGTCCACTTGGACCTTTTGACACAGCCCCCAATTTTCGTAATAACCGAACAAGGAGAGTTTCAAGCCCCTCTAACTTGAACCTAGCGTCCTTCATGGGCATTACTGCCAGTGTTACTTGCGTGGCACATATTTCATTGATATTCTCTTATTTACGTAGTCAATGGACAGTCGGTAACCCTTTTAATTAATATATTTGAATGGCATGTACCGGAACCTATCTTTGTTGTCAGGCAAATTTCAGCCGGGAATATCAATAATGCTCATGCACATGAATTTCATGGATATCAGTGTTTGCTATATGTCTTGTAACGTATTAAATTGAAAATATCAAGGTAATTTACATGCTATCCATATAGTCTTCACATTCCAAATTCGACTTTAATTAGCATTGTGCATCCAATAATAATTTGAATTCATTTTTTAAAGTTACGTAATCTATAATAGTACTTTCTTTCCATGATTTAAGTTTTATTCCTTCTTTTTTCCATGCACATGGCGTGCGCTGTTTTGTAATGAGTATAAAGGAAGGGAAAAATGAAAATGATACCTTAATTATAGTTTAATATGTAATGTCATTGAAATTTTAATTTGTTCAATACGGTTTATTCTAGACTTTTGATTTATTCAATGTCGTCCCTAAATTGTTGGTGAATGTACAATGTAATTTTATTTTATTTTTGGTTCAAATGACAAAACAGACAATATTTGATGACGTGTTATCATATATTGAGTTGCATTTTTTAAAATGATGAGTCATAATTTTTTTCCATCTACTTTAGGAAAGAAGAAAAAAATTAGGACATCAACATGTCCATCCTTATTTCATGACGTGGACATTGTATTATGATTCAATATGAATATCTTACTTGGTAATCCACATGTAACTTCTTTTTTATTATCCATTGTTCAAACTTAAACAGATTGGGATTCACATCAGCAGATTTGTTAACTTGAATTGACGGAAGGAAGACATGGAATGATTTTATATAGTTTAGAAACTAGATTGAACATTTAATAATAGTTCAGGGACCATATTAAACAAATTAAAAATCCAGGTACTAGAGTGCACATTGGATTAAAATCCATGGATTATTTATGTAATTTCCCCTAAAGAAATATCTCTCGAGCTATTCATGGGGTTCCTTGTGTTTTCTTACACAAGCTCCATGTATTGCAAAATACATGTGAAAAATAGTTATCATGACTCACTAACATATGTTCTAGATGGCATTAGTCCTAGCCTGACTACAGGATTTGCTTCCCCGACCAGCACGTACAAAGAGATGATATGCGCCATAATAAGAACAACTTACATTTTTTTTTTTTTTTCAAGTTTCTAAAGTAAATATATGCGGATAGAAACTTTGTACATTGGAGATACAACAAGTTTTGGTTAAATTGTTGAAATCTTTAAAGTTAATAAGTTATAAACAAGCAAGACTTTGAAGTCTCGTTGTCTTTGATGGCTTGACCGGATGGGTTGTGACGGGCATGACTTAGAAATTTCTAATCTTGCGTTTCTCGTTGGTATTAGTCAAATTATCGTGTAACTGTCAATGTTAAAATATTTTAAGTCTAAAAGTAATCTCCCCAGTCAATTCTTGTGATGCTCCTAACCATTTAATTAAACACATGTTGCACTTCGATCGATAAAATAGAACGTGCGAATGACTTTGCTTGATCACCACGTTAATCTCTTCCCCTTTTTGACTAAAGTCCATGACACATCATACTTTGCTCATGATGTTTACAGAATAACCTATGTACAATGTATGTCTTATAATCTACTTATAAACTCAAAATTCACGGTAATTATGATTTAGCCATATGAACATCCTCACTCGAAACTGTCGTTGTAGCGTGGGCAATTTTGTTTTGTTGAAGATTCGCGCTTCCAACTTGTGGATCATTTATGAAAAGAAAGTATTGGCAGAGATAGAAATCCGCACGGTAGTCGACTTGGACGCTAGGTCATGCTGGCCCACATGTCAGACCCGGGGCAGGTTTTTCTTAGAAATTGATATATATTTTTCCGAATAAAAATAATTTAAAAAATGAAGCTAGTTTTTGTCAAATAATGAAAAAGATACTTGAAGAAAAAATTAACGAAAAACTCTTATTCAATTAAACCAATTAAAATGAAAGTAGCTCTTCACATCATTTGAAAAAAAACGAATTGCACATATGGTGTCCTTGTAACTACAACACACAAATTACATCACAAGAGAATGTTTGATAAATTCAATGTCTTTGGAGCCGTGTCCCTCACCATAATTCAAATGATATAATGTTGCCGTTGTCCTCATTCTTCAACACTCCTCCCTTTCTTTCCATTTGATGACAGAAAATTAGCTCTGTTGACGAGCCGTGCTAACATGGGCTAGCAATCTCTAAAAAGACTTAGCAACTTAAAGTAATAGCTAATTGGAGCAAATAAATTTTAATAACTAAATAAAAAATTAAGTAAATTAGGAAAGAACGATTAAACATTGGCAACTCATATGAAAATTCATAATTTAATGGACAAAAGTTGGTAAATTACTCTAATTTAGATTACAAATTTCATGTAATAGTTAGTAAAATTGAAACGTTAGTAAGCTATGCAAACAAAAGTTGATAAGTTAGTACAAAAATTGGTAATTTGCCAACTGTAAAAAATTGATGATTTCAGAAAAATCTTGATAAATTACCAAAATGTTACGTGGAGAAAAAAGCCACAAGTTATTCTTTTTTGCCAACGGTTTTTTTCAAAGTTATCATTGTCAAAAAGCCTCTCGTTGCCAATTTAATTGCGGAAAATTGATTGTAGATATCAAATTAGTTATCTAGTCCAAAAGGCATATATGAGATCTAGTTCATTAAAGATCTAAGAAGTGTTAGGGAAATCCCTTATGATATTTTGAAGATGACAAAATAAATCAAAGGCTATTAACATGTTTGATTGTTGAGTAATAGACTATGCAGATGATAGAACGTGTAAATAATATTATCAAAGTCTATAGTTAGAAGAACCAGAAGACAGACTCTATGCTGGAGCTGAACTTATTCAGACTGTGTCTAGATCTTAAGGGTAAATCAGTTCAGAAGCAAACTATGTCCAGACCTTAAGGCTAAATCTATTCAAAAGCAGACTGTGTCTAGATCTTAAGGCTAAATCTGTTCAGAAGCAGAATATGTTCAGATTGACGTCTAGATTATAAAGTTTATTTCAGAAGGAAGACAGTTAGACTCTACTTCAGTCTGAAGACACTTAGACTTTACTTCAGTCTGAAGACACTCAGACTCTACTTCAATCTGAAGACACTAAGACTTTACTTCCGACAGAACACCCTCGGACTTTATATCCAGAACAAGACACAAGTTCAAAACGTAGCAGATTCAGAATGAAGTATGTTTAGAACGAGACAACTTGACAGAACGTAACATAAGCCCCAAACATATAACGGCTAGTGATTTGGTTTGGACCTACATCAAGATAGATTTGATTGACTTAATCTAATTGATTAGCAAGTGGATCTTGAAAACAAGAACTTTCTATACGAAGAAACTCTACTTATGGAAACCAAGATTTTGTTTATATGAGCAATCATAATCAACTTGGGATTCTACTTTTTTCACTTAACGGCTACCAAATCTTTTAGATACAGATCTGTCTAATGAGTAGATTGGAAGATGATCCTTGAAGATATTGTCCAATGGCTAGTTTGGAAGTGGAGGAGTATTTAAGGAGATCAAGGACCAATGAGCAAGTAAGAGACGGAGTGTAGAATTTATAATTCCAAAGTCTGAGCAACCTTCGATCATACACTTGTCTCTTGTGAGCTTAAACGTTTGTGATCATAAGAGAAATACCAAAAAAGTGACTTAGTGAGATAGTGTGATCTACTACTAAGTGTTTGCACTCAAAGTTGTAATCTCTTGTTGATTATATAGTGGAATCCAGCCAGAAAGCTGTTAGCATGGGAGAGTGGACGTAGGCTTGATTTAAGCCGAACCACTATAAATTCTGTGTTCTTATTCTCTTCCCTAAACTCCTTTACTTTGTTTGTAATTTTGTTTATAGTTAAAGTTTGAACTTGCTCAAAGTCTGTTATTTTTTAAACTCAGTTTCAAAAGTAAAATATTTCTACTGTTCTTTGCGAAAAATTGTCTTCACACCTATTCACCCATCTTTAGGTGTTCATACTAGCACTTACAAGAGGTTCTTCCAACATAACTTGGCCAAAAAATTAGGATCCATTCTGGAACAATAAAATCGTTCATATGTGGAATGCAGAACAGTTTTTACAGAAACAATAGTGGAAAAAAAAAAGTAACTTTCCAATTCTCATGTAATGGAATAACCATTTGAATCAATTTCCTAATGCAAATTAATTTTGCTAAGGTTTTTTTCCTTTTCATAGAAAAGAACTTTTGCTTTTCTTTTTAACATGAGTGTGCTGTTTCACGAGTCATTCTAATGGAGAGATTGTCTTCTTAAAAATGAAAAACCTTTAACGGTAAATGTAGAGACCCAGCGGCGTAGAGGTTCTCACCAAGTTTCTCCTTTGCATTTATATCGTAGTATGGATTACTTATCTAGAGTTGCTTAAATAAATTAAAGAAGACAATAGCCAGACTTAGAGTTACGTAGTGCCGTCTGCATCCCTCTTTCTTCGTTTTTGTTTGTTGTCCTCCATTGACCCTTATTTCAAAGATTAAATAAGATACACGTTTTGGGTTAATTTGAAAGATCAACCGTTTGGCCGGCGGGTCTTAGAAGGCATTGACTTGGAAAGTTGGAGCCGTCCTTTAAGAAATCATGGTGAACATTGAATAGAAAATGACTGTATCAATATTATATAATGGCTCTTTCCTTGGTGAATCAAAGACAATTATCCACTTGATTAAAGCAATACTTGTTCTCAGGTCCCAAAGAACCTATGGCATCTTATGATAGCCTTGTGTCTACTGTCCTATGGGCAATCTTTGTCATTCAAGTAATTGAATTCAGTCATTCCAACGCTTTAACCAACGTTTCAACCAATGTAAGCTGTATTGGTGCAGAGAGGGAAGCTCTTCTAAAGTTCAAGCATGGTCTCACAGATCCTTCGAGACGCTTGTCATCATGGATTGGAGAGGAATGTTGCAATTGGGAAGGCGTTGAATGCAACAAGAAAACTGGCCATGTCCAAAAGCTCGATCTTCATAATCCATATATAGAAGAGATCTACACTGACATCTTCGCACCTTCAAAAAAGTGCATGCTAGGAGGTAACATAGTTCATTCTTTAACTGAATTGAAGTATTTGAAATATCTAGACCTCAGTGTCAACAACTTTTCAACCCAAAAAATCCCAAAGTTATTTGCTTCTCTTCAGAAATTGGAGTATCTAAACCTTTCATATGCAAGCTTCAATGGAGATATTCCTAGGTAGCTCAGTAACCTTTCCAAATTACAGTACTTGGATCTTAGTAGTAATTTCAATACAACCTCGAACGACTTTTCCTGGGTGTCGAAATTATCTTCCTTGAAGTATTTGCACATGTCCGGTGTTAACCTTTATAAGGTCAAAGATTGGTTTGGTTCCATTAACAAGCTACCATCTTTGCAATCTTTAGGATTGAGCTCTTGTAATTTGCAAGATATATCTAGCTCTTTGCAACCCAATTTCACATCTCTTAGATTTCTCAGCATCGGGGCCAATAATCTAAGTTCTATTCCCCCATGGATCTATAACTGTAGCAAGCTAGAACATATTGATTTGTCCAACCCGTATGAGTATTCAAAATTTGGCGGTGGCATCCAAGGCCTTTTTCCCACAGCAATCATCGAGAATAATCAAAGGCTTGTCTTCTTGGACGTGTCTTGGAATTTAATACGAGGTGATTTTCCCAAAAATTTGAGTAGTCTTTGCAACTTGCAATCGGTACGATTAGAAGGTAACAACTTAAATGGGAATATCTCCGACATTTTAGGTGATTCACTTGGTTGCGCACAAAGTAAGTGGAAGATCTTTGATGTTTCCCGGAATAATATTAGCAGTGACCTGCCAAATCAATTCAGAGATTTCAAAGAATTAGAATACCTTGATCTTTCATTTAACTTGATTTTGGTTCTATTCCTACTAATTTGGGGGAGCTATCTTCTCTAAGAACTTTCGATCTTCAACATAACAAAGTGAGTGGGACCATTCCAAAGAGTATTGGGCAACTATCGAATCTAAAGCAAATCTTCCTAGGCCAGAATTTTTTGTATGGAGTTGTAAGCGAACTTCACTTTAAAAATCTCGAAAGCTTAACCAGCTTAGACATTTCTTCCAATGAGCTCATATTAAATATGAGCTCTGCTTGGGTTCCACCATTCCAAGTTCGCAAGATATATTTGTCAAATTGCAAAGTGGGACCTAAATTTCCAAAATGGCTTCAAACACAAGGGAATGTTACCTATTTAAGGATGTCAAGTGCGAGCATCTCAGACGACATTCCTGATTGGCTCTGTGACATTTTCTCTAACATTGAAGTTTTAGATATCTCAAGCAACATGCTTAGAGGCCAAATTCCCCAAGATATCGGAGACAAGATGCCACAGTTAACAGAACTGAGTCTTGAGGGTAATAATCTCACCGGTGGCATTCCAAATTCTTTGTGTAAGTTAAATCGGCTGGATGGAATTAGTCTCTCAAAGAATCAACTGTCTGGGAAACTCCCTCGATGCTGGGGAGCATCGCAAGGGCTGGATTATTTGTTTTTTGGGGATAACAAGTTAAATGGAAAGATTCCAATATCCTTGTGCCATCTTCGGTATTTGTCCGCTCTTAGCCTACACAGGAATGGCTTTACTGGAGAAATCCCAAACTGTTTGTTAAATAAGTGGAATTTGTGGGTCCTTGATCTCAGCGACAATGACTTCACAGGTAGGTTACCGCCATCTGATCCACAATCTCCAAATTTGGTAGTGATCAATTTAGAGAAAAATCGCTTTGTTGGGGGCATTCCTCCCCAATATTGCCAACTTAAAAATCTCCACTTCTTGAGCCTAGCACAGAATTACATTTCTGGACCCATTCCCAATTGTTTTGACGGGATCTTGTCTATGGTTAATGTGGATAATGTATTATACAGTTTTCATGGTGTCGAGGTTATGGTTAACACAAAGGGAACTAGCCAAATCTATGGGATTACGCTTCAATACTTCCGCTCAATCGATCTTTCAACAAACATGTTGGATGGGCAAATACCAAAAGAGTTCACTAAGCTCGTCGGACTTCAAAATCTGAACCTCTCTCGGAATAAGTTGAGTGGATATATCCCCTCAAATATTGGTGACCTGAAAAATTTAGAATCTCTTGATCTTTCCACAAACAAATTGTCAGGTACCATCCCTCCGGGCATATCCAGCATGGACTTCCTTAGTCATCTCAATCTGTCCTTCAATAGACTCTCTGGCCCTATTCCGTCTAGCAATCATCTACGCACGGTGGACGATGAATCGGTTTATCGTGGCTATGACAGGCTCTGTGGAGCTCCTCTTCCGAATAGTTGTCCTGGAGACGAGCCACCCGGTAGTGATGGGCGTGACGGTGATAATTCCGGTGGAGATAAGCCCAGTGAAGGCGATTTGGATATCCGCAATTGGTTCTATTCAGGATTGGGACCTGGCTTTACGGTGGGATTTCTAGGATTCTGTAGCGTCCTGCACTTCAAGGGATCTTGGAGGGTCTCTTACTTCCAAGCGATGGATAAGGCCATTGAGAAATTTTCAATGATCACCATGCTTTGGTTCAAAAGAACATTCCCACGACGTGAAAAGGAGCTTGTTTAGCAGGTAATACTTGCCCCTTTCTTTCTAACCAATTTCTTGCATCTTTTCTTGGTTGAAGCCATTGTTGATTATTTTGGGCATGTGTACCAGAAGAGTTAGAGAGCTGGAGAAACTTGCCCCACTTTGAAGAACTGCTTCGGGTTATCAGATGGACAGAAGAAAATACGTTCACATCAATAAATAGAACGTGTTTCAAGCCTTCGACTTTTCGTTTTCCTCTCTTGCCAATTTCTAGTGTGTGGCAGAATTAATATGTTTACTTTTGTGGACCAGTCAAGGTGTAAGGAACTACTGTTGAAGATACACTCCTATTTTTGATCAATCCCGTTAGAAATCTGCATGGTTTAAAATTCGGGAGTGTATTGAGTGCACTACACATGTAATGCACTGTCACAGTAAATAAGACTTGATTGTATAAGTGTGGCCGAAAATTTCTTCAAGCATACTAACGAATCTTTTCACAAAGCCATTAAGAAGTTAAAGGCATCATCGATTTTCACACACCAACTTGAGGGTGAGTATCAAGATGCATACTTCCCTAGTTTGTTTAGATAGTATCTTTTTATAAATTTTAACTAGATTGCGCAAAGACAAATTGTTAGTATTTTAAGCATGGGGCTAGATATGTCATCTGAATTTTCTTATCAAGGAAGCAACGTTAAACGCACTTGTTAGAAAGGTTATCCGATGCATGAGCTAAATGATCTTATCACCATTGAAAAGCCCTAAAAATAAGTCTCCCTTATCAATTCTTCCGACGCTTCTAATCATTTAACTATACAATGACATGATTGATCATCACGCTAACATTTCCGGTTGTTTATGGAAATCCATGACGCATATTGCACTTCCACGTGACGGTTCACCGCTCCCTGTCATTGAAAATTGAATAATGTACGTGCACAAGGTACAGCTAATAATTTATTTATAGATTGAAAATCACGATCGAAAGAAACCCTCGTTTGGATAATTTTACTAGCACGAACATCCTCACGAGAGCAGACTTTAGCCTTACGAGAGAACGAACCTCCTCGAGCTCCCGTGCAGGCCGATTTCACAATTCTAGGACGACACTCATCAAAATGAACATAAAGCTTCGTCACTAGTTTCGAGAATAACGCCATGATTGAAGCTCGATGGAGATCAGATCCTTCGTTTCTTCGATGGACCGAAATGAAAGTGAATCTAAGTTCTCACTCTTTCTCTGGTGCCCGGTTTTGATTCAATCGATGGCGCTGATTCTCGGTACCTTTCTTGTATCACCAGCGCTCGCCTCAGTCAGCTCCAGTCCACACAAAAGCCACTGTCGAACCTCCATCGCGGGCCACCATACGCTTGGCCACAACAGAACCAGAGGACAGAGAGCAGAGCACTCATCACCACTCATACGATGTTTGAAAATTCCTCTAAATTGAAGATTTTTCTGGTCCTTAAGTCCTTGCCGCTGCCTCCGAAAGTCGTCTGGCACCACTCATCGCCACCAGTCTCTGTTTTCAAGTTGCACCGATTGTGCTCTGTTCTACTCTGTTTTTTCTTTTTTGGCCGAGTAAATTGGTGGAGTTTCCTTTGCCGGTGCCGATACTCACCAGCGACACATCCAGAACCCTTCATCGATCTTAGTTTGTGACCATTAATCACGCCATTAAGTGGGGAAACTATATTCATCTAAAGCCAAGTAGGGAGATTGCGAAGAGCTAGGTCGTCCTAAATTAGCTTTCAGAGTCTAAGCTCTTATGTGCACTTTTTATTATTCAAGTAGGTGGATTTCTGACGCCAAAGACGGTGCCTTGGTTTCTGGATGAAGTAAGTTGAAGAATATTTATGTTTCTAATAACAATTCCGGTGGTCACCTGCTGATTCAATTTGGAAATTTCAAAATGATCTTTCGATCTGTCGCGGTTCTAGTCCTATTCCCTCTACAGTGGGGAGCTATATCTCTGAGAGAGTTGCATCTCGAAGGTAACAAATTAAGCGGGAATTTTTTCAGAAAATATTGGCTGACCATCCAATTCGGAGGTGATGGACATTGATATTTGAATGTCATTGTAAGCGAAATCCACTTTACAAATCTTAAGAACTTGACCAAAGCTTGTCGTGACCTACCTTTGAGGGGAGGGAGTAGGTTTAGGGGTAATACTAAAGCCCATGATTAAGCACGGGCTCTCCCAAGCATTACCTATGTGACATTGGGATATTCTTAAGGAATTTTGCACAAAATGAGTCGCCACTAGTCTATTGGGGTTGGCTAAAAATCAAGTGAGACATGGGAGTGTACCTCACTTCCTACACAACTAGAGAGTCTAGGGTCGGAGACTTGATTACACTAATTGATCAATTAGTGCCATTTTGGTACCTATCATGCAGTTTGTATTGATTTTACACATCCACTAACATATAAGGTGATCATGCGGGCGCACAAATCATTAAAATAGCAACTTGCAACCAAAATCATAATTGCAATAAACTTTAGTGCAATCAAACATAATTAAATATGCAAATTAAACATGCAACACAATCCATAATCAATATACGAGCAAATAAAGGACTAATTACACTAAAAAGACAATACATTGCAATTGCTAACTAAACCCTATATTTTTAGATTTTCGAAATTTTTAATTTTTTAATTTTAAAATATTTTTAAATTTTTAAAAATAATTTTTAAATTTTTTCGAAAAGAAAAAAAAAAAAAATTTCCTAGGCGAACTGGGTCGGGTCGGGTCCAACCGGACTGGGTTCGGCCCGATCGATAACTAGACCCGGGTTCGGCTGGCGGGCCGGGTGGGCCCCGCCCACGAATTCCCCTCTCCTTTCTTTTTAAAACAAAGCAGGCCACAAGCCCATACTAAACCAGCCCAAACCCACAAGCCCAAAATTAGATGGCCCACCATGACAGGCCCATGCGAACGAAAAACCCTACCCGATTGAGAGCCGTACACGACTCGGTTCTTGGCCAAAACCCTAGGGTTTCTTGGCGGCGCTAACGGCGGCGGCGGCAACACGGTAGATGGTGGCGGCTACGCGGTGGGCGGCAACGAAGACATTAGAGTCTACGAGGATGGGTGTTGGTTGCGTCGGAGGCATGTAGAAGCGTCGGTCGTCGCGAGGTGGAGGCGGGCAATGCTTGGGCACGATGGCTCCTTGCGTCGAGTTCCGACGGTGACGACACGGTGGCGGAACAGCGGCGGCGGGCGACGGCGAATGCGGCGGTTGGTGACGAAACGGCTACGGCGAGGAGACGACGAGAAAGCAGCACGGCGGCAGTCGTCGTGGATGGCGGTTGCTGGAGAGGTGTGGTCAGTAGCGACATAGGCGTCGGGCAAAGGCGCAGCTACGAGCGGTGCGTCGATTTGGCTGAGGAGGCGTTCAGTGAGAGGTGGCGTGGATTGGCGGTGTCATCGGGACAGAGGACGGCGGCAGCTCGGACGGCGTTGGGCAACGTCGACAACGCCTCCTCTCTCGTCCAGCCGCCGCCTTCCTCCCCAAATCCTCTTTTTCTCTCTCAGTTCCTCGAGCTCTGTCCTTTTCTTCAGATCTGGGTTCTGGGGAAGACGGCGGCGAACGGCATTGATTAGGTGGCTCATCGGCGGCGGTGACGGTGGCACAACTCGAGCGTCGGTAGCGGCACGGTCCCTCTTCTCGAGCTCTCCACTTCCAGCTCTCTCTGTCTCTCTATGTTGCCTCCGTTTGTGCCCCTCCCTCCGGTTCTCTTCTCTCTCCCTTTGGTTCTCTCCTTGTCTCCCCTTTTCTCCAGCTCCTCCCCCTCTTTTCTCTAGGGTTTCACGCGAAGGTGGAGGAGGGAGAAGGCGGCATGGGCCGGGCTAAGGCGAGATCTGGCCCGGCCCCTTCCGTGTTTTCTTTTTCTCTTTTTTTTTTTTTTTATGTTTTTGCTTTTGTTTTTGTTTTCTTTTTTTTTTTGTTTTTAGTGACTAATTCCTAATTTTGTACATGATTAAGTCCTAAATAAAATTGTAAAATTTAGGTGTCAACAGCTGCCCCTCTTTGAATGGGAGCTTGAAGTGATTCCATTTCAAAGACCAAAGACACCTAAATTATTTTGGCGATAGAGAGACCCCAAGTGCATAGGCACGTATCAGGTCGAAGGAAAGAACTCATAATTATGGAAGCGCGTCTTGTCAATAAGAGAAATAAAGACCCCAGGCTACAGAAGCACGCCGTTTCATAAAAAGAAAGACTCCGGGCTACAAAACACTTCGAGCTACAAAACTCTCCGTGTCATAGAAAGAAGGACTGCGGGCTACAAAGCAATTCGGGCTATAAAAGCTCTCTGGGCTACAAAGCTCTCTGTGTCATGAGAAGAAGAAGAGACCCCGTGCTATAGAAACACGCCGTGTCATAAGAAGAAGAAGAGACCCTGGACTACAAAAGCACGTCGTGTCATAGGAAGGGAGAGAAGGATTCTGAGTTACGGAAAGCCCACCGGGTCATAAGAAGGGGGAGAATGAAGACTCTGGGTTACAGAAGCCCATTGGGTCATAAGAAGATAACATGGTTTAAGGTTGACCATGAACCTTTAGAGATGACATGGTTTAAGGCCGACCATGAACCCCGTGGTTTTAAGGATAACCCACCAACCTTGTGATTTAAGGATAGCCCCCACTAACCGTGTTGTTTATGGATAGACCCACGAACCGTGTGGTTTAAACTGGAAAAATGGTCTCACCGTGTACGAATGGGTTTTGACTGGATGATAGTCTCACCGTGTAAGAACGGGTTTCGACTGGAAAAGAGGTCTCATCGTGTACGGACGGGTTTTGACCGGATGGTAGTCTCACCGTGTACGAACGAGTTTCGACCAGATGGTAGTCTCATCGTGTACGAAGGGGTTTCGACTTGAAGAGAGGTCTCATCGTGTATGAACGGGTTTCAACCGGATGGTAGTCTTATCGTGTACGAACGAGTTTCAACTAGAAGAGAGATCTGATGTGAATCGTTGTGGAAAGATCATTCTACGAAGGCTCGGATGGTGCGAATTGCGAACCTCGACCTCCAATCAAACTTGTGATTGGCAACCTCGGTATGAACGTGACATGTTGACGAACACGTGTTAACCAACCAACGTTATAGACGCCATGAGCGAAAGAATTCGCTATCTCGCTCGATAAGTCGAATCGATCGCCAAAGAGAATCTTGATAAGGTCAAGTCATCAAAAGAGCAGTAAAAAAAAAACCTCTAAATTCTTTTCCTTAAAAATAAAATATATATGTCCCTCAAAAAAATTCAGTCAATCTTATATATATAGGCCTTCTAGCTGCCACACAAACCCTAAAACCAACCCTAGAGATATAATGCATCATATTATAGAATATTCCTAAACAAGAAGATATAGATATATAGATAGATAGATAGATATATATATATATATATATATATATATATATATTTGACTTGGTCAAATATTTGGTGACCAGATAATCAAATTGCGCCAAGATTTCCAAGATTCTTTAAGATTTGATCCAAGGTCATCTCCATGCCAAAGATCACGAACCATGACGCCAACAACTTGCCTAAATTGCTTGGCCCGCGCTCAAGTAATCGAAACAGTAGAAATAGACAATGGATCCCTAGCACCTCCTCCTTGATATGGCTCGATGTCCACATCATTCTCTCCCCCGTGCAAAGAATTTGCCCTCAAATCATCACTGGCATCGAAAAGAGTCAAGTCAAAAACATTAAATGTGACACTAACGCCATACTTACCTGGAAGATCAAGCTTGTAGGCATTATTGTTAACTCTTTCCAACACCATGAATGGTTCATCCCCTCGCGGTAATAACTTAGAATGTCACTGCTCAGGAAATCGCTCTTTACGCATATGAACCCAAACCAAATCGTTGGGTTCAAACACCACTTCCTTGCGCCCTTTGTTGGCTTGCCTTGTATATTGCTCAGTCTTGCGCTCAACATTTGTGCGCGTCTTCTCATGTAACGCCTTGACAAATTCAGTTTTCTTTGCTCCATCTAAATCCACACGCTCATCAATAGGTAAAGGGGTTAAATCTAAAGGAGTTAACGAATTAAAACCATAGACAACCTCAAATGGTGTAAATTTAGTAATAGAATGCATGCTCCTATTATATGCAAATTCAACATGTGATAGATAATCTTCCCAAGATTGTATGTTCTTTTTAATAATAGCATGCAACAATACCCCTAAAGTTCTATTAACTACCTCGGTTTGATCATCGGTCTGTGGATGACAAGTAGTAGAAAATAACAACCGTGTTCCTAGTTTTTTCTACAATGTTTTCCAAAAGTAACTAAAAAATTTAGAATCTTGATCTGAAACAATCAATCTAGGCATGCCATGCAAACGTACAACTTCCCTAAAGAACAAATCAGCAACATGAGATGCATCATCAGTTTTATGACAAGGTATAAAATGAGCCATCTTTGAAAACCGATCAACAACCACATAAATAGAATCTCTACCATTCTTAGACCTAAGTAATCCTAACACAAAATCCATAGAAATGTCAGTCCAAGGATGCGTTGGAATAGGTAATGGTGTATACAAGCCATGCGGTTTAATTGTAGACTTCAATTGCTTACAAGCAATGCATCTCTCACAAACGCGTGTGACATCTCTCTTCATATGTGGCCAATAAAAATGTTCATGCAGTACTTCATAAGTCTTACTAATACCAAAATGCCCCATTAAACCACCACTATGTGCTTCACGCACCAACAATTCACGCAAAGAACACTTAGGCAAACATAGTTTGTTTTCACGGAAAAGATAACCTTCACGCCTATAGAATTTATCAAATACAGCATGCTCACATGCTTCAAACACTCTCCCAACGTCATCATCATCAGTATATAAGTCCTTGATATGCTCAAAACCTAAACACTTTACTTCTAAAGTAGTTAGAATCGCATACTTTCGAGAAAGTGCATCGGCTACCACATTCTCCTTACCTTTCTTGTACTTGATCACATATGGAAAAGTCTCGATAAACTCCATCCATTTGGCATGTCTTTTATTTAACTTTTGCTGCCCTTTCAAGTACTTCAAGGTCTCGTGGTCAGTGTGGATCACAAACTCCTTCGACCATAAATAATGTTACCAAGTCTCCAAAGCTCGCACTAAAGCATACATCTCCTTATCATAGATAGGATAATTCAATGTTGCTCCACTCAATTTCTCGCTGAAATAAGCTATGGGATGCCCTCCTTGCATCAACACGGCTCCAATTCCTATACCAGAAGCATCACACTCTATTTCAAAAGTAGCACTGAAATTCGGCAAAGATAACAAAGGAGCATTAGTCAACTTATCTTTTAGCAGATTAAATGCTTTCTCTTGTTCTTCTCCCCACATGAAACCCACGTGCTTCTTGATAACCTTAGTTAAAGGTACGGCAATGGTGCTAAAATTTCTCACAAATCGCCGATAAAAACTCGCCAATCCATGAAAGCTACGCACTTCTCCTATGGTCTTAGGCGTTGGCCATGCACGGATTGCTTTGACCTTTTCTTCATCAACCTGTATACCATCAGCACTAACAACAAATCCTAGAAATATTAATTTGTTGGTAACAAAAGAGCACTTCTTTAGATTAACGTATAATTGTTCAGCCCTTAAAACCTGCAAAACAGCTCGCACATGCTCAATATGGTGGTTAGGACTTCGGCTATAAATCAAGATGCCATCGAAATAGACAACCACAAATCAACCAATAAAAGCACGCAAAACATGATTCATAAGTCGCATAAACGTGCTCGGTGCATTAATTAATCCAAATGGCATGACTAACCACTCATATAATCCATACTTGGTCTTAAATGCAGTTTTCCATTCATCACCTTCTTTCATCCTAATTTGATGATAGCCACTTTTCAAATCGATCTTAGTGAAAATGCAAGAACCATGCAACTCATCCAACATGTCATCTAACCTAGAAATAGGATGTCGATACTTTACCATAATGTTATTGATTGCTCGGCAATCAACACACATTCGCCAAGTTTCATCCTTCTTTGACACCAACAAAACAGGGACGGCGCACGAGCTAAGACTCTCTCTCACATACCCCCGTTCCAATAGTTCACTAACTTGCCATTGAAGTTCCTTTGTCTCCTTGGGATTGCTTCGATATATGGGTCGGTTAGGTAATGGCGCACCAGGAATCAAGTCAATTTGATGTTCTATGCCTCGAATCGATGGTGTCCCTCCAGGAAGTTCATCAGGAAAGACATCTTCAAATTCCTACAATAAAGACACAATAGGACTAGGCAAACTTGGGTCAAGATCGTTAGTAGAAAATAAAACCTCCTTGTACACAAGTACAAGCATTGGTCAATCTAGAACTAAAGCTCTCCTCACTTCACTTGATTTTGCATAAAAATTATTTTGCATCTTTTCTTTCCTCTCTTCGTTTCCCTCAGTTTTTACCACAATCTTTCTCTCGGTCTCTCCTTTTTCCTTGTGTCTCAGACACACCACGCAAGCCCTCGGATTTCTCACATTTTCTCTCTCTCTCTCTCTCTCTCTCTCTCTCTCTCTCTCTCTCTCTCTCTCGACTTATCGTTGTAACTTTAACTGATCTTGATACACCTCACTAGGTGTCATTGGTACCAAGGTATAAGTCTTTTGATTCATCACCAATGAATAACGATTAGTATACCCATCATGATGTACCTTTCGATCATATTGCCACGGTCTTCCAAGTAAGATATGACCCGCTTGTATAGGTACAACATCACACTCTACCTCGTCCTTGTATTTCCCTATTTCAAATGGAATTCGAACTTGCTTCGACACTTTCACCTCACCACTATCATTTAACCATAGGCCTAGGGTGCTTTGTCATTTTCAAACCCAACTTATCCACTATAGTACAACTTGCCACATTCGCACAACTACCTCCATTAATTATCATATTACAGATCTTACCATTTATCACACATCTTGTGTAAAACAAGTTATCTCTTTGTTGGTGATGCTCCTCCTCCTTTACTTGCACACTCAGAAAATGCCTAATCACCAATAAGTCTCCTTTTATAGCCATTTCTCCATTACTACAATCCTCCAATGGTGGCATCTCATTATCATCTTCTTCCCTTTCACTTTCGGACTCAATAACACCATGTCCAGTCATGATTATCACCCTTCTATTATGGCATTGATTTGCTATATGACCCTTGCCCAAACACTTAAAACATTTAATCTCACGAGTTCTAGTGTTAGGGTTTTCGGTTTTACCTGAAGCCGGATTCGTTCCAACTTTACCGTCCCTCTCCTTCTCCTTTGAGGTTTCGGTTTTGGTGTTGTTTCCTCTCTAATTTGGCTTCTCATCTCTCTTCCAATCGGATCTCCAATTTTAATTTGAACCTCCTCCACTCTTGTGATTTCGGTCCAACTTCAATTGCCGCTCAACTTTGATGGCTTTGTCCACAAATTCCTCCAATTCAACATAGTGTTGCAGCTCCACCACCCTTGCTATGTTTCGGCTCAAACCACTCAAAAATCTTGATATTGTGGCCTCACGATCCTCCACTACATTAGCACAGATCATAGCTATCTCCATCTCCTTGTGATACCCTTCCACGCTTTTATTGCCTTGTGTGAAATCTTGTAACTTTTGAAACAAATCTCGGTGGTAATGACTTGGTACAAAACGTCTCCTCATCACCGCTTTCATCTCATCCCACGTCTCTATCAGTCTTTCACCATCGCGCCTCCTACTAGTCACAAGTTGATCACACCAAATTATAGCATAATTAGTAAATTCAACAATTGCAATTTTTACCTTTTTAAGCTCGGAGCATCGTTGGCAATCAAATACCATCTCCATGCATTTCTCCCACTCTAGATACACATCGGGATCATTCTTCCCTTGGAAAGAAGGAATCTTCATCTTGATATTGCCAAGTTCATTATCTTCTCGGTGTCTAAACCCTCGGGCTTCATTCCACCTTCCAAATCGAGCATCTCAATCATCCTCCATGTCGGCCTCATCATCATCATAATGCCGTTGTCTTCTATGTTGTGTTCTAGAGGTGTCTCACTGATATTGCGGCCTTCCCCAGGGTAGCTCTCGCCTCATCATCATCATAATGCCGTTGTCTTCTATGTTGACACCTAAATTTTGGCGAGTCGATCATTTATTTATTACATAGAAAATTATGGGTAACTTTATCCCTGAAAAAATATTAATTGCATAGCATATAAATTTAGATGCATTTATTTTTTAGCCTGCATATTTGCATTTTATTTTTTAGGATTGGTGGTGGAGGGGTGTGAATTAATATTTCTGAGCTCTAACTTGGCAGGCCGGATTAGGCCCGCGAAAGGAGTATTTAGCCCAAGCCCGTTATTTTTTAAATTAATTATCTCGTGGGAAATTGAGATTTTATGCGATATTACAGTGGTTTTTGGAATCAGGTTGCAATCTTATCTTTAGTCTTTAGGTGATATGATCGTTGGGAATATTAAGGAGATAAGGAAAATAAGAGGATTTTGGGTGATCGGGAGGTTATAGATTATTTTCATGTATATTGAAAAAAACGAGATAAAATATTCTACAAAGATCACCTATTTTTACTTATAAAAGCAATCGTGTACGGTGAGAGAATGGGGGGATGCTTTTTGGATCCGAAGGAAAAGAACACAAAAAGTAAAAAGCAAAAAAGCAAAAAGGGGAGAGGATTGGACAGTTACTGTTCAATCATCTTCTCCACGCTTTGCTCCGTCCATTCGCGGCTCCACACCGCCAGTGACGCTCCTGCTCAGGCCACTCCGCCAGCTCTGCACCGAAGCACCACCGACGCCACCGGAGTCCCAAATCAGCCGTATCGCCGAGCCGATCTGCCCTTTGTTGCAGCCCACTATGACCCGCAACCTCCTGCTCGCTCGCCACCGCGCCGAAGTGCCCCCCGATTTGCAGTGATTTACAGCGACCCACGCGCCGGCCCCGTGCCCCTGCTTTGAGTGCGGCTGCTCCGCGCCCCCGAAATCGCGACGCCGCCTCAGCCAGACCAACGAGTCTTCTTTGCTCCACCGACGTTCCGCTGGCCACGCCCGAGTTCAACACCGGAGCCCCGACGGACAACCTTCTACTCTGACGACCCGTGCTACGCCGACGCCACCGAACTGCACTGCTCCGAGATCCTGTCGCGCCTGCCGCCACCTGCAAAGTCCTCGCGTCGCCGCCACACCAGCGCTGCTGCCGCGCCATATCCGGACGCCCACCCAGCGTCGCACCACCAAAGCTACAGCCCAAAGTCCCGCCTCCGCCAGATCTAGATCCAGATCCAGGTCCGAGCCCGCTGCTCCGCCTCATCCGCGACTTGCTGCTGCTGCCTGTCCACTCTCGCCAAGGCTCCGAACGCCGGCGACCAACGGCCCCCGCCGGACCTCCGACCAGCTGCTCTTGGTTGAGTACCCACAAGCTGCCGAACCCTATTTTGGAAAAAAAAAAAAGAAAAATCAAAATCCAATTAGGTAGTTTTTATTTATTTATTTAATTGTTCATTATTATATTACTTATTTTGTCTTTTAGTGGAATTATTCCTTAATATATTGTTGATATTCCAACATGAAATAGTCCTCAATTTAGGGATTGACATGTCCGATTTTCGCACCCGAAATCCGACTCGCAATCCTTACAAAAATCGACAATCCAATCTCAAGCCCCAAAATTCGATTCGCGATTTAATTTAAAATTGGCCAACCCGATCTCACGCGAGATATGGTTCGTCGATTTTGGATATCAATCTTATCTTGTTTGATTTGTTGTCGTCGAGTTGGTTGAGTCAATCTTATTTTTGTAAAAGAAAAATCCAAAAAATATTTGAGTTAGGATTAGATTTGCTTTAGAATATTTCTTGTGTTAGGATTAAAATTGCAATCTTATTTCGAATTTTAAATAAGAAAATCCAAAAAAATGTTGAATTAGGATTAGGTTGTTATCTTTTATATTTAGAATAAGAACTTTATTTTGAATCATGGGAAAGAAAACCAAAAAAGAAAGCACATTCATTTAGGATGTTAGTTTTATCATTATTTGAATTGCATATGAAATTTTAATTTCGAAATTAATATAAAAACACACAAAAGGTCATTATGCAGTGTTAGGGCATCTTTTTGTACGTCATTGCATATTAGGACAAATTAGTTTCAATCCCTAGGATAAATTGCATTCTTTTTTAAGAAAAAAATAAAAAATGTCATTTGCATGTCATATAAGATTAGATTCATGAAATGCACGTCACTTAGAGGTTGTTATTAGGTTCATTTAATTAGAAATTGCCCGTTATTAGATTAGGTCATTTAATAAATGTTGCGTGACATATAGCTCGCATATTAAATTGTATGTCGAATGTCATTTTAGTTAAAATAATTTTGTACGTCATCACATTGCATCAAACGTCATTAGAATTAAGTCATTTTGGTTAATTTTAGATTGCATATTTAATTATTGCATGTTCATCAAGAAATCACAAAAAAATTTATTCATTCATATAGTTTAGGACATGTTGCCATGCCATATTAGATTAGTAGCATGCATTACATGATTCTCATTAAATAAGTGAAAACAAAAGAAAAATTGCGTGTTAATTAGAAATCATATCTAGAACTGTCGATGTGAATTCTGATCTAACACTACAGATGCTTTCGTTGCCATGAGGTAAGTCCTGCAATTTATTCATCGTTTTCTTGGGTGTTAAATTGGTGATTTGTGCATCCGCATGATAACCTCACATGTTAGGGAATTAAAATCAATTCAAGTTGCTTGCCAAACATTTTTCAAAATAAAGAGAAAGGTACCGAAAGGGCGTTAGAGAAATCTAGCGTAACCAAGTCCCCGAACTCATAAATCTGTGGTTCATAGGAGTAAAGTAAATCTCTCGTTACTTTACTTGGGTTTCTAATCGACCCACCAAAAATAAATTAGTGGCGACTCCTAGTTAAAAATCAATTGCATGTTAAGAACTTGAACCTAAAGTCGCGAATTGGTATGGGCTTGGGAGAGCCCGAGTTAAGTGTAGGCTTAACAATCCATTAGTCAAACCCTAGGTGGTTCACACCCTCGAAAATTTGGTCGCGACAATCCTCTTTTTCTCTCTCGATTCCTCAAGCTCTATCCTTTTCTTCAAATCTAGGTTCCGGGAAGATGGCGGCGAACGACGTCGATTAGGTGGCTCGTCGGCGACGGTGACGGTGGCACGGCTCGAGCGTCGACAATAGCACGGCTCCCTCTTCTCGAGCTCTCCACTTCCAGCTCTCTCTGTCTCTCTCTGTTGCCTCGGTTTGTGCCCCTCCCTCTAGTTCTCTTCTCTCTCCCTTTGGTTCTCTCCTTGTCTCCCCTTTTCTCCAACTCCTCCCCCTCTTTTCTCTAGGGTTTCACGCGAAGGTGGAGGAGGGAGAAGGTGGCATGGGCCGGGCCAAGGTGAGATTCGGCCCGGCCCCTTCCATGTTTTCTTTTTCTCTTTTCTTTTCTCTCTTTTTTTTTTTGTTTTTGCTTTTGTTTTTGTTTTCTTTGTTTTCTTTTTTTTTTTAGTGACTAATTCCTAATTTTGTACATGATTAAGTTCTAAATAAAATTGTAAAATTTAGGTGTCAACAAAGCTATCAGTTTTTCTTAATGAAATTATTATAATTGTTAACGCGTCTTGGGCTCCTCCTTTCCACATTTTAAGAGTCTCATGTCCAGTTATGAAGTGGGATCAGAATTTCCAAACCGGTTTCAAACCTAGAGAACTATTTCAACATTAGACATGTCATGTGCAAGCATCTCGAATGAAATTCCCGATTGGCTACCCAATGCTTTGTCCAATATTGAAGTGCTGGATCTCTTCGATAATATTATCAAAGGCAACATTCCCCAAATTAATGAAAAAAAGATGCTGCAATTACATCTAGTGTCACTTTGCGAAAGTAACCTCGTTGGTGACAGCAATCCTCTCGCATTAATGTATCACTCAACGATCTCCTTTTTTTATGGAGGACTTGAGAGTTCAAAACCTCAATTGTCATTCAACAATAATCCTTTCTAAGCTCCATGGTCAAAGGGGTCGGGCATTAATTTTTTGGTAAAATATGATATCAATACGAGGGAATTGATTGAAGTTCCAACCTTGCGAGATGAAGCATAATTTTTTAGTACACTTTCGAGGATGCAACCCAAAATAAATATAGAAAAGAAGCACTGTGTATCTACTTTAATTCTTCTCAATTAGGGACTTGAAAATTAATTGTCAGAACAATAGTCATGGACAAAAATCGTTATTTGGCTTTGAGGTGTCTTTGATCACTTTTCACCGTTGCCTTCGGTATGAATAGATTTCAAGAGACAAACCACCCGCATGATACAATTTATTAGTCTTCTGAACTTTCGTAATGAAAACAACAAAGAACGATATCAGTTAGTGGCTCCTATAACGGGTCTTGCAAGGCACGACTTCATTTTGAACAAGAGAACCTCCGGTGGGAGTGCACAGTTTCTAACTTGAGGTATTTGGACCTGTCGTATGTTCCTTGTCAACCCCAAAGAAGGGTTACGTGCTATCCACATGCTTTCCTTCCTAGAGTTTTTCTTATTGACGGGATGTCATTTGGAAGATGCTTCAGCCTCTTTGCATGTCAATTTCACTTCTATTAAATTCTTTGATTTGTTCGACCAGAAAAAAAAAAAATTCTTTGATTCGTGTTAAAACTCCATAAATTCACTTATTCCTCCTTGTTCAAAACTTCAGCAAACCTCGAGCATCTTGATCAGTTATAATGATAGCCATGGCTTATTCTCTGCAGTCATCTTTTGAAAGTACATGGTGGCTTAGATTCCCTGATGTCTTGGAAATAGGCTGGAAGGTGAACTTTTAAAAGACTCAGCCTTAATTGGCAAGTAGTCAAGTACTAAGCTTGCCTGGTAACAAATTTATTTGGAAGATTTTCAACACCAAAAATGGTGCCATGATTTGTGGATGAAGTACAAATTGACTTATCAAATTCCGGAGCGAGTTTGATTGCAATAAATCCATAGTTTTTCTATTCATGTTGGAAGATTGTTATTGAAGCTTCAAATAATAAACACGTTGTGCTCATTATTCTCCAACACGACTCTTTCTTTCCATTTGGTTATAAAAAAACAACAAAATAATCTCTTGCTTTTGTCCTATAAAATAACATCTGTATAAAATGAGCCGATTGTGTGAGTCGAAATTGGACAAGTCTAATAAAAATTGAAACTTTGTTCGGCCGGTAATATGTCATTAGAACATGTCTGCAACAACATTGTGAGTGTTAAATTTTCGAAAATTTGTTCAACCAAAAGAAATTTATGTGAAAACTTGGTGTGTCACTTTATTTAAAGTTGATAATTGTTTTTAAAAAGTTGGTAAATTGTAAAAAGATAAAATAAAATAAAATCGATGAGTACTTCCAATGAGGGTTGATAACCCAAAACTATATGGTAACATAATGGCTTAGTAATCTCTAAACTAGATATGAGGTTTGATAACACAAAAAAACTAGAACTGTTGATAAGTGATGCTAACTTAGGCTGGTGATATCTTGAAATAGTTTGTAAATTTAAGGGATAGCTAATCAAGGCAAATAATAGTTAGTAACTTGATAGAAAATTTAGTAAATTAAAAAGAACAAATAAACGTTAGCAACTCACCGACCAAAACTAAAAAGTTAGCAACTCAAATGAAAGTTGAAAATTTAATTTAACAAAGATGGTAAATTACTCTAATTTAGGCTGAAAATTTCATGTAAGAGTAAGTAAATTCGAAACATCATTAAGTATACAAATAAAAATTGGTAATTTATTACAAAAAAGGATAATTTGCAAACTGTAAAAGGATTGGTAATTTCATAAAAATCTTGATAAATTACTAACATGTTACGTGGGCCTTTTTTTTATCAACGGCTTTTTGATACTTACCGTTATCTAGAGGCCTCCTGTTGACATTTGAATAGTGGAAAATTGTGAGTATATATGAGATTAGTTATCTAGTCCAAAAGGCATATATGAGATCCAGTACATGAAAGATCTAAGAGGTTGTTCTAACGTAACTTGGCTAAAAAATTTGGATACACTCTGGAACAATAAAATCATTCATATTTGGCATCCGGAATAGTTTCTACAGAAACAACAACAATAAACGTAATTTTCAAATTGTCATGCGATGCAATAACCATTAGAATTAATTTCCTAAAGCGAATTAATTTTGCAAAGTTTTTCCTTCCTTTTCTTATAAAAACTTTTGCTTTTTTTTTTTTTTAAAAAACACGAGTGTGGGATTTCACCGGTCATTCCAATTAAGAGATTTTCTTCTTAAAAATGAAAACCTTTCAGCAAAAAGCGTAGAGAATCAGTTACCTAAAGAGTCCTCACTGAGTTTCTCCAATGATTTTTATCATAGCATAAATAACTAATCTACAAGTAGCTTAAATAAGACGAGGGTTAAATTTTTTCATAAGAAAATGAAGGTTATTAACACCTTTTGTTTTCATAATACTTGTCATATTATGGATGGCGGCCATTAGCAATAGCGAATTTCTCAAGATCATATACGCTGACTATGACATCCTGAATTTTTCAACCTGTTTCCCACTGAATTAATCGGGCATTTCATTGACGTGTTTGTAGAGGCTATTCTCAGAGCCGATCACTCTTGAGATAACTAGACTGTCTGAGTAAGCAATTAAGAAATTTTAAGACAATAAACTTGAGAATTCGACCAGGAATCAGCTTCTCGACCGTGCTCATCTTTAGAGGCCATTACGGCATAGTTAAAAATCGATTTGAGATCAGAGATAGATCTATTTGACTGAGATGTGTGGCCGATCGTGGGTGACTCCACTAAATTGGAAAATTCTCGTCGATCGGTACTAATCTAATTTCGCCGTCGTTTTGGTACCTTGTGTCTGTAATTGAATTCTCAAGATTTTCACGACAATCGAGAGTCGCCATTGAGTCAAGTGGATTCATAGTGGATCGAAGAAAATCGACCACGGGTCATTTGCCTTAAAAGGTTTTAAAAACTATCCGATAGTCTAGGTTACGCTAAAAATGCGTCGAATGGAAATTAACCGCTGATTCAAATCTGATTTCAAAAATTGAAGATTCTGTCATGTCACAATAAATTCTATAACCCACGACTCAATCTCGGAAGATTTCTCTGACAACCGAGACATTTTGGGAAAAAGTCGTCGTCATGTCGTTTTTGTGCAGAAAAAGCCAAGGGTTGTTTTTTTATGGCAAAATTTGAAAGCATGATGGATATGCGGGTGAGGAAAAATGCCAAGATGGTCGATGAATGACCAATTGAATTTATTGAGGCCGGTGAGACTCAATCAGTGAGTGTGATGATCCAATTGGAGGAGATGGGCAAATTCATGTAACTCCTTCCCCTACCCCAAAATCGACCAATCGGTGAGAAGTTGTGAAGGGTGTTGGTGTGGCCTAATGAAAGCCAAGGGATAATACTTGGTTGAGGTTGATTATAAGAGATATTTGTTGTGGAAAATTGGTCAAGTGGAGCCCTCCATCACTCAGCTTCTTTGCCATTTCTCTTTCATTCTCCACCGCTTCATCATTTTCGTTCTCTCTCCGCCCACGAAGACCAAAGCCACCACCCACCGAAACCCCTGCAGGCTGCCACTCATCTGTTTCTCCTCATCTCCGGTCAATCTTCAGCGAGGAAGACCACCTTGCTACATCCGAATCAGCGGCTGCACCATCTTTGGTCGGCGACTCACGCCCTCAGCCCATGAATTCCCTTCCACGAAGCTTCATCTTTGACCGCAACCACACGCCCACACGGCCACTTGACCAGCAGCTTTGGCCACGTCTTCAGCGCCGGAGTTTCTTCGAGCCAGCTTCTTCGGTCAGCTTCAGCAAATGGTTGACCTTCGCTCAGCCAACGCACGCGAGCAGCTTCATCTTCGCTGCTTCGGTCTTATCAGCGTCCGCGTCTCGATCAAATTCGGTGGTCCCTCGGCGGTGTGTTGACCCAGCATTCGCGAGATTACTTCTCTCCTAGCTCGCTCGTTTCTTCTTCAGCCGTGAGTTCAGCGAGGCCCAACGTGCAGCAGCCGCAGCTCCTGCTGCTTCTTTGTTCAATCGGCAGCCCACATGAGTTCATCCACAAGCCCATTGGAAGCCCGTGTCTTCAGCCTATCTTCATGCAATTTCAGCCCAGCGAAGAGGTCAAGCCAGCCCAAGTGAATGTCATCTTCAAGCCCAATTTTGAAGCCAGCAAATTCAGCCCATTCTCAGTCCATTGAAGCTTGCATTTCGGCCCACTTGAAGTCAGCCCACAATCCAATGAAGTCCAGTAAGTTCTTTTGAAGCCCAAGCCTGCGAAGCAAGGTCTTTGGGCCCGGCCCGAGTGTCCACCGATGCCGCCGAAAATTTGGATTTCGGCTGCCGTCGCGCCGTCATTGCGGTGTTCCAGTCTTCACTTTTAACAAGTGAGTAATCTCACTAATCCTTGATTAGTAGACTAATTATGCTTAATGGTTGATTAGTGATTATTAGTTAATTGCATTGCATATTAGCTATGTGGTTAGTGTACTTAGCTAGGGAACTACCTATAATACTTATTAAATGCATCTTGGGATTTTTTTAACCCTTATCGGGCTTCAATTAGGCATTTCGGGCCTAATTGGATTTTTAGTATTTATTTATTAATTTTCGAAATTAATTATTTATTTATTTATTTTTCGGAAATTAGGCAAGGATAACCGACGACCGAAATTTCGTCTTTGATTGTCATGGTGTAGTCCGTTTATTTATTTCAACTCTACGTTGTGCTGAATTGAATTAATTGTGCAATTTGAGGAATTATTCCTAAATTGGTTGCAATTGAATGGAAATTGAGTGATTGACTGGTAGACAGCCGATTATAATTATTTAGCGTCAATAATGCTTTGATAGGCTAAAGTAGAGAGAATTTCAAGGGCAAAATGGGAATTTTCTTGGATAAGACCAGTCAGGTATGAGTCATGGACAGGTGTGGTTCGGTGATGAGGAATATCACTGGCGAAAACGACGCCTTAAAGAACGCACGTAGACTGTCTATGATTTGTGGCAGGCGTGGTTCGGTGATGAGGAATATCACTAACGAAAACGGCGCCTTAAAGAACGCACGTAGACTGTTTGTTATTTACGTCACCTTGGCGAAAACGACACCTAAGAACATTAATAGAGCTCTGTGACTAAGTGTACTATTGGAGGTTATACAGTGGAATGTGAATGACCTAAAAGAGATCTGACTGACATGTAATCGACTAAGTCAATTGATCAATGATTTGATCTGATGTCGTGATTTGATTGACTGTTCGATGTGATATATAAAGCATTTGTATATAACCTTGGATTGCAGGTTGGAACTGATGCCAAGGTAAGTCTTCTGACTCGTGCTATGCATAGGCAACCATGTGGTGTATTGGTTTTCTAATCGAGTTTTAGTGGGGTAGAACTTGCTAAGACGTAGTCTCATCCCGGTTGTAGGACGACATTTCAGGCCCATAGATGAGCCTGAGGAGGAGGAACCAGAAGAGAATGAAGAGCTTGAAGGAAATGAGCTTAGTGAAGAAGAGTCAAAAGGGGATCAGAATGATCCTGAGTACGACCCGGATGAAGACTGAGATCCCATCCTCTTTTGTGAATCCTATCTATATGTGAATAGAGTGAAATTAGAAAGTCATGAATAATTTGTGAAATTCTGTGAGTTATACTCTGTATAAAAGTATAGTTGTGGATTTCAATATGAAAAATATAGCATTACTTTTCTATCTCATCGTTTTATTGTCTGAGGATTTATAACTGCTTCCGCACATGCTATTAAAAATGAAAGGGTTGGCGATACATAGTTCTAGGATATCGCATTCTAAAATCGACCAAGTAGGAGGATGTATACGTGCCTGAGGATCGGGGCGTGACACTGACAATAGCTAGTCTTAGAGATACGTAGTGCTATCAGCATCCCTATTTGTACATTTTTGTTTGTTGTCCTCCTTTGACCCTTATTGTGAGGATTAAATATGATCCGCGCTTTGGAATGATTTTGTTGAGTCCACTGTTTGGCGGGTCTTGGAAGGCATGACTTGGAAAGTTGGAGCCGTCATGATTGACATTCGACTATGATCGGAAAATGACTCTAAGTATACTGCAGAGTGACACTTGTTCGCAGGTCCCAAGGGACCGATAGCGCCTTACGATAGTTTTGTGTTTACCCTTCCATGGGCAATCTTTCTTATTCAAGCAATTGAATTCGGTCATTCCAAAAGCTTCAACCAGCTTTAGTTGTATTGGTAAGGAGAAGGAAGCTATGGGCGCATTTGGTAACGTTTCTGTTCAAAAATTGTTCCAGGGAACAGAAATAAAAAAAAAAGTGTTTCTGTTTCGGAAAACAATTTTTGACCAGAAACACACGTTTGGTAAACTTATTCCAGGAATAAAAAATGAATAGAAACACGTTTGGTAGATTTATATTCTTTTTTTGTTTCTTTTAATTTTTTAATATTTTTATTTTATTTTTCCTTTCTTCCTTTCTTTTTTCTTTTTTTTTTTTTCTTCTTTTGGCCGGTCATGGGAGGCCGACGGGGCCGACAGCCTGACCTCGCCTAGCCACGGCGAGGCTCGCTGGCCCCCGGCGAGGCCGAGCCTCGCCTTGGCCGGGCGAGCTTGGCCTCGCCCCAATCCGGCGACACCGAGCCTCGCCGGCCCCCGGCGAGGCTCGGCCTCACCGGATCCGGGCGAGCTCGAGCTCGACCTTGCCGGGTGTCGGGCGACACTCCGGCGAGGTCGCCGACCCTCAACGGCGTCGCCGGCCCTCGACGGCCGGTCGCCGGCCATGGCCGAGGCCGGCGACCGGCCAAAGAAAAAAGAAGAAGAAAAGAAGAAGAAAAGAGAAGAGATAAGGGAAAATGTCACAAATGGTCCCCATATTATTACTTAATGTGCAATTTGGTCCCTGAACTTTCAATCGGCTCAATTTGGTCCTTGAACTATTGATAAATGTCCGATTTGGTCCCTAAACTTTCAATCGGCTCAATTTGGTCCCTAAACTATTTGATAAATGTCCGATTTGATCCCTAAACTTTCGATCGGCTCAATTTGGTCCCTGAACTATTGATAAATGTTCGATTTAGTCCTTAGTTACTGTTTTTCCTTTTTAATTTTTAATTTTTAAAATTTTTTGCTTCTTCTCTCTTCCTCTCGCTGGCTCCCGCGGAGGGAAGCCAACCCGCCGAGGGTCTCCCTCGCCGGCTGGCCTCGCGATTTGCGAGGGAGCCCTCGCCCGACGCCGGGGTGCTCCTCGCCCGACGCCGATGAGGGGCTCCCTCGCAGCCGGCATCGGGCGGGGCTCCCTCGTAGATCTTGCGAGGGAGCCCCTTGCCCGACGCCGGGTGCTCCTCGCCCAACGTCGACGAGGGGCTCCCTCGCGCAGCCCGGCGTCGGGTGAGGGGCTCCCTCGCCCGACGCCGGGAGGGGCTCCCTCGCCGGATCTCGCGAGGGAGCCCTCGCTCGACGCCGGCGAGGGCCGCCCGCTGCGTGCCGGCGAGGGCCGGCCGCCGAGGGTGACCTCGCCGGAGCCGGCGGAGGGAAGAGAGAAGAAGCAAAAAAAAAAAAAAAAAAAAAAAATGAAAAAGAACTTCAAGGACTAAATCGAACGTTTATCAATAGTTCGAGATCAAATGAGCCGATCAAAAGTTCAGGGACCAAATCGACATTTATCAAATAGTTCAAAGACCAAATTGAGCCGATTGAAAGTTCAGGGACCAAATCGGACATTTATCAATAGTTCAAGGACCAAATTGAGCCAATTGAAAGTTCATGGACCAAATTGTACATTAAGTAATAGTATAGAGACCATTTGTGACATTTTCCCAAAAGAGAAGTGTTTCGGAGTAAGAAACAACTTTTTTTTTTGTTTCTCATTTCCGTTCTTTTTTTGTTAGGGAACAAAAAAACAGATTTTGAACAAAAATGCAAACAAACGCGTTTCTGTTCTTTTTTTGTTCCCGGGAACAAAAAAACAAAAAATATGTTCATAAACAGAAAAAAGAAATGAAAACATGCACGCCCTATTCTGAAGTTCAAGCATGGTCTCATTGATCCTTTGAGACGCCTGTCGTCATGGACTGGTAAGGAATGTTGCAAGTGGAAAGGAGTCAAATGCAACAAAAAGACCAGTCATGTCCTAAAGCTTAATCTTCATAACCCATATATTGAAGAGATCGTGTTCCCACCTTCAGATAGGTGCAGGTTGAGAGGTAACATAGTTCCTTCTTTAATTGATATGAAGTATCTTGACCTTAGTGTGAATGACTTTTCATTCCAGAAAATCCCAATGTTCTTTGCTTCTCTTTAGAAATTGGAGTATCTTAACCTCTCATATGCAATCTTTGACAGAGATATGCCTAGGCAGCTCAATAACCTTTCAAAATTACAGTATTTGGATCTTAGTAGTGACTTTGTTTTGGGTTACTTAACCTTGAACAACCTTAATTGGGTGTCAAAATTGTCTTCTTTGAAATACTTGCACATGTCCAATGTTAACCTTTTTAAGAATGTTAACCTTTTTAAGGCTGAAGATTGGTTCAATTCCATCAACATGCTTCCATCTTTGCAACCTTTAGGATTAAGAGATTGTGAATTGCAAGATGTTTCTAGCTTTTTGCAGGCCAAATTCACCTCTCTTAAATTCCTCGATATCAGATCTAATCAAATAAGTTCTTCTATTCCGCCGTGGATCCATAACTTGAGCAAGCTAGAACATATTGATTTGTCTGCCACCTTCCGTATTGAAGGCCCGTTTCCCATGGCAATCATTGAAAATAATCAAAGGCTTGTCTTTTTTGACGTGAATCAAAATTCTCTACAAGGCGATTTTCCAAAGAACTTAAGTAATGTTTGCAAATTGCAAGTGGTACGACTATACGACAACCACATCAGCGGAAATATTTCCAGCATTTTAAATGGTCCTCTTGGTTGCTTAAAAAGTATGTGGAAGATCTTTGATATTTCCCACGATAATTCTAGTGGTGACCTACTAGATCAATTTAGAGATTTCAAAGAACTAGAGTGCCTCGATCTTTCATCGAACTCAACTTATGGTTTTGTACCTACCCATTTGTGGGAGCTATCATCTCTAAGAGAGTTGGATCTAAGTCATAACAAATTGAGCGGGACCCATCCTGAGAATATTAGGCAACTACCGAATTTAAAGAACCTCCGGTAGGAGCAGAATTCGTTGTCTGGAGTTTTAAGCGAACTTCACTTTGAAAATCTCAATGCCTTGACCAATTTATACATCTCCTCCAATGAGCTCATATTAAATGTGAGTCCTACTTGGGTTCCACCATTCCAAGTTCGTGGGATGGATTTGTCAGATTGCAAAGCAGGGCTTGCATTTCCGATATGACTTCAAACACGAAGGAACATTACGGGGTTGATGAGGTCAAACGTGAGCATCTCAAATGACATTCCTAATTGGCTCCATAGCATTTCCTCTAATATTAAAGTTTCGGATATCTCAAGCAACATGCTTAGAGGCCAAGTTCCCCAAGATATCGGAGACAAGATGCCACGGTTAACAATATTGAGACTTTCAGGTAATAATCTCACTGGTGGCATTCCAAGTTCTCTGTGTATGCTAAAACAGCTGGTTGAAATAAATCTCTCAAAGAACCAACTGTCTGGGAGACTTCCTCGATGTTGGGGATCATCGCAATCGTTGAAGTTTTTTTTATTTGGGGATAACAAGTTAAATGGTCAGAATCCGAAATCTTTGTGCCGTCTTCAGCAATTATTCGTTCTTAGCCTACGTAGGAATGGCTTTAGAAGAGTAATCCCAAACTGTTTGTCAAATCTACGTTGGATTGTTTTTTTTTTTTTTTTTTTTTTTTTTTGGATCTTAGCGACAATAAATTCCCAAGTGGGTTACCTCCATTTGGGAAACATCCTCAATCATAGGAATATATCAATTTAGAGAAAAATCGCTTTGTTGGAGGCATTCCTCCTCAACTTTGCCAACTTCTCTATCTCCATTTACTGAGCCTCGCACGGAATAACATTTCTGGACCCAATTCTCAATTGTATTGGCGGGTTCACGTCTAAGTTTGATGGCGATCATTCTAACGATTGGCCATATGTTATCGGTCACCATTTAATGGTTAACACAAAGGGAGCTAGCCAAGATTATGTTTAGTTTGCAGACTTCTTCTTAATCGATCTCTCGGCAAACATGTTGGATGGAGAGATACCGGAAGAGTTCACTCGGCTCATCGAACTTCGAAATCTGAACCTCTCACAGAATAATTTGAGTGGACACATACCCTCAAACATGGGTGACGTGAAAAGCTTCGAATCTCTTTATCTTTCTAGAAACAAACTGTTGGGTTCCATCCCTCCAGGCATATCCAACCTAGACTTCCTCAGTCATCTGAATTTATCCTTCAATAGACTCTCCCGCCCTATTCCGTCCGACAACCGTCTATGCACTGTGGATGATGAATCTGTTTATTGCGGTAATAACGGACTCTGTGGAGCTCCTCCTTCAAAAATTTGTCCCAGCGATGAGCCACTCGGTGCCGATGGTGATAATTCGAGAGGAGATAGGCCTAGAGAAGGCGATTTGGATATATCCACAATTGGTTCCGTGCAGGATTCGGACCAGGTTTTATAGTGGGATTTCTGGGATTTTGTAGCATCTTGCACTTTAAGCGATCTTGGAGGATCTCATTTTGGAACGATGGACAGGACCATTGAGAAATTCTCAATGGCATGATGATCGCCATGCTTTGGTTTAAGACAACATTTGCAAAACGCCAATAGGAGCTTGCTCAGCTGGTAAAACTCGCCTCTTTCCTGCTAACAAATTTCCTGCATCTTATCTGGGTTGAAGCCATTATTGATTATATTTGGCATCTGTAACAGAAAAATCGAGAGCTGGAGAAACTTGCCCAACGTTGAAGAAATGCTTTGTGTTATCAGATGGATAAACAGAATGTGTTTTTAATGTTCAACTTATCTTTTTCTCTTGTCTTTGTTGAGTATGTGGAAGGATGAAGGATGATTATGTTGACAACTACTGTGGAAGATCTATTCTCCTTTTGTTTGATGAACTCCATTTGAAATCTACATGATTTAAGCTTTGGGAGTGTGTTAAGTGCAATAAACATGTAATGCGCTGTCACATTTAACGACAGTTTGATCTAGTAGCTAAAAGGAAAGAGAGCCATAAGTAACATTAATAATTTCTTCAAGCGACTCATGAATCTTTTAACAATGCTATTAAGAAGTAAAAGGCATCATCTATTTTCACACACCAACTTGAGGTTGAGTATATTGGGATACTTACTTCCTTAGCTAGTTTATATGTATCTCCATTTTAAATTATAATTAGGATTGTGCAGGTATAAAACTCTATTGGTATAAATATGATGCTAAATATGTGATCTGAATTTTTCTTGCGCAAATACCATTAAAATGCCAAACTTGTACCTCACGCCACATTTATCTGAAGCTAATTTCTGTCTCACAAAAAATTCCAAACTTACTACTCTAAACTAATTTTCGTCACCCAAAAATTCCCAAACCGATAAAGTTAATAATAAGTACTAGCTTGGAAAATCAAATAGAGGTAACATTAATATATTCAGATTATTTCACTATCAATGCAATTAATAATCTGTTATTAAATGGCCAAAAATTATTCTTCTTTTTTTTTTTTTGGTCCGTGATGGCCAAATAATTTACCGATCCAATTTTCTTAACACAATTTGAAAATTACTGATCACAGTTCAAATTTACAAGCACGAACAGAATGTCTATTTCTTACTTGCGGAACTCTAGAGCACATTTGACATTTGTATTTTTCTAAATAAAGAACAAAATTTTCAAGTATGTATTTGATTACATTTTCACAGTATTCTTGATTTTTCTTGCTTGTTTTCTTCCACGCATGATTGTCAGTCAACATTTTGATCAATGATTCTAATTTTCTCTGAAAAATGCGGAAACAAACTTAAGGATTAGGTCGTTGATCAATCAGGATACCAAGATTTTACTTTAGTAAATAAATAACTGACGATTTCAAAAAAAAAAAAAAAAAAAGAAACTCTAATCAGATCTCAAATTCGCCATCAATGAAATTCAAGAGTTAAAAACCCTACAAGACTTTCACGTGAAATATTTGATCATTTGCCATTTATCATTTTCAATGCCTGAATTTTACAAATAATGAGCTCGAAACATGAACGTGACCTCTTTAAAACGTTAAGTCCTCAATGGACTCAAATAAAAATCTAAGTTCTCAATTAGCCATCCGATCCAAAAAAAAAAAAATTAGCCATCAACCAAATAAGTCAAGTTTCTATACTTATCCCTAAATTTCTTCTATCCAATCCCACAAAAAAAAAAAAAAATGCACTCTGGCAACTTCATGTTTTTGGCTACAATGTTGATGATTAAATATACCATTTTGTTGGTCGTGGCATCGACGCGTTTTATTACTTCTTTTTTAGCAATCGACAATCTTAAAGACAATACTTGGCAAAGATTGTTATAATATATTTATATAAATGAAAGTTATTTTATTTTGGGACTTTTACTAGATCTACTATCGGTGAAACTAATAATTTACGCACTTATCGGTGAATTATTGACATGTGAATTTATACAAGTTCAGACACACATCATTGTATGAACTTTTTGTCGAATGATGATGAAAAATATTATTTTTATTTTAACAAATTATTTTATTATTTTATCCTTACTATGATCGCCAGAGATTAAATTCTTGTGCGTAACTGTCCAATCCGTCCATTGAAATAATCATAATTTCCAGTCAAAAAAATTCAAGAGAATCCCGAAAATATCCCCCACTCGCGCGCCCCCACGGCATATTTTCTTCTTCATTGAGACTCGCCTCGTCGACTTCCCTTGCCTCTCTTTCCTTCCATATCTCGCCTCTTCTGTATCTCCCCTCCCTCTTTCACTCTTTCCCTGACTCCCCTGCGATGGACCACAACGAGAACTAGCCCTCGCCAATAAGCAGGCTGCCGTCGATGCCCAGGGCAAGGTGCCGAAGCTAGAGATAGACGCTGCCATCGGCCCTTAATAACCTCAAGATCAATAAAGCCAGCATCGAGAAGCAGCTCCAGGCCACCGTCTCCGGCGCCCTCTCCAGGGAGGCGTTTTGTCAATGCGTCGTTAACACGCTAGAGCGCCTCGTGTTCTACATCCCCTCGGTCAAGATTTACCACGGTGTTGCCAAGCTAATATGACGGCCCATCCGGCTGCACCGTCGAGTTGAACGTCTTGTTCTAGCATCAGGTTTGTCATGAATACGAGTTGAATTGGCGTGGATAGTTTTAGGCGCTTAGTCTTAATAGTTTGTCTTTTGCCTTAATAGCTTATAATTGCACATCGGTGTTTAAATTCATGAGTTTAATGCCTTTGATTTGTCAAAATTCACATTGTCAACGGGCGTTGATGCTCGCTGGAGATCATTTACCAGAGAACATCGTGGCAATTCTCTATATGTGTGAACGCACGTGTGTGGAGGAAACAGAATGCTCCCGAGAGTATAATCCGATATTGTGCACCTCCGACAACCTCAGATCAAGATCATTCATAAAGCCGTCTTCAAAACATTACAATTATGTACGCTAACTCATCAAAGATTGGCATGAAAAGAAAATATGGTTCATGATAATTAGTCATTTCTTAAGAGGACAATGCATTACAAGCATGGGCGCGGAACCGAGCCTCTCATTGCTTCTTTTTTGATGTTCTTCCATCACAGCTTTCTCACATCGCACTTGTTGGGATTATCGGATTCCCAAAAACCGAATTCGACACTAAATCGAACCCCTAAAACGAATGCGAAAGACAAGCCCGGGAAAAACATGTATCACCGATCCTAAAGCACACCAAGGAATCGAGCGTACCTTGTTAGCCACAGATTAAATACCAACGCCGATAAGAGGAAGAGAAAAACGATCATGTTTGATCCGATGACGTCGATTGGCCTTGAAGGGAAGACGGCGTCGCCTTTAGCTTTAGTTTTTCTTTTGGAGGGAGAGAGGGAGATGAACGTACGTACAAATGCCAAAATGTGTGTTCGTCCCTCTCTTTTCTCCCTTATATACGTTCCCTCCAAAAGGAATCGTGCCCCTTCATCATATCCCTCCATCCATGGGCCCTAATCTTGTGGACCGGGCTTTTAGGCCCAACATGGGCGGGCGGGCCTTAAGCCCATCACATAAAACCATCATCTCCCACTCGCATATGGTGGGCCGAACAGGATTCTCTTTACCTCTCTTCAACATTCATACCGATGAATAATCCATGCGACCAACATACTTTGAGAGCTCGTTGCCATACATCTGTTATGAATATATAGCAGCTCATAATTGGCATCACATCCTGAGTAGATTTAGTATACAGTTCCTTAGATCGATCGATCACATTTATATCTCTCTTGATCTCTTTTAAACAATGATATATATATTGTATTCACAATTATGATTATCCCAAAGACAGTCATAATTGGTTAACCAGTGAATACAAAACTACAATGTGATTCTCCAAATTCGATCTTCCTCTTTCCTTCAAACTCTCAATTTTAGTTCAGCTTACTTTTCTAGAAATGTCCCATTAGATCGAATCAACTCATGACCATTGACAACATCCTAAGATAGCAAACACTAAATAGAAATCTTGAGAATAAGTAAAAGTCATGAGGGCACTAAAATTGAGGAACTATTTTCCTCAAGAGTCTCACACGGCATAAAAGTTGAGATCAAACTTTTGCCACTCTTATTGGTCGTCTCATACATACGTAGTATGAAATACGTATTACGGTATTAACTCCTTTCCCATGGAGCGTATGTCTACACCTTCAATACCGTACAGATGATAGTTCAGACATATCCAATGTCTAACTTGAGTTCACGTATCTACTTATTCACATAATTCATCAAAACTCACATCTGGCATCATAGACAGATAAAGTAAAATATGTGGGGTATTTACTTTCGGACATAGTAAGTATTATGTCCTCATCTTAACACCCAGTTAAGGCGACATACGTATTTTAAGCTTGAGCTCTCGATTATCACCTAGATAATAAGCTTTAAAACAGCCTCATCTATATTTATCATACAGTAAATAGAGGTGATTACCCGTGTGAGTGAGCTAATCTTATATCTGTCCGACATATTTTCTTAACTTAAAGCAATGCACTGAGCATTAAGATGTATAAAGATCAAACAAAGATTCATAGGCATTAATGATGAAAAAACACAAATTCATCAAATGTAAACACTTAGGGAAGTTGCAATATTCAGTACATCAGCCTCTACGCGGTCCTAGAGATTTCATATGGCCACAAAACACATCTCTAGGTATTGGCTTTGTCATAAGATATGCTACCATTATATGCGTAATATGTACTGTAAGTTCACATCTTTTCGTGCAATCATATCTTTGACAATATTATACTTGGTATCTATATGTTTGGTCTTACCATGATATTTTGGATCTTTGGTGTACGCTTTTGCTACTTGGCTATCACAGTTAACCAACAATTAATCTGCAGCACTTCCAATAACACCTAAATGATCTAAAAAATCTCTTAAGCCAAACACCTTCTTATACTACTGCTGATAATGACACGAACACAACTTACATCGTGGACAAGACTATACACTTTTGTTTCTTACTGCTCCAACATATGGTGCCATTATTCGGTAAGCAAACAAACCCAGAGGTAGATTTTCTTTCATCTAAATCTCCTCCCCAAACAGCATCAAAATAGCCTTAGAGTCGCAGATCATTTCCTTAATAACTCAGCGTATAATCAGCAGTCCCATTTAGATACCTCAGTATTCTCTTAACGGCTTTCCAACGTGCTTGACCTGGATTAGATTAGTATCTACTCACCATTCCAACTGCATATGTCAGGTCTTGTACACATCATAGCGTACATAAAGCTTCCAACAGCACTAGCATAAGGAAAATGTTTCATTTGTTCCTTCTCTTGTGGAGTCCTTGGACACAGTCTATGGCTCAATCCTTCACCTTTTGCAATAGGAGTGTCTATGGGTTTACAATCTTGCATACGAAATCGTTCAAGAACCTTATTTATATATGTTTCTTGCGAAAGAGATAACGATCTCTTCGAACGATCTCTTGAAATCTTAACTCCAAGAATGTATGCAGCCTCACTCATATCCTTCATCTCAAAGTTGGAAGACAACCAACTCTTGATAGTATTAACGAACTCCATATTGCTTCCGGCAATTAATATATTATCAACATATAATGATATGATCACAAATTGATCCTTGGATCTTTTAATATATATACACAATGATCATCATCAATCATTGTAAAATCATATGCCATTATGGCATTATGAAAACGTATATACCATTGTCTCGATGACTGCTTAAGGCCGTATATCGATCTCAAAAGTCGACATACCTTTCCTTATTGGCCTTTCACTATGAAACAAGCAGGTTGTTCCATATATATTTCTTCCTCTAATTCTCCATTGAGGAAAGCAGTCTTTACATCCATTTGATGTAACTCAAGATCCATACTAGTCACTATTGCCAGAATAATGCGAATCGAGGTAAATCTTACTACAGGAGAAAATGTATCTTCATAATCAATTCCTTCCTGTTGATTATACCCATTCGCCACAAGGCGAACCTTATGCCTTTCTATCGAGCCATCAGCTTTTCGCTTTATTTTGAGAACCCACTTGTTCCCAATAGCTTTGTGTCCTTTTGGAAGATCAACCAGTTCCCAAACATGGTTTGACTTCATTGACTCAATTTCCTCTTCCATTGCATGAATCCATTTTTCCTTACTAGGGCAATTTAGAGCCTCATTAATATTTCTTGGCTCATCCTCATCTTGCGGAGCAATCATAAAAGTTTCCCCTTCAATGTCAAAACGTCGACGGGGAATACTTTAGCGACTTGTTCGCCGTATGGGAGATTGTACACTTAGCACATCATTTCCCATTATGCTCCCACTAGGATTAGATAATGATGACATCGTCTCATCATGTGGTTGCAATTGAGAATGAGTTGAATTCAATTCATCACTTATCATATTACTCCCACTTGAATGAACTCCACTAATATCATTATCTTGATCCAAGATTACAAATAGGGAGTAATCTTCCCCTATTTCGCCCTTCTTAAGAAATTCATCTTCTAAGAATGTGACATCTCGTGATTCAAATTCAGTTATACTCCCACTTTCATGCTCACCTATGAACACATACACTTTCGAGTGTTCGGAGTACCTCATGAAAATACTCTTATTTCATTTGGGACCCAATTTCCCAAATTTGTGAGAGGACTCATGAGTATAGGCAGCACAACCCCAATGGCTTAAGAAAACTTAAGTCCGGTTTTCTACTTGTCCATAACTCATATGTAGTGGAAGTAACTAATTTGGAAGGCATACGGAATATAGGCAGCAGTTAACAACGCATCACTCCAAAAAGTGATAGGTAAGTTAGCATGCGCCATCATGGACCTAACCATTTCCAGTAGGGTTCTGTTTCTTCTCTTCGCAACACCATATTGTTGAGGAGTATATGGAATAGACAACTGTCTTTCTATTCCCTTTTCATCACATAATTTTCTGAACTTATTAGATAAATATTCTCGACCTCGATCGGATCTTAATACTTTTATTTTATTGTCTAATTGATTTTCTACCAGGTTCATAAACCTTTTGAAACAATTTAATGTTTAAGATTTATGAGAAATCAAATAAACATATCCGAATCGAGTATAATCATCTATAAAAGTGATGAAATAAACAGCCCCATGCCTCTTCTCACATTCATTGGACCACAGACGTTAGAATGGATTAAATGCAGAGGAAATTCAGCTCTTTTACCTTTTCCAAATGATTTCCTTGTCGTTTTCCCTACTAGGCAATGCTCTCACATGGGCAAATCGACTTTTTCAATGTTGCCCAACAAGCCCTCTTTGGCTAGTATATTCATACGTTGTTGGCTAATATGACCAAGTCTAGCATGCCACATAATCACATCATTATCATATTAAGTAGAAGACGTGAAACAAAGGAATAACAAATATTGACATCACCACAGTCAACATCTAGTACAATAAAACCATCCAGAAAGTGACCACAACCATAGTAGTTTGTATTCAAATACAAATCTACACCGCTATTACGGAAGTTCACACTAAAACCAAGCTTAACCAACACCAAAACAGACACTTAAATTTTGACGAATCTCCGGAGCATATAGAACATCATGTAGGAACAAGATGCGTCCACCACGCATGTTTAATTGGTAGGTGCCAATCCCTTTAACTTCAGCTTTGGAGTTATTTCCTACATAGATGTACTTAGTTCCAATTGGTACTCGTCAAAATTCCACGAAGGATTCTCTATCCTTCCCTACATGGTCTGTCGCTCCTGAATCTATAGTCCACAAAGGATTGGATTCAGTCAATAATACAGAACTTGACACATAAACAAAGTTCTTAAATGTACAAGAGGTGTTTACTTTTTTCGGCTCACAACAGTTGCGAGCATAGTGACCTTTCTTGTCACAATTGTAACACCTCACCCTTGACATTTTCTTCACTTGAGGACGTTTTCCTCTCTTGTGTTGGTTAACTCTTGATTTCTTGCAATAAGGACTTGATCCTTTACATTCTCACATATTGAACGAATCAATACGCTCGCGCTTAGAGCTCAAAGCCCTTTTTGAGCTAGAACCAGCATTACAAATGTCTATTTTCGGCTCAAATGCCGTTAGGCGGTCCTCTACTAACTCAAGGTGGCACACAGCATCCTCAAGATCTTCCATAATATGGTCAAGAGCTTCTAGTGCTTCTTGCTTTTCCAACACATATTGAATCTTCATATTTAATATTTCACAATTGTTGCCGTTCATATCAGCAATTGCGTTCTTAGTTGCTGAAACCATCGATCTGAACACATCAGACATATATGCACGAATAATTAATGCTTATCATTTATGCATCCACTTTGCACGAGACTCATCATATCAATGAATAATTTCAAGTAAGGTTTCAGAATCAAAAGGTCACTATGTTTCCAATCATCCTCCAAAAATCCTAACTCAAAATTATTATTAATATAATTGTCTTATGCAAAATAAATTCTATGAAGTTACAAAAACTTCTATGAACTACCCACAGCAGTCAATAATAACAGAAAGCAAATAATATTTGACATCCAATAGAATAATAATGCTTTCACATAATACAACTATCCATTACACTAAGCAATATATAGAGAGGAAAAATATCAACATAGAAAGAGATATTCATATTCAAAAACATCTCAAACTAATCTAAGAAATAAATAGGGAATGTCCATTCTAATCTATCAGTCAAAATATCTGAGAAATTTGAAGGCACATTTGCCAACCATGGAAAAACTTTTGAGAGCTTTCATGTCGCATCCAAGGCGCATTCACTCGCGCCATGTGGTGCTCAATCTAAGGGTTGAAGTTTTGGTTAACTCAATCCTATAGTACTCTCTAACAAAAGTTACCACTAGCCTCCTATAACCCAGACCACGTTGACCTCCCATAGCCGATCTAACACCTTTTTGCCATTCGGGTGGAAGAGTGTTCATCAAAGCCGACACCTTCTCAAAATCCGACATAAGATAACCATTCCGATGATTTCTGTATCATCCGATTGACCCCGACCACATGTGATACTAAATCACCGTCATGCCACCGATAATTAGCTAACTCTATCATCAGCCTTTTAAGTCTTACACTTCCCTCGTCCGTACTCGGGATTGCAAGTATCCGTGCATAACGCATCATAGTTCTTGCAACAAATGCAGAACTAAAAATTGATCATTTATAATCCATAATGAACATAAAGGAAAATACATAATTTTCCATGATTCATGCAACAAATACAGAACAAAAATGGATTACTTATAACCTACATAGATATAATTGAAAAAAAAAACACATTCTTTTTTTTTTTTTTTGTCAACGGTCAACGGTCGTCGGTCAACGGTCAACGGTCAACGGGTCAATGGGCGGCGGGTCGCCGGTCGTCGGACCGGACGGGCGGTCGGACCGGTCAGGCCGGGTCGGACGAACCGACCCGGCACGTGCCTCGCACGTGCGAGCGACCGATCGGATCTCGGGTCGGGTCGCGTCTCGGGTCGGGTCGCCGGCGATGACGTCATCCGGCGGTTACCGACCGTTGGGTGACGTCATCGTGACGCGTTATCACGCGTCGGTTCGCCAACCACGCGTGCCGGTTCGTCGGCCGGCGCCGTCGCGCACGTGCCGGTTCGCCGACCGGCGCGTGTGGAGCACGCGCTAGCCGAGCCAGCCAGTTCGAGCACGTGGCGCCCACGCGCAGCGGCTTCGACCGCGCATGTGGGCGCGTCCGGCGTCTCCCGGCAGCGTTCGACCCATCGCCAGACTCGTTTCGACAAGCTCTTTTACCTTATGCCATTAGAAATCGATTTCAACTTACAAAAACTCGAAAAAGTGGATGAACAGTGCTCGGGTGTCGGGATTTTTCGCCCCGATCCGTGTCGGCCGATTATTTTCACAAAAAATCAATCAAAAAACATGAAAGGGGTCGGGAAAACATGAACTAGGGCTCTGATACCAATGTTGGGATTATCAGATTCCCAAAAACCGAATTCGACACTAAATTGAACCCCTAAAACAAATGCGGAAGACAAGCCCGGAAAAAACATGTATCACCTATCCTAAAGCACACCACGGAATCGAGCGTACCTTGTTAGTCACGATTAAACACCAACGCCGATAAGAGGAAGAGAAAACGATCTGTTCGATCCGATGACGTCGATTGGCCTTGAAGGGAAGACGGCGTCGCCTTTAGCTTTAGTTTTTCTTTTGGAGGGAGAGAGGGAGATGAACGTACGTACAAATGCCAAAATGTGTGTTCGTCCCTCTCTTTTCTCCCTTATATACGTTCTCTCCAAAAGGAATCGTGCCCCTTCATCATATCCCTCCATCCATGGGCCCTAATCTTGTGGGCCGGGCTTTTAGGCCCAACATGGGCGAGCGGGCCTTAAGCCCATCACATAAAACCATCAGCACTCTTAACCTAATTAACAAGCCTCTCCTTTTTTTTTTGGGTGGAGAGACTAACAGGATGGTGAGAAGACACTACAGAGGAGTGAGGCAAAGACCGTGAGGAAAATGGGCTGCTCAGACACGGGACCCGAACAAAGCGGCTCGGGTGTGGCTTGGCACTTTTGACAGGGCCGAATCAGCAGCCCCCGCCTACTACGACGCGACCCTCAGATTCGAAAGTACCAAGGCCAAGCTCAGGCCCTCAGATTCAAAGGCACCAAGGCTAAGCTAAGTTTCCCTGGACGACTTAAAGGCAACACGAGTACTAGCATCCATAGGAACGAGTGCACTCCTAGCAATTTATGGTCATTGTCCGAACAAAACTTCAAGGCCGTGTCCTTCAATCCTCCAGCCGCTATCATGGCATCATCGCACGAAGCGTATCTGGACCTGATCCAGTACGCGCAGCTTCTCTCCAGCAGCGATGCGGACTTCCCATCATTCCTTCGAGCCTGTTGGGTCGAGAACACTTCGGGTGTCAGTCTTTGACACCATTGTCTTGACGAGATGAAACAGCAAGATCATCGAGTTCTGATTTCCAAAGTGTTGAAGATTATAGGCCAAGTGACCGAAGCAAATGAAGAGGACAGTGCTTTGGCATGCGTCCTTCGAACTTTCTCTTTAGAAATATTTCGGTTGGCTTATGTTGGAATGAGTCACAGATCCAAGCGTGTAGTGCCACGTTTGAATGGGGTTGGGTTTGTTTTTGGTACGTGGGTGTGTGTTTTTTAAAAAGTAAGTTAAAGCTTGTTCCGAAAGTATCATTAAAGTCCCAAAACTTTTATTTAATGCAAGCAAGTTTTAAAAAGTACAATTAGAGCGATCTAGGAATCCTGGTAGCTCTATCCAATTTGAATGACAAAAATTATATAAATATCTAGTATTTAGCCTTTTTTTTAGGAGTTTTAGCTCCAAGTTAGTGCCTTATCAGCAAAAAGCCCAAAAATAAAAGAAAAACAAAATAAATAAATAAAGCAAAAAAAGAACATAATATTGAGAGAGAACACACTGATCGAGCTTGATGGGGCAAAGTCCCCACCTTCCCTTAGATATCAAGGGTCAACCATAAAGATCCCCCACCCGCTACATGCGTGATCAAATTTCGACTTGGAAGTTACCTTTTTTGTAAGATTAGTGTTGGGACCAAATCAAGCATGCCCAAGCTAAGACTTCATAGCCTCTGGCAGTCGATAAAATAAAAAATGGAAGAGGAGTCTCTATCTTGTTAAGGTGCCTCCATCTGTTGATAAATTAACCATAAATTTCACAATTACCTTTTTTTATATAGGTTAATACTTTAGATTGAAAAAGCACTGACCGATGAAGGGGGAAGTTTAAGAAATATACCGAATAAAATAAATTTCTTGAAGTATGACGCAACACTTAATACTATACTTTTGATAGTCTTGACGCTAGATCATGAATTGGGGAACGCAATGAGTGATTTGTCAAGAACTCCATTGTATAGTACTACGATTGAATCAAGTCTATTAGGCTTGATGTCGAGGATAAATATATAATATCACTTCGCTTCGAAAGTGCTCCATTGTCGGGAAATACGTATCACCCCTTGCTCTTATGCATGCACACAAAGGCCGAAGGGCCTCAGCCCCACGGGCCCCATAAAGCATACCCAGGTGGGCCCCGTGAGGTCGCCCGAAAGCCCACTAAAACTCAGATCTTCTTGCATGCAGCTATCATGAGAAAGCTCGCTTTCCGAGAGAGGGACGTAGCTTCGTTCTTCTTGTGAACCCCGATCTTAAGCTTAATTATTAAGTATTAGATCATCGTTTATGACGAGAAAATTCACTTTATATAGATAAACTTTGACATCTGTGAAATTCCCCATTAACCTTATAACCCAGGTAAGATATGAATCAAATTCCGAATGAATAGACCGATCATAAAATTATTTATATTTAGAGAAGTGAGATATCTGGAGTTCTTATCCAAGCACATAACACAAGCAATTCAGTAAGATCTAGAGTATCATCTATTTCCTCATTTATTATGTTGATATCGAATATGCATGTGTCATGGGCCGAAAGAGGGACGACCCGAGAGGTTCCCCAGAGTCGACCTCAACTCGCCCGTGGACCTCCTGCTCTCGCTCGGATTCCCACCAAGCCTTCTCCCCGAATATTGCAAGGGCGGGCGCAACCGTCATTGAGCTATATTACAGAAGTCCGTTCCTTTCATTTATGTTGGTAGATGGTAGTTGTCATTATGTCGGTAGTTGAGGCGGTGCGATCTCGTCCGCCGATAGAATTCTGAATCAATGGATGTAATCCGAGGCCCTCAACTCTAAAAGGGGTGTCCTCCTTCAGTTGTAAACATCCACTACTTCCGCAATCTAAAGCAAGTCTTCTTTCCAGAGCTCTTCTCTCTAGATTCTATCTCTCTACGATCCGAGTAAGGCGAGCGAGTGAGCGTTCGACTGTGTAAGGCTTGGCTTAGGTGCTTCGGCGATCCAATCCGATCCTAAAGTGCCCGAGTCGCCGCGCGGTCACGATCCTAATCGATCGGCCCGTGACAAGTGGTATCAGAGCTAAAGAGAGATCTGTTTCCAAGAGATTGAAGAGCGCCAACTGTTTGAAAGAATGTCAAGCCAAGAAGCGAATATAGTTGGAGAGGCCGTGCCAGTCAAAGAGAACCGCGGTCGACCAAAGAAGAGGGATGCCTCGATGGATGCTGCGGCCACGTTCGATGAGAAGATCGGTAAGGTCCGGAGTGCTGTGCTTGAGCTCATGGAAGGTCTTGACGATGTGCGAGACCGGATCATGGAGGTTGAGGGCTCGCTCCGCGAAGACTTTACGACCGGCATCAACCAAGCCACGGCTCCATTGTTCGACAAGGACGAAGCTCTTGAAGCATCGATCGATGGTTTGAACGAGCGCGTCCAAATAATCAAAGAGGTAAGCCCGTGTAGGGACGAGGTCGAAGCCATGAAGGCGGAGATCCAAGAGCTCAAGACTGAGCTCGCCCTGTGCAAACTTAGCATTACGAACGGTGCGGTGCCTACTCAAACAGTGACCAAGATCGAGGTGCCAAAGCCAAAGGAGTTTAAAGGCAACTGGTCCGCCCAAGAGGTGGACAACTTCGTGTGGAGCATGGAGCAATACTTCGGCGCCGTCAACATCCGAGACGAGTCGACCAAGGTACGAACCGCTTCCATGTTCCTGTCTGATACGGCGATGCTTTGGTGGCGCAATAGGTGCGATGAGATTCGACGCAGCGCTGACCCCGTAAACACGTGGGACGACTTCGTGCGAGACTTCCGGGACTACTTTTTCCCCGAGTTCGCTCAGCAAGAGGCCCGTAGCAAGCTCCATCGCCTCGAGCAAAGTGGCGTGATCCAAGAGTACGTGAGGGAGTTCACGGAGCTCAAACTCCAGATTCGCAACCTAAGTGAAGAGGAGGCTCTCGGAGCGTTCATGGATGGACTCAAGCCATGGGCACAACTCGAGTTGAAACGGCGGGACGTGAGTGGTCTGGCGCGTGCGCTAAGCGTGGCCGAGTCGCTCGTCAACCTCACCAGGACCGAACCAAGGAGTCGACCAAGGGATTAGAGGTCGGATCGACCTTGCGAGGATGAAGTTGGAAGAAACACTCCCCGAGGCGCGCATGAGCAAAGCAGCCGACCCAAAGCATGGGGAGAAGGGTCTTCCAAGCCAGCCTTCCAAAGGGGTCGACCACCGACGGACTACGCAAGTAGGTTTGATCAACCCCCGCCTTCTCCTTGTTTCATTTGCCAAGGTCCGCACTGGACCCAAAAGTGCCCGAAGAAGGGACGAATCAACGCCCTCCTTGCCATCGAGGAAGAGAAGGAGGCGCCCAAAGAAGATAAGAGGCAGATCCGGATTGGAGCTGTGAAGATGATCAACTCGGTCCAAGCCCGATCGCCGACCAAAGGAGGAGAAATCACTCCAAACACCGACATGTTCTTTGTGGAGGTCGAAGTGGGCGGCCGAACGCTTTACGCTTTGGTCGACACCGGCGCATCCAACATGTTCATGTCGACCGAGGTTGCAAAGACCTTGGGACTTCATGTGGAACCATCCGAGAAGTCGTACAAGCCGATCAATTCGGGTGACTTCCATGGCGTAGGAGCGACACCCGACGTGGACGTCAAGATTGGCAGATGGAAGGGCCGAATGGCGTTCGAGGTAATCCCTCTTGACGACTATGATCTCATACTTGGGATGCAGTTTTTCCATAGTGTGGGTGCTATGATCAACATGAGGACCAAGTGCATGATGATCCTCGACCAAAAGTGCCCGTCGATGATCCCCATGATCAAAGGGGTGGTCGACACCACGACCATCGCGTCGATCCGACGCCTCGACAAGAGCTTGAAGGCCGTGATGCGCATCAACAAGCTGTCCGAGGTGAAGCCGAAGGTTGAGTTGGATCCGACCCCAATTCACGCCATGCCAATCCAAGCACTCTTCCCCGAGGTTGAGTGTGCGCCGCGCGCTCCGTCCAAGCAGAAGACCGAGCCGCGCCCCAAGTCCGACTTCATCATCGAAGGTTGTGGTCCTTCGTTCATGAGTGTCTGAGCGAAGCGGAACAAGAACAACAAAGCTCGTGCCAAAGCCCGTGCTCGTGCGAAGAAAGCCGACCGCCAAGCTGAGAGCGACGAGGACGTCGCTCGATTGAGTGGGGGAGAATGTCACGGGCCGAAAGAGGGACGACCCGAGAGGTTCCCCAGAGTCAACCTCGACTCGCCCGTGGACCTCCTGCTCTCGCTCGGATTCCCACCAAGCCTTCTCCCCGAATATTGCAAGGGCGGGCGCAACCGTCATTGAGCTATATTATAGAAGTCCGTTCCTTTCATTTATGTTGGTAGATGGTAGTTGTCATTATGTCGGTAGTTGAGGCGGTGCGATCTCGTCCGCCGATAGAATTCTGAATCAATGGATGTAATCCGAGGCCCTCAACTATAAAAGGGGTGTCCTCCTTCAGTTGTAAACATCCACTACTTCCGCAATCTAAAGCAAGTCTTCTTTCTAGAGCTCTTCTCTCTAGATTCTATCTCTCTACGATCCGGGTAAGGCGAGCGAGTGAGCGTTCGACTATGTAAGGCTTGGCTTAGGTGCTTCGGCGATCCAATCCGATCCTAAAGTGCCCGAGTCGCCGCGCGGTCACGATCCTAATCGATCGGCCCGTGACACATGCCCCCCAATGAGATCACGTTCGCCAGAAAATTTCCCAATAAAGATAGCCCACCGACTCACTCTCGGCCTTTACATAAACCTTAGACAGCCGATGTTAAGTTTCAAAAACCCCAACGCCATCACCGTCGTCTTCTTCTTCTTCTTCTTCTTCTTGGCTCCGCACCAGGCTCGCCTCGTCAACTCCCCCTTGGCTCTCTTTTCTCCGTCTCTAGCCTCTCCTCTCTCTCTCTCCCTCCCTCGCTCTCTCCCTCCTTCCCCGGCCTTCCCCCGCGATGGACGGCTCCGAGGACGTGCACCACCAGGCCCTCGCGGACAAGCAGGCCAGTAGCGTGCCGAAGCCGGAACTCGGTGCCACCATTGCGGCCCTGATCGACCTCGGGATCGATAAGGCCGGCATTGAGAGGCGGCTCCAAGACGCCGTCTCCGGGGCCGGCGACATTGCCCTCACCAGGGAGGCGGAACGTCAGCGGGTCGTCAACACGCCGGAGAGCCGCCGGTTCTACATTCCTTCGAACGGCTTTAAGGATACGAACTAAATTCCAACGTCTTCACCTTCTGGCATGAGATTTGTCGTGGATTTGAGTTGAATTGTCGCGATCGTAGTTGAAAGAGGGTTCTGCTGCGAAGACTAGATGATGATCTTTAAATATCGTTTGACTATTATCTGAACAAAGAAAATCTATTTGCTTCACTATCAAGTTTCTCTGGGTCTGACAAAAAGAAAGAAGAAAAGCATGTTAATCTTTTTATTTTTATTATTAACATTTTCGTGTCGAGGAGAAAATGTTCCGTCGAGGCTGTTACCTCCTTAAAGCGTGGGACGTCGTGGAGAGGTTTGCCGACCTTCTGGTGAAGGATGTGAAAACTGGGGCTTGCTATCGAGCTGACCATGTGCTTGAAGATTTTTGTAATGAGGAGCTCCAAAAGGATTTGGGCATTAGTGCAGAGAAGGCTGCCGAACTCAAGCATGTACTTGCAACTTTGCATCGTCTCTCTGTTCGTGAAGTGCATGCCAAGATAAAAAAAAAAAAATATAGTGTCACGGCTCCACACACCAAAAATCCTCTCTCTGAGCCCTATCCGTCCACTGGTTTTTTGCTCCTTAAGTAAATACCACCAATAGATGTGGCGCTGTCATGCCAATAGTGCATGTTTTGTAATTCTTTTTTTTTTTCCTCTTCAATCTACTGCAGGCACAAGCGACCTAAAACTGCACTAGGCATTCTTGATAGTGTCAAATGTTTCAAAGCCCTCCTTTGGTCTAACAAGTTTAAACTCCCCTTTGCTGTTGGTCAGATTGGTGAGGGTGTGAATTATGAGGTTGTGGATCATTCTTCCTGATCATTCTAAAATTGTGCATGTTCACATGCTTGGGTTGTATCCATGATCTCTGCTTTATACTATTTGCACAGCATAACCTGTCTTAAGACTGCTTTACATGTAAGATTTGATTGTCGTGGTAGTCAAAATGGGCTTAAAACGTGGTCTCCAATGCTGTAGTAGACGTATTGCCATCATCTTCATCGTGTCCTTATAATATAATCTACCATCGATTCTAAAGCTTTTCACACGTGCAGATTCCTTTTGGAGATTCCATCAGTGCACTCTCGCTGAGATTGAGCATTTTGTCGATCCCGAAGATAAATCCCATCCAAAGTTTTCTCGAGTTGCAGATCTGGAAATGTTTATCCTCTCAAGGGAACAACAAATGTCAAGGTGCTATTAAAACTCGAAGCAGCCTCAAAGGTTTGCTTGAATCATTTTTTGGACTTGATTTTTCTTCCTTCTTCACTTTTGAGTCTCATAAATTTCAATGTTTATTTATAGGGAACTGTTAACAATGAGACTCTCGGCTACTTCATTGGGAGATAATATCTTTTTCTAACTCACCTCAGCAGAGACAAGGATCACCTGCGGTTTAGGCAGCATCTTGCAAACAAAATGGCTCTTAAGAGCAGATTGTTGGGATGCTGAAATTGACCGTTCCTATGGTTGGATTGTGTGTGTTGTTATTTCAGATAGGTCAACATGAGTGTCGAACAAATACAGTAAGAGTTATGTTGCCTTTTTAAAGTCTTTTAAACGGCACCCATTCAGGATTACTGAAAGAAACAGCTGCATCTTGTGTGATCTCAATAATCAAAATGATTTATCATGAGGTCCTTGTAGCAGAAGCAAAGTTATGGAATGTGAATCATAATTATTTTTTATTTTATCCATATCACTTCTTTCTTCAATGATCTCTGTATAGCAAGGTGCGGTTTTGTTACATTGTACAGGTTCTCTTTTTAGCCGTCTTGTGTGGCAACGATTTGATGGATGACATATGTTATCCATTATTGCATGATTATATTCTTTTGTCTAATCTACTGTTGAAGAAAAACATTATCCGGCACATTTTGAGGGGTTGAAAACTGGATAAGAGAAAGTTTAGAGATGTACATGTTCTGCTAATTAAAGAGGCATTTAGTCAGAGTGATGATTGTTATCATTTGACAGAAGAAAAGCGGAGCGGTTTTTGTTGCCTGTAAAAAAGTTGCTGAACCTAGAGAAGTGGAGGTAATTCTTCAGACTAGTTAATTTTGCTAGCTATTCTCGGAGTACATGGTGCAGGTTTCTGCCCTTTATTTGTGAATCCTTGAGTTTGTTGCCATGACTCAACTAATTGAAGTATCAATGCAGAAATTGGTAATTGTTCCAAATAAGAAGGAACTAGGTCTTGCCTTTAGGGGAAATTAAAAGATGGTGGTTGAATTTCTGGAGGTATACGGTGAAGGTTCCTTGGTTTTTGCTCTTTTGTTGAGTATATTAGGTATCTCTTCATTTACTTTATGCTTGCATTTGTCTTGTTAATACCAGGCAATGGGTGAAGAGGAAGCTTTGCAGTTGAAGACTCCTTTAGAATCCAAAGGAGAGGCAGAATTTATAATACGCACGATGGGGAAGAGTGTAATAATCAAGGATAACATGGTCAATGTTTCTAAGCAGAAGATAAAGGAACATCGGAGGGTTTTTATGCCGTCTGTCATTGGATCGTCTTTTGGCATGGGACGCATAATATACTGCCTTTATGAGCGTTCTTTCTACACAAGGCCCAGCAAAGCTGGAGATGAACAACTAAATGTGTTATGCTTCCCTCCATCTGTAGCACATATCAAATGTACTGTTTTGCCATTGATACAGAAGCCAGAGTATGAGTCAGTTGCTCAACTTATTGGTAGATCATTCACTGAGGCTCGTGTTCCACATGAGATTGACATTACAGGTACTTATCCAATATAGAATTTAGGTTCTTAATTTTTTGTGTAAAATGATTTTCTTCTGTGCATATTTGCATGAAGCTCATATCTTGGTCACTCTCTTTTCTTTACTCACCATAGAAGGGGATTTTATCGAGGGGTGTGAATGCGAATGCCTGCATCCTTGAAACTGTTTTCATTTATTCTCATGCTCAGCTCCAAAGTTTGACAAATTATAACTCTATAAAAATAAAGTTATTTTACCTATTTTAGGCAGCAATTAATGCATTATCTATGAGAAAATATTTGGATTTCCTTTTGATTATTTGAATTTTCTTTGTTTATGCAGAATAATGAGATATAGAGAAGATAAGGAAAAAAATGACAAATATCAGGAATTCAAATAAAAAAAGCAGTGGAATATGGATATCAAATCAAGAAATTCTTGATTTTGTTCCCTAATGTTATCTACAAGCGTTGGGAGATAGATATCTTGGATATATCCTATAAATAAAGCCAGAAAGAGCAAATAGGTTTTTTGGGGAGTTAGATCATTTTTTCATTCTTCTGAGAGTTTTTCAAGTATTTTGAAGAGAAGACCAAAGTGGTGACAAAGTTCTTGTTCTTTGATTTAAGATGCTGGGTTTGATTTATATTTTTATTTTTTTCTACTATATTTCTAATTTTCTTTTGTTAGGCTACGATGTAGCCTAACCATGATGATGTGAATTTCATGATTTTTATGTTTTACAATTGATTTCATTCATGTGAGTTATATATTATTGTGCTTAATGCTTTTGAGTGACTGGCCACCACTTGAATGATCTGATGTGCATGTTTAAGACTGAAAAGTGATAATATATAATTGCTCATTATAATGTATAACCATGAATTAAACGTGGATAGAGATATACTGCGTTATTTGTATAGCTTTTCGGTGATAAGGTGATCCAAAAGACTCATTGTAAGTCGGGAATATTCATAGTTTTTAATGCACTCATGTTTATTTTAATTCACATAGAGATATAGTGGATTAATAAGCTGAGTATGTTTGCTATACCTAGATAGGATAATAAATAGGTTAGGAAATTCCGCTATCACATGTTTGATATCGTTCTTGTATTCACAATAATTTGAAATTCATATCTAGTGGTTATGGTGAAATTGGATGCTCTAACATATTTATCGATCGATTTACTCCATTTAGTCTACAAATTTCGTGTTTAATTTATTCTTAATTATATTTTGATATGTTAGATAAATTTTAGAATTATTCTATTTTAGTATTTAATTGGTTTATTAATCATCGATCTCCGTAGGATGATACTTTTTCTCATCATTATATTACTTGTTCGATACGTGCACTTGCGTTTAGAATTTTACGAACAACAGACAACTTTATCCTCTTTGCTTATTTTTTCTTATACAGAGCTATGATTTCTGAAGCTTTTCCTTTCCGTATGTGTTTGTTGATCGCTCTTTTTTTTGTCCTATTCACAATGTTAGGGGATTTTCTAGAGGAGTTTGAATGCTTTTTTTTTTCTTTTTTTTTTATAGATTGTGTTTTTTTTCCTAATGCTAGGATCAGCTCCATTTGTTGGCATCTTCTCTTTCCACTTGTCCTTTCTATTGTTAAAATATGAGCTATGATTTGTGGAAACTGCTAATGCTGGAGTCAAGTTTGCAGATCTGAATGATACGTGAATAACTTAGACAAGAACTCGTTTTGTTATTGAGCTGTATATTTGGATTGAGATTTACTGTCCTTGGCGAAAGCACCAAAGTTACGTTGGATGATCTTCTGCCACTTTGCCCTGGCTATGTTTACAAGCAACCCCACGGGGAAGAGAAAAGGGAGATGCCTTACACGCAACACCATAGGGAAGAGATATGCGGGATCCGATGAGTATGGTGTGCCTTTTACAATCACTGTCGATTCTCAAGTTGATGTGACCATAAGAGAGAGGGACAGCAGAGACCAAGTTCCGAGTAAAAGTGGGGGAAGTGGTCTCAGTTGTGAAGGAATTGATTGACGGGCACAGGATCTGGTCCGATGTATGGTCGAGTTTCCCACATCATATATTTGCATCTGCTGAAGAAGATGGATAGTTGAGTTACCGATGTCATTGTTCGCTTAACTTTACATCAGTTTGAATCAAATATACAATGTAATTAGTCACATTTTTGGGATCCAAATCGGTGTCGCAGACAAATAGGAAGTTGCAGATGTACATAGGTCTCTTCTCTTGATTTCGTATGGCACAGTTTTCATGGAAATTCTGCTTCTTGAAAAGGTGAAATTTTTTTTCTATGAGCTTCTCTACTTCAAGTTACCCGTCATCAAGATCTGCCACAACATAACCCTCAGTTTCCCTTACTTTCCGATATGCATACCGCTGCAATCATCATGGCTATTGCTCCGCCAAAGGTTTTCCATCGGTTACTAAATCTCAGCTTCTTGAGAAGGTGAAATATTTTTCTATGAACTTTTCTGCTTCAGGTTACCTATCATCAAGATCTGCCACAGCATAACCCTTAGTTTCCCCTTACTTTCCGATATGCATACCACCGCAACCATCATGGCCGTTGCTCCGCCAAAGGTTTTCCATCGGTTGCTAAATCTCGCCGCAACCATCATGGCCGTTGCTCCGCCAAAGGTTTTCCATCGGTTGCTAAATCTCAGCCTCTCTCTCTCTCTCTCTCTCTCTCTCTCTCACGATGGAACGAGGTCATCGATCTCATTTGGGCCTTGGATATCAAGGTATACATTAACATTTGACTCATGCACATGCCAGAGAGAGAGAGAGAGGTGGCCGATCTATTTGTGCTTGTGGTGCCATTGATGAAGGTAAAGGTGGCATCACCAAATGTGGTGGTGACATTGGAAGCCTGTTATGATCTTGTGTTCTCAATTTCACAGAAAACACGTATGATAAAAAAAAGTTGCACGAGAATTTATGTGACATTGACGAGAAAATTAAATCAAGAGTACGAGAAAAAGGTTTCAATAAGAATATAAGGTATCGGCCATACCAACACAGGTTAGACCATAGTTATTGCTAGTTAGGTCCTTTGTCGGAGAGGGCGGTCCACTTTAAAGATAGGATCAACTAATCTCTAGGAGGAGAGTTGGTGCTCGTTAATGCTATGATCATCTTGCCTTTTGAAAAAAAAAGAATTTCTTTTCACAAGTTGCCAATGTCAATGTCACATAGGACATAAGCTCCACTTGTCAAAGTGTTAGTTCACAAATAATGTATTGTCAACAAATTAAGGGCCTTTTTCGTAATACTTCCGGGAACAATTGATTCTATCATTTTATTCTTGGAAACAAATAAAGAACAAAAATCATTTTGATAATTTTTTTGTTCCTGAGAACAAAAATCCATTTTTCTATTTCTAAGAATAAGTTTGGAACAAAATTAAGAAGAAGAAAGAAGTTGTTTCTTGTTCCCGAGAATAATTCCTAAAATCAAGTATAATTTTTTTCTTTTATATTATCTTTTCTTCTCTTTCATTTTCTTCTTCTTCTTCCTTTTGGCCGGTTGCCGGTCATGGCCATGTCCGGCGGCCGACCAGATAAGGGTCAGCAATTTCGCCGAAGGCCAACGATGCCAAACCACGGCGAGGCTGGCGTCACCTGGCCGACACGACACTCGGCCTCGCTTGTGGCTAGGCAAGGCTCACTAGGCTAGGCGAGGCCTCGCCTAGATCTAGCGAGGCTAAGCCTCATGATGGCCAAGCAAGCCTCTAACGAGCTCACTAGACCTCGTCCAACTGTTGCCGGCATAAACAAGGCGAAGAAGAAGAGAAATGGGAAAAATAAAAATAAAAATATTAAACAATTAAAAGAAAAATTTTAAGAATCTTATCAAATGCATTTTTATACCAGAAATGAAAATTTTGTGTAGTTATTAAACGCATTATTTTTCTCAGAATTTTTTTTTTATATGGGAAAAATAAAAATAAAAATATTAAACAATTAAAATAAAAATTTAAGAATCTTATCAAATGCATTTTTATACCAGAAATGGAAATTATGTGCAGTTATTAAACACATTATTTTTCTTAGAATTTTTTTTTTTATGACTCGGAACCTCCGTACAACCGGTGGCGAGGTAAATCGAGTCCATAATGACAATGCTGGGATTTTAACTTCTCCCCTCTCGAATGAGGGTGAGAGCGCAAAGCCAGCACTGCCGCTACGGGTAGTGGTATTCTCAGAAATTATTTTTAGGAATAGAATCAGAAAAAATACCATCGCCCTCGGCGGCGCAGCTGGCTCGGGCTCTCCTCCTCATGAAGGGAGGAGTTCGAATCCCGAAGCGTCATTAGGGATTCTTACCCTGGAGTATTGTGCTGGTGGCTCCCCCAGGGTTTGCATACGGGTGTCTTGGTGCGGTGGAGTCAGCGCGGAAGGTGTTCGACGAAAATGCTTGAGCGAGATTTGGTGTCTTGGTCGATGGTCATCCTTGATTGGGTGTTACGCGACTGATGGATCTGGGTACGATGCCTTGGCTTGTTTTTGGGAAATGCAGCTGGTAGAGACTTTTGAACCGGATAAGGTCGCTCTGCCCGTGGTCTGGGCGGTTTCCAGCTTAGGGGCCTTGGAATTGGGTTGGGTCTCGAAGTATCGATGAGGGTGTTCGACGAAATGCCTGATAGAAATGTGTTGACTTGGATTGTGGCGATCAATGGGCTTGCAGTTCATGGCCGCGGTGACAAGGCCCTCAAATTGTTCGATGACATGAAGTCAGGAATGCGGCCGGATTCTATAACCTTTTCTGTGTTTTTAGTGGCTCGCTGCCACGCAGGACTTATTGATGAAGGCCGAGGACTAATCGAAAGCATTAAGATAGAGTATGGCATGGAACCAACGCTTGAGCATTATGGGTGCTTGAGCTATGTGGGTGTATAGTCAACCTTTTCTTGGTCGAGCCAGGTTGGTTGAGCAAGGCCATGAATTTGTCGAAAAGATGCCGACCAGGCCAAATTTAATCGTCTGGAGAACTCTGCTTAGAGCCTGTGCGAATCGTAACCATCTTGGCTTAGCTAAAAAGGCAAGAGGAAGACTTCATGAGTAGGATCCTCATCAGAACAGCGATTATGTCCTTTTATCCAATGCCTATGGGGGAGTTGGGAAATGGAACCGCACAGCTTGGATGAGAATTTAAATGAAAGATAGGAGAACTAGCAAAAGACCAGGTTATAGTTAGATCAATGCAGACCAGGAGATCTATGAGTTTGTTCAGGGGAAAAACTTCGTTTGAAATGATGTGGTAGTATTTCGCCAGGCTTATTCAATATGAGAACTCGTTTTGTTATGGAGTTGCAGATTTGGATCGATATTTGCTTTCTTATCCATGGTGAAAGCACCAAAGTTACACTGGATGATCATCTACTACTAGGCCCTTACTATGTTGATAGGCAACACCACATGGAAGAGATGCGAACTGATGAGCTTGGCATGCCCTTTGCAATATCTGTCAATTCACAAGTTGATGTGACCAAGACGGACAGCAAAGATCGAGTTCGAGTAAGCATGGGGGAAGCGGCCTCAGTTGTGAAGGAGGTGATTGTTGGGCACAAACGTGGTTTAATGTATGGTCGAGTTTCACACCAGATATTTGCATCCGCTGAAGAAGATGAATAGTTGAGTTACTAATATCATTGTTTACTTAACCTTACATCAATGAGAATCAAACATGTAATGTAATTTGTCACATTTTTTGGGTATCCAAGGTAGCAAACAAATTGTATACTTTTCATATGTATTTTGCCAGCAAAAACTTTTCTCAATCAGGGCGTGCCATGGTTTCATTACCTACCTAAGCTAGGTTTAAGGGTTCACCTAGGTAGGCTCCACCATGACCCAAAGTAGATCTAGCCTCCCCAGCCAGGTCCCAACGCTTGTCCACGTCCTTAGGAGAGGTGGCGGGCTGCTTGACTCGCCCAATACAATGCCTTGGGGACACGGCGTCCGACTTCCCCTGCAACCAAACCGATATTTTTCTTCCCGGTCTAGCAGGGAATACAGGCCACAACCAAGCGAGGTCTCCCACCCCAGGGCGGTTCTCCCGCCTATCTAGAGGATTCTTGAGCCTTTTAAGGACCTATTCAAGTCCGAAACAAATTGTATGCTTTTCATATGTATTTTGCTAGCGAAAACTTTTCTCAATTGTTAACCTCATATATTGTATTTTATGACCCTTGTCAAGTTCTGTAGGTTTCTTGGCCAGATTTTGCAAACTGGCCCTCCAAATCTTGCCAAATATAAACCCAAGTGGCCCGTTTTTGTTCCAATTTGACCTAGGGCTCATTTTCTGATCTTTGGTTCTCAATTTGGGCTGATATTCTAGTCAATTTTGTTTACTAAAATAATTCATATTTCAGATGCCTCATCTGACATTGCAAGTATTTGGATCGACTTTGCAATATGGTCCCTCAACTTTTGCTGAATCGCATTCAGCCTCCCTCCTTTGGTTTGGATTTCAATTGCAGCCACTGCTTCCTTTCAATATGTTCCAATTTCGACCTTTGTTTAGTCTAATTTCATGGTATATGTAAGGTCGAGGTGATGGGAGTTAGGGGCTCCAATCAACGACACCTCCAATCAGTTTGAGGGAGAATCGGAGATGTCATAGTTTTTTTTTTTTTTTGTCGGTGGAGATGTCATAGTTTATAAAGTGCATGATCACTAATTCTTTTAGTATGGTGCTCATAGTTTCTAAATGCAGAGGAATCTAATATAAAATAACGATGCAAGATGGTGCAAAATCAATCGATCATCTTTTTTTAATAGGGGTTGAATTTTGCTGTTAATGGCGAAGTTGGTCCTTAATTTTCGAAAAATGCAATAGCAATCAATCTGCAAAAATTTATGTGTCAACAACAATATTAATTTTTATATATGAAAGTTATGTTTTGGACTTTTATTAGGTACACTACCGGTGTAATAAACGACTCGCATACATATTATTGAATTATCGATATATAGAAATATTTGGTTTTATAACTAAATTCAAGCGCACCGTTTATTCCATAGAGAACTTGCGAATTTTTGGTTATGTTGGCATTGATCCCAACATTAAACTTCTTGATGGACAAGGCCGTCGAGAAATCCTCAATGAGCGACGACGATGACCATGCTTTGGTTCAAGAGCACTTTTAAACACCGTAAATGGGAGCTTATTTAGTAAGTAAAACTGGCCTCTCTCTTACTATAAAAATCCCTTGGTTGATGCAGAAAAGTGGAGGGGAGATGCAGAAACTTGGCTTGCTTTGAAGAAGTGGATAGCAGATGAAGTACTTTTACAGCTGGATAACGCTTGATTTAATAGCTAAAACGGAATGAGAGCACCATCAAATGTCATCAACACACGAATCTCATCACAAGGCCGTTAGGAAATCCAAAGGCATCATCTTTGATTTTTTACGCACCAACTTGAGGGGCGAGAATACCAACCTCCCTAATTTATTTAGATTTTATCTTCATTTTAAATTACAACTAAGGTTGTCCGAGTATAAATCTTTATTATTGTAAACACTACCCTAAGTATGTTATCTGAATTTTCTCTTCTCGGGTTGAAATCATTAGAATTTCAATCTAGATGTACTTATCTGAAATTAGTTTTCGCCACGCAAAAATCCCAAAATTGTATTGTCAACACATTTTTCTCTAAAATTAATTTTTATTTCACAACAAATCCCAAACGGATAAATTTAGTGTTAATCTATTATTTTGGTAGGTTAAATAGAGGTAGAATTATTGTTTCCAAATTATTTTACTACCAATGCATTATTGTTATCAACTTACTAATAATTTGCCAATCCATTCTTCTTAACAACTCAATTTGAAATTTACTAACGACTATCCAAGTTTACAATGATAGAAGAGAAAAGGACATCATAAATACCATAATTTTTATACAACACTCATTCGAGTATTCGGTCACTTGAATATCATATATTGATGTAAAGTTGTTCACTCCAATGCTCGTTCCGGCAATTTGCCCCACGTGCCTTTTTAACTTAAATTTTTAGTCCGACGTGGCTTTTAAAAAAAAAAAATCATGTCCAACATGCCATTCTTCCTCCGACATGGTAAGAGTAACAAGAACGACGTCTTTCCTTCTAAATGATTTCTCTGCGAAAGTGACATTCTCTCTCTCTCTCTCTCTCTCTCTCTCTCTGTGAATGGTTCCGCCACGAAAGAGGACCACGCTTCTCTCTCTGTAAATGCTTCCGTTTTCCTTCGGTTTATCAGCAATTGAACAACTGGTTCTTGAACCTTCCACCGCAATGAAAGATCTTCGCTTTCTTAATTTTTTCGACCATTAAACGGTCTCTGCATTTGACCACCTCAAGAGCTTCGTCAAACTGTGTTTCTAAGATGGGAGTTCTGGTTTTGAGGGTAAAGCCATGGGATGCTTGATGCTTGTAGCAATGAAGGCCTCTTCTCCTATTTCTGCTCTTCGAAGAATGCTGAGGCTGAAGAGACCAGGGAGATACTAAAGGGGGAAGCAAGATGAGGAGAGCTTGCGTTGGGGTCGATCAGACTGAATAAGCTCAGAGGGAAGAGCTGATCTGAGCTGATTGAGGAATTGGAATTAGGGTTCTTAAAGGTCTGCATTTTGCTCCGATTCAACAATTTGGGCAAATAGATCTCTAGACGACATCATTTAGACGCTCAATTGCTAACTTCATCTTAATGATCAACCACGTTTGAAATTATATAATGATTTGTATATAATGGTTAATGTCAAATGAGATTTTCTAACGAGACAAGTCGTCGATAGCACTTAAATGAATGATGTTTAATAAACATGACACTCAAGTGATCAAAAAAGAAATAATGAAACTAAAGCGAGTATCATATAGTAATTATGCCACTTGTAGTGTCTTTATCACAGATTCACGTGGAAAGAATGCCTTTTTTTTTTCATAGGAATGTAGATTTTATGCGACATTTGTGTTTCTATATATTAAAAACAAATTTTGCAGATATTTATTTGATTATTTTTTTTCAAGGTATCCTCAATTTCCCATACTTGTTTACTTCCGCATAGGGGTGTGCAATCGGACCAGGTTTACCCGATTCTAGGTCCGGCCCACTTGAAAAATAGGGTTGGGAACAGGTTCCAGTTAAAAACCAGTCGGAAACCGGTTCGAGGGATTATCCACCCGAGAACCAGATCGATCAGACCGGTTCGAGAACCGGTTCAAAATTACCAAAACCCTAATTTGTTGTCAGCATTTTCCTTCGACGAGCTCCCTCTCGATTGTTTCTTTCTTTACCCCTCACACCCGCAGACTTCACAGTTCACAGCGTTTTCTTTCGTCACACCATCGCCAGATCCAGCTCCCCGTTGCGCTGCTTCCTCATCTGCGTTCATCTGCTTTCTCATGTTGCCATCGCCAGCTCCTCATCGCGCCATCGCCAGTCGTGCCATCGCCAGCTCCCCATCGCTCTATTTCATCCATTGCCAGCTTCCTCATCTGTAAGCTCACAAATTTCCTCGGTTTTTCTAAAATTTTCTTTCAAATTGAAGCTAGGTTCTTCTCGTTTTCTTTGGGGGTGCTTTCCTCGGTTTTTCTAAACTACTGTAGTGGGATTATAAATAGTCTATGTAGATCAGCTCAATGAGAGCCTTTGATGTGTAGATATCAAGCTAGGTTTTAAGATTTCAATTTGTTTATGTAGGTTTCAAGCATGCTCTCTCTGGTTTTTTCTTATAAGCTCAAAAAACTTCTATACGAGACCAAATTTTCCAGATGGGTCTGTCTAATTGTTTTTGATTTATTGACTCATTTGAACGATAAGTATTGCACTTTCGATTCATTGGAAGGATCATTGTCTGATGGTGTAGGATCTTGAAGGCAATACTATTTTGGTCATGGTAAACTGGGGAAATAGTTTGCGTGGGTGGAGGGAGAGGAACTGCTTCATTGATCATGGTAAACTGGGGAAGTAGAGCTGAACGATAGCCTCTGATGGTGCGGAAGGATGAATTCTATCATGGAGAGTTGGGTACCAATGTGTTGGGGGTTTAATTTTTGGAGAGTCAGAGGATAGATGGGCACCTAATGTTTTCAACAATTAAATACTGCCATTTGTCGCGCAAGGAGGTTGGTCTCAGCCTAGATTGAGGGCGGTGGATGTAGTAATGTGGAATGTGGTTGTGGTGGTACTGGCTTCATGGGTTTTCTGTACTTTTGTGACAGCCTTCGTGTCTTATGATCGAGGGCGGTGGATGTAGTAATGTGGAATGTGGTTGTGGTGGTACTGGCTTCATGGGTTTTCTGTACTTCTGTGACAGCCTCCGTGTCTTATGATGCTAAGGCATTAAAATTAATGGGCAGAGAAGGATCCTCATTTCTGGGTCCATTCACTATCCCAGAAGCACTCTAAGGTAGCTCCTTTCTTTCTTTCTTTCTTTCTTTCTTTCTTTTTTCCTTTTATTCCTTTTTTTTAGGTTGAATGTGTCTCCATTTTCGGCTGAATGATCTTTCCGCCCCCAACTTTTCGCTATCATGCTGGAAACGGGCCTCTCTATATTGCGCTTTTTATCACTACAGCATCTTTTTTCTTATCTTAGCAAAAAGCTGCTTTCTTTTGAAAAAAAAAAAAGGCTCTTTTTTAGCTTGTCAGCTTAAGAATTTGTTTCTGGCAAATTTATGGCCTTGAACTTTGCTTGGTTGCAGATGTGGCCAGATCTCATTCCGAAGGCAAAAGAAGGAGGTTTGGATGTCATTAAGACTTATGTTTTCTGGAATGGCCACGAGCCTTCACCTGGCAAAGTAACAGAACTAGTCCATCATTTTTCTTTTCATTATTTAGGCTACTTTTTAAAGTAAAAAAAGGTTTAATTCTGATTAAATTTGCTTTATTTTGCTTCAGTAAAACTTTGAGGGAAACTATGATCTCGTGAAATTTGTCAGGCTCGTGCAACAAGCAAGCCTCTACGTCCATCTCAGAGTCGGGCCTTATGTCTGCGCTGAGTGGAATTTCGGGTAATGTAGATGATTTATCCTAGTCCTAGAAATAGAAGAAAGTTTCTTTTTTCATGTGAGGTTTTTGTCAAGTCTTTTCTAAACTTGTTTCTGCTTCCAGTGGGTTCCCTGTTTGACTAAAATACGTCCGTGGTATTAGTTTCAGAACATATAATGGACCATTCAAGGTTAGACATTTTTTATTATCTTCATATTTCTTCCTCTTAAAAACGAATTTGTTATATTTACTGATTTTTTTCTTGCCATCTTGAAGTATTACATGCAAAAGTTCACAACAAAGATTGTCAACATGATGAAAGCAGAACGGCTGTTTGAGTCGCAGGGCGGATTGATAATCTTGTCCTAGGTTCATGATTCACTGTTCCAATGACATTGCTTGTTAATTTACTTATGTTAAGTGACAGTCAATGTTAGCAGGACCTGTGACATGCTTCCTACTGGAAATTGACTGTCGCTTCCTTTGGCCTTGTGCTCTCAAAAGTCTGTAGATTTTTGCACTGCTTTGTTGAATTAACATTGCTTTCCTCTGCATAAAATGTTGTCCTTACTTGGAATAAACCTCTTATTGAATAGACCATTGCGTAGGTCCACCCTGAATAATAACATACATTTTTTATGATAGAAAAGAATGAAATTACCTTTGGCAATTAACCTATCAATCCGTCTATATACTTTTGTACCAAAACTTGCCCATAAAAGGAGGGTGGGTCGGGTATCAAACCTTCTTTTAATAGTCTCTCAACCAATGCTAATCGAGATTTTAAACGCTTTATCTTACATATGAGTGCTGTATAGGAATTTTTATGCAAAATAGGTTTCAATATAAACAGGGTTAACCCGGTTTCTGGACTTGAAAAATAGGATGAGTCGGGTACAGGGTCCAATACAAACATGGTTGGGTACATGGTTCAAAAAAAGGGAACCGGTTATAATAGGGTCAGGTATAGGGTCCAGGTCTGGACCCAACCCACCTTGGACCCGATCACCCCTAATGGTAAGAGTAACAAGAATGAGTCTCTCCTTCTAAATGCTTTCTCTGTGGAAATGACAATCTCTCTCTCTCTCTCTCTCTCTCTCTCTCTCTGAATGGTTCCGCCACAAAAGAGGACCACGCTTCTCTCTCTCTGTAAATGCTTCCGTTTTCCTTCGCTTTATCAGCAATTGAACAACTGGTTCTTGATCCTTCCACCGCAATGAAAGATCTTCGCTTTCTTAATTTTTTGGCCATCAAACGGTCTCTGCATTTGACCACCTTCAGAGCTTCGTCAAACTGTGTTTCTAAGATGGGAGTTCTGGTTTTGAGGCAAAAGCCATGGGATGCTCGATGCTTGTAGCAATGAAGGCCTCTTCTCCTATTTCTGCTCTTTGAAGAATGCTGAGGCTGAAGAGACCAGAGAGATACTAAAGGGGGAAGCGAAATAAGGAGAGCTTGCGTTGGGGTCGATCAGACTGAATAAGCTCAGAGGGAAGAACTGATCTGAGCTGATTGAGGAATTGGAATTAGGGTTCTTAAAGGTCTGCATTTTGCTCCAATTCAACAATTTGGGCAAATAGATCTCTAGACGACATCATTTAGACGCTCAATTGCTAATTTCATCTTACTGATCAGCCACGTCTGAAATTATATAATGATTAATGCCAAATGAGATTTTCTAACGAGACAAGTCGTTGATCGCACTTAAATAAATGATGTTTAATGAACGTGGTACTCAAGTGATCAAAAAAGAAATAATGAATTTAAAGTGAGTATCATACAGTAATTATTCAACAATTTGGAAAGAATGTATTTTTTTTTTCACAGGAATGTAGGTTTTATGCGAGATTTGTGTTTCTATAAATTAAAAACAATTTTTGCAGATATTTATTTGATTATTTTTTTTCCAAGGTATCCTCGATTTCCCATACTTGTTTACTTCCGCACATGATTGTCAGTCAAACATTGAGCTGATGATTCTTATTTTCTCTGGACAATCTTCGGAAAACTGGCTTGAGGTTCCTTGAGGATTTGGCCATTGGTCAACTAAGAATTCAAGATTTTGTATTAGTAAATTAGTAACTTTTTTTTTTTTTTTCATAAATGCTCAAGGAACAGGTCTCGCAATTGATGTAATTCAAGATTTTGTAACTTTTTTTTTTTTTCATAAATGCTCCGAACAGGTCTCGTAATTGATGTAATTCAAGAGTTGAAAACCTTACATAGCTTTCACATTTCTTTTTAAAGAAGATTTTTATAATTTATATGTATAAATTAAAGTTATTATATTTACAAAAACTTCAAATAAAGGCCCGATTCTTTTTCATTTTTTCAAATAAAGGCACCAAAGTGGATATCGTTTCAAATGAGAATTCGAAATGCCTCATTTTTTTTTTTTTTTTCCAAATAAAGCGTGAAGTGTATGTTATTTCAAATAAGGGTTTGTAGACCCAGTGACCTCGCCGAGCACCTCCTGACCGGTTCTTACGTTTGGTTGGCAAGTTTGCCGACCCTCGTCCAAGTGCCGACAACCTCATGGGCCTTCACCATCACCCCGTCGGCGATAAGATAGCGGCCACAGGCGGAAGAGTTTTAAGTTTTAATTTTTAATTTTTAATCTAAATTAATTTAAATATAACTTGTATTTGGACGAAAAAGTCCTTGATCAGCCAAAATATTTTGCCAACGGCGAGGTTAGGTCTTCATTTGAAATAGCTACAATCACTTCAAGCCCTTCTTTAGGATTAATATATCAACTTCAAATCTTTATTTGAAGCAACATGCATTTCAAAGCTTTTATTTGAGAAAATAAATGCACTTAGGGTCTTCATTTAGAATTTTTCCTTCTATTTTTATTTTTATATTTGTTACGTTTCTTGCTAAAGTAACAAATATTTATGGGAAAATTGTCCAAAAGGTCTCGAATTTATTGTAAAGCAATAAATTCAATACTAATTTTTTTTTTTTTAATTTTATCAATTTACCATAAACCTTTCGATGTTTTTAAAAATTACTACGCATCAATTAGCGTTGGTCGGCTTGAAAGTAGTACAGCTAATCTGACATGGATGATTTTTGTATTCTTAAAATTTTTAATTTGTTTTCCTTTTCTTTTCTTTCATTTTTTTTACCCTCTTTTCATTTTTAATTTTTTTTTAAATTTATTGGAATCAATCCGTCCATGGAAATAATAATAATTTCCATAAAATTCCCAAGAATCCCAAAAAGAAGCCCTCCACTCACCACCCCCTCTCAAAACCCTAGCCTCAGATATTTTCCCAGTCCTCCTCAGTCATCGCCGAGAGAGGACGCAAATTTGCATGCCACCGTCGCCATCGTCATCTCCTCCTTCGCTCCTCGCCAGACTCGCCTCATCGGCTTCCCTCGCCTCTCGCCTCTCCATCTCTCGCCTCTTCTCCTCCTCCCCTCCCGCCATGGACCCCACCGAGGACTCGCTCCGCAAGGCCCTCGCCGGCCGGCAGGCCGCCGTCGACGCCCAGGGCAACGCCGTCCGCGCCCTCAAGGCCGGCAAGGCGCCGAAGCCGGAGATCGACGCCGCCATCAAGGCCCTCAACGACCTCAAGATCGAGAAGGCCGACGTCGAGAAGCGGCTCCAGGCCGCCGTCTCCGGTGGCGCCGGCGACGGCTCCCTCACCCGGGAGGCGTTCCGCCACACCGTCGTCAACACGCTCGAGCGCCGCCTGTTCTACATTCCCTCGTTCAAGATTTACCGCGGCGTCGCCGGGCTCTACGACTACGGCCCGCCCGGCTGCGCCGTCAAGTCGAACGTCTTGGCGTACTGGCGTCAGGTGAGTCGTGGATTTGATTTGGATTGTGGCGATGGGAGTAGATGCTTTAGCCGGTAATAGTTTGTCAGTTGCAAATTGGTGTTTAGAGATTCTGTTCTCTTCTCTTCTTGGCCGAATTTGAATTTATGGGTTTAATGGGTTCGATTATTTCCCTAATTTAGCTGGTTAGACGATGGAAATCGTTTGATGACATTTGTGCAGTGATTTGTCGAAGCTAACATTCGCGAGAGTTTTGAGGAGAATCCGAGTGAAGTAACGAAAATTAGTTCTGATGGGCGTTTAGGTACTTCAAGTGGAAATTTGTGATAGAATTCAAATGGAAATGTGTGATTTGGTTCAATTTAGGTGCCCATTTACAGCTGTTTACAGCATGATAGTAGTGTGTTTCTTCCTTTTTATCTTTGTCAATATTGCTGAGCAAGGGCCATGGATAAGGATTCTCTCCCCATTCTTTTGTTATTCTGAATCTTTACATGTCCGTATTGTGCCTGTATAGAAAATGCTCGGATGCAGAACCTTGTGTAGATTAGATGATAATTTTTAAACAATCTGTTTGACTATTATCTGAAGAGAAAGATCCATTTTTCTCTGGGTCTAAGTGTGTTAATCTTTTTGTTTCTATTATTAGCATTTTGTTCACGAGGAGAACATGTTGGAGGTTGATTGCCCTTGTGTCACTCCGGAGATTGTCCTTAAGGCGTCGGGTCACGTGGACAAGTTTACTGACCTTATGGTGAAGGATGAGAAAACTGGGACTTGCTATCGAGCTGACCATCTGCTCAAAGACTTTTGTAATGAGAAGCTCCAAAAGGATTTGAGCATTAGTGCAGAGAAGGCTGCAGAACTAAAGCTCGTACTCGCAACTTTGGATGATCTCTCTGCTGATAAATTGGGTGCCAAGATAAAAGAGTATGGTATCACAGCTCCTGACACCAAAAACCCTCTCTCTGATCCCTATCCGTTCAACCTGATGTTTCAAACTTCCATAGGCCCATCTGGTATGCTCCTGGGTAAGTACCACCAATGGATGTCACACTGTCATGCTGTGCAGTGCAGACTTCAAGTGAATTAAGTTCCTGATTTCAAAAATGTTATCTTAGCCTTTTGTTTTGTTTTTTGTTTTTTTGTTTTTTTGTTTTTTTTCTTTTTTGGGTTTATGTCTTTGAGATTTACAGTAGTTTTTTACTTTCTCAATTTACTGCAGGTACATGCGACCTGAAACTGCACAAGGCATATTTGTAAATTTCAAAGACTTATATTATTATAACGGCAATAAACTCCCTTTGCTGCTGCTCAGATTGGTCAGGCTTTTAGAAATGAGGTTGTGCATCACTCTTTCTGATAATGTTAAATCGTGCATGTTCATATGCTTGGGTTGTATGCGTGATCTCTGTGTTGACATTATTGCAATAGGATGACTTGTCTTAAGAGTAAGATTTGATTGTCTTTAGTCAATGGGCTGAAACCGTGGTCTCCAATGCTGTAGTTGAGATATTGTCATTATTTTCATCATGCCTTTATATTTTAGTCTATGGTTGATTCTAATGCTTTTCACAAAGTGTAGATTTCTCCTCGCCAAGGTCTTCTAAGAGTACGTGAGTTCACTCTTGCTGAGATTGAGCATTTTGTCGATCCAGAAGATAAAAGCCATCCAAAGTTTTCTGAAGTTGCAGATCTGGAATTTTTGATGTTCCCAAGGGAACAACAAATGTCTGGCCAATCTGCTATTATAACTCGGCTTGGTGAAGCAGTTTCAAAGGTTAGCTTGAATCATCTTTTGACTTGATTTTTCCCCCTAACCCATTCACTTTCAGTCTCACAAATTTCGATGTTTATTTTTAGGGAACTGTTAACAATGCGACTCTCGGCTACTTCATTGGAAGAGTATATCTATTTTTAACTCGCCTTGGTATAGATAAGGATCGCTTGCGGTTTAGGCAGCATCTTGCAAATGAAATGGCTCATTATGCAGCAGATTGTTGGGATGCTGAAATTGAGTGTTCCTATGGTTGGATTGAGTGTGTTGGTATTGCAGATAGATCAGCATTTGATTTACGAGCACATACGGTAAGAGTTATGTTGCCTTTCTTTCAAGTACTGTTTTTTTTTTTTTTTTTTTTTTTTTTTTTGGGAGAAGGCGCATGTTCACGAATACTGAAAGAAACAGCTGCACCTTGATATCTCAATAAGTGAAATAAGTGAAATGGTTTTATCATGGGGTCCTCTTAAGTCTTTCTGAAATTTTCCAGAACTCTTCATCCTGTTTCTAATTTTTAGGTAGCAGAAGCAAAGTTATGGAATGTGAATCAGAAGCTGCCACCATGCCTAAGAAATTAATAATATGCATTTTTCATTACATCCATATTACTTCTTTCTTCATATGGCAAGGTGTAGTTTGTTAGTTCTCTTTTTAGCTGTCTTGTATGTTATCCGTTGTTGCACAATTATATTCTTTTGTCTAATATACTGTTTGAAGGAAAACATTATCCGACACATTTGGGGGTTGAAAACTGGATAAGAAAAATTTAGAAATGTATATGTTCTGCTAATTATAGAGGCATCTACTTGGATTGATGATTGTTATCATTTGACAGGAGAAAAGTGGAGTTGCTCTTGTTGCCCATGAAAAATTTGCTGAACCCAGAGAAGTGGAGGTAATTCTTCAGACTAAATAATTTTGCTTGCTATTCTTGGAGTGCATGGAGCAGGTGTCTGCCCTTCATTTGTAAATGCTCGAGTTTGTTATCATGAGCTAACTAATTGAAGTATCAATGCAGAAAGTGGTGATTGTTCCAAACAAGAAGGAACTAGGTCTTGCCTTTAAGGGAAACCAAAAGATGGTGGTTGAATCTCTGGAGGTATAGGGTGGAGGTTCCTTGGTTTTTGCTCTTTTGCGAAGATTATTAAGAATCTCTTCATTTATGTTATGCTTGCATTTGTTTTGTCAATACCAGGCCATGGGTGAAGAGGAAGCTTTCCAGTTGAAGGCTGCTTTAGAATCCAAAGGAGAGGCAGAATTTCTTGTATGCACAATAGGGAAGAGTGTGATAATCAAGGATAACATGGTCAAGATTTCTAAGGAGAAGATAAGGGAAAATCAGAGGGTTTTTACACCATCTGTTATTGAACCGTCTTTTGGCATTGGACGCATAATATACTGCCTTTTTGAACATTCTTTCTATACAAGGCCCAACAAAGCGGGTGATGAACAATTTAATGTGTTCCGCTTCCCTCCACTAGTAGCTCCTATCAAATGTACAGTTTTCCCATTGATACAGAAGCCAGAGTATGAGTCGGTTGCTCAACTTATTAGCAGATCACTGACTGTGGCTGGTGTTTCACACAAGATTGACATTACAGGTACTTATCCAATATAGAACTTAGGTTCTTAATTTCTTGCATGAAATGAATTTCTTTTGTACATATTTACATGACTTATATCTTGGTCACTCTCCTGTCTTTACTCACCATAGTAGGGGATTTAATGGAGGGGTGTGATTGCCTGTTCCTTGGAACTGTTTTCATTTATCCTTATGCTAGGATCAGCTCCAAAGTTTGACGGACATCTTTATCCTCTTTGCTTTCTCTTTCTAAAACAGAGCTATGATTTCTGAAGCAGTTTCCTTTTCGTATGTGTTTGCATGAATACTATATATTGATTACTCCTTTTTTGTCCTATTCAAAATGTAAGGGGATCTTCTATAGAGGGGTTTGAATGCCTGTTTTTCTAAAATTGTGTTCTTTTTTCCTAATGCTAGGATTAGCTCCATTAATTGGCATCTTATCTTTCCTCTTACTTTTTTCTTGTTAAAATCTGAGCTATGATTTGTGGAAACTGCCAAGACTAGGTTGGTGTCAGGTGCGCAGATCTGAATGATATGTAAATAAATTAGTTGAGAACTTGTTCTGTTAGGGAGCTGTATATTTGGACTGAGATTTACTTTCTTGTCCTTGGTGAAAGCACCAAAGTTACATTGGATGATCATCTGCTACTGCGCCCTGGCGATGTTTGCAGGCAACACCATAGGGAAGAGATATGCGAGAACCGATGAGCTTGGAGTGCCCTTTGCAATCACTGTTGATTCTCAAGTTGATGTGACCATTCGAGAGAGGGACAGCAAAGACCAAGTTCGAGTAAGTGTGGGGGAAGTGGCCTCAGTTGTGAAGGAGGTAATTGACGGTCACCGGACCTGGTCTGATGTATGGTCGAGCTTCCCACACCATACATCTGCATCTGCTGAAGATGAATAGTTGAGTTACTTATGTCGTTGTTTGCTTGACTTTACATCAGTTAGAACCAAACATACAATGTAATTTGTCACATTTTTGGGATATCCAAGGTAGCAAACCAATGGTATACTTTTGATATGTATTTTTCTAGCCTTCTGTTGCTAAACGTCAGTCTCCTACTCTCTCTCTCTCTCATGATAGAACAAGGTCATTGATCTCATATGGACCTATCTATACGTGCATGCGGTGCCATGACTGTTGCTTCGCCAAATTCTTATTTAAGGTCGATTGCGATCATTGACCACGGATCCATAAAATGCCAGATGGGTAGAGGGAGGTGGCTGATTTATGTGTGCTAGCAGTGCCATTGATGAAGGTGAAGGCAGAGGCAATATCACCGAACGGGGTGGCGACATTGGAAGACTCTTATTGTCGCGCATTCTTGATTTTCACAGAAAACATGTGTGATAGAGTATGTGGCAAGAATTTACGCAACATTGATGTGAAAACCACAGCATGAGGAAGAAATTGCTTAGTTAGGTCCTATGCCGGAGGGGGGCCATCTCGCCCTTTGCAGAGATAGGGTCGACTAATCTCCGAGTCTGCCTCTTTTTTTTTTTTTTTTTTTTCCCTCCCTAAAATATGAATTTCTTTTTGTATGTTGCTGACAGTAATGCCACGTAGGAATAGTACATAAGCTCCACATGTCAAGATACTACAATTCATAAATAATATATTGTCAGCCAACCACAATACGATTGATGGAAAAAGGACCCAATTGCAAAAATCAAATAAGTTGGCAGACTCGATGTATAAAAGCAAAGTGGGCTAGCCGACGAGACCTGAACCTATGTTGTCGAGGACATCATCCATGAACGATGTTTACAAGCTCCACTCCCTCGTCATCAAGACCGGCCTCCAGGACGACGCCGCCACCCTCCGCCGCCTCCTGCTATCATGCGCTTCCTCGGCCCCGGAGAGCTTGCCCCACGCCCGCTCCCTCTTCGCCGGCATCTCCTCTCCCGACGCCGTCGCTTACAACACCATCATCAGATGCCACGCCCGGTCTTCCCCTCCCCACTCGCTCTCCTTCTTCGCCCAGATGCTCCGCCGCGGCGTGTCGCCCGATAACTTCACCTTCCCTTTCGTCCTCAAGGCCTGCTCTCGCCTCCGGGAGATGGGCCACGGCCTTCACGCCCTGATCGCGAAGCTCGGGCTCGGCTCCGACGTCTATGTCCAGAACGCGCTGATCAGCGCGTACGGGTGTGTTGGTGCGGTGGAGTCGGCGCGGAAGGTGTTTGACGAAATGTCTGAGCGAGACTTGGTGTCTTGGTCGTCCTTGATTGGGTGTTACGCGAATAATGGATTTGGGTACGATGCCTTGGCTTGTTTTCGGGAAATGCAGCTGGTAGAGAGTTTTGAACCGGATAAGGTAACTATGCTCAGTGTGATCTCGGCGGTTTCCAGCTTAGGGGCTTTGGAATTGGGGAGGTGGGTCGAGTGTTATTTTCGGAGAAGTGGCTTGAGTTGGAAGATTTCTGTTGGGACTGCTTTGATAGACATGTACTCCAGGTGCGGGTCGGTCGATGAATCGATGAGGGTGTTCCATGAAATGCCCGAGAGAAATGTGTTGACTTGGACGGTGGCAATCAATGGGCTTGCGGTGCATGGCTGCGATGATGAGGCCCTCAAATTGTTCCATGACATGAAGGAATCAGGAATGCAGCCAGATTCTATAACGTTCTCCGCAGTTTTAGTGGCTTGCAGCCATGCAGGACTTGTCGAAGAAGGCCGAGGATTATTTGAAAGCATTAAGAAAGATTATGGCATGGAACCGACGCTTGAGCATTATGGGTGTATGGTTGACATTTTTGGCCGAGCTGGGATGGTTGAGCAAGCATATGAATTTGTTGAAAAGATGCCGATCAGGCCAAACTCAGTTGTCTGGAGAACTCTGCTTGGAGCCTGTGTGAATCATAACCATCTTGGTTTAGCTGAAAAGGCGAGAGGAAGACTTCATGAGCTGGATCCTCATCACGATGGCGATTATGTCCTTCTGTCCAATGCCTATGGGGGAGTTGGTAAATGGAAGCGCAAAGCTCAGATGAGGATTTTAATGAAAGATAGGAGAATTAGCAAAAGACCAGGTTATAGTTTGATCAATGCAGACCAAGAGATCCATGAGTTTGTTTCAGGGGAAAATTCTCATCCAGAGTGGGAAAATATTAGGGACTTGTTAACTTCAATAATGGACAGATTGAAGCTTCGAGGTTATATGCCACAAACGTCGAATGTGCTCCATGATATTGAAGAGGAGGAGAAGGAGAGCAATCTGAGTTATCACAGCGAGAAGTTGGCAGTTGCTTTCGCCTTTCTGCATTTTGAAAACGGGAGGACGATTCGGGTCATGAAGAACATCCGAATTTGTCACGATTGCCATTCTTTTATGAAGCACGTGTCGGATGTATTCCAGAGAGAGATTGTTGTCCGAGATCAAAACCGTTTCCACCATTTTAGTAAAGGGTGGTGCTCGTGCAGGGACTTCTGGTGATGGATGTAACTCACCGGCTGCAAGATTTCGCTTAGACAGAGCAGATGAAGCCATGAAAGCAACAAACATTGATAGAGGTCAGTGGTCTAGGATGTTCCTAGCGATGGGCAATTAGCACTATCTCGAGTATTCTATGAAGAGCCTTTCCGGTGATCGATCACACAAGAGAAATTTGCTTGATTCTTGAGAAATTTGCCCGGATATGAGAGGGGAGTGATTTGGGAGTGGTGAGAATGTATGAATTATATACCCAAATGTTCGTTGGGTATGCTTGAAAGTTTGACTTTGAAAAACAGTCGAAGCAAATCCACGAGATCAAGGATTTTCTCCTTACTGCAAGGAGGAAGGAGAACCTCCTTGAAATTTGCTGATTTGAAAAATGATATTATTTTATATATTTTTTCTATTATCTAACCTATTAATTTGTACTTGTCAAATGTTTTTTTTTTTTTGTCATTAGAAATGGATCACAATGATAAAGAGGAATTTTTCACCATTCTTATATTAGAGGAGATGAGCCTCCAAATGTTGCTTTTGTGTATGATGTATATGCTGGTAGTGTCCACTGCTGCTGGAAGGCACTATCGCAAGCATATATTGAAGGATCGGACATTTATTAGAATCCAAGCTCGTTTAGATCACCTTGACCGCCTCATTAAGAGCAATGACTTGAATTGTGTGGAACAACTTAGGATGGATAGACATACATTTACTCTACTATGTGAGTTGGCACGTACAATTGGTGGGTTAAAAGAAGATGGACTTCTAACTATAGAAGAACAAATGGCCATGTTTCTACATATACTTGCCCATCACGTGAAAAATCGAGTCATCAAGTACAGATTTATGAGGTCTGGGGAGACAATAAGTATGTATTTTAACTTAGTTTTAAATGCGGTGATAAGATTGACCAAAAAAAAAAAAAAATGCGGTGATAAGAATGCATAGTGTGCTTCTTGTCTCACCCGAACCAGTTCCAGAGGAATGTGCCGACGAGAGATGGAAGTGGTTAAAGGTATGTTTGTTATGCTATTTCATGGACTAATTTAATACTTTAAAGAGAATGTTATTTTATTAACTTTATGTTTCTAGGGTTGCTTAGGAGCATTAGATGGCACACATATAAGGGTACGTGTTCCAAAGGTTGATAAACTGAGGTACGCGTCCAATGTATTAGGAGTTTGCTCACGTGACATGAGATTCGTTTATGTTTTACCTGGATGGGAAGGCTCGGCAGCGGATTCTAGAGTGCTTCGAGATGCTTTAGTTAAACCCAATGGTTTAAAGATCCCCGTTGGTAAGATAAGCCTTTATCAATATATTGCATTCTATGTATTGTAGGTTTTAAAGGTTCTAAGACAATTAATAATATCATCATTTGTTATTAGGTAATTATTATCTTGTAGATGTTGGATACACAAATGGGGAGGGCTTTCTTGATCCCTATAGAGGTACTCGATACCATCTATCTGAGTGGACAAAAGGTCGTACACCAAATTCACCAAGGAGTACTTCAACATGAAGCATTCTCAAGCTAGAAATGTCATAGAAAGATGCTTTGGTTTACTTAAGTTACGGTGGGCTATTCTTGGGAGTCCATCTTTTTATCCAATTAGAACGCAAGGTCGAATAATCATAACTTGTTGCCTTTTGCACAACTTGATAAGAAGAGAAATGGTTATTGATCCAATCAAGGCACAATTAGATGAAAGTGCTACCACTATTGAAGATGTGGAAACAATTGATGTTGTCGAGCCGTCAGATCATTAGACAACATGGAGGCAAAATTTGGCAGTACAAATGTTTAATGAGTGGAATGCAAGTCGAGGACATGAAGGAGTTGTATGATTGTATATCATTTAAAAAAATCATTTGTTTTCCATTATTGCAAGACATGTGTAATATGGTGTTGGTTTGTCATTATTGAGACATATATTTCACATATACTGTTTGAATTATGACTTTATCATTTTAAATTTGTAAGTACTATGTTGTTTCTATCATTAAATTTTCTCTACCACGTTTTCTTCCATTATTAAATTTTTTGAAATTGCAATGAGATGTTTAGGAATGGAAGGTAGCGATTTCAATCAAACTCAAGGAAGGGGAACAAAGAGAGACCAACGTGTATGGACAATAAATGAAAAAATGCACTTCTAGATGGTCTTGAAGAATTAGTTACGCGAGGAATGAAAACCGATAACGGCTTGAAGACTGGTTACATGATTACATTAGAGAAGTGGTTTGAAGAAAAGTTCCCTTGTTCTAGCATCAAGGGTAATCCTCATATAAAGTCGAAAATGAAAAACTTGAAAAAGTTGTATAATCAGATATATGACTTGAGGAATCAAAATGGTTTTGGGTGGGACCATGAAAAGCATTGTATTGATATTCATTCTGAGGATAGTTGACAAAAATATTGCAAGGTTTGTGTCACTTCTTCTCATTTTTCTTCTTTATTAATTGTTTCATTTTTAATAAAATAATATATTTTCTTTGTAGACCTATCCAGGTGCTGCTTATTTGAGAGGGAAGTCCTTCCCTCAATATGATCGACTAGCAGTCGTATTTGGAAAAGACCGTGCCAAGGGAAATCTTAGGGAAGACCCTTCAGAAGCTCATGCGGCTGTAGATCATGAGGAAGGTGAAAATCATGATAATGTGGCAACCAACGGTGTAAGTCAAAACTTACCGCCACTATCATCTTCTCAGACACAAAATGTTTCTGATTCTTCAAGAAGAAAAAGGGCTAAAGCAAGTGACAAATGGGCTGCTGGCTTAGTTGAGATAGCAGAAACTTTTGGTTCATTCTTGGAAAAAGCTAACGAGAGAATGGAGATGATCACTAGCCGCATCGGATATGCCAAGGATTTGGATAATGACAAACGAAAAATCAATGAGGAGCTTCTTCAAATGTCTTTAGGTACAATGGATAGAATAAAATTTTGTAGAAAATTTGTGAAGGATCTTCAGAATATTCATCTGTTTTTGGGATTTCAAGGAGATGATAGGAAAGCATTTGTGGAATTACTTCTCCAAGAGATGAGAGAAGAGAATGAGTGATGATTGGGAGTGATGGATCGTAGTGAATGAAGTTGTATCGGATTAGCACTTTAAGCTTGTTCCAAATTGGACATTTGTCTTAGAGTCTTATATTTGGTGGTTATGATTTTAGTTATATTGAGTTGTTTCTAAGTTTGTAGGAGATATGTTTTCTCTCCCTACTTTTTCTTTTTTTCTTCTTTATTTTTTTTAAACGTTTTTTGGGGCTAGCTATAAGCTCTAATGTTATCTTTTTGGACCTTTTGGTTGTAGCCATGACTTGAAAAGAGGTGGATACGGCTTGAAACTTTATCTCTATGTTGATTACCAAGAACACCATTATCTATAATATTTTTTGCCTCTGTCTTTTATTTTCCTAAATAGTTTCTCTGTCTCTTTGGCAAAAAACCTAGCCATGAACTTAAAAGAAGCTTTAAGTCAAGATAGTTCGCATCTATTGCTTTATATGGATGTGAACATGAGTTTACTTTGGTCAAAATGTAGCTGGCCGATACTCAACAAATGTAATGTACTTTATAAATGTGAATTATTTAGAGATCGTTCGTTAATGTGATTAGCTGTCATTGCATCCTCGTGACAGCTGGAAAAAAAAAAAAAAACGAATGAACTTTGCACTTTATGCTTTGTTCTAATTGGGCATTTGTTTATGCTTTGTTCTAATTGGGCATTTGTTTGATTTGGTATTGGACCTGTAACAAAATGGAAACAAATGAAAAACTTGTAAGAGAGAAAGAATTCATGTTTCAAAGTGAATACATATGAAATTGAGGTTATTCTAAAAACGTTTGATGTTGAAGGAGGTAACCAAAAGATTATTTCAAAGGAATGGAAAAGATTATTACGATGCTTAATCATGAAGTTCGATGAGAATATATTAATTTGAAAAAGATATATTGTTTTGGATGATTTTGTGAATATTAAACCTGCAAATTTGTACTTGCCTAATGTTATTGTTTTTGAAATATCCGAATTTAAATCCATAGTTCACCAAACAATAGATTGGATAAGATATAAGGATATCTGACTTTAAATCCGTAGTTCACCAAACAGTATATTTGATAGAATATGAGGATATCCGACTTTAAATCCGTAGTTCACCAAATAGTGAATGGGATATGAAGAAATGTGGATTTTTATCCTATCCTATCAGGTTATATCCCGTTTAAAAATTCGGACGACCAAACACAGCCTTTGGGTCTATGACTTGGGGAAGCGAGATCTAGATCTCTATTCGGGTTCAACTGTTATTATGGGCTGTAATTTGCCCACTGTTGACTAGATCCAGAGGTCCACTAACTAGTTCCAACAGCCCACGAGCACTAAACTAGAACCCATGACCTATACGGCCATTGACTTGAAGGGGAGAATTGACTTGTGATTGGAGCAGGTGGGTGTTGAGCAATTTGCTCAACTTATTTTGAGACTTGATCGGATATTTCTTCTGATGCAAGTAAGATTGGATTTTGATTTTAAACTTCACTATTGTCTGGGTTTTGCATGTTGAACGTAACGTTGAATTCCTTTTCGACGTGCTGATTCTATTTTGCAGGTAGCGATTTGCAATGATGTACACGAAAACGATCGAAGGCAATTCAAAAAAAATTGTGGAAAGTGGATCAAGAGCAAGGCTCTGATATCATGAGAGAATTTGTGGGATCATTGCCAACTGTTCTGAAAGTTTAAGTTACTAGATGATAGTGTAGTTTAATATTTAATTACTCTAATATATGTGAGAATTTGTGGGATCACTGTTAATTATTCTAAAAGTATAAGCTATTAGATGAATGTGTAATTTAATATTTAATTACTCTAATACTCCTCCTCATGCTTAGTTTGCTCTTTTGCCTAGTACTAAGCATGGAAATTTAATCGGAGAGCAACTAAGGTCTGAAAATATTTGAACTTAGGACCTCCAGCTCTAATATCATAACAAGAAACGTAAAAGGGATAAAGAGAAATTTTTATTCTATATTTCTCGTCACTGCAATGTTCAAGTATGTGGCTGTATTTGTAGTACAATAAATGAATAAGAAAGAATTTACACAATATTGTCTTTCCTAAAATGAATCATATCTACAATTTGTTGAATCAATCATAAGATTGGAATCTGTATTGGGAATTAATCTTCAGATTAAATTAGATTCTTTCTCTAACAGGTAGTGTCATGAAATTGAGAGGAAAATATTCTTCATGCTTTTGGATATTTTATCCCAAAATGTTTTCCTTTTAAAAAAAAGAAATCTGAAAATTTTTATAAAATAAAACAAGTTGAACACTTAGAAAAAGGGAAAATTACACAGATTCCCCTAAACCTTGGGGTAATACATATTTATGCTTAAATTTTCAATTGTTTAGTATATTACCCTTTTTTTATAGCCATTAACTTTCATTATAATTTTCGTTAGCATGTGTAATGCACATAACCTGTTAAGCGGTAATTATATATTTTCATCTTATTTTTTGGATTAGAAATCTCTCTTTTAATCTTTCTTTTTTTAGCAATGAAGAAAAAGAGTGGAAATTGACAAAAATAAACTATCTAAAATATTGGAATAATAAATAAAATACCAATAATTAGTTTGAAATTGAGTTTGTTAAAAATTGATAAAAAATAATTAAAAAAAAAAAAAAGAAACGGAACTAAGTAGCTAGTAAGACGAAAAAGGTCCCTACAACAAAAAGAACAAATAACAAAATTGGATAATCATTATATGTTTTTGGATAATCAATTAATGGAAAAAAAGTAAAAATCTAAGAAAATCACCTTAAATATCAGTTAACCATTTCTTTTTATGAGTTGAGGACATCATTTCCATTTGTAAATCTTTATAACAATTTTGTTAAGCAATCACTATTTATCTAAGTTAACCCTTTAAAATAAGCAATCAAATTTTGTCATTTGACACTTTTGTTACCTTGCGCTTTTTATTTAGATTGTGTTTATTCTTTTTCTTAAAGTATCATTTAACTCTATTAAAACGATTTTACAATTTTTTTTATTACTTTGATGTTATTATTTATAATCATTTCTTCTATTAATATTAATTTAAGTTTATTTATTTTTCTACTAGTTTCTATATTTTCAATTTCTTGACTACAATTAAGGTAAACAGAGCTTTCATTAAATAAAAAAGAGATGAAAATATACTCTTACCCCTTAAAATTATTTGGGTAACACATACTAACAGAAAAAAAAAATTAAATGAGAGTTAACGATCGTATCAAAATGACAATTTTAAAATATTGTTTAATAGGTGAAAGCTAGAACATGTACCGCCACATAAAGTTTAAGGGGTTTTGTGTAAATTCTCCTAAAAAGGATAAATGAGAAAGCCAGAAAAACGATCTCTCTCTCTCTCTTCCCAAGCGCAAACACAACCACCCACACAAAATAGGAACCATCAATCAATACGTTGTCTGGAGTCTGTCCTGGAATTGTCGCCACCTCCACCGCAGGATGATAGATGACTCGATTGCAAAAATAATAAAAACAAAGAAATTTAGAACCACATCGAAAGGACCAATTCCTAGTTTCCATGATAGAAGACTGGACCGTCTTATCTTGGAATTGGTCCGGTTTTCAAGCGGTCCAATAGAACCGATTGATTTACGTGTAATACCCCGTTCTAAGGGAAAGAGGAGAGAGGAGAGTGGGAGACATGAAAAGGTGAGGGACAAAATTCTTACTTGAGAAATAAAAAAATTTAAAATCATTGGTTCGGTTCTCTTGGAATTGTGGACTAGATGAAAATTATTGGTTACAATTTTATGAAACCGCAAATCAAATCAACACCTCCGAGAATTGCCCAGAATCGGTCAGTCCGATCTAGGCAAATTCCTAGATTGGTCGGTCTATATTGCTCACCCCTAATATTAGATAGAAATTGGTTGATTAAAAGTATGCTTAACAGAAAAAGATTTCTTATACGCCATTATCATTTCATACTTGATGGACATTGGAGTTATTGATTCTCGACTAAGAATCAAGAAATGAACCTGCTAGCTCCGAGTCGAGTCCTAGGTACCAAAGCTAATCAATTTCCTTTATCATTTGTAAAACTACAAGTTGATCATCTCATTTCGTAATTGAAAAACTATGTCTAATTAAGGACATCCTTAATTAGGTGATTTGTAGCCCATGACTTAAATACCCGGAAGCGCAAAAACTTATTTCTTCAATCTAGGGGGACTCAATTTATGCAGGATCGTAGGTTTCTGGCTGGACTGCCAGTTTCGACCTCAGAATCAAGTAGTCAACTTATCCTAAGCTGGTTCAGGGTTCTTGAAAATCCTGAATCAAATTGATTTTCCTAAGAACTGGCTTTATATCAAATTGAACAAGCTAATTTTAGCCGGGTTCAAGGTAAAACCGCCTTCATCGTATGCTTCTAGGGGGCTAAGTAGCACAAACACGCGACATGACACGACACGACACGACACATCGACACATTATTTTTCAAAAATAGAGAATTTCAGCATATTGGGACACATTATATATTAAATGAATATTTTTATTTTTAATTAATTTGATTCAAATTCACAAATAAATAAATAATAAAAAAGAGCTTACAATGAATTTGCACTAATAATATTAATAAATCTATTCATAGGAAATTTGAAAGACATATTAATAGTTAATGCATACCCATATTTAAGTACATATTTCTAACTTTAACCAAAATTACAGATGAAACTAATGACTAACAAAAAATTATAATCAATTTATTTAAAAAAATCTATGATCTTCTATAATAATTAAAATTTGATCATTATTTATCATTATTTAACTTTTAGTACTTTTATTTTTTTAAACTGTTTTTGGCTAATTTATTTATTTATTTAACAAATATAACATCGCTGTTTAAAAATCATTTTCCTCCCTTTTTTTCCCCAAATTCTTATTTTTCAAAATTTATTTCCCCCCTCCCCCCCCTCTCAATTTATTTTCCTCCTTTCTCCCTCACATTGACCTGTCATTTCCATTTCCTTGGATTTTCTCTCCCACCCCACGCCACCTCTTTGATTTCTTTCCCTCGTTTGTCCCCCCACCCACCGCCTCTCATTTCCACCCTTTTTTCCCAAACTCTCATTTCCCAAAATTTATTTCCCTCCCCCACGCCACCTCAAACCCCCCTCAATTTCCTTTCCTCCTTTCTCCCCCAAATGACCTGTCATTTCCATTTCCTTAGATTTTCTCTCCCACCCCACGCCATCCCTTTGATTTCTTTCCCTCATTTGTCCCCCCACCCACCGCCTCTCATTTCCCCCTCGGCCCCCATCAGTGATGGGCCATCACTTCTTGTTTCTCTCTCCCCCCAAGCCCCCGCCTCGTTTCTTCCCCTTTCTTCCACCCCTCCCATTAGTATCACCCGTTGTTTCTCCTCCCCCCTTTTCTCTGCCTTCGGTTCTTTCCCTTTCTTCCCCCTCCCCTCCTATCACCTGCTAACCGTGACCTCCTCCTCTTTCTCACACAATCCTCTCTGCTCTCTTTCAGTCGCCTCACTGCCTCACCTTCAGCTCTTCCTCCTATGCAACCACAGCCTTAACCTTGCCACCAACCCTCCATTGTAGCAAGCCCTCCCCTCACCATCACGGCATCACCTCCGCTCCCTCACCCTCATCTCCACACTGCATCGTCTTCTTCAATGATCCTTTCTCGAACACGCGTATTGGAATGTGTCAAAAAAAAATTGGCCATGTGTCGAAAAATCCGACACGCATTGATCGTGTGTCCAAGCGTGTCCCAGTGTATCGGACATGTCAACACGTGTCAGACTAAAGGTGAACATCAGTTTAGGGTCAACTCTGGACCGACTCAGGACCGGCCCAACCCTGCCGGTCCTAGTCCGGTTCCTAGGGAAACTTGGTCAGTTCTTGGTCCTTGAATTCCTAGACTAGCACTGTGTGGATCGGTTCTCGGTCCTGAGAGTTCCGGATTGGTCAAACCCGGACCAACCTATATATATATATATTTATATTTTATATAGAGAAAACCTTAAAATAAATGGTCTCAATAACATTAAACAGCTCTTTAGTAAGGAGTTCAAGTAATTTTACATTGTTCTTTAATAACTTAGGTTTTTAATATCTTTTACAGCGCCAATAATCATAATTTACGAATAAGAAAAATATTTTTGTGAGAAGTTCTCATGTTCAAAAAGTCACCTTATGTCATCCTCCTATAATATTCGTTCTCTTCTATCTTATTTGTCCTCTTAGTCTTCAATTTTCAAAAATCGAAAGAAACAATTTTTCGCTTCGCTTGTTTTGGGTCACTCGTGCCACTCGCCGCTCGATGCTCGCTTGACTTGTTGCTCTCCGCTCAACATTCGATGCTCATTTGTTCAACGCTCACCTCACTTGACCCTCATCGCTTGCTTTTCTTAACTGACCTCGCTTATCGTCAAACTCATTGGGTTGGTACGATCCTCGGTTGCCTTTTTAAGGAGTACAAAAAATGAAATAAAAAATTATCATTTGATTTTAGGTTGACCTTGAAACCGGATCAAACTTGTTGGGTTAGTCCAGTCCTCAATCCATTTTCCATTTTTTAAGGAGTACAAAAAATGAAATAAAAAATTATCGGTTGGTCCCGGATTGACCTTGGAACCGGACTAAACCCATTGGATTGGTTCAATCCTCGGTCTCAAGCTCAATAGGGTCGGTTTTCGGTCCAAAAAATTGAGGACCAGTATTGTACGGGTTGGTCCTAGGGTTAGAGGGTGGACCAGCCCACCCCGGACCATGCTCACCCTATGTCAGACACAACAAGGAAGCTCGGACAGCCTGTCCATGCTTCATAGCCTAGGGGGCATAACCAATCATTTTTTCAAGAAGAGTAGGGTGCATTGGACATCACTACCTGGTATATGCCTATAAGTCCCTCAAACAAAGAATATGAATACCGAGAGATACCTATCATCAAGAGAGTTCAGCCATGAAATTTGGCTGTTGTTCCGCATTTTATCAAATTATATCTTCTTTATATTCTACAATATAGACTTACGGCCAGAAAAGAAATGAGGAGAAAACTCTTGTAATTTGAGCAGAATTTAGCTGTCTTGAATGGGAACTAGTGGCAACCTGCCTCCATATACATCCGGGAGCTGGCTTTCATCGATGTCCCCGAGCAGGGTAGTTCTCAGTTTTTTGTTCTCGACAAAAACAATCTGAGAGATGAGATCATAATCAGTTAGCATCACCTAAGCAGTTTCCACATTTTCAAGGGCGGACATGATGCTCCAACACTAAAAGGTAAAACTTCAGAGTGCTAATCTTGTGACAGTGTGAACAGTTGAAACCTGACCGCCATCTACCTTAAATACAGCAGGAATGAAGCAATGGTTTCTGATATAGATTTACTTATAACTATGGTCAGTTGCGTTGTACTAATTTTCCTTATGTCTAAACAAATCAATGAAGAACAAATTGCTAATCTTTAATGCTTGCAGCTGCAATAGGAGTTCATTGAGCTCTTATGTTCTGTTTATATGTTCTTCTAATTAAATACGAAGGAGAATTCCAAAAGTTCCAATCTTCATTTACTAATCAAATTTTAAGAATTCTGAAATCAAGTCAACATACAGGATTCAAATAGTGAGCAAAGAGTAATAAATCCAACAATACCTTCTTTTCGTCTTAGGTCGATGAATGGGTAAACCATCTTCCATGCAGTCATAAATACGTAAGGCACATGAATAAGAAAGAGCTTGCCCAGCCTCTCCGGATAGCAGTCCTGGTGTCGACCAAGCAAAATAGTTACAATTTGCAGTTTGCACATTCTGTACTCTGTTAAAACCTAGTTTCAGGTAAGGTGCAAGCAATCCTTAAAGACAAAATTTGACATTTTACATTTCACAGAGGGATTGGATTCTAGTTTAATGCTTTCGTCAGCATCAACTTGATACAAAGAAAAGCAGGAGACAGAAGATTGAACCTGCAAGATTGACAATGCTGCTAAGTATCCACGAATGTCACTGCTTTTGTATCCCCATCCTTCGAGATCTGCTATGCCCATAAACTTCTCCTGCCCTCCAGGCATTCTGAAATATCAACACCCAAGAAACAACTTAAATTATTGGCTAAAATTTGACCAACACTGGATAGCGAATTTAAAAGAAAGACTTTGGGTTGATCACAGTTCTTAAGAAACTGGGAATTGAGAAACCAATAAGGGACCAGGTAGAAACTTTCCGACACTTCCCGTTGAGGAGGGTGGCTCTAGATATAGTCTTCAAGGGCTTCATTTGCAACTAATATGGCCATTCTTTTCCAATCATGCAATTAGGTGACACATGCAATTTTTGTGCCTCACAGGATAGAGACCTTAACCAGAATGCTTCTGAAGGATTTCACTTTTGGAAGAATCCTCAGTTTGCAATGTTTTTAGATTTCCGTGATGTGCAGAGTCTTAATAAGGAGAAGAGTTACCTGGAACATATTTTGTCAAGAGTGTAGACCACAAAACCTTCGCACAGTAAAAAACAACTCAACTTTAGCCAAATTCAGTATTTTTCTGCCTAGTTTTCTTTTCAATAATATGATGATGGTAAGTCTTGCATGAAGCGATAAATTCATATTGATTAGAAGAAAATCCGGAAGAATCAGAGAAGTATCATACGCTTGAACTCCTCGAGACTTCCTTTGGAAGGATTATGTCTACCCCCGTACACAACTATTATAGGCCGTCCCTTTTTGTCAAGACCTTGCATAAACAACTTCCGCTGAGCAAGGTTATTTGGAACTTCTGATGCCGATATGGCCCCATTGGGGACGAAAGACCGTCTCCAGCTCAGGTACTTCAGAAATAGCTTGGAAGCCTTCTCTATATCTAGATCCCGAGCTCGCAGAAACCTCCGTATCATAAAATCATCGGCATCCTGCAACACGAAATCACAACAGAGTGACGAGGAAACTTAAATTCAAGAAACCAAATCCCAAAAACCAGTCTCCCGATTTAAATCAGCCCAGTTCTCTGTTTCAAGACTACATGAAAAGGAAACCACAAGACACATTGTAAACCATCTGCTCATATACATACACCTCCGAATTTAGATGATCCGGTCCGGCGGCGTGTCTTGCGTAGGAAGACAAGGGTTTAGCAATCTCACGTAAGACCGAAATCCGGTATGGACTGAAGTACGAGCGTTGTCCCCCCAGAGGAAAAAAAAAGCACCATACTTTAGAGCAAATTGCGACCATGTGAGGCGGCACCTAGTTACAGAGCACTGGATAATGCAGCTCCGATTCCAACGAATTGACTGACGGAATATCGACGACGAACGCAGCTTCGACTCAAATCACAGTCAATCTCTTGCTTTCTAGTTTAAGGACAGCAGAAGAGCAACATCAGCTCACTTACCTCGCTCGCATTTCACTCTCCGAATCCAACCGAAGCTCTAGGAAAGCAAAAATCCAAGCTAGCAAAAAGACTCGAATGCAAGCTTCAAGAGCCCGCGCGAATCGCAAAAGGAGAAGAGCAGGCGACGGAAACGGGACGAGGAATTCGGGGAGGAAGGGGGGAAATGAAGAAAGGAAGGACCTTGGCGGAAGGGTCGTCCCGCTCCACGACGGCCCGCATGATGCCGATCTTGCTCTTCTCGACCTCGCTGATCTCCGCCGACGGCGACGGCGCCTCCTCCTCCTCCTCCTCCGCCGCCGCAGCCGCCGCAGCCGCCGCCGCCGCCGCTCCGCCGGCCGCAGCCTCGTCGGAGAACTCCATTATCGGAGGAATCGCTCGAGTTGCAGTGTCCGCCATAGAGAGGAGGAGGAGGAGAAGAATAAGATATTAATGACCGAACGAAGACGGGTTTTAAATGGAGTGCAGTTGAGCCGGTGGACCGACCCGCGGCTGCCGAGCATAACGGAATTTGTAGATTCCGTTCACGAAACCGTTAGCCAAATTGTTTTACAGAAAAATAAATAAATATACATATAATATTTAAATAGTGCTGTCGAGAGATCTGTTAAATATATTTTTTAAGAATTTTAAAATTTTATTAGTGAATATTTCGTATACGCTTATTCAGCGTACTTAATAAGATGCGAGGAATCGGAAGGTAGGTTAGACAAAAACGATGCCAGGCAATAAACTTCTCTCTCTTTTTTTTTTTTTTTTTTTCGTTTTCAGTTTTTCTTCTCCGCGATGATTTTTGCAATTGTATTGCGGCCTAACTAGATTGACTTGTCTCGCAACTCGCGTATTTTGGGTTTTTTTTTTTTCTTTTTAATTTTGAAATTTTCACGATATCCAAATGTTGACCTACAAATTCAAATGTAAATTTCCTTCATGATTTTCTAGAAAAATCAAAGCAAATATTCCAGATTTTGACTGAAACATGATGCTTTTGCTCCAGTGTAAACAAAACATGCTCCGGATTGGAGTAAGACGAAAATTCCTCTTCAAGTTACTAATGCGACTATCAAAAATATAGATTAATTCATTTTTTATAACTTGTTATAGGTTCGGAAAATAAAGAGAATATACATATAAAGTACGGACGACCAAACACGGTGATATTTCGATACCTAATTTTTCACCGTCATAGAAAAGTGTTAAAAGAGACATTATTAACCCTCATGAAAAGTTTACGACAAAAAAAAAAAGATGTTGGTGAAAAGTAAGGCGAAAGGTTTTTTTTACTTAAAATGATGTATATGTAGACGAGTTTCCGTTATCGAAATTTAAGGAAACATTCCATTACGTATACTTTATGGATCTAATTATGGCGAGAGTCAAGGTTTTAGAAATTGAAATTGAGACTTTTTCCGCCGCCTGATAGTAAAAGTCTAGGGGCATTTGCGGGTCTGAAATTCAAGATTTGTCGGCGCTCGTTTTTGACGATGCCGAGTGCCGGACCCAGAAGCCTTTTGTTGACTTCTTATCGACTGCTTGTTTTCGGGAGAGAAAAGTCAACGGGATATTGTTTTTTGGCAATTTCTGTTGGGATTGTCCCCCTCCTCTTTGGGAAATTTGTGCCTTTCTTGTGGGGGTCTTCACATTAATGAAGGGGGACTTCCTAACGTGTATGGGGAAACTTTTCTTTAAATGTAAATTGATATTAAATATACATCCTTGCAATTTTGATCGGCGACTTTCTGATATCTTGAGCACTAATTTTGCTTGCGGCCAGAATTTGCACGTTTTGCTTGATAAGAAAACATGAGTTTTTGTTCGACCAAAGATAGAACATTGATTTGAACGAGCTTTAAGCGGTAAAATTGCCAATTATTGCAAATTCCAACATTTTCTTTTGGCAACTCTTCTCTCAATGTTACAATAATTTTGTCAATTACATTTAAAATTATGCTACATCATACGACGAATACAACAATGAACTATAAAACTGTTATGGAATTGCATTTTAAGACATATGACACAATTTAACGGAAATGCATGTCTTGATCTGATACAAAGATCTATTCGTTGTGCGAAAAATGAATGATTAGAAAAATATATTCATCTCACTTATAAAAATTAATGCACGAGAAGTATTTTCTTCAATGACATAAATGTTTAGACGTAAATTGTTATTGATAATGAAAACTTTTTTCATCGATTATTTCAGACTATGCGAGCAGTCGATTTAGGGATGTATTTTTCAAGTTATTTATTTTTCATAGAATAAATGGAATCCAAAGCTATATCTCTTTCGTGGGAAATGAATGATTTGAAAAGGAAAAATCTTAAAAATGATAGTTTGCATAATTTGTAATAATTAGTCAATAAAAAAGTTTTCATTATCGGTAATAATTTATATTCAAATATCTTCGTGGACGATGAAAATATTTTTCATATATTCATCTTTGCAAAATTATAGGAGCGATTATTTTTTTACAAAAATGTATTTCCAATTATTCGTTTTTATGCAAACTAAAGGAACTCTAAATGATCCTTACCAAAAAAGATGGGGGGAAGGGGAACTCTAAATGACAATAATTTATGGCCTGTGCAATCTATGGTCCATTGGTAGTTGTCATCCATTGCGAAACTAATTGACGATATCTTATAGCCTGTGCTCTCTATGGTACATTGGTAGCTGTCATTCATTACGACACTGAGCGACAATGAATACATGTGGGCCGTCTTCTTGGTCAGTCGGAGCGAATGTGTGGACGAGAACTCTTCGCCCTGTGAGGACGTGCCTGGATATTTGGAGAGGGATATCCACACGCTAGAGGAGATTCCATACCATGCGCTGGCCTAGTCACTTGGGTTGGCAACGGTTCGGGTCAGGTCGGCACCGACACATGAAGGTGGTGCGTTTCAAGTAGCCCGAGTGGGGCCCGACCCGAATATAACCTACTCCAGCAATTAGTGATCATCCTCAATTTGCAGGTTCTCCCAATTTGGTTAGGATATAGTTGGGCTTTTTTCGGTGCTCTATGAATTACCATTGAAAGTTCATTCTGCACAATCAGAGAAGTAGGAATCGTCCGGCATTTTGCCATGACCTATCTACCTAGAGACATACCCTTGGTATGACCTCAATTTTCTTGAAAATTATCTACCCATCACATTAGCTTAAGTAGGTTTTTCCCCATTTAAGTGGCTTACATGTCATGTCGTACCGGCTAATCAAGACCTAATTGATTGAGTCATCTCTTTTCTTGTCCCAGTAAAAAAAGAAAAAAAAAATTCATTGTGCTAGGTGCTACTCTAAAAATTAGCATGGGACAAGTCATTGAGTTGTGATGAACAAAGAGGGACGTGGACTTGCCAACAACCTTCTAATGACTAGCTCTTAATCTAATACAATTTAATCTAATTTTAATAAGGAAAACCCAAACCCCAGGAGACGGTCACCTAAATTTTCACCAAATGGGTATCTCAGATCAAAGTCAACCCTTGACCGCCAATCCCTAATCACGCACATGCATCTTCCCCTTTATGTCCAAATGGGATCAACCAGACCATGGAAACCCAAGCCACCCTTGCAATAGAAGAACTAGGACATGTTTACAAACTTCATCAAAACATATTTTTAGTCCACTCATTTGCATGGTGCATTGATCTTCTGTAAGTTAGTCAAATTTTCAACGGATCAGTTCGTGATCGTATCTAATATCTGACGTACATATCCAATGCTAATGTCTTCTAATGTTCTTCTTAATCCCTTGCATAGTTGAAGAGATAAGGTTGATTTTCACATATGTATATTCAAGTTCAAGCTTTTCAAAAGCAGCTACCACATGGGGAGGACCCAATTTGGTCAACATTGGCGATGGCCTAGTAAAGAAATATATGCATAGTCACTTAGATCTAGAACTTTGAACGTACGTCATGTTGAAGCGATGTCTCTAGATACTCAAATTCTTAAGTTATTGTCCATGCAAGTAATATCTTTTCAATAACCCAGAAGCAGAAACCTATGCCCAAGTAGGTTAGTTTCAAGCTTATGGAATACTCTACTGGTCGTGTAGATAGGATAAGACCCGAATCAAAACCTAAGTGGGCCATGAACTGGCGTTGACTTTGCAACCTTTTCAACAAGCCGTCAACCGGTTCGGCGGGCCGACATCTCGGCTAGAACGTGGAGTGACTTGGACTCCTTGTTGGTCCGTTGGGCGAGGCTGACCATTTCCTTGAGACCCAACAATGAATGGGCTGGGCCTGGCGAGGACTCGACGCACGACCTGGGCTCTTGACATAATTATCGAATAATTAATTTTTTTTGACAGTATCGAATAATTAATTAAGAGATGCTTTTTGTTAGTTATTCTATCTTGCCATATAAAATTATCGAATAATTAATTAAGAGATGCTTTCTGTTAGTTATTCTCTCTTGACATATAAAATTTGTAAACAGAAAAACATAGATGGGCTCAAATTATGGATACTCAAAAGAAAAACAGTACATTACGCATGGACAAAATATTAAATAAAACACGGCAAAACGCTAGAATTTTTTCTATGTAGTTTTCATACTTATTTATTTAACTGAAAAATATTAAACTATAAATACACATTGTATGACAGGGCCACAGGCCGTCCCACCCATGTTTTTTCCTTATAAAATGCCTCATATAAAAAACTCGGGTTATAATTGTTTATAGATTAGATGCCAACTTCCAACGCCCTTTCTTTGACTCTCTCTCCCCCTCTATTCCTCTCTCAACCACTCTCTCAACTTGCCTACTTTCTCCCTTCCTTCCATTATTCTCCATCAATCTGGCATCTTGTAATTTTTTAAAGCACCGGCGTGGAATGTGCTCTCATCCTAACACTATTGACACACACACACAAATATATATGTGTATATATATACACATATATAAACATTCAACTAAAAAAGATCAATATCTCACTATATAACTCGATATTCAACTTAAAATCACTCTAAACAAATTATTCAAATGTCATGGGATGCAATTGAAACTAGTCACGTAGCTAACACATCATGAATATGAACACAAAGTAAATTTTTTTATATAGGAGCCATATATGAAACATTCTCTCAACTATAATTTTAATCTATTTATCTTCAATATAACTAACAAGGAATTACTATTAAAAAAACCATCAAATTTAAGATTATTCATTAACAAATTCTATCAATTTAAGATTATTCAAATGGCACGCAATGAATTTACACGTAATCTTAAATCAATCGCACAACACATTATGAATACAGAGACAAAGTAAATGAGCCATATAATGGTCATATATGGAAACATCCTCTCAACTCTAATTTTAATCTATCTTTCGTCGATATAATTATTAAGTGCACGAATTTAGTATTAGGAAAAAAAACCCATCCAATTTAAGATTATTCATTAACAAATTCTACCAAATAGGAAAGAAAAAGCTAAATGCAAAATCCCTCCCTTTGTACGTTAGTAAAGGTGTAGAGCCTAGAATGTGATTGATTCTAATCAGACGATTTTGTATTTTCTTAATCCTTTGTCGGAGCTGATGATGAGATGGACATGCCATCGAACCGGCAAAAGAAACACAGCTTTCACGCAGAAAAAAACCCCCCAAGTTTTTTAAAAACGTGTTGGTTCCATTTGAAAAAAACAAGCCTCGTTCCGAACAACGCCATCCTCCATCCTTCTCTGTTTCTTCAAGCAAAATCCCCCCTCGAGCTCTCCCCATCAATCCGTCCTGACCTGGAAACCTCCATTTCATATTGCTTCCGAAAGTCTCTCCCCGTTGGGGACTAAAGACTAAACTCTAAGGTAACCCCTCAACTACTGCCCCCTACTCCTCTTGACGTCCCACCGATAATACGTGGTGATGACCAACTTCTTCATATAAGACCCTTTGATCCACGGTCCTCCTCCTCACCTAACGCTCCCGACCCATTTCGATTTTGGCCCCCCGGGTTGGGTTGGAGGTCGAAAGATGAGGACTTGGTCGTGGGTTTTCGCGGTGGCCCTCGTCCACGCGCTCGCCGGGAGTCTTGGCGCGGAGCAGAGGCCGCACACGGAGCGGATTTCAGGTAATGATCCCCCGGATGGTTTTTTGAATGCGTGCTTGAGTTTGGTCGTGTCCTGCGTGATGTATTGTTGTCGTTATTCTGTTAAAAGGATGAGCTTCGGCTGATGAGTAGTCACTTCTGTGGAATGTTTATCTGTATTGGTATTTGATGTGGGGGGAGGGCTAGAAAATGTTGAGCTAAAGGTGGTCCCAGATGCAGCTTATGAGGGTGTTGAGACCAGGGACAGGAGACACAACGGATGATTGATTGACTGTATTCCTCTGTGGATGAGATGCATCGTATGTAATGTGCATCGGACTAGATGATTCATCACTTAAACCATTTCACCTACATCTCTTGGACGGATGTTGCTGATCAGACATTGATTTTCATGAGGTCGGAGCATGAATATTGTTTTTGAACAATTTTTGATGTGATAATCCTGTCGGATAAGAGTTATTATGCTCATATATATGTATATATATTATAGATTGCCTGTTAGGATTTACTTTCATGGAGGGTAGCTGTGTATTAGGCCCTAATACATTTCTAATTGTCGAAGAATGCTTCTTGGACTACATGAACTGATTGATATGAATTGGGGACCTTATTCTGTTTTCTGGGTGCTGTCGATTGTGAATCTGCTTTTACCTGAGACTTTGGTCGCTAAAATCTTGTAAAGATCAGTGGTCCTTGGACTCTCACATGGATGTGAGATGGCTGATTTCTGAGAGAGCTGGGAATTTATTTGTGCTTTGGATAATGATTGGCAGGAAGCGCTGGTGATGTCCTTGAGGATAATCCAGTGGGAAGATTGAAAGTGTATGTTTACGAGCTTCCAAGCAAATACAACAAAAAACTCCTACAGAAGGACCCTCGATGCCTCAACCACATGTTTGCTGCTGAAATCTATATGCATAGATTCCTATTATCGAGCGCTGTTCGCACTCTTAATCCTGAGGAAGCAGACTGGTTTTATACCCCTATTTACACCACCTGTGATCTTACACCCACTGGCTTGCCGCTACCCTTCAAATCTCCTAGAATGATGAGAAGTGCGATCCAACTCATTTCTTCAAATTGGCCATATTGGAATCGAACAGAAGGGGCAGATCATTTCTTTGTTGTACCACATGATTTTGGAGCCTGCTTTCATTATCAGGTAAAAATTTGTCTTTCCTGCTGTAGAACAACACTGTGCTTGGATGTTGGATGACAAATGAAGCCATTTAATTTTTGCTTGAAGAAAGAAATAGACGATATGAAGTCCCAGCTCTTATAATGTCGATGATATTTATGTTCCATTGAGATTTAGTTGACCTGATCTGTATACATAGTGAATGAGGAATTCTGATATTAATAATTCATCATCATCTTCACCCTTGTTTATGACACTAAGAAGAATGAGACAGAGATGAGGCTGATGGAGGTCTATCCTTTATCTCGGTTTTTTTGTAGCTGTCTTTATATCATCCGGTTGGAAATCCTCTACAAATTGTTTTATTCTAAGTAGATTGGCATTTCGTGAACTTGTAAGATCAGTGGGTGACTTGGTCTTGCTAAGACACATCTATGGTTGTTGCCGGGAATTTCTTATGCAGGAAGAGAAAGCTATCGAGCGTGGGATTCTGTCATTACACCAGCGTGCTACTTTAGTCCAGACTTTTGGACAGAGGAACCATGTGTGCTTGAAGGATGGTTCAATAACGATTCCTCCTTATGCCCCTCCTCAGAAAATGCAAACTCACCTGATTCCTCAAGACACTCCTCGTTCCATCTTTGTGTACTTCCGTGGCTTATTCTATGACGTGAACAATGACCCTGAAGGTGGCTACTATGCAAGGTACAAATCTAGTTCTCTTTTTCACAATTTTACGGAGTGATTTGGGGTTGATTCGATTATTAGGTGTTGTTACTCCCTTATGAGCTGTCCTTTATGATGGTTTGGTGTGAGCGTTGCTTTTGAACTTTCCTTTGGTTTGACCAATAGAGGAGCGAGGGCAGCTGTTTGGGAGAACTTCAAGGACAATCCGCTCTTTGACATCTCAACCGACCATCCGACCACATACTACGAAGATATGCAACGGGCCGTGTTCTGCTTGTGCCCCCTGGGGTGGGCCCCCTGGAGCCCTCGGCTCGTGGAGGCGGTCGTGTTCGGCTGCATCCCCGTGATCATAGCGGACGACATCGTTTTGCCCTTCGCAGACGCTATACCATGGGAGGAAATCGGAGTTTTCGTTGCGGAGGAAGACGTCCCCAACTTAGACACGATCCTGACATCTATTTCTCCGGAAGTGATCCTGAGAAAGCAGAGGCTGCTCGCCAATCCTTCGATGAAACGGGCGATGCTGTTCCCTCAACCCGCTCAATCAGGAGATGCTTTCCACCAGATACTCAACGGACTGGCTCGCAAGCTGCCGCACCACCGGAGTGTTTACCTGAAGCCCGGCGAAAAGGTCTTGAACTGGACGGCCGGCCCGGTCGGGGATCTAAAACCATGGTAACAAGGTCGTCTCTCGTCAGAGCTTTTCGTTTGGTACATCATTTTGCATGGTACATAAGATGTATAGAATTGAGAGCGAATCTTCTATACTTTTTACAAGAAGGCAGAAACTATACCAAAAAACCGACTCCATCTTTAGTTAGCGCTCCGACTAGACTGCCGATGGTGTCCGAGGCAAATCAACAAACCAAACTGATTTGGCCTGAAATTCTCAATCTATCGATTTGTTGGTTTGGTTTTGAATTGGAAAATAGTGAAATTCGCAACTTTGCTTCGGTTTTACTTTCGGCATTCCATGCTGAACTCGCAAATGAGCCAAACCGACGGGCGGATAACGACCTTCATATTTTTCTGATGTAAGTGTCATAATTCATGTTCTTTTGTTCAAAATGTCTCACTCTTGTCTTGAATTAGAATTTCATAACTCAATAACAAATTGAAGTTATTGGTTGGGGAATCATTTGAGAGTTTCCGTAACGGGCGTGCAAAATAAATCACCTGGATCAGGAATTGCCTGGATTGGACCGAACTAGACTGGATCGGTTGGTTTGGTATGGTTCCCAAGAATGTCGGTCCGGTTCTCGGTCTCTAAAAGTGGCATCGGTGTCCGGATGGTCTAGTTCTTGGTTCTAAGGAGGAATTGGACTGAATTGACTAAATATATATTTTTATTAAATATTTTTCAAAAAAATTAGTAAAGTATGAACTTAATACTATGTTGGTCCAATTGAAAAAAAGTAATAGGAAAAAAAGTGTTCGGTTTCAATAGATCGGATTGGTCCAATTTAGTTCCCGGTTTCAATTTTCGGGAATCAATTCGGTTGTCAGTTCTACCTTGATACTGAATTAGACAGAAAACCAATCATAGTTTCCATATTGATAAATTTTAATTGGATCGAATATGGTCCTATTCGTGCTGCGAAAGGTCCTACAAGCTACTCATAATGTGCGATAATTGCCTTCGCTTGTCGTCGCCTCCCTTGGGCCAAATCGTGGAAGATCAAGGACCTGAATTTAGTCCTGTGAACATGCTCACCTAGAGTAACTCAATCTCGCCAAAGAACTAATTAAGCTGCCAAGATGGGACAATCAAGAACATCAACTAGTCCATCTGATGAACATTCTTGGTCGTATGGACAGGGTCGCGCATTGACTATGAGCAAATTATGGATTAGAGTGATATCGCTTGCAAAGTGACTTAATTTCTTGTTATATATGAAGGATGATGTAGTCACAAATACTAATAATGTCGCTGACGTGTACGAGATTGCACAAAATATAGAAGAGAAATGCTAGATGTATTAAGAAATTCCACTTGGATAAGAACCGGTCTTGACTGGATGTTAATACGAGAGGGACCCATGTTTGGCTCGTTTATACCCCAAAAAAGAGCCTTCACCTATCAGTTTTGGAACACACTCGAAGTCAAGGAGTGGTTAGGCTTTTTGTCGAGATAGGTAAATCAATAGTACTTTCCCTCGTGAACCATGTTTGAGAACTTGAAATTCATGGTTTTCGTTAGGGCAAATTGAATCACTTTTCGCCTTCGAATTCCACCGTAGAATCAGCCGGAAGGGCGGAGGCACAGTGTCTTATCGGGTGATCTTCTTTCCGCATCTAGAGGATGAATAAATGAGTCGCAAAATAACAAGAATTGTGATTAGGACGAGACGAAATTTCTCACGGCAAAACGAAGTGCAGCGGATGAGATGGCCATGAATTCTGGAGTACCGATCACCACAGCTTATGCTTCTTGCTCTCCATGAATGACAAGAGAGAAGCTTTCGGAGTGTGGATGAAGTCGCTTGCCGTGCAAGGAAACGGGCGCGCCGTTTTCAAATGAGTTGGGAAGATCACGAAAAGTGTAGTAGGAAAGTTTTCTTTTCATGGATTCTTCATGAGAAAGTTCTCCTCACTATAATTCAACTACCATCGACACCCAAAATATGACTTGTCTAGCACAAGCTCGTGAACATTACATGAGAATGGTATAGATGATCATGTGTATACCATGTGGGTATTAATACAAGTGTGCTAACTTATCCACAAGTATGAAGATTAATATATCAATTGATCGTGGTACCCATTGGCACCACGTGTTCAGTTGTTGAAATATGATGATGAATCATAGATAGTTGCTAATATGAATATTAGCAATATTTGTTAAAAGAATGTCCATAGGTTGTTCTGAAATTTAAGATCGATCAAATTAAAGGCACATAGTTTTGGAGAGAATAGTTACCATTCGAGAACCAAGTCATTTGATAGATCAATTGAGACTAGGTGCACAATTTTGGAGGGATTGTTTGAAGACCAAGTTGTCCAATGGGTTGGTTGAAGTCAGAGACACCTTTTGAAAAAGGATAGTTACCGAAAGAAAGATCATGGAGTATACACTAATCACAAGAGACCAAGTCATTGAGCAGTTTGTACGTGTGAAATTTAGGAACATGGAGATAATTTATAGGAGTTACACGGGAGATCGTGACTGTCTGTCAAGAACCGTCGAAAAGGTATCATTAATCATTATAAATATCACCACTTGCCCACTTGGGACCCGTGCAAATCAAACAAAATATTATCTTTCAATTATTTTTCTCATCTTGTATTTTAAACTTCCCTAATTGTAACTTCTTAATTTGATTCCTCTCCAACTATCTCTCCATTAGGGAGGATTTTTTTTTGGCCCAAGCACTTATTTGTTGATAAGAAACCGGTCCAATTTAGAGTTATTAATATTTATGCAGATTGATCGTGGAAGAAAAATTATAATTCATTCAAATTAAGCTTCCTTCCTATTAATATGGAAAAACTTTTTCAGATACAAGGAAATAATTTAGTTGTTGATTAAATTTCGACGCATATCTTTATCTTAATGTTGTGTCATTAATAAAATTTCGATGTTGTACTTTTATGTTCTCAAGTATGTCGTCAATTGAGTTCCGGCATAGTTTGTTTATATCCTGTTACGTCATTGAGTCTGTAATTTCTACATCTTACCGTTGATTGAATTCTAGCTTGGTTTGAAATTTGTACAGCTTTGCTTGAATCAAAGAAATCAGTCCCCTTTTGCATGAGATATCCACTTTCCTGAATTAGCACAGAACCTTAATTTCCTTAAATATAAGCCAAAGAACGACTTCCGGAGAAAGATATTTTACTGTGGGAACTACTCTGCCAAAACTTCAACTACCATGAACTGTAGCTCTGAGGCTATTTTACTGTGCAGGCACTTTGAGTTTATTGGCCACTTGGAGGGCTTCCATTGCAGCGAACTGGACGGGAAGACCGTCCCGCCAAGTTTCCGTGCACTATAATAAGGCTCAGACAAGATTATTCAACGTAGAGGGCGTGGCTGGTAAAACAGAGATCAGCATGTAGTCAATGGAGCCGGAGGTGATGTTGCAGACATTAACTTCTTCAGGCATGGGAGCACTCTTAAATTGGTCCAATCTCTCTTTTCCCCGCGTGAAACTAACAACGTGCCTTTCTTTTGTGATCTCTAGGGAAAGACAAGGCGGTCATCTTCTGGATTTTGTGTAGGAGATGATGTTTCTTTTAGATATAAACTAGCCATTCTAATGACGCATTGAAACAAAATTCAAGCATTGATTAGAATCATATGAGGAAAAACAGGATAAAAAAATAAAACAGACCTTCAGTTATTATTCAAGTTTGCATTCGTCAGAAATTTACGAAGATTCAAAGGATTTACAGGTACACTTTACTAACTCAATCCTTGCGCAATGAGATTATATTAGAGCTTGTGATTATATTTACGTAAATGAATGACATCTTTTATAAATTGCACCCAATCAAAGCGGTTTCCTAATGGACGGTTGTCATGAAAATGTACGAATATGAAAACCAAACCATGGAATAACTATCACTTATAAAAAAAAATAGTGGGTCAATGCGGAAGGATAAGTTTTTTATTTGAAAAACTATATCCCTAAAAATGTGGGATCACATTATAGATAACGGTTTCAACTTTGGTCGTATAGCCTAAAGTTGATTGTTCCTTTTGTCCGCGGCACTCGTCCCAGCAATGGACCGATGCATCTAAGAATAGGGGTGTTAGTAACCGAACCGAAAACCGAACCGAACCAAACCGAAAAATTCGGCTTTTTCGGTTCGGTTTTCATTAAAAACCGAAATTTTTCGGTTCGGTTCGGTTTTTATCGGTTAACCGAACCGAACCGAACCAACAAATAAAAGTGGAGAAATAAAAGTGGAGAAGTATGAGTTTAATAGAAAAAAAAAAAACGAAAACCGAAAACCAAAGGTTAAAAACCAAAAACCGAAAAACCGAAAAGCCGAACCGAATCGAACCGAACCGAACCATTGACACCTCTATCTGAGAGTATGATCGAATCTTGATGATGCGAGAACGGAGAGTCCAATTGAGCAGCTACACGTATAAAGGCGGCTATTCGTTTGTTTCGTCCTCTTGCCGATCTCTTGCTTCTTCTTGAGCTTCGGCTCGGGCGAAGTTCCTTATATATGGGCCGCGACCCTTCTCTGCCGCCACGATTTTAAGTAGGAGACGACGTTTGGACTTTGGTTGTAGAGCCTGAAGTCGATCATTCCCTCGGCCGGGGCTCTTGTCCCTGCTAATGCGTCATGGAATGTGATCTGATCTTTGACGTAGCAAGAACGGCGAGTCCACTCGAGCGGCTAGACGGTACTCGCGTATCTTTTCGAGTCGAGCGTGCAGTCTAAAAATTCATTGAGATTTTCAAAAAGTTCTGGAAGATGAATGCTGGTGAGCTTCTTCGTCCTCTTGCTGATCTCTCGCTTCTTCTCGAGCTCGGGCTCGGGCGAAGTTCCTTGAATTTGGGCCGCGAACTTTCTCTGCCCCCACGTTTGTAGATGGCTTCATCCCGTCCTTCTGGCAGGCTCTTTTCGATGTCAATCATCTCCCGAGGCAATTCGATGGTCCGAAAGTTCGATACGAGCCAAACCTGACCTGCTGCAGCTTTCAAGACCTGTAAATGTTTGTGCCTGTCTTAGAAATCAAGTAGCATTGAACGTTACTGGAGTGATGATCTCCTCACGTAAAATGCTGTGTATGGCCTATGTCAAATGGCCTCTCCCGGCTTTTGTTTTGAAGATGAACTTAGCTTTGTTGAATTGAGAACATCGACAAATTGAGTTGTATTTTCTCATTCTTGTACTGATGATATCGTATCAATGCAAGAACAATGGTAGCTGAGCGTTGTGATCCCTCCACCGTCCAACTTGGTCGGAGGACTGATCCGCGAGTGGCAGTGCTGCTTCGGTTGTTCCATCTTCGGTCGCTGAATTCTATTCCTACCTTAATTTGGATGCAGCAGTTAGGCCTCTCCTGTATAGGTGGGGAATTTCCCCACCAAAATCCACGAGTAGGATCGAATCCGATGAAATTTACTCTTATGTAGATTGAAGTCTCTTGTCACTAGTTCGAATCCCCCACCCCCGGTCACTACTTCATCTTAGAAATCCTATCGTGCACCAGCCATAGGATGGTGCACAGGATGTCTTCGACTCCATCTCAACTTGCATCAAGTCGCGTAGTAGCAACAGGCTTGCTCAAAATGAACAGTAATTATAAATTAGACTGAGTATCAATGCTATTCATTGACACCTTTTGCTCATCTTCATCCTTTTACTTATAAAAAGAAAGTAAGGATGACACGACTTCATCTTACTTATATATATTTAAAAATAAAATAAAATGATACAATACTATACCAACAGCAGAAGCAGTAAAAAAGAAAAGAAAACAGTGGATGAGTAAGATCAGTGAAGTGACTTGAGAGCGTCTCTTGAGGTGCAAAGAGGGTCAAGGTCAGTGGATGATTAAGCAAACTTTCTCTTAAGATAAAAGGACAGGCCAAATTGCTATCTAACCCCACTGACCCCTCAACTTTTGGCCTCCCTCTCTTCAACTTCTCCAAGATCTATCTACATAAACTAATGCTTTCACTGTCCCACCTACTCTCTCTCTCTCTCTCTCTCTCTCTCTCTCTATCTTATGCTTTTTGGTAGATAGCACACAGAATAGAACGCCGACAACTTGCTGCCTCGATACAGACATTACAAGCTTTGATTCCTGGTCATTAAACAAATCAATGGGGACCAGGATCCAAGGTAGTAGCAGTACAGCATTTCATGCAAAAACGGAGCCTGCCCTGCCTGCACATTCTTGATAGGGCTCGTTTGAAATGAAGGATTGAAGGTCCGGTAGGCGTTGACTGAATCTCATTTTTCTTTTTGCCTAATTTGACCACTAGCTCACCTCACACAGCCCGAATAAATACACCCGAAATCGTTGGGTGATGGGGCACAAAATTTGGGTGCATCTGAAGTTCCCAACCCACGGTGAACTGCATTTCAAAGACCTCTCCTTTGCCAATCTGTTGTAGGCTATGGGGTCTGATTTGAGTTGCTATTGGGTCATCTTGCTTTTGCCATCTTCTCATTTTGCAAACCTTGGTGGGTTTCTTTGAGGAGACTTTTCATGAATTTTGTCAACAGGTTGTGTTGGGTTTCTCATCGAATAGTTTCGTCACAATTCAAATGCTTTTTTAATTTCTCTTTATCATACCGATACCCTTAAATTAGTATATCCGTGACCCAAAAATTCCGTCCATATATCCGTTAAAAACTTAACGTGGTTGTGCTCTTGACCATTGATATGATGTGGTTATATACTCTTGATCAACTTGGCGACGTACCTCCATCATCACGTTAGATCTAGTTTTTGGGTAATCTTACGCACCCTGTTTACGTCAGCCTAGAACATTCGAGATTTTCATACCTGAAAATGATCCCAACAAGGCTCAAATCCGACTTAAACTCCACACAGCCGTAGTACCAGTTTTGTCTACAAATGTCTGAACACGACATGCCGAATTCGATTCCAAATTTTCTCTGTGGTTGTGTACATTTTCCAAGCATCATCGTCCTGCATTAAATTCCTCTTTTTATCCGCATCCTTTCCGTGTGTGCACTTGCAACATCCGAAAGTCTTTTCCTTGTCCCCATCCGTTTTGCCTTAGCCTCGGACGTCACCCTGACCCTCTTTTTCAATTTCATGCGATCGTTGCATTTGAAGAGCCGTTCATATTAAAAAAAAAATATATATATATATATATATATATATATATTTTTTTTTTTCATTTTTTAGATTTTCATTAGTAGCCCATAAAAATAGCAAATCCGCCCGGAGATTTTTTTTTTTTTCCTTTTTTGACTTTCACCTGACTTGGCACAAATGATGAATCCGACACAGTCCTCGAAAGTCTCTTTTTCTTCATTTTTTTTCCTCAAATAAAGTGTCTCTTTTATAAATTTAGCAAATCCCATTAAAATCGAACCGTGGAAACGTAATTAAAGATGTGCTCTCGATTCATATCCATGAAAGGAGAAAAAAATAGATTTTATTACCTGTCGACCATTTTTAGTTCACACACGAAACGAGGGCGGGGGGCATCCATAGATACGCACTATACTTATCCAACTAATCGGACCGAAAAAGGGCAAAGAAAGGTCATCGAGCCGATCCGCCGCTCGCGCATCAGCAATGATCCAGCATGACACCCGAGAAAAGGACCCAAAAAAAAAAAAAAAAAGTTCCACCAAATGTTCACACAAAATCAAAAATAAAACAAATAAAAAGCAAAATCCCTCTCGCCCACCTGCCCGTTGGGTCAACCCGAAAGGTGGCGCGTCCGTAAGCCGTTGCGTATAAGTACGACGAACCCCCGCTAGTCACTTTATCAAATCCACCCCCCCCCGGTCTCTCTCCCCCACCAACCTCCTCGTCTTCCTCTTCGTTTTTTCTACCCCTCGCTCCTGCGTCATCGTTCATATCGTAATACGAAAATCCCTTTCCCTCCGCCGAGCCCCACCTCACCTACCTCGCCGCCATGGCTACGATCTCGAAGCTCTCGAGCCCCGGCCCTTCCTCCTCGCTGCGGTCCTCGACCGGCCAGCCCCGATCGCCGCGCCCTCTCTGCTTCGTCCAGTCCCGCACCGCCCTCCGGTCCCTGGCCGCCGCCGCCGCCGCCGCCGCCTCCGGGCTGTCCGTGAAAAGCGACCGCCCCTCCCGGAGCTCGCTCGTGTGAGTGTTCTCCCCTCGTGAAATACGTGCTTCCGTGTTGGCGGCGGTCGTGATCCCGCTCTCGCGCGGCCGCGCTTGTTCTGATTCATTCGTTTTGCCTCCGTTTTTGTTGTTGATGTGCTTCTCCGTTCTCCGATTCCGTGTGCGGTTTTACGATGAAGTGGCCGATCTCGTCGGCTTCGCCGTGGATCTCGGCTATCGCTGCTGGATTAAGTTTTTTTTTGGTTTTTACTTCGTTGGTTTTGATAACCGGACATCATCAGTGAGCCGGCTCTCTTCACGCGGGTGATGGACTCTTCGAGGGAGTGGTATTAGTTTGGAGTGTGGAATTTGTGTTAGATGTCCTGAAGTTTCGATTTTTTTACTGTTAGGATACTCTGATGTTTACCTTGCGGTGAATCTGTGATTTCTGCATTTCGAATTGGAGTTCTCGGCGGAGATTGTTTTGCTTTCGGAAAGTAGCGGTGGAATTAGATTGGATTTTGCATGAGCTGCTCTGTGGCTCTTTGTATCTTATTCCTCATTTGCTTTGGCTGAGAGTATATTATCCTTTCTTGTTGCAGGGTCAAGTGCTCTCAGAATAGTGCGAACGGCAGCGTCGTCAAGAGAACCACGCTGCATGATTTGTATGAGCGGGAAGGCCAGAGCCCCTGGTACGACAACCTCTGCAGACCTGTGACGGACCTGATCCCCCTGATCGAGAGCGGCGTTAGAGGGGTGACGAGCAACCCTGCGGTAATTGGAGCGATTGCCATCCTTTAACTATGTTCTCACTTGTCAGAAATTCCCCTCCTTGCGATTGTTGATAATTTGCGTAACAAATTAAAAGAATGAAACCGTGAAAAGTTGATGATGATAATAGTATTTTGGTTGTTCTCTTATTAGTTTTTATCCTTGCTGATGACATATCGAAATCAATTTGCAGATTTTCCAGAAAGCAATATCATCTTCAAATGCTTATAATGATCAGTTCAGGTATGTAGCTCTTCCCCGTTTTACCTGTTACTGAAGGGTAAATAAACCTAAGGAGTTGCGCAGGAGTTGCTCAAGACCTATCATTTTAACAAAAAGCTCGCAAAAAGCTTCAAAGGCTGCGGATATTGTTATTTTTTAGCGACTCTTCTAAATGGAGATTTTGGTTTAGTTCAAAGCTTGAGTACAATGGAGCCTGGAAATTGAGATGTCATTTTAGTCATCTTGAATTTGGATCTGCTTCACTGACTTAAGAAGATCTTGCTCAAATCCGTGTCTTGTCCTGTGTTCTTTAATTTGGTGCTCGTTATTGGGATGTTTTTTAGAACCATTATCTGTACCTAGTAGCCCGGTCTTCGATTGTCTTGATCCTTTTATTTCATTTTGCCAAATTACTTCTGATCTTGTTGTTTTCTACATATATGCCAAATTTTGCAGAGAGCTTGTCCAATCAGGGAAAGACATTGAGAGTGCATATTGGGAGCTTGTGGTGAAGGATATTCAAGATGCGTGCAAGCTTTTGAGACAATATACGATCAAACTGATGGTGGCGATGGCTATGTCTCTGTTGAAGTTTCTCCTAGACTGGCAGATGATACAGAAGGGACTGTTGAGGCAGCAAAATATCTTCATAAAGTGGTTGATCGCCGTAATGTTTACATTAAAATCCCTGCCACAGCACCTTGTGTTCCCTCGATAAAGCAAGTCATCTCCAATGGTATCAGTGTCAATGTGACTGTAAGTTGTTCTGTTCATGGCATCTGTATCAATTATGGTACTTAGATTTGTAGGACAGAACGTCATATGCAAGTCCAAACAATGGCATCTTGGATGGTTGTCCTAAGTTCCATGGATGCATGCTAGTGCTATCAGAAGGATTCTAACTAGTAGGGGCTGTTTACGTAATATTGGACCCAAAGTATATTGAAGGACTAACTGATGGGGGCTGTTTACGTAATTTTGGACCCAAAGTATATTGAAGGACGATTGGTCAATGGAGCTCTCAAAGCCTGAGAGCCTTTGGTCTCTTTTATTGGTTTGGAAGTAGAAGCATGTGGTTACTACCTGTGCTGGTCCTGAGTATATAATGGCAGGGTACATGACCAGAGTTCTCATGAAACAATTAAAGTGTTGCATTCTAGTGGATGGTGGATGCCTAACCTTTACCAACCCTTTCCCTTTTTCTGATGATATATATGCTTCGGTGGATGCTTCACTAAATGCATTGGTGTGCGCTTACATTTTTTTTGGCTATGTTGACCCCTGACATCTATCTGAACGAGTTCTCTTTCTGCTTAATGATATACATGTACTTTGATGAGAGGTGTTACAGCACTTAGAATTGAGTTATCTGAAATAACTAGGGAAAAATTTCCTTGGAGTAAAAACCTTGCAGACTGCATCTTAATGTTGCTGTATTACTTGGCTAGTGCCTTCCACGCAATAATAAGAACAGAGTCCATCCCTGTACTGATGAAATACGCTTTTTGTCCATGTGCAGTTGATATTTTCATTGGCGAGATATGAAGCTGTCATAGATGCATACTTGGATGGCCTTGAGGCCTCTGGGTTAGATGATCTCTCCAAGGTTACAAGTGTTGCTTCCTTCTTTGTCAGTCGTGTGGACACCCTCATTGACAAGATGCTCGAGAAGATTGGAACACCTGAGGCTCTTGATCTTCGAGGAAGGTACATGACTACAACCATTTGTAAATTCTCAGGACATGCAACTAAGTTATGTTTGTAAATATATGCTCATGTTGTGATGCATTGATCACTGCAGGCTGCAGTGGCCCAGGCAGCTCTAGCTTACAAGCTCTACCAGAAGAAATTTTCTGGTCCAAGATGGGAGGCTCTTGTAAAGAAAGGTGCAAAGAAACAGAGGCTTCTTTGGGCGTCCACTAGCGTAAAGAACCCGGCATATCCCGACACCCTATATGTTGCTCCTCTCATTGGACCAGACACTGTTAGTTGCTTCTTCCCCCTCTTTTATCTTGCGTTCTTTAGGATACATTAAGTAATGTTGCACTCTTTTAGATACTAAATTAGTAAATGAAAGAATTTCACGTCTTCACCTCAAATTTGTTGTATGTTTGTTGAGTAGTGTTCTAGTTTTAACTCAATTTTTTCTTATTAACCATCTTAACAGGTTTCAACCATGCCTGACCAAGCTCTCCAAGCATTTGTTGATCATGGCATTGTATCCAGGACAATTGATTCAAATGTTTCCGAAGCCGAAGGTATTTACAGTGCACTTGAGAAATTGGGAATTGACTGGAATCATGTTGGAACCCAGCTTGAAGTTGAAGGAGTGGATTCCTTCAAAAAGAGTTTTGACAGCCTCCTTGATACCCTGCAAGAAAAGGCAAATTCTCTCAACCTAGTTAGCCTGTAATTTTTATGGTTCATGTACTTGCTGTTGGTGTGGCTCAATAAAGCTTATTGTATGAAAGTATTCCAGCTGTAAAGTTGGTGCATGAGTGACTTTCGAAGACAATATTGTATTTCAAGTGATTTATATTCAGCTGTGGTTAAAGAAAGTCTATCAAGATTATTTTCGAAGTTTCTTTTGTCTTATATGTTGTGAGAAGATTGCCCAGCACAACGATAGAACTTTGCTCTTCCGTCAAAGGTTTTACTGTTCGTAGATTGGCTCGTTACATCGACTAGACATTGTCTTCCCCGTGGGGACAAGTTTTTAAGAATTTTCATAGTCGAAAGGACATTGTCTTCCTTGTGGGGACAAGTTTTTAAGAATTTTCATAGTCGAAAGTCGGATTCTTTGTTCACACTGTCTAGAACTGTAAAGTCGTTGATGGGAAATGAAGGACCGAGTGTGACAACTTTCCACCATACGGTTGTCAGGCACTTCAAGACCTTATTGAGAAGCATAGGCAGCTCAAGGATGAAAGGAGAGCCAAAATCCTGGGCGCTATTATGGCCGAGGGAGGGATTTCAAGCAGTGATGGTGACGTGGTCGCTTGACACAAACGCTGTCACTTTGATATGCCCTTTCCTTACGGTATAATGTGAGGTTCTCGCCAGTGTTCTTTGCTCTCCAAGTGCTATAAAATAGGATTGTCTTGGTTTGTTGCTATGTGAGCGAGCTTGGGACAGAACATTAACCGTGTTGCGTGGCTAGGACTAGGAGCTGTTGAGCTCCTGTTTGGGTAGATGTCTATTAGACCGCCATTGCTTATCATTACCTTGAGCCACATCAGCGTCCATGTTCGAGAAACTTGGTAAAGCATCGTGATTTACGGGTGGCATGGCTTCAATTCATAGGCGACCGCGATTGTCGTGACAATGCCTATTGCTGTAGAGCCAAAAATCATTCTAATGCTGCTATATCCTATGTGCATGTTGGGTATTATGACGTTCTGTTTACATGGCCTAGTTATTGTAGGGCAGCGTCCGACTAAGTTGGAGGGAATGTGCCCTGCTTGTGGTCCATATGATAGGAACACACACCATCCTTCTTTTAACCCCAGAAGTTGTTGTGATGTTAGATTGGGAAATATGACCACCCCCCATGTAATATTAATATCAATTCAAATGATACTTAATATACCTAAACATATTATAAACATATCATTAGTTGAAGCATACCTAAACATATCACTACTATACAAATGAATATCGAAATTCGATAAGCATAAATATAAAGGAAAACGAACATCCAAGTTCAATAAGCATAAATATAAACGAACATCTAAGTTCAAAGGCAGATGCTATTTAGGAGGCGACGGCATGGTGATAAGATGCTGTTGAGGAGGCGGCCTAACGATAGTTCAGTTCATGATGCGGCGGCTTGGTGATCAGTTGATGATGATTTCTTTACAATAGCTACAAAAGGAGGTGGAGGAGGCAAAAATGCAATAAAAAAACTTTCCTCATTTTTGAAATACGTATAGTTTTTGCATAATATTTTTAGATACTTCTTGACTCTTAAGGTATTTATATTGTTACCATAAACGTAATCTATATTTTATCATCAAGCTTGATTCTCCTCCAACTCCAGCCCTAGCCCTAGTCCTAGGTGAAGTTGGAGTAAAAGATTTGAAAAGAAGTGAGACGATGAAATAATTTTTACTTACCTTGATGATTCTTCGTCTAGAAGGGGATTCTTGGCAAAATCCTCCAAAAAACATTCCTCGTTATGAAAGTCATTGTCCTTGAAAAACTCTCGCATGATTCTGTCACATGCATTCTTACGAAAGATTTGATAGTGTTTCCAAATGAATTTTTTATTTCCTATCTCGAATTTTTTTTTTTCGTTTGTCGGAGGAGGATGTATATTGTTGAGAAATACTCGAACTCGGATGAACAGAAAGGAAAAGATGGGAGAGGAAGTGAGACAGTGGGAGTGAGAGGAAGAAGAAGAAGAGTGATCAACGTCCGACTATAACTATGCAAATGAAACCTGTTATTTAGGGTTTCCAGTAAAAAAGACAATTGGATGCGGGTGGGAGACTAGAAATGGTAAAGAAATTTAAAATTTTACGAAGAGATTAGTTGTTGTGATGTTAGGTTAGGAAATATGATCACACTCCACGTAATATTAATATCAATGCAATCCATATTTAAACATACTTAAATAGACCATAAACATACCATTAGTTGAAGCATACCTAAACATACTACTACTTACAGCATACAAACGAATATCAATTTAATAAGTAAAAATACAAAGGAAAACGAACAGCCAAGTTCAACAAGCATAAATATAAATGAACATTGAAATTTAAAGGTAGAGGCTATTCAGAAGGTGGCGACTTGGTGATAGGAGGTTGTTTAGGAGGCGGTTTGGCGATAATTCAGTTCATGATGTGATGGCTTGGTGATCAGTTGATGATGATTTCATTGCCACAACTACAGAAGGAGGTGGAAGAGGCAAAAATGTAATGAGAAAACTTTCATCGTTTTTTAAACCATTATCGCTATATAGTTAAACCATTATCCTTATATAGTTTTTGCATGATATTTGTAGATATTTCTTGACTTTTAAGGTATTTATATTGTTCTCATAAACATCCTCTATCTTTTATCATCAAACTTGGTTCTCCTCCAACTCGAGCCCTAGCCCTAATCCTAAATGAAGTAGGAGTAAAATATTTGAGAAGAATAAATGAGATGATGAAAGGATTTTTACTTACTTTGATGATTCTCCATCTAGATGGGAATTCTTGACAAAATCCCCCAAAAAACATTCATCGTTACAAAAGTCATTGTCCTTGACAACCTCTCGCACGATCTTGTCACATGCATTCTTACAAATGATTTGATAGTGTTTCTACAGTAACTTTTTATTTCCTATCTCGAATTTTTTTTTTTTTCATTTTTTGGAGAATGATGCTTGTTGTTGAAAACTGCTCGAACTCGGATGAAAAGAGAAGAAAATATGAGAGAGGAAGTGAGACGATAAAAATGAAAGGAAGAAAATGAAGAGTTTTTATAAAATAAAAAATAACAATCAACTAGCAATCAACGTCTAACTGCAGCTGTACAAATCAAACTGGTCATTTAGGGTCTCTAGTAAAAAAAAAAAACACCCGAATACGGGTGAGAGATTGGAAATGGTAAAGAAATTTAAAATTCCACAAACAGATCAATTGTTGTAATGTTAGGTTGGGAAGTATAACAACACTCCATGTAATATTAATATCAATTCAAACCATATTTAAACATACCCTAAACATATCATTAGGTGAAGCATACCTAAACATACCACTACTTGCAACATACAAACGAACATCGAAGTTCAATAAGCATAAATATAAAGGAAAACGAGCAGCCAAGTTCAACAAGCATAAATATAAAGGAAAACGAGCAGCCAAGTTCAACAAGCATAAATATAAAGAAAAACGAGCAGCCAAGTTCAACAAGCATAAATATAAACGAACATTGAAGTTTAGAGGCAGACGCTATTCAAGAGGCGGCAACTTGGTAATAAGAGACTGTTCAGTAGGCAATTTAGCGATAGTTCAGCTCAGAATGTGGCGGCTTGGTGATCAATTGATGACGATTCCGTTGCTACACTACAGAAGGAGGTGGAAGAGGTAGAAATGTAACAAGAAAACTTTTATCGTTTTAGAAATCATTATTTATGTATAGTTTTTACTTGATATTTTCAGATACTTTCGAACTTTTAAGATATTTATATTATTCCCATAAACGTCATCTATCTTTTATCATCAAGCTTGATTCTCCTCCAACTCGAGCTCTAACCCTAGTTCTAGATGAAGTGGGAGTAAAAGATTTGAGAATAAGTGATCTCTTTGAGAAGAAGTGAGATAGGGAAATGATTTTTACTTACCTTGATGATTTTCCATCTAGAAAGGGATTCTTGGCAAAATCCTCCATAAAACATTTCTTGTTACAAAAGTCATTATCCTTAAAAACCTATCGCATGATATTGTCACATGCATTTTTACGAAGGATTTGATAGTGTTTCCACATAAACTTTCTATCTTCTATCTCAAAATTTATCTTCTTTTTTTTTTTCATTTTTTGGAAGATGATGGATGTTGTTAAAAATTGCTCAAACTTGGATGAAAATAGAGGAAAAGATGAGAGAGGAAGTGAGACGGTGGGAGTGAAAAAAAGAAAATGAATAGTTTTTATAAAATAAAAAATAATAATCAACCAACGATTAACGTTCAACTATAGCTGTGCAAATTAAATTGGCCATTTAGGATTTCCAGTAAAAAAACACCCGAATGGGCAGGTGGGAGATTGGAAATGGTAAAAAAATTTAAAATTCTATGAACAGATCAGTTGTTATAATGTTAGGTTGGGAAATATGACAACACTCCACGTAATATTAATATCAATTCAAACCATACTTAAATATACTTAAACATACCCTAAACATACCCTAAACATACTATTAGGTGAATACCTAAACATACTACTACTTGCAGCATACAAACGGACATCGAAGTTCAATAAGCATAAATATAAAGGAAAACAAGTAGCCAAATTCAATAAGCATAAATATAAACGAAAATTAAAGTTCAGAGGCTAAGGCTGTACAAGAGGTGATGGCTTAGTAATAGGAGGCTATTTAGTAGGCGGTTTGGTGATAGTTCAGTTCAGGATGCGATGGCTTGATGATCAGTTGATGATGATTCCGTTACTATAGCTACAGAAGGAGGTGGAAGAGGTAGAAATATAACGAGAAAACTTTCATTGTTTTAGAAACCATTATCCATGTATACTTTTTTTGTATTATATTTTTAGATACTTTTCGACTCTTAAGATATTTATATTAGGGTTAATACTTTGAAAAACCCAAAACTGATACACTTGTGACAAATTTACCCCAAACTATTTTTTTGACCATGAAAAACCCCAAACTGGTACACCTATGACAAATTTACCCCGACTGACTATAAAAAAACTCTAAACTGGTACATTTATGATAAATTTACCTCAAACTAATTTATTCGACTACAAAAAATCTCAAACTGGTAAATTTGTGACTAATATACCCTCCGCTAAATTAGATTAGTACCACAAAAAAATCACAAAAATTGTAAACTGTGACAAACAGAGCATAAAATCCTAAATTGGTATACCGGTTAATTGTCACGTGTCATTTAACTTAATAATTTGACAATAAAATTTAATGAAAACCAACAGAGGGTAAATTTGTCACAAGTGTACCAGTTTATGGGTAAATTTGTCAAAGGTATACCAGTTTTAGGTTTCTAGTGGTCAAAAAAATAGTTTGGGGGTAAATTTGTCACAAGTGTACCAGTTTGGGGTTTTTCATGGTATTAACCCTTTATATTATTCCCATAAATGCTCTCTATATTTTATCATCAAACTCGATCCCCCTCCAACTCGAGCTCTAACGCTAGCCTTAGATGAAGTGGGAGTAAAAGATTTGAGAATAAGTGAGCTCTTTGAGAAAAAGTGATATGAGGAAATGATTTTTACTTACCTTGATAATTCTCCGTCTAGAAGGAGATTTTTGACAAAATCCTCTAAAAAACATTTCTCGTTACGAAAGCCATTGTTCTTGAAAACCTCTCATATGATACTGTCACATGCATTATTACAAAGGATTTGATAGTATTTCTATAAGAACTTTCTATTTCCTACCTCGAAACTTATCTTTTTTTTTTTTTCCATTTTTCAGAGGAGGATGCATATTGTTGAGAAATACTCGAACTTGGATTAATAGAGAGGCAAAAGATGAGACAGGAAGTGAGACGGTGGGAATGAGAGGAAGAAGAGGAAGAGTTTTTATAAAATAAAAAATAACAATCAACCAGCGTTCAACGTCCGACTGTAGTTGTGTAAATGAAATTAACTATTTAGGATTTCTAGAAAAAAAAAAAAAAAAAAAAAAAGACACCCGGATGCAAGTGGGAGACTAGAAATGGTAAAGAAATTTAAAATTCCACAAACAAATAAGTTGTTGGGATGTTATGTTAAGATATATGACCACACTTCAGGTAATATTAATATTAATTCAAACCATACTTAAACATACATAAACATATCATAAACATATCATTAGTTGAAACATACCTAAACATACCACTATTTGGAGCATATAAATGAACATCGAAGTTTAATAAGCATAAATATAAAGGAAAACGAACATCCAAATTCAACAAGCATAGATATAAACAAACATCCAATTTCAGAGACAGAGGCTGTTCAGGAGACGGGCATGGCGATAGTTTAGTTCAAGATGTAGCGACCTGGTGATCAATTGATGATGATTCCTTTGCTACAGAAGGAGGTGGAGGAAGCAGAAATGTAATGAGAAAACTTCCATTGTTTTTGAAACCGTTATCCCTCTATAGTTTTTACATGATATTTTCATATGCTTCACAACTTTTAAGGTATTTATATTGTTCTCATAAACGTCATCTATCTTTTATTATCAAATTTGGTTCTCCTAAAATTTGAGCTCTAATCCTAGCCCTAGATGAAGTGGGAGTAAAAGATTTGAGAAGAAGTGAACTCTTAGAGAAGAAGTGAGATGAGGAAAGGATTTTGACTAATCTTGATGATTCTCCGTCTAGAAGAGGGTTTTTAACAAAATTCTCCAAAAACATTCCTCGTTATGAAAGCCATCATTCTTGAAAAACTCTCGCATGATACTATCACATGCATTCTTACGAAAGATTTGATAGTGTTTCTACAAGAATTTTCTATTTCTTACCTCTGACCTCATCTTTTTTAAATTTTTCGGATGAGGATACATGTTGCTGAGAAATGCTTGAACTCGAATGAGTAGAGATGAAAAGATGAGAGATGAAGTGAGACGGTTGGAGTGAGAAGAAGAAGATGAAGAGTTTTTATAAAATAAAAAATAACAATCAATCAGCGATGAACGTTCGACTGTAGTTGTGCAAATGAAATGATAAAAAAAAAAAAAGAAGTTAAAATTCCACGAACATATCAGTTGCTGTGATGTTAGGTTGGGAAATATGATCACACTTCACGTAATATCAATATCAATTCAAACCCTACTTTTAGTCATACCTAAACATACCATAAACATACAATTAGTTGAAGCATACCTAAATATACCAATACTTTGAGCATACAAACGAACATTGAAGTTCAATAAGCGATCAACGTAAAAGAACCCCAAGCGAGTTCATATGATAGGTTGGGAAATACCCTGAAAAACCCTAAATTGATACACCTGTGACAAATTTATACCAAACTAATTTTTTGACCACAAAAAATTTCAAATTGGTACACCTTTAACAAATTTACCCTAAACTAATATACTTATGACAAATTTACCCCAAATTAATTTGTTCAATCGTTACAAATCCCAAATTGGTATTTTTATGATAAATATACTCTATGTTAAATTGGATTAATAACACAAAAAATCACAAAAATAATACAACTATGACAAGCGCATAGTAAAATCCCAAACTACTAAACTAGTTCAGTGTCGCATGTCAACCAATTTAGTAATTTGACAGTAAAATTTAACGAAAACTAACAGATAATAAATTTGTTACAAGTATATTAGTTTGTGGTAAATTTGTCAAAGGTGTGTCAGTTTGGAGTTTTTGGTGATTAAAAAATTAGTTTTAGGTAAATTTGTCATAGATGTATCAGTTTGGAGTTTTTCAGGATATTAATCATTAGTTTTTAGTATAAGCAACTCATACCTCTTACACATGCACACCATCCTTTTTTGCATGAAGAACATGCTCTACGCATTGTTTTCATCATGGGACATGTCAGATATGGAATTATAGGCAAACTGAGTATGGGGATTCTTTGATAGATGTATATCACACGAATAGTATGAAAAAATTTAATCCCTAAGTTAGGGGTTAACTTTAAATCTAAAATTTTACCTGCAAGAGTCGGACGTATCAACATTAACATAATTTGGATGGCCCAAATTGAAAATTCCATTTTTTTTCCCTTCATATCCTTTCCTTCTCTTTCTTTTTGTCCCAGTTGTCTCGGTCCATTCCCTTGCATTATTCACGAGCACCGATCGCTTGATTCATGAGTACCTAGGAACCCCCACCCATCTAGCCACTGTCGTTAGGCCCTAGGCAAGAACCTTGCATGAGCTGCCATGCGCTTTATCAACCATGAGAGTCTCATCGTGAACCCTTTCCCCCTCTCTCTACCTACCAGTGGCCACCGGGATCGATCAAGCCTCCTACAACGCCTTAACGAGGCCTGTGCATGTGAGGCTCTTGACCTAAAAAATTGAGGACGTTCACCTCGATGAACCCATACAAATGGTTGCTTGATATTGGCTACGACTTCCGTGATTGTGGTCCATTTGGTCATCTCGTTGTGGATAGAGGACAGAGGCATGGGGGGAGCTGGGCGATGGCCTTGCGACAACGGGGAGTGACGATTGTGGGGGAGGCGACGATGGCAAGGTTCGTGTGGCAACAGAGGAGCAATGTTGTTGTTGCAAATGCTTATTTGGTGCTTGGCAGATTCACAAAAGTGAACAAATGTTGGGTGCACTCAAAGTCTTTTGTTTTTTTGTTGGAATATGAGCCGAGCCTGGTATGTAAAGTTAAACTCATATTCACCAGACAAAACTAGTAATCTCCCATGAGGAAATAGGTATCCTAAACTTTGGTCTAATTTGAATATGGTCCATGACTTTTTAATTTATTTAATGTAGTTCATGAACTACTAATAAATATTCAATTTAATCATAGGTTATATGAAAATGTTTTATGCTGTCTTTATGGTAATTCAAGTCAATGAAATTTTGCTAATAAGACTCCCAATTCATTAGGTTTGAATTATGGATAACAAAAACAAAAATGAAAGTTAGACGTGGATTTTTGTAATAAAATATTTACTTCAATCATAATATAATGATCTATGTCATTGAACAATGATGGATAATTTAACACCCTAACATTTCTTTTTCCTTTTTTTTTTTTTAAAAGTAGATGGGTAAAAAGATAAACATGTTGATTCATCATCTACGCCACCAAATAATGCATGATTTGTTGTTTGAGCAAATAGAATAACCGTATTGAACACTTATTAATAATTTAGTGGGGATGATATTGTATATTGAGTTAAAGCTCATGAATCATTTGTGTTATTATTATTATTATTTTTGGTTAATACATTGAAAAACTCTAAACCGATATATCAGTGACAAATTTATCTCAAACTAATTTTTTTATCACAGAAAATCCTAAACTGATATGTTTGTGACAAATTTACCTTAATTGACCATTAAAAACTCTAAACTAGTACATTTATGACAAATTTACCGTAAACTTATTTATTCTATTGCTAAAAATCCCAAACTAGTATATTTGTGACAAATATACCCTTCGTTAAATTGGATTAATGCCACAAAAATCATAAAAATTGTACAACTGTGACGAATAGAGAATAAAATCTCAAATGTAAACTACCACATGTCAACCACTGGGGGTTCGCCCCAGTGGCCACCCTTCCAACATGGAAGGGGGAGGTGAGGGGTTCAAATCCCCACCTCCTCAAGGGGGATGGGGGTAGGGACGCGTAAGTTTCGAGAGTGGGTTGCGGCCCACGTCCCGCAAGAGAGCAGGAGACAAGTCTGCCGTGAGTGTAGAGTAGGAATAGAGTAGGACTGAAAAAAAAAAAAAAAAAAAAAAAAAACTACCACATGTCATTTAACTTAGCAATTTAACAATAAAATTTAATGAAAATTAATAAATAATAAATTTATCATAAATGTATCAATTTTGGGTAAATTTGTCAAATGTATAACAATTTAGAGGTTTTAGAAGTCAATAAATTAATTTGAAGTAAATTTATTATATGTATACCGGTTTGAGATTTAGCAGGTAATAATTTTTTTTTTATGAGAAAGTGCGTAAAGGGCAGAATTGTCAAACGAAAGGTCTAGAAACCTTTTTAATATTTTTCAGAAGAAGGGCCACAAAGCTGAGGCCGTTATCTGCCCGCGCAAGCCCGTCTCTCCTCCTCCTCCTCTCTCTCTCTCTCTCTGTCTCTCTATCTCTCTGCGCGCGCATCAATGGCGTCCATCTCAGCCATCGGGCCACCGCCAACGCCCGCGCCGCCATCTCCAAGACCTTCCGCGACGGCGGTTCTCCCTCTCTCTCTGCCCGAAACGATTCCATTCTCCCTATTTCCCCGCTTTCACAAAAGCTGAAGAAGACTGACGTGTTTCCCCTCATCGTCTTTGAATCTCCGCAGAGTCGAAGCGGGCCCGCGAGGTCTCGTTCCCCATGGCGACCGCGAACCCCCCTCCGCCCTCGGCTGTCTCTATGCTCCTCCTCCTCCTCCTCCTCCTCCTCTGGTGGTTCTGGTCAGCATCGGATTAGCCGTATTCTGCTTCGTTCGGTCCATTACGAGTTAGCTAGATAGCTAGCGATGACTACTTAAGTTATAGCTTAAGCTCCGAGCGCGTGTCTTTGCATTAGGGCCGAGGTGCAGCGGAAGAGCGCGCGGGCTCCGGCGGCGGGAGGTTCTGGTCCCGTCCACCGCGGGGACGCTGGTTGGACTCTTGTGGAGCATTTCTCGCGATCGGGTCGCCCTCGCTTCCGACTTCGCCGACAGTAAACTTATCCCCACCCTTCCCTCTCTCTCTCTCTCTCTCTCTCTCAATGTCGTTGCGCCGCTTCGGTGTTTCCATTCGAATTGAAAGAGGCTGTCGTGTGAATTTGCTCATGTTTGTCGAGACATTGCTCTACCGCGTGAGATGAAATCGATGTAAATGAGGTCGTAATCGTGACTTGTGTCCGTGTGAAAAGTCGGTCCTGTTGGGTGCCGTTGGCTTTGGCTGAATGTTTGTTTTTTCTGTTTGAGGAGCCTGGTGTCGATCCATTAGTTGATATGATACATTTGCAGATGTCATGGCTTATTTACTTGGTGGCGCGTCATCTTCTGCTATCCGTGTTTGTTAAAATTCATCCACCTGTCGACTGGTTTTGCTTCACGAGTCGTGACATTTATTAACGGCTGACTTCATCAGAAACTAACGAATGGATGTCTTGTGAGACTGTTTATGCCTACTTCAATTGTTTAAAGACTTGACATTGAAGTGTTTCAAGGTGGCTGGTAGTCTTATTGTAGTTAATTGTTGCTGTATGGTCACAGTGCCGGCAATTAGAGGGAAGGATTATGGCAAGTCAAAAATGCGTTATCCAGACTACACGGAAACGGATTCAGGTCTTCAGTACAAGGTCATTTATACGCCAGTGTCGTATTTGAAACTTTTTTTTGTTCCATCTAGAAGAACTTATACTTCGTTCGTTTATTATGATTCATTGCTTAAAGGAAAACCTTTTTCGTCTAGTTTAATTCATTGCTTAAAGGACTGCAGGACTTGAGATTTGGAGATGGTCCTACCCCCAAAATGGGAGAGACTGTAGTGGTGAGTGATGATCCTTTACCAATGGTGTTTTAAGCATTGCTTGTGGTGCTGCTCATTTTATTTAGTTGATACAAGGGATTGTCTGCAAATGGGATAACCTTTTATTTCTTTATACCTTGTGTATGTTGGAGACTGTATTATTTTTGACAGAATGAATGGTGAAGTTTCGTACATTTGATACTTTTTGATTTGGAGGGGTGAAACCGCTTTAGAAGAAATAATGAGTGAACATACCTGGCCTTCTTATTCCGTATGATTGTGTGATATCATTGCAGGATTGTCTGATATTTAATGTAAATGATGTCAGTGACAGATTGAATAAATCACAGGTTGACTGGGATGGTTATACTATTGGATACTATGGCCGCATATTTGAAGCTCGTAACAAGACAAAAGGCGGTTCCTTTGAGGTATATAGGTTTCTTTTTTATGCTCTCCATCTCTCAGTCATTGACTTGAAGCAATATCCCCTGTTCCTCTTATGCAGGGAAATGATAAGGACTTCTTCAAATTCAAAATAGGATCTCAAGAGGTTAGTTATGGTTCCCTTTTAATGGCTATGGTAGGTTATATGGAAGCAAAAAGTATATTCTACTCCCTTATCTTATAGTTTGTGTGATCTAGGATATTGTTCAGCTATCCTCTGTGTCATTCATGCATGTCCCTGGTTTTACAAATATTAAAATGTACTTGTATACTTTAATCTATCCCAACTGAGCATTTCTTTTTGAAGTGCTTCTGTTTAATACTTGGAGCGAGTTAGATAGGTAAGCATACTTACTGTTCACATTTTCAGGTAATACCGGCATTTGAAGAAGCTGTTGCTGGCATGGCCCTCGGGGGTGTTAGAAGGTGCTGCATCTGTATCTTGGCTACATAGTCTTTCACTTTGTTCCTGTTCAAGTGTATGGAGTAGTGTATCTGTATCTTGTCTATATGCTCGTTGTGTTGATGATCCAAATGCTCATTAGTTATGCATGCCTGTAACGAATCATGATTGATGCTGACAAGAGAGGACAAAATGTCTGAAAAAAGGTCTTTGCTAAAGGTAATGGCAGCTTCAGTTCTTATATTCTTTAAATGGCTGGCTTCTTTGACAATGAGCGCAATGTTAACAGTATGTTATGGTTTCCCTTGAAGTTTTAGTCAGCATACTTGATGCAGTTCTATATTGTTTACTTAATGAAATTCAGAGTGAAGATCTTCTTGCTCGTATCCTATTAACTACCTTTAGAATTCAACTAAAAAATAAATACCTTTAGAGTGAAACAATGGCCAGAGTCATACTTCTACTGTTTCTACTGGTTACATTCAAATTCACATCTTTACTCACAGCAATGCAGGATCATAGTGCCACCAGAACTGGGATATCCAGAGAACGACTTCAACAAAAGTGGCCCAAAGCCCACTACCTTTTCGGTAATATTAATGTCTTTTTCTGATAACATCGGAATGGTTAGTCTATCAACTCGACGAAATTTTAGAAGCAACTTTTTTAACAGGGTCAGCGAGCTCTCGATTTTGTCCTGAGGAACCAAGGGCTGATAGACAAGACACTTCTTTTTGATATCGAGCTCCTTAAAATCATCCGGAGCTGATCAACTGAAACGCGCTTCAGTTAACGCATGAGGTTAGTCTTTGGTTTGCAGCGTATCTTCCCAGTTGAAGTGAAAATTTTGTAGTTCGCGGAGTAATTGAACCAGTCACTTAATCCAGGCAACAAGAAGCAACAAGTGATGGAGAGGGCATTTTCCTAGAGCCTAGAGTGCATCAATCTAGTTCAGCGCCCACTCTATAATATTAGAGTCAACTGTCAAGCGAAGCGAAATTGAGGAAGTCACCTAATCAATTCTTTGTCAATCTTGGAGAGGCTCTTTTGTTCTGTAAGCTGCATTTTAGGAAGTACGAATTCCTTATCCATGCTGCCTGAATTAGCTGGCTATGTATCCCGTCACTGTTTTCCCAAGGTGCATCCATTCTTTAGCTAAGTGCGAGTGCTTAGCTAAGTTCTATGATGTTACAGAGAAGTGCAAGTGCGTCTAAGTTCTATGATTTTATTCTCTCTAAAACTAAGGATAGGTAGGCTTCACACTTAGCTCATGCTGCCATTTCTATGTCTAAGAGGTCACGCCAATGAACATGGGCCCCCTTGGGAATTTTCAAGTTCTATTTCGACTGCAAACCGAAAGTTACTTTTACTGCTGAGGGATGACTAGAAGTCTAAAGCTATAACTTGAGAAGTACCTATACCTTGCGATTAGCTTTAAGACATGGCTTGCTTTTTTTTTGCTATTTGGATAAGGGTGGCACGAGTATGGCATTTCACAGATTTGCCTTTGAAGTAGTCTCTGGATGCTAAATGGATGCATTGCGAATCGTTAAACATGGACAAGTTAGACATTTGCACCAACGACTCTTTTCGCTTTTTGCTGTTAATCCCCCCTTGACAACTCTGTTCGTCATTATACTCGCGGACTACTGGGTGTTACAATGAGCCCAAAAAAAAAAACAGCTACTGGGTGGTACAACGCAGCTCTGACGCCATGAGAGGCTTGTACGGTCCAGTGACTTAACCATAAGTTGTCTATCGTTTTTAGTATAAGCAACTCATGCCTGCTATACGGTAAAATATTTTCATTCGTGGTGAAAATTTTCATGTGTAGTACTATCATTGAATCAGTCACAAATATTATTTTTATAATAATATCTGCTTTTTATGAGTGAACTAGTCACAAATATTAATGATCTAAACCAAATAATAGTCACTCAACACACTAAGCCAAAAAAAAAAAAGAAGATAAAAAATTAAAAAAAAGAGAACTGTTTAAAAAGAAATGGAAGAAAACAATTTTGGAATTTTTACTAACAAATAAGGTTTTACCAAAAAACGAATAAAGTTTGCCAAAAATGAGAAGATTTAATGTGAATAAGTGAAGTTCATTACGAATAAACAATTTTTAGTAACAAATAGACTCGCTTTACTCTTTGATGAATGCAGTACACCACAAAATAGATGAACTTACTGGCAATAATCACACACCAGAAATTTCATCTTTCCATTGAAAAATAAAAAAAGAATTGCTAAAAAAGGGGCCCACTTTACTTTTTGTTGAAAATGATTTACTACGGATGAGCTTTTGACTTTCTATTCGAAGAAAATGACCTCTACCTAACGGTTAGGTCATATGACCATACTAGCCCCCCCGTCCACATAATTGCGTTTCGCATGACAGGCCGAATTTGCTTGAGAAATGCGTAATTCCATATAAAAACCACCTTCCAAAAAACTTAAAATGATCTCTCTCTTTCCATATATATCTGTGTTCAATTTCAACTCTTCATTGTGAATTTCTATTTTCTTGATAGGGTCGCTTTACTTAGCTTTTGAAATTCACGCCATCGCATGTGAATCTCTACTAGCACACTAAAGAAAGGAGAACATGAGACCTCAGCAAACGTAATCGCTACGTACTAACTGCGTCATATCTTGTTACAAAAGGAACGGAAGACCTCAGTAAGGTTATTGAATTCATGACGTAGAAGGGAAATCTCTTGTTGCCAGAGGTTGTCCAATCCTCTAGATATACTTCCTGTCTCTTTCCGCAGCCAACGGACGAAAGAGGCAAGGAACAAGATGGAATTTGCAATTCAAGGAGGTCGATTCAATATTGACTGAGACGTGCTACCCCCGCTTTTAAGGAAGATGATGTAGCCAGGTTGCTAACGCTTCTCTTCTCCAAGTAATGATTCACTACGCTATATAAGCTTCAAGAAGCAATAAATACATCATTAGAAAACCAACTATGAATACCATGCTTGTCAAAAATGTACTTTGGACTTGCGATGCTTATCAAAATGTGAAAGAAAAAAAAAATCAATTTTAAAGTTACGTCATGGATAATACTTCTAATCTTTCTGATTTTCCATCTCGCCTCGCGAATGTTTCCCTCTAGGTGAAAAGAAGAACTTACCTGAATGAATTGCACTTATAGACATTAATTTAATCAGAAAAAAAGCTGGTAAGTTGCTCAAATAAAGATAGGTAAATTCACATAAGAGCAAGTAAATTTTTAGGAGCTAGTAAGAAAAGGCAGACAAAATTAAAAGGATAAGAATAGTTGGTAATTTGTAAATTTAAACAAGAGTTGGTAATTTTATAAAAGTATCGATAGAGTTCGAACAAATTATTGAGGAATCAGATGACCACTAAAATTTTTCCCCTAATAATTTTTTTTTTCAATTACCAAGTCTTTAAAAAACCCCCAAAAAAATAAAATCCGTTTTCTCGATAACCTTTAGTAACCTCATCTCTATCAATTTTGAAGGTTTAAATGCTTCTGGGTCATTGAGCAAACTGAAAACAATAGTTGATGATGATGGCATTCAATTATTCAACTTATGCTACATCAAAAGCCACCCAGAAAATCCTGGTTTTGAGGAAATTCTATCCCTCCTCATCGGCTGTGCAGTTTGTGGACATAATGCTTGAACAGGACAGATTATCGTTCTGATGGGAGTCCCATTGCATGGGGTCAGTTCTTGAATTATTGATAGAAACTATGCAAAAGTTGAAAATAAGAAGCGTACTCGACGTGTTTTCAACGATTATATCGACTCATTAATGGAAATTGGATTATAAAAAAATTACAAAAAAAAAAATTCTTAAATTATTGTACATATACCAATTCAATCCTAAATTTTCAATTTGGCCAATTTAGGCCTAGACTTTGATGAATTTGCAATGTAATCATTCCGGTAAATTTTAATCGGAAATTGCTGATGTGGATAATTTTTTTATTTATTTATAGAAATTTAAGGGAAAAGAAAGAAAAAAAGAGAAAAAATGATAAAAATTTAGAAACTGGTTAAATAAATTGCAAAAACTGTCCATGTTAATGTCAGCCACTATGTAGAATAGCCAACGTCCACGTCAACAATTTTAGAAAAAAATCGGTCGAAATGATTATATTGGCAAATTATCAAAAGTATAAGATTAAATTGACGAAATTAAAAAATTTAGGATTGAATCCATATCGTATAATAGATTTAGGATTTTTCATTAGCAACTATCATCATTCAATTACTCAAATGTTCAATGCGAAAGATAGGCATGAGAATTCAAAGTTGGATGGTAGCTAGGCTGATTACTTGCATAACCCTAATAAATGTCCTCGTTTGCGATCGCTACTTCGTCACATCGTACCATTTCTTTGTAGGGTTCCAATCCATGATAATCACGCTTATGTAATGTGATACAATGATATGATGCCGACCTTGAATGATCATTTTCAAAGCATATTCTGAAAAATTATCAAATGAGAACGCTCCGACGGGACGAAATAAATATCATGCGCTTTCTCGTAACAGTAGTAGTTGCGTGAAATGCTCCTCAGACGAAGGCAGCATCAACCCCTATAATGGATGCAGCCTCCAAGACCGGTGGGAGCCATTAATGCCCAGTCTCTATCTATCCCGATTCCATACATCCTCTCTCTGTGCAGCAACTAATGCAGCATACTCCTTCAACCTCAGTGGGTCACCATGTGCTGTCAGCTGGATGACCTTTAATTGCCTGTCTCCCTCTGCTGTTAACTTCTGGAAAGAAAAACGTCATTCGTCCCGACTAGCCTTTGAAGGCTTTAAGCTGGGACTGCAGTTGTCGTTGTTGGATATTTAGGCATTGGCTTGGCGTTGCACTTGCTTTTGTGTACTAAGTAGAATGGCATGGTTGAGTTCTTCCCACTAAAAGGTGTGTGAATCTGTTCTTGCAACTAAAAAAACTTGCGCTCCTTTTTCTCTCTTCTTTCAGTTGTAGTTGTTGATCACACGTGTCCTGATGACGCGAATCTCGTTGTTTGTTCAGAAAGCGACAAGGTTTTAGGACGTTGGTAGTTCTTCTTCTTGTTCTTCTTTGTTGTTCAGGGAGTTTTGGATAATGGGTACCAGGGAGATAAAGTCGCCGGAGTGTCTCCCGGAGACTCAAGCGAGTGCTAGTGCGAGTGCGAGTGCAAGCGCGAGCGTGAACGTGAATTCCGAGTCGTTTAGGAGGAAGAAGCTGGGCGTCTTCTTTGTCGAGTCCGATGACAGGAGGACGGCTTTTGGGCGGGGTTACACTGGCGGCAATACCCCCGTCAATATCCGTGGGAAGCGGATTGCCGACCTGTCCAAGACGGGTGGCTGGATTGCAGCCTTCTTCATTTTCGGTGAGCAAAGTGAATGTTTTCGAAAAGAGAAAAGGATGACCGGTGAATCGGACACCATTGAGATTCACGTTATGGTGATTGATTCTCTAAGCCGATGAGATAGACAGGATTGCTTTGGTTATTGTTCCTTTTGCAAAACCCGTAGGAGCTGAGCTGTTTTCTTCTGCAGGAAATGAAATGGCAGAGAGAATGGCCTATTTTGGCCTTTCTGTGAACATGGTGGCCTTCATGTTCTACGTTATGCACAAACCCTTCTCCAGTTCATCGAACGCGGTTAACAATTTCCTCGGGATTTCGCAAGCCTCCTCTGTCCTAGGAGGTTTCATAGCCGATGCATACCTAGGCCGATATTGGACAATAGCAATTTTCACCACGATTTATCTTGCGGTGAGAAAAATCAAAGAGCGTATAATCTCGATCCAGATCTAGTTGTCCTAGCTCGATTTTTATTGCTGTCTTGTTGCAAGATCAAATTTCTGGTGGATCCTTTAGTTTAGCACATCAGTGTGAATTTCAAGTTTCCTTGCTACAACCTGCGTCAGGATTCTGATGATTTTTTTCTTTGGTGCAAAATCTGCGTGTGTAGGGATTGACGGGAATCACCTTGTGTGCAAGTATCGGCATATTCACGCCAGACCAAGAGCGGTGCGATGAGCTTGCGCTTCTATTAGGAAACTGTGAGCCCGCCAAACACTGGCAGATGCTTTATCTATATGCTGTTCTCTACATAACCGGGCTTGGTGCTGCTGGTATCAGGCCGTGTGTCTCTTCTTTCGGGGCTGATCAGTTTGACGAGAGAAGTAAAGACTACAAGTCCCACTTGGATAGGTTCTTCAACTTCTTTTATCTCTCTGTCACGATCGGTGCGATCGTGGCATTCACTTTGGTTGTTTATATTCAGATGGAACACGGGTGGGGCTTGGCCTTTGGTTCTCTGGCCATTGCCATGGGAATATCGAACATGGTGTTCTTCGTGGGCACGCCTTTGTACCGGCACAGGTTGCCAGGAGGCAGTCCCTTGACGAGGGTTGCCCAAGTTCTCGTTGCCGCTTTTCGGAAGAGGAAAGCCGAATTCTCGAGCAGCGAACTCGTAGGCCTCTATGAAATTCCGGGGAAACATTCCACCATAAAGGGTAGCGGAAAAATTGCCCACACAGATGATTTCAGGTAAAACTATTCTGCTGCTGCCTTTCTTAGACAAGCCAGACATTTTTTACTAATTTAGTCCTTCAGGACTGGTCGGTTGGCTCATGCTCGATGAATAACATGTTCGTGGCCTCGCAGGTGCTTGGACAAGGCGGCTCTGCAGCTGAAAGAGGATGGTCCAGATCCTAGTCCATGGCGGCTTTGCACTGTGACCCAAGTTGAGGAAGTGAAGATCCTGATCAAGCTCATCCCAATCCCAGCCTGCACAATCGTGCTCAGCCTGGTCCTGACCGAATACCTGACTCTATCGGTCCAGCAGGCCTACACGATGAACACCCACATGGGTCATCTCAAGCTGCCCGTGACGTGCATGCCCGTCTTCCCGGGCCTCAGTATATTCCTCATACTAGCTCTGTACTATGCCCTGTTCGTCCCTCTGTGCAGACGTGTCACGGGCCATCCGCACGGCGCCTCTCAGCTCCAGAGAGTAGGGATTGGGCTGGTGGTCTCGATCCTGTCCGTGGCATGGGCAGGGCTTTTCGAGAGGTTCAGGAGGAATTACGCCATCGAGCATGGGTACAAGGCTATCTTCCTGAGCCCGATGCCGAACCTGAGTGCGTACTGGTTGTTAATTCAGTACTGCCTGATCGGGATAGCCGAAGTGTTCTGCATCGTGGGGTTGTTGGAGTTCCTCTACGAGGAAGCACCGGATGCAATGAAAAGCATAGGGTCTGCTTATGCTGCTCTGGCCGGTGGATTAGGTTGCTTCGCAGCCTCTATACTGAACAACATCGTGAACTCGGTCACAGGTGACAAGAAGGAAACGCGACCATCGTGGCTTTCCCAAAACATCAACACTGGAAGATTCGATTATTTTTACTGGCTGCTCACCGTCTTAAGCTTGATCAATTTCGGTGTTTTCTTGTACTCGGCTCGGAGGTATAAATACAGGGGAGGGCACAAAACCGAGACCAGGGAACCGGTTAAAATAGAAATCCAGAAACACTAGACAGGAGAGGAAGCTGAAGCCGTAGACTGGAGCGATGCAAGCTTCGCGACGACGCAGAGGATGATGCATTGATTAGTGGCTGCATTATATCTTTAATTTGTGATTTAGGGTTTGAGTTTTTCCTTGCTCTGTTCATTCTAGCGCAGATCATTGGGGTTTCAGGTGTCAAGAGGTTCTATCATCCACAGATCATTTACAAATACCACAGAGTTTCTCCTTGTTCTGTTCATTCCAGCCATGCCATATTTCGGCCACACTTTTTTCTTTTTGTTTTCGAATCAATGTTTTACTATATCAGTCATTGTTTTAGGATCAAGTTTATTCTTCAGAATGTGCAGTAAAAATATCAATGTTGCGTTCATTTCCATGTTTCCATTTGAGCGTTGATGCGTTTATAACTTTTGGTCATCTCTATTCTAGTGAAGTCCGTTTCCATTCAAGCACTCGCTTCCCAATATCTTTAGATTAAGTGTTCGCCGAGAAGCAGTTTCTACACTACTTCTGCTCTGAGGAGCCGACACGCCTTTCTCACGGACATTCACACCCATGCCATTCCCATCTCTAGAGAAAGAACTTGTTTTCCTGAGAGTTTTGGTTTACTTCATGGTCGAGTTTGAAATGGGAACAAGGTTAAACTCGCTTTCCTAAATCGCTTCTTTATCAGATTCGCCTCGGATCGATTTAGATCCATTGTAACGCTTCGTACCACCGGCACATCAATGCAAGAGCATCTCTCCGTGTAATCCTTCAAAACTCAACAGTGTCCGTTCACACTACCACTCCTGCAACCTATTTATTCTTGACCGGGTTCCACCAAAAGTGACGGCTCATTGCTCGCCACTCATGCCGCGCAGAGAGGTGGTGAATTGTCACAGCCCGCGCGACCAGAAAGGACGGAAGCATTTACGAGCCCTCGAAGCAGTTCAATGGGAAGGACCCATCTTGGTTTCCAAAGTCCCCACTCCCTTGGCTGTGTTGTTCTTCAGGTTATTCATTGCTCAGATGTGATATTCAAAGTTAGTTTTGGCATCAGACCAAAAGGAATTACGGTAAATGACATAGTCACAGCACTGAAACCGCCGATGATGACCGTGAATTGATCATTAGCCTTCTCGAAACAAACTAGAGAGTACTGAGAAAGGGATCGAAACAAGAGCTTTCTCGCACGTCAGAGACTAGCAGAACGTCCTCTCACCTCGGATTCATCGTCCTCTTCCGCTTCCTTCTGGTCGAAGCAGTATGCAGGGGCTTGCCACTTGGCATCTTCGAGCGCAGCTCCGACTTCGAACGTCATCACATGAGCTTCTCTCCCTTCAATCAACAACAGTGCACCAATCCCAAGTGAGTAAAAACACGAACCCAGTTGCAGATGCACATTACTCAAGATCAAGAATCGGAAACCGAGAGCAAAACCGAGTTCTTCATGAAGCAACTCGCAGACCCTGATCTCACCAAGAAAAAGAGGCAAGTACTCTCACTTGCCCCTTCCTCATTCTCTTCCCCAATCAAAACCAACTTGCAAATGCATCAAGTTCTTTTGAAATCAAAATTCACACAAGGGTTTGCCCCAGTTGGAACTCGAAAGCTAGTGGGTCGATTATTCTCTGATCTTGCTCAAAATTGGTCGAAATCTTTCTTTTTTAAGATCAAATTCTCAAGTCAAAGAGGACAGACCTCGCTCGCCGGTAGCTCACCTGTGTAGAAACGCCAGTGGACGGGCCTCTTGGTCTCGACGTCCTCGTAGTACCGGATGAAGTCGGCCTTCTCCCACCCGTCGCAGAGGAACCCGTCGACGCGGCGGCGGCCCAGGTAGGCAGCCCCCTCGAGCCACCCGGGGCGGAGGATCCCGACCTCGAGCTGGGCGGTGCGGCAGCTGGGGGAGTCGCCGTCGAGGGTGTAGAAGAAGGAGGTGCCGTTGTTCCACTCGAGGTCGTGGAGGAGGGTGGGGGAGAGCTGGTCCCGGATGATGTTGAAGTTGCGGCCGTTGGGCCAGTCGTACCAGAGGTCGATCAGCTGGAGCGCGCCCGAGAAGTTCATGACCAGCACCGAGTGGAACTGGTGCGGCCATGGGGTCGGCGTCGGGGTCGTGGTCGGGTCGGGTTCGACCGCCCGGGATTGGGCTTCGGCGGGCGGCGCCACGGCGGCGGAAGCGGCGGCGGCGGCGGCGAGGAGGAGGAGGAGGAAGGAGGGAGTGGAGATGGAGAACGGCATTTTCTCTTTTTTTGGGTCGCCGGGTGGGTGGGGAATGCGACTGTTGATGGATGGAGTTCTAGGCTATGGCGTCCTGGCGTTTTGCTTCCAATGGTATGAGGCCGTCCGGGAAGTTATCCGAACTCCACTCGTTGCATTTTACCAAAACCATCTCTTTCAATTTCCAATTTTATTTCGCGAAAAAATTGAATAATTTTAAAAACATTTTTTTAAAAGAAGTAAGCATTCATATGTTTTTAAATAATTAAATTAATAAAAAATCTTTTCATTTTCAAAGATCATTTATGTCTTAATATTTTTGTAAATGATGGAAACATTTTTCCGTTCGATCATTTTTGTATGTGAAACGAGTGATTTACTTTTTAGAAAATATTTTTTAAATCTTTTAGTTTTTGTAAAATAAAGAAATCATTAATTCGATGAGGGATTATTGCCTCGCAAATGGTTAGAGGAGGAAACACGCTGAGGTTGAATTTTTTAGTGAGGTGGCCACCACCTAGCTTTAGCGAGGGCATAGGCAAGGGTCGTGACCTTTGCTAGCCGAAATAAAGGGAAAAAGGAAAAAAGAAAAAATATATAAAAAGAAAAGAACAAAAAAATTATAAAAATTCAAAAAATAGTTAAAAATGTTCACTTCAACATCGATAGGTGACTGCGCTACATTGCATAACTAGTGTCCATGTTAGAACTTTTGACTTTAATTGATCAAGTGAATTGGATCGATGTCAATGTAAAAATATTAAAAATTAAATTAATTCAATTGAAATGTTTATAACATAATCAATATTAATATAATAAATTTAAGAATATTAAGATCCTTTTCCCTATTTAGATTTGAGAGCCATTGCTCATGGCTTAGCTGATGTCTCTCTCTCAAACAAAAATGTTGCACACAGCCGTAAGCCATTATCAGTTTGGAGATTGTAATCACACACCTCTCGATGATCGCGTGAAGATAGCGCCTGCCATGAGGTGGTCACCAACTAAAAAAACGGCTACCTCTTTCATTAAGACTTAGGGACATCGGGATCAATTGGAGCACTCTACCAACCCCGCGATCATTCCAATACCGTAGCGAACTTTCATTATCAGTGTCTAGAGCATCATGGTCCAATGCTCACTATGACAATAGTTTGATGACGCCGACACTAATTCAGACTAACATTTATCGGAACACAATCACTTTCTCTCGGCACGACGGAATACGACTTTTGTTACACGACCAAGAGCTCGCTCGCTCGCTCATGTTCACAAACTCATCAAACGCCCCAATGCTCTGAGTCCGGCCATCGGATATCCACGAGAAACGCCGGAAGCCGCGGCGAGTTTAGGACCATCCGCTCCTTCCTTCTTCCCGAAGCAATAGGCAGGGGCTTGCCACTTTGCATCTTCCAGAACAGCTCCCACTTCAAATGTCATCACATGTGCCGTCATCCCTTCACGCATTCACACAACACAACCCATGTTAACTATTTAGTCAATATCGTCCTACGGACAATTATATAAGATGGAAGCGACGAAGTAGACAACTTTTATCGTAAAATTGCCGCCAGCGATGACACTGTCATCCGAAGGGCTCAAAATGAATACACCTTGACACCAACATCTAATAAGTTGACCCTTCAAAATTAAGAAAAGGGTTAGTAGTATGAAAAACTTTAAATCGATAAATATGTAATAAATTTATTTTAAATTGATACACCTATGATAAATTTATCTCAAATTAATTTTTATAAAAAATTCAAAATTAATACATTAATAATAAATTTATCATTCATTAGTTTTCGTTAAATTGAGTTACTATCCACCTATGACAAACGGGGAGTAAAACTCCAAGCTACGTCAACTACCATATATCGTTTAATTTAATAATTCGACGATAAAATTTAATGAAAATTAATGAAAAGTAAAATTATCACAAATATATCAGTTTGACACTTTTTATGATATTAATCATGATTAATATGAAAAAATGAACTCGAGTGCATATGATCTCGTTAGCAATCCATACCATTCCTTTCATCTATGAATATAAAAAAAACGAGAAAATATTAAGTTTAAGAAAATTATTTTATAAATTATTTATTTTTTACAAAATAATCAAGTTCTCTTCATATCATTCCCTTTTAGTCCAATTTTATTGGACCAAACTCATAGAACACGACACTCTCTTATTTCACACGTGTCGGATGATTATTAAAGCAAACCCAAATTTTGTAACATTTTAGAATGAAAGGCAAGAAGGACGAACACGCTTATCACTCGAATAATTACTCGAATAATTAAACAAAAACACACAGCAATTAACCAAATACAAGTCAGAAAGAATGGGGAGCCCTCACCGGTATAGAAGGCCCAGAAGACGGGCCTCTTGGTGGCCACGTCCTCGTAGTACCGGATGAAGTCCACCTTCGCCCACCCGTCGCACAGGAACCCGTCCACCCGGCTCCGGCCCAGGTAGCTCGCCCCGTCCAGCCAGTCGGGCCGCAGGATCCCCACCGGGAAGTGCATCGTCCGGCAACTCCCGCCGTCGCCGAGGGTGTAGAAGTAGGAGGTGCCGTTGTCCCACTCGACGTCGTGGAGGACGGAGGGGGAGAGCTGGTTCCGGATGGCGTTGAGGTTCCGGCCGTTGGGCCAGTCGTACCAGAGGTCGACCAGCTGGAGCGTCCCCTTCGAGTTGTTCATGAACAGGGCCGCGTGGAACTGGGGCGGCCACGGGGTCGCCGCCGGCGCCGGCGCAGGGGCTGGGGCCGGGGCCGGGGCCTGGGCGGAGGATAGGAGAGGGGATGCGACGGCGGAGATGAGGAGGAGGAGGAGAGGGAGGGCGGCGGAGATGGGGCGGAGATGTGTGGACGACATTGCGTGGCGTGGACTGTCTGGATTCGATGGAATTCTCTCTATCAGAGAGAGAGAGAGAGAACGGAAAGGAGGATTTTATCTCGTGGAATTCACTTGATCTTACAGAGCGACCTTTCCATTTCTCCAAAATCTATTACTTAGAAAAGTGTTCGTTTTTCTCCATATTTAGCGCGATTTAATTGGAAATTTATTTATACTTTGATTTTGCAAAGGGCAAAAAAAATCAGGCCATTGCCACCGTACCCAATTTCACATCGATAGGTGCCCGGTTACCCAATTCCCAAAGGTAACATTAGATAAACTAATGATAAAAGTCGGAACATAACAAATTTTGTCATATATGATGTTTGATTATTATTTAAGACATCATAAAAAGAATATAGACAAAAGTATCTTATATGCGGATTGGATAAAGATGAATATGGATTTTCTTATTGTCGTAATATAAAAGTTGAGAGAAGTATAGCCCAAATGCCAAAAGTTAGGAAAGTGACACTTAAATGTCACCTCCGGCGAAGCTTATCGAAAATCCGACATGGCAATTTTTTATTATTTTTGCTCGTCCACGTGATTCATCGAAGAGCTGACTCAACTCTAACTCACCCAAAACAACTATGGAAAAAAAAAAAAAAAAAACCCTAAATCTGCCAAAACGACGTCGTCTCCCAAATTGCTCTAAATCCAAAACCCTAAATCGGCCAAAATCCCTATTGAAGTGCTTGAATCCTAGTCTCAAACCCTAATTTTGATTTGCCCAAAATTATATCGTTGAATATTGAAAATGAAGAGCAGGACTCTCAGCAGCGCCTCATATTCCTCTCACCGAAGCGAAAGAGAAGGCTAGAGTTTTTGTTTTTGTGGGTTACCGAGTCCAAGAAAAACATCGTGGACTCGAATGAATCATTGTAGAAGATTTTATAGATGCACTCGATATAAAGAAGGGTCGAAATGCAAATACTTCAAATGAGTCGATGCGAAATTCTCTCACTAAGCCATAAATGTGATATTGGATCTACTTGATAAACGACATCAATCTCTATCTATGTTCGTGAACAACTTGGATGATGTTGACTCAAGGCAAGCTCAAGCATCTTCGGTTAAACTTTTCAAGAATGAAATTTCAAGGATGAAAATTGAACGAAAGTGTTACCAAGCGTTTATTATGGTGTTATTTTGTTGACTATCCTACTTTATGATGAAATGTAAAGCACTTGAAGATGAGAAAAAGTTTCTTCGACTGCCATAGTTAAAAATGAGTGGACAAATATAATTGTTTTGGATTAAATGTAGGCTTTTTGAGAAGAAATTTGTGTTGTTCCACAATATCGTTGTGTCTTTGTTGTTGTTTGTGTTGTTATATGTATTGTGGGTTATTTCTTGTGTTTGTGGGGAGGTTAATGAAAGGGAATGAGTGAATTAGATGCTGTTTGTATTATGTTTTTGCTTGTTCTTGAATATAAACCAACGATGATGTATGTGTATTGGGTCAATGTGTTGTGATGGCTTTTTTACTTCAACTAAATATAAACATAAACTAGTAGCAAATATTAGAATTGAATGGAGTTGCCATAAGTTAAACTACCATCACCTTCTCTGTTTTGCTGCAAACCAACATATACACAAGACAAACACGAGTGATTACTCGAGTGGCATAAGTTGTATTTAATAATCACTTACGTGCTAGTCGCGATGAAAAAAGAATCACTTAAATGTCAAGTTATTATTAAAGTGATCACTTAAGTATCACTCATAGTTAAAAGTAAACACTTAAGTGCCAAGTTTTTTAGAATATGATCAATTAAGTGTCAATTTTTGTAGGTTTTCTCTAAAAATTGCCCCAGCCACCACCATCGACCACCAGTCATCATCACTAGCTACACTAGGCACTCTAGCCACCACTATGCTAATGGTGTTGCTGCACAAGATACTGGTGTAAGCTGAGCCTTCACTAGCTTTGCACCAATACACCGGGTGTGAGATGTGCACACTGTGCACTTGCACCAAGTGCAGCATAAGCTCCCAACCACCACCGCAAACCCACAACCACTAAGCATCACCAGCCGCCACCACCACCAACCACACCAGCACCTGTCCACCATCCAGCAACCACTGTGATGGTGGTGGGTCTGCTACAAAAGATGTTGGTGCAAGCTAAGCCTTGCACCAATGCAAGATGTGCACACTGTACACTTGAACCAGATATGGCACGAGCCCTCAACTGAACCCCCACAACAAACCCACTATCACCAAGTATCACCATCCACCATCATCAGCCACACTAGCACTCCAGCTACCACCACAGACCCAACACCAATAGCAGTAAGTAAAAATAGAATCCATATCTTAGAAAAAGCAAAAGAATTTGACAAGCAGCAAGATCATTCCATTGATATAAAATTAAGTCTCATAAAGTCAATAACAAACTAAAAAAAAAAGATAACCATCCATAGTAAGTTATTATAAACGTTACAAAACTGACTCCGAAGCTTCACAAATCCTATCACCTCCAATCTTATCAATAAATATGCACAACGCCCCATGTTCGTGCTCTTTTTGATAGGCCTTTCACTTTATTCATAATCCTTGTACTCTTTCTAATTGGATGTGCAACTTCTTCTTCAACCTTCTCAGTATGCATTGACTCATATGGAGCTGCAAATGTCCCAAGCTGAATTGATTCAGAAGGAGCTGCAATTGTCCTAGACTGAATTAATTCAGATGGACCTACAACTGGATTCTTGCTCTTCTTTCTTGTTGGCGCAGCTAATGTTTTTTTCCTTTGTTGGTGCAGCTATTGATTCTTGAGTTGGGCCTTGAGAGATAAGAACTTTTGAACTTCTTCCAGGTTACAAAAAGACAATAAATTGTCAGCAAAAGTCTGTAGTATAAATTAAATTAAATACAGCCAATAAAACTTACATTCAAAATGACTATTTCAATATGCTCATCTATATAAAGACCATAGCTATATTGTCTTAACCTTTTCACAAGTGCCCATCTTATTTGAAGAGGGGCATCACTTTCAGAAACTTGTGATTTATTAGCTCTTCTTCTCGCCTATGATTTCTTTGGCCCTTCTTTTGACCTTTCAGTTACAGCTGGGGCTTCTTCGACCAATTCTTCAGTTGGGCGTCTTCTAGATAGCCTTTTTGTAGCTACCCCTCCACTTGGCCTTTTTCTAGTTATCCTTTTATATAGCCCTTCAGTTTCAGTAACACCTTCTATTAGCCCTTCAGTTATTATTTTAGTGCCCCTGTGGTAACCCTTGTGGTAACTCTTGTGATGGCCCTTCAGTTGGCAGTTAAGCTCCAACTTGTATTCTTCAAGCCTGAGAAAGAGGAAAAATACACCATAAATATAATATCGGACCATATAATAATGTAAAGGAAAACTGAATACAAATTGTTGAATTTACTAGATATTTCTTTCTCTACTAAAGAACAATAGACTAAACTGACCATTTAATTGCTTGGGTCAATCCTTCAACTAGCCATCTTCTACCTTGCCTTCTTCGAATAGACATTTCAGTTTCATGACTTATCTCATGACTTACTGAGGTTCTAGTTGTCAATTGAAGAACAGTTGACTCACTTGGCCCTTCTGTTTGCCTTTTTTCAACTGTCCTTTCACTAGGCCCTTCAGTTAGCTTCAATTGTTTTTGTTACTTCCTCAATTGACAACCTTTAGTATTGTGCTCTGCTACGCAGCAATAAGAGCATGTCATCTTTGCACCTTTCCTGCTCATTCTTTGTTGAACCGAGACCTCTCCCTCCACCATTCTTCATCTTCATTTTGGCCTTCCCATTTTCTTCTTCAATGGCAAAGGTTGAAGTGCTTCATGATCCGTCGGCTCTCAAAACTTGCTACTTCTGATTGGCTGCATCATGAACAGGTATGAAGCAAGGTACTTCAATTTTTTTGTACCAATCATCAATGTAATCCTTTGCATTGTGGCCCTTCAACTGAATGGCACATATGGCATGTGCACAAGGAATTCCACTTAGTTGTCATGCTCTACATTAACAATTCCTCGTATCTAGATGGACAGCATACTTATCGGAACCCTTCATTATCTCATATCCATCATCCCCATTGCAAATGGGATGAAAATACCTACTTGCAGCCAAGTTCTCATCTAATTTCTTGGCAATCCTAAGATCACATTGTTTAGTCCACTTTGCAACCTCATCTCTTTGTTTGTGCAACCAAATCATGACCATAACTCGTATATCTTCAAGCATTAAGACGATTGGGTTGCATTGGGCATCTATTATTTTCCCATTAAATGCTTCACATATATTGTTGTCGATATTATCGCACTTGAATTCCTCATTGAAGAATGTCCTGCACCAATGCTTCGGTTCTATTTAAAATAATGTAGCACAACCTTCCTTTGTCAACTGAAGTAGTTATTCTTTGGCTATCCTAAAGTCAACCATGTTCATGCTCTTTGCTAACTGCGAAAATTACGACTGCAACTTATCCCCTTTGTAAGTCTTTGCCCAATTTTCGTATATGTGCCGTGCACACATTCGATGTTCAAGATGGGACAACAACTCGACTACTACCAGAACCAATCCCTGCAATAATTCAAAGCAAGAAATGTAAGCAAATAACATGTTAATATCATAAAGCAAACAATTGACTAGATTTTTCAAAAAGCAAGTATTACCTTTTGTTGGTTGCTCATGAATGCCCACCCTTTCGCATTTATTATCTCTCAGTCAGCCATCAGATTTTTCAAGAACTAGACCAATTGTCATTGTTCGCAATCCTTACAACAACCCAAGCTAGTGGGAACATTTAGTTATTTGCATCTCTTCCAATTGTAGCCAACAATTCTCCATTGCACAAGCCCTTCAAGAAACAGCCCTCTAATCCTATAATTCGTTTGCAACCAGCTAAAAATCCCCATATGCATGCATCAAAGCACACATAGAATTTATCGAACTTGGTTCTACTATCAGGAAACGGCCTCTCCACCACCTTTACATACACTCTACTTGAAGGGTTTTGCAGCCTACACTTCCAAGCCCACACCTGCCCATATTTCTTACTATACTGACTAATAAGTATACTCATTACCTTTTGCTTTGATCTTTTGCACTGATTCTTGGATACATTGATGCTTACACACTCCTTCACCGGCATCCTAAAGTCAGTACTTTCAATCTCGAGCATCAACTTGATTAGATCGAAGAAGTGCTTAGACAACCATGCACTTGTTACCCTTTTGTTTTGAAAATTAATGGAACAAGTATGTTCCTCTTGATAGGCTCTAATCTGGAAAGACCCACTACTCCTAACAAACGTGTCATAAATCTTCCATGGACAATTTTGCTGCGAACACCTAGCTCTTACAAAGTCCTTAGTGTTTCTAATGAAGTCAATATTTCTTTGTGCAGTAATGGAGTTCTTCAATATAGCTTTCCTAAATTGTTTCGCATCTTGGAATTTCATACCTACCGACAAAGCAGGAGAGGCAACGGATGGATCATAGGAAGGGAATTTATTTTTCCTTCTACGCACAGCTCATTGATCTTCTTCAAGCTCGTCTTGAAAAATAGAATTCTCGATGCTCTCTTCATAATCCATCTCCTGGCCAGCAACACCAGCATCTGCAAGGCCTTCGTCTCTGTTTGGAACTTCATTAGTTATTTGCAAAAGTGCAAATCTATCTAACAAAAAATCCATTTTTTTCCTTAATTGTGTAAGTTCCTTGTCGTCGTCGCCATTTAAGAAATTTTTAGCAGGCAACCCTTCATCATCATCATCATCACCATCATTGGATTCAACTACTTCCCAATCTAATTCAGTGATTGTGACATCACCTATGTCACCATCACTTTAGTGAATAGCATATGCGCCCCTCTCCTCCCCGTCCTGTCTATCATGCCCTCCTTCATCTCTAATCTCAGTACTAGCTTGAATAGCATCTCCTCATTCTTCTACTTGGGTGCTATCTCTGTCATCATCTTCGTCCTCACTATCACTATTGTATTCAACGTATACTTTCGCCTCTTCGCTATGAAGATAATGATATAGAACATCCCTAAAACCATTATCATCTTTTAAATTTCTCAAACCATCTCTCAAGTCTTTCTCAGAAACACAATATAACAACTTTTGTACTTTACAAGGCAAATATATCACTATATCCCTAACAAATCCAATATAAGTTGCATTCTTTATATTTACAAGTACCCTCATTTCCCCCCTCATACTCCCACTCATCCTCCCCAATCGCAAAATCTCCACCATAGCAAACAATAACAGCAACATAGTCCTTAGTATAAGCCATTTCTGCAACCAAGGAGAAAAAAAAAATACAATTAGCTTTTGGAACCACATTCACAAATGACAATAGATAATTGCATATGGAGATCCGTACACTCTTATAGACTTTATTAAAGAAAAGAAGAAAGAGGGAAGAGATGCACAGATCAGACGAGATTTACTAGAAAGATGCCCTCAAGACAAATAGAGGTCCCCATACGATAGCTACTTTGATTATGTCGCATTCCCTTAAAATATTGACCAACAAAAAAAGGTCCCCAAGATAAACATGGGTTCTCATGACACCCATTTCAACACTTAATTTAAAAAAATGCCCAGAGGTCCCCACGACATTGACTTCGAACCCTAACGATCACCATTGCACATCACATTTCATATCTAACCCCTAAAAATAACTCTTGCTCATCACAATACCACATCCGAGCCCTAAATCACACATCACAAGAGCATAGAACCCCTAATTTTCCCCCTGCCAAGCCCTACATTTCGAGACCAAGCCCTAAACTGTCAATCCGAACCCCAATAGGATTCTAGCACCACATTTGAGCCCTACATCTCACATCAAAATACCATCCAAGCCTTACATTTCCCAGCCGAGCCCTAAATTTCAAGTTGGAGCCCTAATAGATGAGTTGGAGCCCTAATAATTGGAGCCCTAATAGATGAGTCGAAGCTCTAATTTTACCGCAGGGGAGAAGAAGAAGAGAACAAACCTAAGCGAGCGATGACAGCGAGCGATGACGGTGAGCAACGATGACAAGTGATGACCTGTGAACGGCGACTTGTGAACGACAATGGAGAGGACGTTAGATCTGGTGTAAACGCAAGCGATGGCCAAATCTAGTTAAACCCAAAATAAGATAAACGACATCGTTTAGCACTAAAGAAAAACGACGTCGTTTAGCTTGGCCAAGCCAACGTGAATGGGGCGACATCGTTTTCCTCATTCACGTGTGCTTTTAAAATATATATATATATATATATATACATATATATATACATATATATATATATATATACATATATATATGTATATATATATATATATATATGTATATGTATACATATATATATACATATACATATATATATATATATATATACATATATATATATATACATATACATATATATATATATACATATATATATATATATATATATACATATATATATATATATACATATATATATATATATATATACATATATATTCGCCACATCGGTAAAGCAGGTTACCGGAAAACATCACGTATGCAATTTGGCCAGATTTTCTCACAATTGGTACTTAAGTGATCCGTTTTGCTCCAATTTTGGCACTTAAATGTTACTTTCCAAACTTTTAACACTTAAGTGTCCCTCCGTGTCAGGTTTTTGCACTCTAGGTGTCCGATACTCTATAAAAGTTAGTGAAAATTTTAATTAAGTGCGTGGAGTGAAGTTATTTTTTCAAAAGAGGATTCAAAATAGACATTTTTTAAATAAGTGCCTAAAATGACTAGATCGATCTCAAATGAGAGCCCGAGCTCGTTGGCTGCCAAGCACCTAATTTTTTCGGTGGCTAGAACATGGCATTTTTTTTCCAAAATAAAGTCCAAATAAAAAAAAGAAAACTAGAAAAGTCAAAAAAAAAAAAAAAATCACCCAAACCACCTCCATGACCACAACACCCTCAAATCTAACAGCTTCTCAATTATGCCCAATCAAACTTGTGGAGAAAGAGAGATTTCAAATGGTCACGGGTGTGCACCACCGCCATTCCAACTTTGCCAGTTGAGCATCGTCAACCCTCATTTGGTGGTAATGGTTAAAGGGGAGTGATTGAGAAGCAAAGCATTGATGAGGGATTGAAAATGCCATCGCCGTCAGTGATTGGAGTGAGTTGAAGCTATTGGATCTTCAACCTGGTTGAGGTGTTGAGTACATGGATGTGGTGTTTAAGGTGATTATTATTATTATTATTATTATTATTATTATTATTATTATTATTATTATTATTATTATTATTATTATTATTATTATTATTATTATTATTATTATTATTATTTGGCTTTTCTATATTTTTAATATTTAAGCAGATTTTGTTTTGGACAAAAATACCATTTTTCGCTTGCCAAAAAAAAGTACTCAATGGCTAACAAGAATTTGGTCAAACAACAAGCTCATACGTATATTTAAGATTGATTTGACCACTTCAAATCCTTATTTGGAAGAATGTTTGCTTTGGGCCTTTTTTTTACAAAGAAAATGACCCATTTTAATTTCCCATTTGAATTTTTCCTAAAAGTTATTTTTATGAAAAACTACCCTCTCCTCTTGCTCCTTCTCCATAACTCTAGTTCATGTTGAAGCTTCGCAGCTCCTTCGTAACTTTCAAATTCATGTTGAAAATTCACAAAAGCGACAACAAGAAAGTAGCAAAGAGAGTCAAAACTCATTCTTCTCTGTAACTTTCCGATTCATGTTTAAACTTGATGAAAGTTGCAAAAAGTCAGAACTCATTCTATCCAATAACTCTAGTTCACATTGTAACATCACAATAGTGACGAGAGATGTGAACTAGAGAGTTAAAGTCCTATATTTTTTGAAATTGCAATAATACTTTTGGCTATTTTTTAGAGAAAAGCTAATGAGAGGATAGAGATTATTATTGGTTGTATTGGACATGCTAAAGATATGTATAGTGATAAGAGAAAAATTGTTGAGGAGTGTCTTAAAATGTCCCTAACTACCATAGATAGGATAAAATTATGCAGAAAAATTGTGAAGGATTCTAAGCACATTAGTCTCTCTTTTGGATTCGAAGGAGATGACAAGAAAGTATTTATGAAAAAGCCTCTCTAAGAGAAGGTAAGGCAATAACGACTCACCATTCTAGGCTAGGTCGCTTAGAATGGCTTTTGCCTATGTTTTGTATAATTGCAACTTCTGTGATGATATTTAAACTTGGTTAATGGTGCCATAGCTATTAGGTCTCTTGTGTAGTCCTTTGTTGTTCTATGACATTGAAAAACATTGAACAACGTTCTTTTTGCAAAGTTGTGAATTACATAGATATGGACTTTCTTATTAATTGAATGCTTGTCTTACCACATAAAAGGTGGTTTTGTGAAAGTTTGTCTCACAAAAGATGAACTATGTCAAGTGCATAGACAACTCTATGTCACGGTAAGTCCTATTTCTACGGTTTAGTTGCTTCAATGGTGGCTTTGATGTCTAGGAGAATGAAAGGTAAAATTGTCCAAAAACTCATAAACCTATATCACAGTGGCCAATTCAGTCTCAAAATTTTCAATTTTGCAAAGTTAATCTTAAGCATCTTAACGATTTATCAATATAGTATTTTCGATCAATTTTAATGGAAAGTCGCTAATATGATGGTTCAATCATCGTTGACTGTCTTATGGGCATGAATGGCCTACATTGACATAAATGATTTTTTAATTTTTTTTTAAAATTTTCTAATTGATTTCTCTTTTTTTCCCTTTAATATTTTTTTTCTTTTCCTTTTTTTTTCCCTTTATTTCCCTCTTCCAATTGTCAATTGTTGAGGTCTCAACTATGGCCAATGAAGGTTGTTGGCCACAAACAAAGCCACAATGCCCTCACCGGCCCAGAACTAGTGACGGCTGGCGAGCCCTTTCTATGCCCAACAAGAGCCACAACACCCTTGCTATGGTCGTGAGGGCCTAGATGAGGACTACAATGCCCTTGCTTGTTCATGAAGACCTCTAGGGAAATAGGAAAAAAGAAAAAGGAAAATAAAAGGAAAAAGGAAAAAATAAAGTAAAAAAGGAAAAGTTTTAGAAAAATTAAAAAATTACAAAATTGTTCACATAGACACTAGCAGTGTCGTGTCAAACAGCCAACGTCCATGTTAGCAACTGGTAGCCAAAATTAATCAAAAAGACTATATTGGTAAATCGTCAAAATGTGTGTGTGTGTGTGTGTGTGTGTGTGTGTGTGTGTATACATATGTATGTATGTATGTATGTATGTATGTATAAAGGTCAAAGGCTATATTAGTCGCCTTATAATAAGTTTAGAATTTTTTGAATAGTTATCCCAAGAATGAAAAGAAGAGGGGGTTAAAGAAATGTTGTTACCACTGGCCATGGTGGCTCCGCTGGATAAGGCCCTGCTGATCCTCAGCCCAGAGATGAGGGGTTCGAAACCGAGGGGAGGCGCTAGGTATCTTAAGCATGATGCCATGATGGTGGGTCCTGCCCTAACGTCACCGGGGGGTTTACAGTGCGGCTGTCGGCTGTAAGCTGGTTCCTTTTTCTTTTTTTTGATACCCAGGGAACCCCGTATAACCGGTAGCCGGCTGGTAAACCCTGAGGCGACGCTAGCGGAGGACACACCATCCATTCATCGTGCTTAAGATCCCATGCGTCTCGCGGGAGTCCTGGGTAGACATCATGGGAGCTCTTATCCAGCTAAGCCACCGCAGGCGATGGTTGCAAGCTGGTTCCTTCTGCATAAAAATAAAAAAATAAAAATGTTGTTACTGTTTGAATATATTAGAATACATGAAAATAATAATAATTATTGGAAATACAATGAAAAAGATTAGAAAATAAAATGAATTGTTTGAGCCATGTAAACATTATCCTTAAAAATAATTCCACTCCTCGAAATATGAAATTCGGTGTATAAGGCTCTAGTGGTTATTCTCCTAAGATACGACTGACATTTTTCTATACTCCACGTTAAATATTAAAAGGAAATAGAAACATCGTTATGTGAAAAATACGTAAGGAAAATAGGAATAAAGAAACAAGATATTCTGATTTTGAAATATCGATATCATTTTCCAATTATGTTCGAAGAAGCAATTTATAAGTGAAAGAAAAAGAGAGCTGGTAAGAAACAATTACAATAAATTTGTATTTAATGAAGAAGATGATCATTGTATAAACTGTTATAAAACTGTTATATAGTCGTTACATGATCGTTAAATAACCGTTATAAAACGTTACAAAACCATTTTATATTAATGACAGAAAAAATCATTACAAATTGATAACGGTGAAAACTACTACAAAAATTAATAGTTTTCAATATTTCAAAAAAATATCCGACAGTCACTCCATGCTTACTACTTCGGTTAAAGGCCTAGATTGTTAAAGGCCTAGATTGCTTACTTAACTAGGTTATTGGCAGATCTAGGGGTTTGAGATTTGAAGTTCATGTTATCAATAAAAATCCGACTCTTTTAATAACTCTTCAAATCGAAAGATCTTTTTTTGTTTGCAAATTCTCTAGATTGATGTAGTCAATATTCTTGTAGCCGACAATTCTTGCGTTTGTTCCTATGTCTTGGTGATTATTCACATCATTCCTCATAGATAGACAAAAATCCCGGTCTTTAACTTGCCGTTCCTATCTCTTGAGAGGCAATGATGATAAGATCTATATTGTTTTCATGGGCAATATAGATGAGCTTATTTGTCATTTATATTAATAAGCATTACCATCATGCACATGACATGATAGAATATGAAAATATCCAATTTTCTTACTATAATTCATCAAACAGTATTGAATATAATATAATTCATAAATTTCACAACCATCATATCCAGTATTGTCTTGCCTAGAAATCTAAACACTAAACATGGCAAATATATATTAATTGATCCGTACTTAGAGAAGGGATCAGGTGCCAAGTCCACGAGGATCAGTCAGGCCCTTGTTGAATGTGAAGATCGACAATGATCTACATAGAAATGCGTTCAGCCCCAATCAGTTCCCAATCTTGGCTATTCGACCTCGAGTCCTTTTGCGCCAGAAGTTATGAAGTCAATATTGGATTGTTTCGTCACTGGAGCAATCGATCAGCAGTTGCTATCGATCGGCTGTGGATCTATCTTGGAACTTGACAATTGATTAAACGATTAGCTCCAAAAATTAAGGGTGGGTACTGTGAAATAGCAAGTATAAACATCACAAAAGAAGTAAAGAAGAAGGAAGATCGCCTTAAACAAGGCATATGAGATTCTCTTAATTTAATAGAAGCATGCTCTTTCATCGGTGTGTACTTTATCCTATCGCACTACTGGAAGGCAAACATGGGATGAACAGTCCCCCTCAATCTGTATAGATCCCACACTAATTCAAAAACCTGACTCCTCCACAAATGAGTAAGCACAGAGAGAGAGAGAGAGAGAGAGAGAGAGAGTGAAGTGCCAAAACATTGAAAACTATTTCATCGGTTACCTTCAATGGCATCAGCGAAAATCTAACTAATCTGCAATAGTCCCGTATGACAAGGATGTACACTAAACCAGCGAAAATCCCTGCAACTCTACAACACATTGTCCTCGAGGAATAACAAGCCAGCTTTGCCGCCGCTCAAATTCACAAAAGAATCACTACCCCAACTTCCAGCAGATATTACGAGTGGCCTTATCCTGACACGACATTGCAACCCTTATCAAGAGAAATGGATTACTTTTACCTGCGAGCGCTAGTCTGCCTGCTCGATCCAAAAATAGTTTGCAATGCATCCCAAATCAGGAGATATGCTTGGAAGGAGAGTAATATCAAGAATAACAAGGAAAGCTATCATAACTCAGGGATTCACACAGTTCTGGCAATTCTGGGGCATCAAAAACCCCAATAAGAAAAGGGGCGAAGAAATTGACCTTTCACATCTCCTTTGAAAATTGCCTAATCATATGGTACAAAAAACATGTATGAGCCTAAATATACTTCAGACCAGATATGTATTGCTGTCTAGAAATTAGATACTGGGCTAAGGAGTACACTATACCTAACAAACCCAATATCTTAATCTTAAGCACGTCAGTTATCAAAATAGATGGCAGATTAAGAGGGGCCGCAAGTAATGGCATGGCATCGTTCTGCTTTCTGTAACTCCAAATAAACCGGTTGAAAAGAATGTGGCTGGGAAACGTAAGAACTAGGAGTGCCACATTCTTCACAGCAAAGAACCAATCTGGACCACCGATTTGTAGCCCCCAACCAGCATTCCCTTGCCAAACATCCTCCCATATGCTGAACAAGGCAGTCAAGACCAAGTATCCTGATATAACTACTGTGACTGGGAAATACCTTTGCTTGTCCCCGAATCCGGCGATGAAATCGGAATCTTGGTTGAGGAGGAGCAAAATAGGTGCCAGAAAGAAAATGGCACGGTTTGAGCCACCTGTGAGATTGACATTCAAAATTAAGCATATGGCAAAGCACATCACGGTGGCAACGTTCCCAACAGATGGCATCCAAGCTCCCTCAGCAGCCATTCTCTTGATAGTGAATGTTGGAGCATTAGATGCAAGTCGATGCTGCATGGACCTCATTCTAGGGGGAAAAGTACCGGAGCTACTTTGGCCAGATCGAGACTGTCTGATCCCACCCCTTTCAACAGCTTTCTCACGCATCAGTGAGGCCAATTCAAACTTTATCTCCAATGCTATGAGCATGAAGATTGCTGCATACAGACCAAGAAGAGATGTTCTCGCACCTTCGACAGCCAATAAAGTAGTCAATTTCTTGTCTTCCTCTTCCATTTCACCAATAACACCATCTCCAAGGATGTTTTTAATTCTCATCTGGCCCTCCAACAGATAAGTCACTGGGAAGAGAGCAACAAGTAGTGCAAATACCCATGGTAAGAGCTTGGTGCTTGAGGCAGATGGAAAATGGGTGAACACCACAAATACAGAAGTGCAAACCATAGTCACAACAATTAGGGCATGCAAGACAGCGGCTTGGAGGAAGTACTCTGCTGATATGTAGATGCCCAAAGCAATTCCCATGGCTATTGAGTAAAACGTTCTCAACTCAACAATGTATTTAATGGGTATGATGGATGTTACAGCAGCAAGAGTGAGCAAAATAGCTGCAATAAGCAACCATGATGGCCATGTGGGCTTTGATGCCACAAATCCATAAATTGAAATGTCATCAGCAGATTCACGGGCAGCTCTAATTAATTCAGATCGGTAAGTCAATGACAGAGGGATTGGGGCTGCATCAAGATAAACAGCAGACCAGTAGCCACAATGAGGACTAGGCATCTCTTAGCAGGCTGCAAGGCAAAAGGAAACAAAGATCAGTTTCAGTGAGGGAAGGGGGAAAAATTAAAAAAATGAAGGCAGAGGTCAACATAGATCACTCAAAAGGTATGGAAGTTTGAACAACACTCATGAATGGTACCAAACCAAAAGCACTCCACTTAAAGAAACATGCCAAAGAAACAGTTAGCCAGGAAAGAACATCCACACAGAATGAGCAAATTCCCCACTCCATGAGCACGACTCTTACCAGGACGTGCGAGAAGTGGAGAGCAACGATAGGCACACATGCCAATCCAGTCAACACAATACAGAAACCCAAAAGTAAACCATCAGATGGAGCTCTTCCATTCCACCATTGGAGGGCTTCAAAAATTGTTTCACGGCAAAACCATACTGATAGAGCAACTACTCCAGCATGTACATAACCTTGCCAAGCTTTCATTTTTGAAGCACTTCTGAACCTATCCCTGCAATGCATAAGGAAGTTCCCAACAGGATTAATAATATAATCTTAGTGAAGATGATAGACACCTGAAATATGCTCAGACGAAAAACTAAGCTCAGTACTTGTATAGAAGCAGAGGAGGAGATATTGCCAGCAGCAGGACAGCTGAAGACCACACGACGGATTTTGATGCAATGACCAGCATGGCTAGCTTTGAAGAGTACAAGCAAGTCAATACCCAAACTGCCTTTGGTCCTATACGATGATCCGCAGACAGTTTTCTCACCAAAGCCAAACCCAGAAAAGTCGTGAATATTACCATATAGCTTGGATACATCACATCTTCCTCAAACCCATAATAGTATATGCTAGAATAACTGAAAAACCGATTCTCAATGTAGGATAGAAGCAGCGCGTGACTGATTAAGCCAACCTCAATCAGAAAATGCAGTTTCGATGGCAGCAGAGTTAATCCAGGAACCGTCAAAGCCAGAATAACACTTCCCATAATGAGTTTACAAAAGGATTTCAATGACATGCCTGCCATCCAGATATTCAGGTCCCAGAAATTATGCATGACAAACCATGCAACCATCAAGCTTCCAAGCACCACAAATGCAAAGTACGACGGGAGGCTCTTCTTAGTAAAAAATCGAGCAAAATAGAAGCCTGCGATTGATGGCAATGGAAGAAACTGCAAGATCAAAAGTTAAAAATAATAAATTGTTGTATCCATGGTTGATTGTAAATGCCATGTGAAACTCCCTATAGATTAATTTAACCAAGCAATGAAAAGTCAAACTGCAACCTGCTAGTCAATGTTCATATATCAAATCAAGGCTTGCAGATTGCAAGAGCTCACTGTTTATTTTCTCAAGGAATTGCTAATATCAAATAAGACTTGCCAAGCGTTCTTAAGGCACTAAGAAATCTAATGCTTGAGGCGCTAAGTGTCCAAGGCACTTGCCAGAGCAAGGGGAGGCTCTGAGTTAAAAGCTTAGGATTCATGTGTTAGCAAACTAGTTCATTTCATTACATAAGAGAAATAGAATTCAATTGTATCCTAATTTGGGACTATGCTCCGGAATACCATTGGGGCTTTTAAGTCGAAAAGTTCCTCTACATATTCCGACCTTTTTGGGGCCTATAGTCAAGAAAAGAACAGATCGTAGGCCACACTGCCAAGACAAGCCAACACTAAGATAGAACAAAGAAGCTGCATGATCTTTTAACTCTACCCAATGACATCAACCTGCTCAGTTTGCCTCCATGGCATTTTTCCAGACAATTCTAATTGGTGGCATTCATCTCTCTCTCGCACCCCCTTTTTCTTTCTCTCTCTCTCTCTCTCTCTCTCTCATATGGAACTACACCATTAACTCCTAAACCACCAGTCAAAAGAAAGGCACGAGCGAACCAAAATTAGAACATTGCCAGCTCTGCCAGCCACCCTCAGCAGCATATGAAATGTAAGTTTCACAGCTGCCACCACATATCAAATGCCAGCATAAAACAACAACGCAAACCCAATGTTGCCCTTAGAAAAGAAAAAAACCGTCTGCAGTGGAATTCCACATAACATCAGTATAATTGCTAATTTCATAAGTTGGCACCCGACAATTCCATCTTAGCAGCTATTCTTGTCCATTTAAACCTGCTTTGCATGTAGCAGGAAGATATATAAAAATAATTTTAGGAGCAAATAGTAAACGATCTCTAGTTATTGTGAATAATCATATATTACAGTTTAGGAGTCAGTTGAAACAATTGGATGTAGTGACATGATTCCAAATTGAAGAGGAAGCAGCTACAATGAGGTTGTGCAATTTTTACCATTAGATCATCTGTAAATGAAAGTAGCATGAATGATGCAACGGCCAATATGTTGCACTACATCAGTGATGTCATACGTTCCATAGTGGCAATCGCAAAGAGGGACAAGGCACAGGGAAAATGGTCATCAGTCCTGGAAATGGGATTGTGGGAAAGGATTTTTCCAGCAAAAACTGAGTTTCATGTTTCCCACAATGAAATTAATGTTGCTGATTTAGTGGAGAAAAATTATACTACTAAAGGTTCATGTTTTGACAAGCTAACTAACATGTCACTAAATAGTTGACTCGTACTAATAGCCATAGCTAAATCATCCAATAAAGTATAAACTATTTGGCATAATACCTAAGCGATAGAACAATCACTACCTTTTCCAATCATGCACCTATATCCTACCAAAATGTCACAAAAGAGAGAAGTCTGAATCTTTGTGCTAACGAAATTTTACTGAATGTAATAATACACTTCAAAAGAAAAATGAAAACTTGCAAACATAGAGCAAACTTGTCTTTCAGTGGCACTGAAGTCATCTGCTTTTTCCCTTTACCTCCAGTTACTTGTTTAACACTTGACAGGACTCTTGAAGCAATACTATGACGATACTAATTCAATTTCCACAAATGATACATATTTGACATATGTTTAAACTTCAAATCTAAACAATGCAAGGTAATTAAAATGCATACCATTGTAGGAAATCCCACAACTATTGCACCAGCAGCACTGACGATTACAGCCAAAGCAGTGAAAGCCACTGAGCTGAAAGCATCTGAAACCATACCGAGAGCACCAGCACCAGCACCAGCAGCCCCTCCAAGCATAGTAATTGTCACGAGAAGATAATTGAATGGAGGAGGAACCTGAATGTACTTCGCGAAAGAGTGAAAAACAACTCTTATTTCCAAACAGATCACAACCACCACCAGCGATATTGCGCCATTCACCACGCGAATACTCTGCAGCTGATGGGCATTCTTCGTCACCCACCAAAGTGCACCCCTCGTCGAGGCATACAGTTGAAACAGAAAAGGGATAAAGAAAAGCAGGAACAGATCGGAAATTGCAGCAGCTGACGAGAGAATCACAGAGTAATGCGATGCAACGTGAAAGAGGAAAGGGAAAAAGACCAAATTCAGCGTGTGAATGCAACTCTCGAGCGGCCCGAGGATCAAATTATCATCTGGAACCTCTCCACCGTGATACTTCACCTCCTGTTTAGCTTTAAAAGACGATACTCGAGGGATCGAGTAAAGCCAATAGAAAACGCAATTGAATGCCATCAGATAATACGCGGCATTGTTCATCCCGACCGCAGAGATCGTCGCCCAAGTGAAGAGCGCCGAGGCCGCGATGGGCACGCAAGTGAAGAGAAGCCGCTCGAGCGCGAGCACGATCGAAGGATTCTCGATTTGAATCCACTTGAACTGAAGCGACGCCCACACACCGATCAGAAAGTTCGTCTCGGCGCAGAGGAACGCCGCGAGGAGCGCGAGGGGCAACGAATTGAACGTCGAGATCAGCGAGGAGCTGAAGAAGAAGGCGATCTGAGCCGCGAGGAGGGAGAACCAGACGCCGAAGAAGGAGCCGGCCTTGAAGCTGAGGGAATCAAGGATGTAGGCGACCATCAGGCCGAGGGTGAGGGTGGCGACCACCGGCGTGCCGCCGAGGTCGAGGAGGAAGGCGGCGCAGGGGACGAGGGCGACGGCGACGCGGGCGTTGTGGGAGAAGGCGGAGGGGGCGAAGCGGGACGACGATTTCGCCGATCGGGGCCCCCGCCGGAGAAATCGCCGGAGCCGGTGCCGGAGCCGTGGGGGGCGGGGGAGTAGGTCGGCGATCCGTTGCCGTAGGCGGAGGGGGAGGAGGAGGAGGAGAAGGTCGGCGCGCTGACGGAGGAGGAGATGTACGGTCGGAAGGACCGCGGCTGGAGCTCCGGCGGCATCATCTTCGCCGGCGGCCGCGGCGGCGGCGACGAACGGTTTAGAGAGAGAGAGAGAGAGAGAGGGTTTTCGGTGATTTCTTGGGGAGCTGGTCTGGTCTTCTCTCTCGAGTGGGAGTGACGCGAATCGGAGGAGACGACGTGCGCGACCCTGGAGACGGGCGGTGACGTGTCCGGGCCGATCCTGGCCGTCCGATTGTTGGGGGCCCTGGCGGATCGATCACCGTTCACGAGTTTTTGCAATGCAGCGAGTTGACTCATTGACGCGCTGAGCCAACGCGAGGGACCCGCGAGTTCCGCGCGTGACGTAGGGCCGGGCCGGTTCCCCATGGGCCGATTGGGCCCAAATAGAGTGGGTCCGGCCCATGATATCATGAGAACGGATCGCCGTCGTCCTTTTTTTTTGGGCCGGCCATTGGCAAGAGCTTTTCAGATTATCCTCAGTCATAATCCCACAAACTGTAAATTGGATATCTTGAGGTTGCTCCGACCCCGGTCGGAAGCACCCGGTGTCGATTCGAAGTAATACACACAAAGTTGTCCAACATGGGTTGCCGCGCAAAATGCCCGGACCGGAATTTAGTCCGGCCATCTGGTCGGCACAAGCCCATAAGAGAATATGCAGTACAGTACTTAACAAAATACACCTAAGCACACAAAGCACCCACGCTTACATTACATGAAACCTTTCTAACACAAAAATCCTGCAAAGCGGCGCTGTTGAAGAGCTCGCAGTGGTGATTCTTCAGCTCTAAGGATTAAAGAAATCATTGGCCTGTACCAAACATAGTGATCATTAGTTTAATCAGGAATTAGCAAGTGATTAATTTGTTTCGCCAATTAATCGGACCGTCAGTGTATACCACGAGTAACGACGCACGCCTTACCTGGTTGTCGCCATACACATAGGGTTGCGGAGCGTAGGAGTAATGCGAGTAGTAGTTTGGATGGTTGTCGTCGACCAGCTCTATTTGGGAGAGTGATTCCAGGGTTGCTTGATAGGACGACTGATGCGGGAACGAAAAATTCCGTGTTAAAAAGACTCTCGGATTACTTCGGAATTAAACGGCTAGTGCTCAGTGCATGAAACATTATTTTGATCAAAAGAAGGTTTGGTCCTTTGGATTACTTACCTCTTGGTCTGTGTCTTCTGTTGACTCATGTTGAGCAACAACTGGAGTATCATCAGTTACACTTGACTCTCCTCCTTCGAAGCTTGGGGAAATATCAAAGCTTTCTCCCGGTTTCCGCTTTAAGCGACAAAGGACATAAGGTATCTGTAAAATATATATATATAGAGAGAGAGATTTTAATATACCAATGATTAGAGTCAGTATAATGTGAGAGTGGTCAAAACGACAAATAATAATGATGATGACAAGATGCAATGATGTAATTGGCTTATCATTTTCTTTCCACAATTCAATAGTACGAGCATAAAGTCAGGCCCTTGAAATACCATGCAGATCTGATGGACCTGTTAAATTCAAGTTTTTAATTTGTGCAAGGTGCCCTTTATCCTAATTCAGAGTAGTTTGTACGTACGTTGTGGAGTCTGAATAAGTGACCCCTACTTCTTAAATCGAAAATCCCAACACCACAATCAATTATGCCAACTTTAAAAGGTCAATTGGCTCATCTCATTGAAAGCTGTCGATATTATAATATAGTTCAAAAGAACATCATCCTACATACTTTAGCCTAGCTTAGCGCAATGCTGATTCACTTCTCACTAATTTAGTTTGCAAATGAAAAAATAGAAGAGAAATCTTAGATAGATCAATTGGAGAACCTGGAGGGTCGAAGAGTATCCATCGAGAAGTTTATGATTCAGGTGATATTCGTGCAAGATCCATCCAGTCTTGACACGATTTTTGTAAAAGGTTAGAATCCTTTTGCTGCCTATTAGAACCCTCGTGTTTCGAGTTTTTATTTCATCCCTTTGGCTTGTGATCTTCCAATTACCGCTACTTGTCTTCCTTTTGATGCGCTCGTTGTTCTGGGCTAAGTACGGAGAAGGGCACAAGAAGTACCAGTCCCACCCATCCGATGGAACATTCGATATTTCTGCACCCATTCATGCCAACAAAAAATTAGGACAACTTATCAAAACACCATAATTGCAAATAGTGTAAGTAACGACTTTTCTATGCGTAATCACTATTACAACGTCACGAATAAGTACTACAACACATGCCTAAGTAAAAGGGAAACGAGAAGGCGAATGAAACTCGCCTTGATGCACTCTCGGTAAATCCCAAGGATCCCATGCATAGAAATCCTCTAGCTCAGGGACGATGCAATGGTCGGTGTATCCCAGCACCTTTCTCATCAAGTGATCATTGATGAGTTCTTCATCCGTCGGAGAAAATCTGTATCCCACCTGAAATTGCTCCATGTCAGAGAGAGCGGAGTTTGGCTAATTTGACTTAGGCAAGTGATGTGTTTGAAACTTGAGTTGAAGTTGAGCGTCCGAGTAATTCTTTTGAGTTCATAATCAATTTATAATCGGACTCGACATCGACTCAAAGCTTCTGCTTTTTGCTGCTTGTTGGTCTTCCCCTTGTGCCGGAAGCCTCCTTTTCCCCCAAGCCCTTGTTTCCCAAGGGGAAGCTGACTGCAATTTTTTTTCCATCTTCTAAGAAGAGGATTACACCCTGAAGAAGCTACTGGTGAAATTTCCATTCTATCTTCCCTGGGAAGGTTCCCCAAGTTCTCGGGACCGCTTTTTTTGCTAAAACAAGTAGAGCTCTGTATTTGCACAGATTGAGCTAAAAGCATGACAACCCAATGACCAAAGATCTAAGAATTTGAAGCTAGATGTGCGATCAATAGGTGGGGCCTAGATAGACCGAGTGGAGTACCGAGCTTACCTAGTCTAAAAGTACCTGTTCAAGTGCCACCCGTATTTGAAAAATATTTTAAATTTTCTTCACGGAAGATCGGGCACAGGCGGGTTTAACTTGAAAATGGGGCTAATTGCCCTAGCCATCTGAAGCGGTGCTTCAAGCCCTAGACAGGGTTACCTTGCCACTAGGTCCATGATTAGGTCAAATCCAAGCTCCTACACATACGTAACGAGGGACCCAAGAGATAGTGGTGGCGCCATTTCCCTAGGTCCAAACACATTTTTAATTTTTCAAAGTATCAATTTTTCAAGAAGAATTGTACATGCTATTTAATGAATAATCTCCGTCTTGCCTTACTCTAATCTCAATTTCTCGATCCGCTGTTGCATCACCGTATGTTTAAAAAATCCTAAAGAAGGTGGTCCTCATAATGGTAAACTCAAGACTTTGCAACTTAACTTACAAGTCACATAGGAGTTAATGGTAACTTTTTGTTAAAGTTTTCATTACGTTCAATTATTTTTACCTTTATGGAAATAACAAGTTTGACGAGCAAATTTTTGAAAATAGTGAAGAAAAATTGACTATACTTCTGTCCGGTAATCTCATCTCACCGCTCACATCGATCTCGCGTGATCAATGAAAACGGAGCAAGATACATTTCTATCTAATTATTTAAGAGATCATTACAAGACTGTGTTTGCCAGAAAGATTCAACATTGAACTAAGATCCCCGTATGCTTACGTTTTCATGTTGGATGCATGATTTTGTTTAAGTTATGACAAAAGAACATCCGAATTTATTTGAAGTGACTTTCGTCTCGTTGACACCTAAATTTTGGCGATCTATTCATTGATTTTTTACATAAAAATTGGGGATTAATTTTAACTCCTAAAAAAATGCATCAAAACAAATAAAATGAAAAAAAAAAGGAAAAAATGGAAAATTGATTTGATTGATTATGCATGGAAATTTGAAATTTCGATGAATATTCAGATTTTGATAAATGTAGAAACAATTGAAAAATCAGGTGAATAAATGGCAAAGATTTCAATAAAATGGAAGGAATCAAGCAAAATCGAGCTGATTGCAAAATCACCCTCCAATTTGCAGATTTGATTTAATGTAATAGAAGATGGAAACTCGAAAGTTGTCATGGAAAGTGGCTGTCTGGAAATCATTATAAAAGAGAGACATAATTTTCGTGCAGAGGGGAGTGAATTCGAAAAGTCGAGAAAGAAATTCGTGCAAAAGGAAAAAGCAAGCGTGAGAGAAAAGGGGAAGAAGGTGAGAGAGACAAAAAAAGAAAAAAAAAAAAGGCCTTCATCCATTCAAAGTTTCAAACAAGGTCAGCAAAAGGGACAGAAGGTACAGCAAAAGACGTGAGGAGAGAGAGAGAGAAACAAAAAAGAAAAAAGAAAAAAAGAGTTCCTGTTCATCTTCCTCCTTGAGACCGCCCCCCGTCTGCTGCCCGAATCGCCGGTCACCACTGCCCCTTGCGCCCCTGCGCCGCCGCGTCCACTCGTCGATCACTGTCACTGCTGCTCACGATCCAGTGCCTCCGTTTGCAATCGCTTGGCGCCCATCCGCCTCTCCTGCTGTGCTACCGCCGAGACCCCCCTGCTGCTAAGTTTCTTCCCTCACCGCGCCACCGCCGCTCGCTGCGCCATCCCTGCTCCACCGACGACCCCGACTCCTCTGTTGGTTGTATGCCCTAAAGCTATTATGTAATAGTTACATATTAGGGATTTCAGTTGTATTTTCATTATTATTTAATTAATGGCAATGACGTATTCATTCATTTGTTCAATTATTTTATATTTATGAATGATTTCATAAGATCAGTTGCAACTAGACCTATTCTTGAGACGTCAAGAATATATGTGACGAGTTCATAGTTAGACTGAATCTTTAAATCGTTCCCGGTCGATGAATTATTGAGTGGATATTAATAATCCTGTTGAGACCGGTGTGTTCTTAACTTCACCATTAAGTATTGGATACTTAAAGGAATGATGAGTCACGTGTCATTGGGTATTAAGATGCATGAGTTAGAACACATGTGTTTGTATTAGACAAGTTCACTGAACGCGACGCATATGGAACGATTAGCAACATGGAAGCTTTTAGCGTCGTCATTGTCTAATTGTTCATGCTTTGGTCTTGTGTAAATAATCCTTAGATCTGAGGTACAGTGTTAACTTGTGTGTCGAATAACTATGGTTCACGGGTGTACGTAATACCGGGTCATTGATCCGTCTTTATACCCGATGGTCATAGTTTGTTCATATACGAAGTTACACGTGTGCGCAATATGAAATTTGTCTCCTTGTTAAATGCAATGTATAAAAATGATGTCCTATGCGATCTAATTATAACACTGCATGAAATCCTCGGCTGGGGTTGTAACCAAGAATAAATTGTTTATGTCTCGAATAAAATGCATGTCAATTAAATTTGTGCATATGATCGAATTAATGACTTGACAAATATTCCATGGTCTTTGTTTGATCGGGATATAGTAGGACAAAATGATTGAATTACACTGTAGCCAAAGCTGACAGGTTCATTATGTTCTTAAAGCATTCACACTATCTGGGTAGCCATGACATATTGCTAGATGTCAATCATGGCTTGTAGGACCCAAAGATTAATCGGGACAATTAATTCTTTTGGGAGTACTAATGTGTTAGTACAAGTCTTACTACCAGTTTAATGATGAACTTAGGGATGTCACACACCATAAACAATTATGATAACGTGGAACAAGAGAGAAATATAATTGCAAATGTGTTTGCAATTACTACAATCAAATTGAATCGATTTGAAATTAAATTAAATGAGATTTAATTTAATTTGTATTATAGTCACGAGCCTATTTGCATATGATGCACATACATGCCCAAAGTTGATACATGTTAATGTACCCTAATTGCATATATAAAAATTATGCTCTTTTTATTTTAAAGGGGATTGATTAATTAATTAATTAATTATTTAATTAATTAATCAATATATAATTTTTAATTTGAAGCTTCATGCGCGAGCGGGAGCATCGTGCATGAACGGTTTGACCGTTTCATGCACGAAGACCGTTCATGCACGATCGTGCTTCGACAGATGGGGATCAGCAGCGGTTGCTGATCCCGTGAAAAACCGTCCAAGAAATGCCGTAAAGGGGTTGAAAAAATAGAACGAAGAGGATGGGTGCTCGGTATTGAAAAACAGAGAAAAGTGTGCGTGTGTTTGTGTGTTGTCTTCGAGACACAAGAAAGGAAAAGTTTTTCTCTCATCTAGGCCGTGACTATAATACATCAAAGATATGGTGGATTGTCTCCACGAGATTGCTAGCACGATCAAAGTGGTGATTATTCGAAAGTTCTCTTTTCTATTCGACGTCCATTGTTGGTGTGTCTGAACTAGAGGTCCGACGCTTGTAGGACTCGAACTGTAGAACATCCGAACCGACTTGTTTAAAGCGCGCTTCGAGAGATAATTCGTTTAACTCTCTTTTACATTTAGATTTTTGATTAAAACACACGAACAATGCCTTCGGAGAATCATGTAAAATATATCATCTTTATTTCCGCTGCGTACTTTTGTTAAAATTTACCTATACATGATTCATGAAACCCCAACATCCCCCACGCCGACTATCGCGCCCGTTTGCTGCACTCCCTCAACGCTCCGTCACCGCCGATGCTCGCCTCTGCTTGCGCCACTGTCGGAGCTCCCTTTACCCGCAAGCTTGCTCTGCCTCGTGTGCGACCTCTGCCCAACGCCACAGGAGCTTGCATCGCTCCTTTGCTGCCCTGCCGGACGCCGCGTTACCGCTCCACCAGCCCGACGAAGCCACTGCCGTACCGATCCGCAACGACGTTGCTTCCCCTGCTCTGTTTGTGATCTGCCCGCGACGCCGAGCTGCTTTGTTCTGCTATGCCTCATCCACGCCTCCACCATCGCTGCTCCGCTCGCCATTCGCCACCCCTGCCTGCGCCTCTGTCTAACGATCGCGCCAACACCGGCCTGCAATTCGACGCCCACGACCAGCCTCCGCCTCTGTCCTCGGCGACCACTCGACGCCGCACCTCCGTTCTAACACGGCCCGCGCCGTCACCGTCGCCGCTTGCCAATTCACCTGACCTCCACCGGTCGCCCGCTCCCGACACCACACCAGACACCACGGCTCTGCCGATCCCCTTGCCAGAGCACCCACGCCAGCCACCCTCACTCCGGTAGCGTCATTGTCCCTACTGCATTCCCCCTTTAGGTGGCTTTTGTTATTTGTATTTTTTTATTTATTTTATGCTATTTTAGTTTATTTTTTATTTTTTAAGTTTCAATATTATTGTACGGGAATGTGATTTTCATTTTATGCATATTCGACATTATCTGCGGGGATTTTGTTCAAATTATTGTAATTATTAATTTGATCCGTAAGACATCGGATTATTTTTTTAATTACATTAATTTTTGGCCATTTTGATAGTATTTTAATTGTTAAATTATTATAATTATTAATTTGATCCGTGAGACTTCGGATCGGATTTTTAATTATTTTGAACCTTTTTATGTGTCGTGATGTTCATGGTTAGAGTAATCGTTAATTTAACCTGTGAGACAACATGTTATTTTTTCGATTATTTTAAATTTTTATTTGTTGAATATCTTGATTGTGTAGATGTAAGGTTTATTCGATAATTACTTGTTTTGGAAAAACACTAAAAAATATAAAAGTAAAAAAAAAAAAATCAAAATCTTGCATTAGAGCATGTAGGTTTAGTAAATTAGGATTGCATTTGTAGGATTGCATTTTCAGATAGATAATTTTTGTAATAAATTAGAATTAATTTTTTTATAGACAAACTTTTTAAATAATGTTTGCACATTTTAATAATTTCATTTTTAAAAAAAAATAGTTTTCTAAGATAGGATAGGGTTTAAATCAAATTAATCCCTAAAATAAATTAGAAAATTATTCATTTTAGATAGTTTAATTAGGGTTTTCATTAATTCCAAATTTTAATAAAAAAAATATAAAAATATTAGGTGCATGTTAATTAATTTGCATAATAGGATCATTTAACTAGAATTTGTTTATTAGTAAAATCAGGTCATGTAGTTAAAATGCATGTTTTATAAAAAAAATTCTAATTTCAAGAAACCCCAAAAAATGATTGCTTGCTTTGTGTGGTGCAATTTATTTATTTATTTTATTTATTGAATTTTTAATAATGGTCCCGACATTAGAGAAATCTAATGTAATCAAGTTCCTGTACCTTTGGTATCTGGTTCGTAGGAGTAAAATAATTTTCAAATTATTTTACTTAGGTGTCTAATCGACCTACCACAAACTGATTAGTAGAGACTCCTAGATAAAATTCATTTGCATGTTAAATATTTGAACCTTAAGTCGCGGTGGTATGGAGGCTTTGAGGAGGCGAAATTTAAGTTAAAGACTTAGTAGCCCATTAACCTAGTTTTAGGTGATGCACCAGAAATTTAGATCGCGACAGTCTCTTGTTCTTCTTTTAAACTTTTATGTCTCTTACGATTTGATGGGAAAATCAACAAATAATTGGGATAATTGCATTATAAATCCTAAAACTTGTCACAAAAATACAATTGAGTCCTAAAACTTTCAAAAAGTACAATTAAATCATAAAACTTAACACAAAAGTGCAATTGAGTCATAAACCTTTAAAAAGTGTAACTAAATTCGAAAACTTATCAAGCTGGTTCGATTAAGTCCTTTCATTGATTGCCTTTTTTGAAAATTTTAGAATTCGATTGTATTTTCATAACAAGTTTTACGATTTAATTATATTTTTTGAAAGGTTTATGATTCAATTGTATTTTTATAACAAGTTTTACGATTTAATTATATTTTTGAAAGGTTTATGATTCAATTGTATTTTCATAACAAGTTTTAAGATTTTATTGTACATTTCAAAAATTTTATGACACAATTGTATTATTACGATAGGTTTTAGGGCTTTTATTGCACTTATCCCTAAATAATTTGTTGAAATGCTTTTTAAATCCTTGTGCTTTTGAGCATATTCTAATTCGCTTCGTTTCGATAAAAATGGTCCCTCTTGCCTTACATTGTAACAATATAAGAGCTTTCCCGCTAAATTAAGTCATAAAACTTATCATTGATGGGAATCGAGACAAGCCTAGGCTCAACGTAGCAAGCAAGATCACGGCACAACACGATTCGTAGCCAACTGTTCGGCTTGAGTCTTTCCCAAGCTCGACTCAATTGGATCTTAAATCCACGTGTTTGTAATAAGGATCTCATGTTACCAGATACAGTGACGTTATAGCCTGCGATTGCGTCGTTTGCTTCTCCGGGTATGCCCATATAGAAGCTCAATCAACGGCTCGATCGGTTCTGATCAAACCCATTCCGGGAAAAGAACTCTCGTTCTTACTGATTCATCGCCATTTGCCGAGCAATGGCAATGAGATACGAATTTCTTCGTCGTCGAGAGACCAACCAAAATAAAAAAAAATTCCGTTGCCATCGATCCCCCTCGTTGAGCCGAAATATAGATTTCCGTCGCGTCAGAGCAGACCAAAGCAAGACCATAAGGGACGAGACATTGGTTTCATCATGTTTGCGGGGAAGCAAATGCGACTGAACTTGCATTTCATCGCTGTTACTCAATGCAATGGCAGCGAAATCGAAAGTTTTCGAAACAATTACCTCGAATTTGATTAGACCAGAAGCTCATCAGACATGGCGAAACTAATTTTTGCGGTCGTTCTCCAACCGAGCGTGCCAAAGTTTAAAGCGTCATCTCATTAGAGCAGACCAGATTTAATTTTCACTGCACTTGGTCGTGATCACATTCGCGACGAAAATCCACTTTCGTCGCGGACTGTTTTCTGTCGCCTTTCTTTTAATCTGACCTTGCGGCGGCGGCGGCGGCGGCGAGCAGTTTAGATAGAGAGAGAGAGAGAGAGAGAGAGAGAGAGAGAGAGAGGGTTTTCGGTGATTTTTTGGGGAGCTGGTCTGGTCTTCTCGAGTGGGAGTGACGCGAATCGGAGGAGACGATGTGCGCGACCCCGGAGACGGGCGGTGACGTGTCCGGGCCGATCCTGGCCGTCCGATCGTTGGGGCCCTCCTGGCGGATCGATCACTGTTCGCGAGTTTTTGCAATGCAGCGAGTTGACTCATTGACGCGCTGAGCCAACGCGAGGACCCGCGCGTTCCGCGCGTTACGTAGGGCCGGGCCGGTTCCCCATGGGCCCGATTGGGCCCAAATATAGTGGGTCCGGCCCATGATATCATGAGAACGGATCGCCGTCGTCCTTTTTTTTTGGGCCGGCCATTGGCAAGAGCTTTTCAGATTATCCTCAGTCATAATCCCACAAACTGTAAATTGGATATCTTGAGGTTGCTCCGACCCCGGTCGGAAGCACCCGGTGTCGATTCGAAGTAATACACACAAAGTTGTCCAACATGGGTTGCCGCGCAAAATGCCCGGACCGGAATTTAGTCCGGCCATCTGGTCGGCACAAGCCCATAAGAGAATATGCAGTACAGTACTTAACAAAATACACCTAAGCACACAAAGCACCCACGCTTACATTACATGAAACCTTTCTAACACAAAAATCCTGCAAAGCGGCGCTGTTGAAGAGCTCGCAGTGGTGATTCTTCAGCTCTAAGGATTAAAGAAATCATTGGCCTGTACCAAACATAGTGATCATTAGTTTAATCGGGAATTAGCAAGTGATTAATTTGTTTCGCCAATTAATCGGACCGTCGTGTATACCACGAGTAACGACGCACGCCTTACCTGGTTGTCGCCATACACATAGGGTTGCGGAGCGTAGGAGTAATGCGAGTAGTAGTTTGGATGGTTGTCGTCGACCAGCTCTATTTGGGAGAGTGATTCCAGGGTTGCTTGATAGGACGGCTGGTGCGGGAACGAAAAATTCCGTGTTAAAAAGACTCTCGGATTACTTCGGAATTAAACGGCTAGTGCTCAGTGCATGAAACATTATTTTGATCAAAAGAAGGTTTGGTCCTTTGGATTACTTACCTCTTGGTCTGTGTCTTCTGTTGACTCATGTTGAGCAACAACTGGAGTATCATCAGTTACACTTGACTCTCCTCCTTCGAAGCTTGGGGAAATATCAAAGCTTTCTCCCGGTTTCCGCTTTAAGCGACAAAGGACATAAGGTATCTGTAAAATATATATATATAGAGAGAGAGATTTTAATATACCAATGATTAGAGTCAGTATAATGTGAGAGTGGTCAAAACGACAAATAATAATGATGATGACAAGATGCAATGATGTAATTGGCTTATCATTTTCTTTCCACAATTCAATAGTACGAGCATAAAGTCAGGCCCTTGAAATACCATGCAGATCTGATGGACCTGTTAAATTCAAGTTTTTAATTTGTGCAAGGTGCCCTTTATCCTAATTCAGAGTAGTTTGTACGTACGTTGTGGAGTCTGAATAAGTGACCCCTACTTCTTAAATCGAAAATCCCAACACCACAATCAATTATGCCAACTTTAAAAGGTCAATTGGCTCATCTCATTGAAAGCTGTCGATATTATAATATAGTTCAAAAGAACATCATCCTACATACTTTAGCCTAGCTTAGCGCAATGCTGATTCACTTCTCACTAATTTAGTTTGCAAATGAAAAAATAGAAGAGAAATCTTAGATAGATCAATTGGAGAACCTGGAGGGTCGAAGAGTATCCATCGAGAAGTTTATGATTCAGGTGATATTCGTGCAAGATCCATCCAGTCTTGACACGATTTTTGTAAAAGGTTAGAATCCTTTTGCTGCCTATTAGAACCCTCGTGTTTCGAGTTTTTATTTCATCCCTTTGGCTTGTGATCTTCCAATTACCGCTACTTGTCTTCCTTTTGATGCGCTCGTTGTTCTGGGCTAAGTACGGAGAAGGGCACAAGAAGTACCAGTCCCACCCATCCGATGGAACATTCGATATTTCTGCCCCCATTCATGGCAACAAAAAATTAGGACAACTTATCAAAACACCATAATTGCAAATAGTGTAAGTAACGACTTTTCTATGCGTAATCACTATTACAACGTCACAAATAAGTACTACAACACATGCCTAAGTAAAAGGGGAACGAGAAGGCGAATGAAACTCGCCTTGATGCACTCTCGGTAAATCCCAAGGATCCCATGCATAGAAATCCTCTAGCTCAGGGACGATGCAATGGTCGGTGTATCCCAGCACCTTTCTCATCAAGTGATCATTGATGAGTTCTTCATCCGTCGGAGAAAATCTGTATCCCACCTGAAATTGCTCCATGTCAGAGAGAGCGGAGTTTGGCTAATTTGACTTAGGCAAGTGGTGTGTTTGAAACTTGAGTTGAACTTGAGCGGCCGAGTAATTCTTTTGAGTTCATAATCAATTTATAATCGGACTCGACATTGACTCAAAGCTTCTGCTTTTTGCTGCTTTGAGGGTCTTCCCCTTGTGCCGGAAGCCTCCTTTTCCCCCAAGCCCTTGTTTCCCAAGGGGAAGCTGATTGCAATTTTTTCCATCTTCTAAGAAGAGGATTCCACCCTGAAGAAGCTACTGGTGAAATTTCCATTCTATCTTCCCTGGGAAGGTGCCCCAAGTTCTCGGGACCGCTTTTTTTGCTAAAACAAGTAGAGCTCTGTATTTGAACAGATTGAGCTAAAAGCGTGACAACCCAATGACCAAAGGTCTAAGAATTGTATATGCTGTTTAATGAATAATCTCCGTCTTCCCTTATATCTCAATTTCTCGATCTGCTGTTGCATCACTGTATGTTTGAAAAGTCCTGAAGAAGGTGGTCCTCGTAATGGTAAACTCAAGACTTTGCAACTTAACTTACAAGTCACATGGGAGTTAACGGTAACTTTTTGTTAAAGTTTTCATTACGTTCAATTATTTTCATACCTTTATGGAGGAAACAAGTTTGACCAGCAAATTTTAGAGAATAGTGAAGAAAAATTGACTATACTTCTATCTGGTGATCTCATCTCACCGCTCACATCGGTCTCGCGTGACAAATGAAAACATAGCAACATACATTTCTATCTAATTATTTAAGAGACCATTACAAGGTTCAACATTGAACTAAGATCCTTGTATGCTTACGTTTCATGTTGAATGCATGATTTTGTTTAAGTTATGACAAAAGAACATCCAAATTTGTTTGAAGTGACTTTTGTCTCTTGTTCTTCTTTTAAATTTTCGTGTCCCTTTCGATTTGATGGGAAAATCAGTAAATAATTGTGATAAATACATTAGAAATCTTAAAACTTATCACAAAAATACAATCGAATTTTAAAACTTTCAAAAAGTGCAATTAAATCATAAAATTTATCACAAAAGTGCAATTAGATCCTAAAAATTTTAAAAAGTGTAATTAAATTCGAAAACTTATCAAGTTGGTTCAATTAAATCATTCTATTGATTGCATTTTTCGAAAATTTTAGAATTCAATTGGATCTTCATAACAAGTTTTATGATTAAATTGTATTTTTGAAAGGTTTATGATTCAATTATATTTTCATGACAAGTTTTAGAATTTCATTGTACTTTTAAAATAAATTATGACTCAATTTTATTATCACGATAAGTTTTAGGACTTTTATTGTACTTATCCTTAAATAATTTGATGAAATGCTTTTTAAGTGCTTGTGTTTTTTAGCATATTCTAATTCGCTTCCTTTCGATAAAAATGGTCCCACTTGCCTTATATTGTAACAATATAAGAGCTCACCCGCCAGATTAAGTCCTAAAACTTATTGTTGATGGGAATCTTGACGAGCCTAGGCTCAGCGTAGCAAGCAAGATCACGGCACAACACGATTCGAAGCCAACCCTTCGGCTCGAGTCTTTCCCAAGCTCGACTCGATTGGATCTTAAATCCACGTGTTTGTAATAAGGATCTCATGTTACCAGATACAGTGACGTTATAGCTTGCGATTGCGTTGTCTGCCTCTCCGGGTATGCCCATATAGAAGCTCAATGCAACGGCTCGATCGGTTCTGATCAAACCCATTCCAGGTAAAGAACTCTCGTTCTTACTGATTCATCGCCATTCGCCAAGCAATGGCGATGACATACGGATTTCATCGTCGTTGAGAGACCAACCGAAATCAAACATAAAAATTCCGTCGCCATCGAGCCGAAATATAAGTTTCGGTCGCGTCAGAGCAGACCAAAGCAAGACCTTAAGGGACGAGACATTGGTTTCGTCATGTTTGGGGGGAAGCAAATGCGAGTGAACTTGTTTCGTCGCTGTTACTCAATGCAATGGCAGCGAAATCGAAAGTTTTTGAACAATTACCTCGAATTTGATTAGACCAGAAGTTCATCAGACATGGCGAAACTAATTTTAGCCGTCATTCTCCAACCGAGCGCGCCAAAGTTTAAAGCGTCATCTCATTAGAGCAGACCAGATTTTATTTTCACTGCACTTGCTCGTGACCACATTCGCGACGAAAATCCACTTTCATTGCGGACTTTTTTCTGTTGCCTTTCTTTTAATCTGACCAAGTGACGAAAAACTGTTGTTTTCTAGCGTTTGGTCTGAAGGGAAAAGTGCTAAAAAGTCATAAACATTTTGTATTTGTGCTGATTTAGTCATAAACATTTTTTTGGTGCCAATTAAGTCCTAAACTTTTTTTTTATGTTGTGTCAATTCAGTCATTTCCAGCCAATTTTGGCCGTATTTTCTTAACCGGACGCCGATCTACCGACGTGGCTTAATTGGCGCCGACATTGACAATTTTTAATAATTTTTAATTTTTTAATTTTTTTTTTTTCCTTTTCCTCCTTCTTCCTCCAGCTGGTCGCCAAACCTCGGCGACCGGCCAAAGGCGACGGTTGGCGAGGTCGAGGTCGACCTTGCCGGATTTGGTGAGGGACGAGGCTCGCCCATGGCCGGCGAGGTGCGGCAAGGGCGAGCCTCGCGGCCACCGGCGAGGTGGCTGGTGAGGTCGACCTCGACCTCGCTAGCCGTCGCCTTTGGCTGTCGCCAAGGTCCACCGGGCAGTGGAGGAAGAAGGAGGAGAAAGAAAAAGAAAAGAAAATTTAAATTAAAACTAAAATAAAAAATAAAAAATAAAGAAAAACAATTAAAAAAATAAAAATAAAAATATTATTAAAAGTTGTCCACGTCAACGCCGATTAGGCCACATTAGTCGACCGGTGTCTAATCAACAAAATCCGGCCAAAATTGGCCAAAATGGACTAAATTAGCACAACGTAAAAATGTTTAGGACTTAATTGGCACCAAAAACGATTTAGAACTAAATTGACACAAATGTAAAATGTTTAGGACTTTTTTAACACTTTTCCCTTGGTCTGAACAAACACGACGAAGTGAATTTTCCATTGCCTTCGTTGGAAGAAACAGACCCGATTCAAACAATTCCTCATTTCACCGCGTTTGGTATGCAAAAGGTAACATCTCAAGCTCCCCGTCAAGAGGGGGTAAAGCCTTGCGGTGTTACCCGTAGGTAAGATCCAATCCCTAGTGATCATCCCATTGAGTGGTAATTTCAGCATCTCTTTGGGAACCAGGCACTCAACAGCGGGTCTTGAATTGTTTCGGATCATGTCGACACGATACTATCCAGTCATTGAATCATGCTAGTCTGATGTGGGACCGGAAAAACTCAACAGTTCTCACGTACCGGAAGCAAGCGAATCGGGACCATTCAATAAAAACACGAGTAACCTCACCGACTCGGGTGAGCTGAGTCGTGACCTCAGCCACGACAGAAGAAGCAACCTCATGTGATGCCACACAAGCATTAGTCAATGTCCAAAATGCTGAACCACCACTCGTGCAGATTGGGATCAGACATCGAACTGGAAAATGGGAAACCATGATTCTACAAGAACCTACAACGGATCGTTGGGACAGTCAAATCACCAGAGCCTGAGCTAGCGGCTCTCGTGAAATCGGCGGTCCACATCATATAGAAGAAGCTACTTACATGGAAAAGCCTTAAAATATGATCTCTCTGCTAACACAACTAATCTCACCATCACTATATCTGGTTTGAATAACTTTCTTAGAAGGCTTGATCCATTTGTTCTCCTACAACATCAAAGTGACACTGTCCTTAGGTGCATCCTAAATCACAAGGTAAGCAGAAAAATCGCACTGAGATAGATTTGCAAAACTTGAAGGCATTTTTTTCATTGAGAAAAGAATTGGGTCACGCAAATATCGAAAAATTGCACTACAAGTCCCAAACCCCATATATGGAATGCAATTAAATCCTAAAATCATATTGGAAAGTGCAATTTAAGAATGTTGAGAAAAGTGTTAGAAAAGTCATAAACATATTCTATTGGTACCGATTTAGTCTTAAACCTTTTAGTTGTATCAATTTAGTCATAAACCTCTTGATTTGGTGCCAATTCAGTCATTCGATTAATTTTACTTGGATTTTGCTGATGTGGATCTTTGGTCTGTTGACGTGGCAAGACCAACACACGACGTAGACAACTTTTTATAATATTTTAGTAATATTTTAAAAATATTTTTTTTTTCCTTTTCCTTTTTTCTTTCTCCTTTACTCTCTTCTTTCTTTAGTTGGTCGCCGATCGGCGATTGGCTAGCCACGAGTGAGGCCGAGCCTCTCCAGGGAAGTCGCAAGAGCGACCTCGCACTAGGCTGGGGAGGGCTCAAGGCTCGCTAGTGGCTAGGTGAGGCACAACCATGTTGAATTTGGTGACGTTGGGCATCGCCCATCACCGGTGAGGCTCGACCCTTACTAGCCAAGTGCTAAGGCCGCCCTTGTGATCCCTGATGAACTTGCCAGTGGCCAACAAGGTTTAGTGACTAGTTGGAGGAAGAAGGTAGGGGAGGATAAAAAAAGAAAAGAGAAAGAAAAAAAGAAGAAGGGAAAAACAAATAAAAAAAATTGAAAAAAGTATTAAAGTATTATTATAAGTTGTTCATATTAGCATTGGTCATACCATGTAAGTCGGCTGACGTTCATGTCAACAATATTTGGACAAAATTTGTCAAAATTACGAAATTGACACTAAGTCAAAAGTTTTATGACTGAATTGACATCAAATTAAAATGTTTCGGATTAAATTGACACAATTAGAAGGTTTATAACTAAATTTGCCATAATAGCTTTAGGATTTTTCTGACACCTTTCTCTAAGGATGTCATACAAGCATTGCACTTTCTAAGTGACATATAGGCAATTTTGGGTACCATTCATTGAATGACTTGTTGCACTTTCTGAAGATGGTTTGCGATTGGATTAGACCAATTGAACTGCTTAGGAGTCAATCGCAATTTATACATAAGGTTTAGGATTCGGCTGTATTCCAAAGATTTATGACTTCCCGTGTTATTTTCCCTTAATAAAATGCATGAAGGACAAAATGTGTAATACGAGAATGTTCAGATGACAAGTATATGTGCAAGCATGGCATAGCAGAACACAAAATGAAAATGATACGGCAAGTGTCCGTGAATGGCTTAGTAGGTGATATGATGATGGAATGTCTGCTCTTTTCCTTATGGTCTTGGGTTCAAAACTTATTGAGAGTATTTGTTAGTAAAAAGTTGAATGCATCATGCCGATATGGAGAAGTGCGCCCATAAGATCACCTAGAGAGATGGATGAGTCAAAGTACGTGAAAACTAACTTGGACACCACCTAACTTGTATAAACAAATGACATAACATGTAATACGACAAATAGTACATCAGTGAATGCTATGCCATAATATATTATGCAATAAACAGGAACTAATGACAAATCGAATGTCTTCGTGAGTTCTACGAACATGGATTATTGAATATTGGTGGAACTTGTCATGAAGCCATTGAACTTTCAATTTTGTGCACTAAACTTTCGTCCTTCTATAATTGATACACTTTGACCGATAACCCTTCAATTTTTCGGCAACATGCTGATGTGACGGTCACGTGGCGTTCATAACATAATCATGCTTTTGGCAAATGAGCATTTCGACGGAAAATTTGTTAGATTCCGGTCATTGCATCCACCGAAAGAGAGAATTGAAAGTTTAGTGCATCGAATAATCGTGACAAAAGCCCAATGATCCGACTCTAGAGGCCCACGGTCTCATCACCGGCCTGCCTATTCATTTACAAAAGGGCCTTCTCAAGTGTCATGTGAGACCTTCTTCTCATAGAGATGTTTTTTGGCCCCATCTTTCGCACAGAAAAAAAAATCTGCTACATATAAACATCATAAATTTCACCAAATTGACTTTCCCTTTTCTTTTTCTTTTTAATTTATCTATTTAATATGATGTTCTTGGATCTTGTGAGTCTCTCGTTTAAGAAAACGATGTCAACACCTCTCATTAGAAACCTTAATTAAAGAAAGATTTATCGTGGTCTAGCGTCGACTTGGAGCCAGCTCTCTTGCCTACCGGCATATGATTAGATAGTTAAATTACATGGCGACAATTAATTAAGTAATCCCCATGGATAAGCGAGAAAATTTCCTGTTCAGATCGACCCGGATCACTAAAACTCAATTTCGAAGCAGTGGTGACTGATTAGGAGGACGCTTGATCTTAGATTAACGTGCGATTACTATCGGATTACCGACAAACATGATTTAATTAGTAATCAAGCAACCCATGAATATATGTTTTTTTTTCCAAGCCACTTACTACTGGAAAGAGACAAAAAGAGTGGAAGATGTGCCCGCAGTTAATTAAAGGGTAATTTGACCTACAAAATATTAATTAAAGGGCAATAGCGACGAAGCCTATTGGGGCTGGGGAGGAGCCGAAGTGAAGTTTTGAAGATATGTTGTGAGATCTCATCTAGAGAATGGCTGGGAAGCAATGTGAACATGGCGCGTATGGAGTCCAACTTCAGGATTTCTATAACTTTTCTTCGTCTATGGCAACCAATGTCCATATATGCTCGTGAACCGCGCATGGACTTGCTCTGCCTGAATTATGCTCATGTTAAAATATCCACATTAATAGAGCGTATAAATTCTGCAAACAAGCAATGTGATACAAATAACACCTGGAATTTGATGGACACATCAAAGGGGAGCAGGTACATGCGAAATAAATTGGGATAGAACCTAGTTTTGATACTACGTTGGAAATTGTCCAATCCAAAAGGTTAAACTTAATAGGTGGAATGAGACCAAATATATATAAAGAGTATATAAATTTCATAGATAAGTAATGTGGAATACATTGATAGTTTAGATGCCAAGTCTGTATCAAGTTTGTAAATACAATGAGTCACTATAATTTTTGTAAAAATATGTCTCGAATTTGAGCCTAAAATGAAAGTCTAAATAGTTCGAATTGGATATTTTGTGAACGTCTAAAATAGTGCAATGTAGAATATGACGATTTTCTTTTACGAGTCAGAGTTGATTTCATTTCCTCTTTGGAAACCAAAGGATGTTGGACTTTGACCGTGAGACTTATGGCCACTTGCGTCAAAGAAATAAAATCCTATTTCAAGTCGGCAAAGGAAAATAATCAAAAAGGAAAGTCCAGCTAGGCTTGTTGCTTTCTCCAATTCGGTGTTGACCTTTTCACCAATGCAATATTTTCTTCTCTGGCGGTTTGTCAAGGGTTTGTTTTATGCCCTATTGTTGATGTGAAGTCCATAGGTGTTGGGTGTTTGGCAACGGATTCATGTAGTGAAGTTTATTCGTGAATTACATCCAAGAAAAATTAGTGTTCAAGTCAAATAAATTCTTATAGTAAGAATTTGCGTATAATTCCTTTGTGAGATTAAGTAAATATTTCATGAGGAATTGTGAGGCTAAATATTACTTGCGTTATTGGGTGTAAGTAGGGCTCGGAAAATATTGAGAGTGTTTGAGTGACTTGAGTGTGGTTATAATCTCCGTGTATTACTAAATCTATAACGGAATTCGTTGTTGCTCTCCCTCTAGACTTAGGTCACTACGACTAAATAATGTAAATTCGATATTTGATTTATTTTCTTGCTCGGTCTATTTTATTGTTCGATCACTCGCTTTCTGTAACAATTGATATTAGAGCCAAGCTTGGTTGAGTTGAAGCGCATCGATGGCAAGAGAAGAAGGAAAAATGAGAATTAACAGATTTGATGTGAATAATTTTAGTTTCTAGAAGATGCAGATTGAATATTATTTTTATTAGATCAAACTGCCTTGCCCCCATCTAAGGAAAAGCCAGAGACGATGAAGCAAGCTGACTAGGAATTGTTGGATAGATGGGCTATATGTGTTATTCGGCTGATATTGGTTTGTAACATTGTGTTTAACATCGTGAAAGAGAAGACCGTTGTTGATTTAATGAAAGCCCTATTAGATATGTACAAGAAGCCCTCTACGATTAACAATGTCTATTTGATGCGACATCTATTTAACTTAAATATGAGTGAAGGTGTGACAGTTGCAGATCATATCAATAAATGATTGTTAGTCAATTGAATTCAGTTGAGATTGATTTTGAAGATGAGATACATGCTTTGGTTTTGTTATCCTCATTACTTAATAGTTAGAATACTATTGTAACTACTATTAGTAATTCATTTGGGTCAACAAGCTTGATGTTTGATGGGATTCGAGATTTAATTCTTAGTGAGGACATTCGTAAAAGAGAATTTGACGAACTTATACTTGTTGCTTCAATAGGTGAAAATAGAGGAAAAACTAATACACATATTAGCTGAAATAGGATAAACATGAATAGATGTAGTTAGTCTATGATTGTTGGTAGACTGTTGGTACTATATTGGGAGTTGTGACAATAGGGGACATTTTGGAAGGAATTGCCTTAACTTGAAAAATGATAAAGGTAAGGGAATCATAGTTAAGATTGTAGATGATGTTGTAAATGTAGCTGATGGTAATTCAGGTAGTGTTAGTTTTGTCTTGTCTGTCATTGATTATCCATCATTTGATGGATGGATAATGGATTGTGGTTAATCTTTTCATGCTACACCACATAAAAACTAATTTACTAATTATTAGTGCATGGATAATAGTAAATCTAGTTGGGGAACAATGCATAATGTGATGTTGTAGGTGTTGCAATGTTAAAATTAGAATACATGATGATATCATGAGAATATTGACTAAAGTGAATTATGTTTCAAACTTAAAGAAAAACTTGATTTATTTAAGTGCCTTGAGTTCAGCTGAATGATAGTATGCTTAGAATGTGGAGTTTTAAAGTTAATGAGGTGCTTTGATAATAATGAAATGAATCAAATATAGTGACCTATATGAACTTTAAGGTGAAATAACGACAAATTTCGTTGCAGGGATGTTAGATACATTTGTTCGAGAGTCTGGATTGTGACATAAATCTGTTATGTAGTTATGTTGCTAACAAACTGAATTTATGCAAGTGTTGTGATTTAGCTCAACAACGAAAAATGCATTTTAGTATGATTGTAAAAAAAAACCACGAAAATTGCAGTTAATTTACTTGAATATTCATAAGTTATTACAATTTCTTTCAAGGAAGAATGCCTAATTTTATGCTAATAGTTGTTGATGATTACTTGAGGAAGACATGGGTGTTTGTGCTTAGGCACAAGTTTGATGCTATCGTCAAGATTAGGCAATTAAGAGCTTTGGTTGAAAAGAAGACTGATAAGATGATGAAGTTGTGTGACGATAGTAGTAGCATGGAATTCTGTTCAAAGTTATTGAATGAATTTTGTATGAAGAAAGGCATAGTGAAACACTGTACTAGTGCTAATGAACTATAACATGTTGTTGAATTTATGAGTAGAACATTACTAGAGATGGCCCGTAAAATGCTCTCTAGTGCTAGTATGGCTAGGATATTCTTGGCGGATGCACTTAGTTGGCGAGTTATCTAATGAATAGATCCCTATCAACTGTAATTGGATGTCGAACTTCTAAAGAAGTGTAGTTATGTAATGTTGCTGATTATTTTGCTCTTAGAATATTTGGTTGCCCATGTTATGTTTTAGTGATGGTAAGCTCGATGGAAGTTCATGTGTTATGCACAAGGTGAATGGAGCTATAAGTTGTAGTGCTCGAAATTAAATTCATCTATAGTCAACAAAGAAGTTACGTTTAATGAGTTTTCAGAACTTCTAATTATGAGTAATTAAAGTAGTGTTTACAAGGATCTGAACAGTATTCAGTTTAAGGTGGAGTTGCAATAAAAAACTTATGAGGTAACAAGTGCTAACGTGTTAATAGACACATATGGTGCTTGTAGCAAGAGGGAACCTATAGAGTTAATAGTTGTTGTAACTATTGAAATTAACTAGGTCTGTGTTTGATCTCCTGATAGGCAGGATGCAATGATGGTTTTGCTTTATCTATGGTAGAAAAGATTATGTATGAAAATCCTAGCTGAGTAGTTAAAGGTACATGTAGAGCTAGTGTTATAATGAGATCTATCATTATGGCAAAGTTCAAGCAAAGCTTGGACTTTGAAAATATTTGTAGCAATTGAGTCCAATTGGGGGTTATAGGAAAGTTGCAATAGAGCTTGAATTTTAATGACTTGGCTTAAAACATCAAGCCAAAGAGATGATTGTTAAAATATGTCTTGAATTTGAACTCAAAGTGAAAGTATGAATATTTCAAATTGGATATTTTGCGAACTTCCAAAATCGTGCGATACAAAATATGGCAATTTTCTTTTACAAGTCGGAGTTGATTTTATTTCCTCTTTGGAGCCAAGAGGATATTGGACTTGACTGTGAGATTTATGGCCAATTGCATCAAAGAAATAAAATCCTATTTCAATCTGCAAAGGAAAATAATCAAAAAGGAAAGTCCAATTGGACTTGTTGCTTTCTCGAATTCGGTGTTGACCTTTTGATTGATGCAATATTTACTTCTCTAGTGGTACTCTCTCTCTCTCTCTCTCTCTCTCTCTCTCTCTATATATATATATATATATATATATATATATATATATATATATATTGTCAAGAGTTTGTTTTATGCCTTGTTGTTGATGTGAAGTCCTTGAAGAGCCGTTTTTCAATGAGTGTCGTGGGTGCACAGTGCATGACATCCATAAGTGCTAAGTGCTTGGCAATAGATTCGTGTAGCGAAGCGTATTCATGAATTATATCCAACAAGAATTAATGTCAAGCCGAATAAATTCTTGTGATAAGAATTTGGGTATAATTCATTCGTAAGATTGAGTAAATATTTTTGTACGGAATTGTGGGGCTAAAATACTGCATTATTATTGGGTGTAATTGAGAGTTGGGAAACACTAAAAGTGTTTGAGTAACTCGAGTGTGGTTGTAATATCCGTGATCGCTTGATCTATAGTGGAATTCATTTCTACTCTCCCTGTGAACATGGACCACTACGATTGAACCATATAAATCTAGTATTTAATTTATTTTCTTGTTTTGTTTATTTTATTGTTCGATTGCTTGCTTTACATAACAATATGTAGAGTAGAAAAGTACAAAAAATATTGATAATAAGGCATACTAGTAATTGGGGATTGTAAATGGGTCTTGTCCTCCATTTTTCTTTAGTCAATGAAGAAAACTGACCTAATAAAAATAATAGCTCTATGCACAAATTTGATTACAATGCTACCTTGACGAAAAAAGTTCCAAACAAAGGAATTAGGTGTGCAAGCAAGTTACATGTTTTGCACACTTCTTTGGCGTGATTGTTTGCTATTCCATAATAAATAGCATCATAAGTACTTGTACCAATGAATGAGATGGGCCTAGCAAATCTAGCAAAGAAGATTTACAGTGATTCGGCGCTCCTTTGATTTGTCTAATTCTCTAGCACTAGTAGCCCAACAAGGTTGTAATCTACTATATATGATCGAGCATTTGTTTACAACTGTCTACGAGAGATGTAATTTCAAGCGAGAAGTTGTGAACCTCTATATGAATTCCAACACTCATCTCTATTTTAAGTACACTCTGCATATTCCAAATCACCTCCTAGAGTGTTACAAGAGTCCTCACTCAGCTTTGTTTTTAGTATAAGCATAAGAGCAAAGTCTAAGTTCTCAAAAAAGAAACTTTTGATGATCCTCGTGAATGTTCTATTGAAGGAAAAATTACCTGGTTAGTCCTAAATTTAATGTATGAATATCAATTCAATTTTAATTTTTTCCAATTTTGTTCTAAAACTTTACATGAAATTTCAACAAAGCCAAAAATCACTAACGTAACAGTTTAGTCATCGCCAACTGTTTTATATAGTGCATTGCCATGTCGTTGATTTATAGTGAAGATTAATTCGAATGACTATATTGGAATTTCGCGAAAATGTTTAAAATTAAATTAAAAAAATTGAAAAATTAAAAATTAAATTGAGATCTGTATAATTGGTGTTGCTAATTGGACAATTCCCGGACTACAAAACGTCCTCCAGCAAGCTCTAGAGTCAACCTTTTCCTGACCCGGTTTCTGATCGTACTTTGACTTCATACATCAGCTTTCCTAAGTTCACTGAGGTCTCTAAGGTTCACCGGTGGGAGCCCACGCATTCTTTTTATCAAAAGATGTCTTTGTCAGATTTTATTAAAAGATGTCTGATAAGTGTTTTTTCTCGACAATTCCAATGCGAATTTGGCCTAAGTAATCGATACTGAAATTCGAGACTGACTCACTTGAGACAAAGAGCTCAACCGACTCTTAAGGTTGTCTTAGAGCCTAAGACAAATAGGGCTTACTATTCCCACGATAGGCAGGCAAGATGTCAACACAACCCGCCAATGTGTATGCATTGCCCACCTACATTGGGGTCAAACCTACTTATGCTATCCCTGCCACCGCTCCCCTTCCCACCTCTCGCCGCATCTCTTTTTCCTCTCCCATCTCTATGTATCTTCACAGCTTAATCACCAACCAACAAGTATTAATTAATACATGGCCTATAACTTTTCCTTTTCTTGTGCTTTGGTTCCCTTTGGGTCATGTAGAGCTTTTAGTCCCGTTCATCGTGTCTATTTGGACCAAACTTCAGCTTTCACGAGTTGGGTGTGTCATGGAATTGATACATCTATGTCTACATCAAATCCAATTATGAAATGATGTTTTCATGGAGTTAAGCCGGGCATATGTATTTTACTTTTCTCCTTGAATGTGAAGGCACGTCACATTCTAATAGTTTAAGTGTTTTGGAGTAAATGGCTGTGCATTCAATTTTGTGTTGTTAATAATGTTAAATGACTCAAGCTCAAATCATCAAATTGTCCTTTCGCCTATTAGTCATGTTTTCCTCCAACTCAGATGTTGATTGGTGGGATTTTGGGGAAAAACCCTATACTTAATGATATGACCGGACTTAGACAAAAGAAGCGTTCTCTTCTCTCTTTTTCTCTCTTTTCCCTCCCTTGCCCTCTACTCTTACAAACTATGGCGTAGACATTGGTGTTGCAGCTACATAGTCGATGCTAGGGATTGAGAATCCAACCACCTCTCATTAGAATTTGAAACCGGACCTGTTTATGGTTCCAAGTTCTACCATATAATCATGCTCACCCTAATTGACGCCACTAAGCCCGAGCCACTACCATTACTAAGCCCATGGGTCACTATCGTCGAGCCTACAAACTACCATCGCCAAGCCAACGAGCCTTCACCGTGCCACTGAGAGACCCTGCCTTCGCCCCTCCTCCTATACATCCCACGGGACCTCAAGTGACCTCAAATTGGTGGAAACCCAGGTCGTGGCGGCTTTTAAGCCTTCTCGATCCAAATCGAGCAACAGAGAGATAGAGAATCGGGGTGAGAGGACTATTGACGGTGGTAGCGCCATGATGTGGCGGCAGCGATGCAAATGTGAGAGAGGGAGAGAGTGAGGATGTGGGTGTTAGGGTTTTTTCTTTTATTTGTTTTCTTCGATCGTGTGTTTTTTCATTTTATTTTCACATGTAGGTTACATAACTCACATAACCTACAAATTCAAAGGTAATTGGGCGATATTTCCTCCAATCATGATTAGCTCAAAACATAGCCATTCACTTATTTATTGATTTCCTTATTCATATAACTTAAACTTCAACAATCCTTTGCCCGTGGTCCTGCATATTGCGATCCATCCCGTAAGGTCCTGATCATCAAATTGGTATTTGCGCCGAAATATCAAGAAATAAAATTTATTTTCTTATTATCTAATAATTTTAAACGCATGAAATGAAACTGATTAAGAAAACAAATAATTTAAGGGCCAACATTTCTCTATTCTTCTTTCCCAACTTGCAATCGATAGAAGACAAAACACACGATGCAAGGGCAAGAGCCTGGAGCATTTAAAGAGGGAGACCCAATTTCGGGAAACTTTTAGAATGGGAAAGTCAAAGCATGAGGCACGCCCGAAGGGCTCGCAGATATCCACACACGAGGATCAAGCCAAGGCTCCTCGACCCTTCCTCCCTTGTTTCGCTCCTATTCCCCTCCCCTTCTCAAGGGCTCCTGTTCCCCCTCGTGACGCCATCCCTCCCTTTGTTTTTCCCATCTCTCCACTTGAACATGGTCAACCAAATCTAGCAAATCCCAACATACGTGTCTTACTATCAATAATCAATAAGACCCCTCATTAGTTAATTCTTCAATGTGTGCCTACCCAAACCCTTATTTTTAATTTTATCTTTTCATTAATCTAGTGCATCCCCAATGATCCCATAGCCATGCAGATCAATTACGTCTACAGACCCCATCTGTAGACGTGATATAAGCTAATATAAGTTGCGTTGAATAATCTTGCGTTATGCAGATCCATCTAATTCGAACCCCTGCATGTTTACTAGTCATAAGAAGATGATGGAACGTTTTTAATTGTGTGTAAATGGAGTAAAATGCAAATAAATTTCAAGCTGACTCTAGTAAAGCTTAATCTTTTCAGTTTGACGGAGCTAGATTTGTTGAGTCATTTATGAAGGTCAGCCCATGTGTGGCATGTTTCCCTTTTCCATGTCTAGACAAGCTTACTTATTTTAATCTGTCCTGTTCACGATTGCATTCAAACCGAATAGATATCCTATTCCATGGTTCGTTTTACGATTCGCAATAAGTTTATCGAGGTTGACAAGATCCTTCGAGCGATGTAAACAAGGAATCAACCACATTGCGTTGGGAATCAAATCTTCATAACTGACTCACCGAAAATTATCACTTGCATTGTTTCAAAGTGGAAAAAAACCAGCTGTTAATCCAATATATTATGAGCAAAATGACTGTCGTGAGAATTTAAATTTCTCTTAGTTCATGCATTTTCATAAACCCTTTCTTTTTTCTGCAAGGGTTCAAGAAAGGTTTGTTTTGGTATAAGATAATATAACTCCAGGTTGTTTTTTCTTTTTAAACATGATTTAAGACAGCCTTCAAGATTTAGGTTCAACTCAAAGATGAAGACATGGCTGCTTACGCATGAAAGAAACTTTTGAGGCTATAGTTTGCAAGTACCAAGGACTGGCTTGTTTTTTTTCTGTGGGTTAACTTTTCTGATTCTTTTATCCAAAAAAAAAAAAACTTTTCTGATTCTTGAAGTTTGGATTCGTTGACAAATTTACATAGATAGTCCTTGTAGAGGAAATTGTACTTTGCTTCATATCCAAAAATACAGATTTCTCTTTTACCTTTCCTCAACAGGATGTTCAAGGGGAGAGTGGACGGAGATGGAGCGTACACCACTCAAACACCAAATGAAATAAATTCGATTTATTAGGGCCTGCACGCTCTGCGCCCTCAATTGGTCAATATATTATTCTTACTTCACGTCCAGCAATACCCTCTTTTTATTTAACATCCAGCTGATCCGAAAATCTGAATGAAAATTCAAATGAAATCATTTAAGGTCTTGCTCAAGTCCGAAGGTTAATTGCGGCTTGAAAATTTCAATGTATGCTATATCCGCTGGAAGGCTCAATAGGCCAACTCAACCTCTGTAGGCCTTGAAAATAGAAGAAAGAAAGCTGGATTGCGGCGGGGAATAGGCACAACGCGACTCGAGAAACAGTGTGAAATGTAGTAGAAAGGACGATAGCTCTAGAATAAGCGACGAGACATTTGAGTCAAGAGGGATAGATGAGCAAAGATCAATTAATCAATTACATTAGGAGGTTAAGGTCTTAGGACTTCTTTCTTTTTTAATATAATCCGGATTTTGGATTAGTGAATTTCTGCCGGTGTAGGAAATTGACTGAACCGTTTAATCTTCTTGTGTCATTTATCTAGTATTAATTTTTTTTTTATTAACCGTTAAATCTACTTGGAGGACAATAGAATATCTTGCAAGTCCAGTGAATTAGTTAATTACATGCCTTCAACTTGTACATGTGGCCTTAATTAGAGCACCTTGCGAGTGTGTGATTGGTGAAATTTGGATGAGTAATCTCTGGTTCTTGAGTTGGAAATTCCTCAATGCCATCCCAATGATGTCAAGTTTATTTCTCATCCGCATAATTTATTCAATTACAGCTAATATGAAGTTTTCAACAGCTATGTTTTGTGTGCTTGGTGTGGACGTAAAGTGTATGAATCTCATTCAATTTCTAAAGAATTGACCCTAGCTACTTATCGGAGGCAGTGTAGGTTTTATCACTTTCAGAGTCAGTTATCTGTTTTCTAACGAGGAAGTGTACCTTAAATAGATAAAAATTGAACTCTTGAAATAATCTCATGAATGAAGTATAATATGAGCTTACTCAATTACGAAGTTGTTTGCATTTCTACGGTGCGGGAAAATCAAATCTGTGTCATGTGTCTTAAGTTTAGCTACTAAGCCAATTCCAAAGAGTTACATTATGTCAATATTGTTTGAAGGTGTAACAAAATTCGGTCCAGTTTTACTAAAAAAAAGTTCAAAATATTGAATAACAAGCCAACAATTGTCACAAATGGAACTTTGTTTCGCTAGAGTGATACACATGTACCTTAACAAATGTACCCCTCCCCTATGAGTTTTCCATGCCTGTCAAGGTGCCATTAATTTATCTTCATGCACTAACATATATCTGAGCAGCATTGAATGTCTCTACATCAGTCATCTCTAACCCTACAGGACCTCAATCATTAGGATCTAACATCAATTATGAAGATCTGTCCCGGCTTATCTTCAACTATATATGGTTTGTTCCGTCAAACTAAACCGAGATGTCGATTGTCGTGGGGGGAAATTGTGACAGCCCACAAATTCTTTCCGGTAGATATTCATCAGATACCGAGAAAAATTGAAAGTCAATCCATTAGATATCGAGAAATATTCTTGTGAGGAGATTATCCGGCACAGTCCTCTACCACTCTAAAAGTTTTAGATGTAAAGCTGCGCAACACTTTTAGGTCACCCACTTATGACATTTTTATTAGAGAGGTAGTGCGACAGGAAAGAAAAACCTTCCCACACATTCATGAATCATATGCTTCAGACTTTCCTATGATAGGAAGGTGTAACATATTCAATATATATTCCGCATCATTCTTTAAAAACCGCTGTAATCACTCCAAAGAGATAAAAGTCAAAAAAAGCTGTAAAGGTCTAATAATGCCAACATAAAAAAAGTTCACAAAATACAAATTAAAGCTAAGCTCAAAATGGTGCTCATCTTTTGTCCTCACACTCCTCATTTTACTTGGCGGTCATACCCAAAAAGCCTAGAGGCCCTAAACCTTCTTCGTCTTCTTTATTATTATTATTGTTGACGTGCATATTTGAATTGTATTTGAAGGTTCCATATTAGAGAATTGATGTGGTATGAAATAATTAGTATATTATAATTGGCTCATAACTCATTATTTAAATTTTTTTTAGTGAAGTTAAGTCCAACTAAATATATTGACAATTTTACACTTTGACTCCTTGGCAATCTCCGTATCGGATTTTTGCCATGAATGTTATTAAAGCCAATAATAGATTGGTAGGCTCCTCTTCTTTTCCAATGTTTGGTGAATATTTCAAAAAATGACTCTCATAAGTTGATGGAATTTTCAAGGGATGGACAATGTCGTGTAGCAATGCAATCCCGAGCTAGGTGTTGGAGATTCAAGTTGAGATGTTGATGAAGAAACATACATGGATTAGAAAAGAGCAAACCTAACATTGAACATATGTGCGAGGGAGAGACCCACAATGTTGGCCGCTTAGAAACCATTTTGGATATTCAAGTTGAGATATGTTGATGCACAGAGATACTTGAATTAAGGGCAAGTAAACCTAATACCAAGCTCACAAGTGAAGAAGAGATTATTGAGGTACAAATGTGACGTGTTAAAAAGTTCCACATCAAAAAATTGGTATAGGGTATAGTAGTTAATTTATCATATATTTTAGTTAACTTGTGATTCATTGACTTACACTATTAAGTGAAGATAGTATCAATTAAATTTATCGACGGGCTCAAACTTGTCTTATTCTTGACAATCTCTTTAAATATAAGTATCGAAGTTCTACTATACGCTCTCAATAATTATTTTTATTATTGTTATCATTTTTTTTTCTTCTTTTGAACAGTAGTCTCGAATTCACGAAACAACATGTGTTTCAGTCGGGTTTTCTTGGTTTAAACCCCTTTAAATCAGGGTTCGACTGGTCTGTTTGCAATCATAGTGCTCACGATCCCAAAGTAGGGTCCTCGAAAAGACACACGATTCGCTTGCATGGCACTTCTTGTTCTTTGTCCTCTTCCTGGGGCTCGCGCACGCCACTCTTCCCAATTTATCCAGCGCAGCAATGAAAATAATTACAAAAAGAAACCATGCGAAAAGTAAAGCTGCTATGTCTCTCTCTATAACAGTCCATGAGAAAATTCTGTCAAGGGTATAAAGGTTTCTCGAGACAACGTGGATCTTCATTATTTAAACATGAAATTTAGTTGGTCAGTTCATGCAGTAAATTAACTCAAATCGAACTTTTCTAAATGAGGATAAAGTACTGATAATGTGGTGAGGAGAATCTAAATCAAACATGACAAGCAACGAAATGCAAAGCAAGATAGAATTATAATGTGGGCAAGTCATCTACATTGACTATCCTACGTTGACAAGTGACAAGATATTTCACAATATGGTAAAAAAATATTAAGAATTACTAACAATGTTCAAAAGACTTATATCTTTATATGGAGAAAATTACCCAGTCAATAATAAATTTATATTACAAGTGCTAATTCAATTCTAAATTTCTCAATTTTGCTAATTCAGTTTTGAATCTTTGCTCGAAATTACAATTTAATTATTTCGGTCAATTTTCAATTGTTGATGTGACGATTTAGTCATTGTCAGCAGTCCTATATGTTTGTGATTTTTGGTGAAAATTGATCGGAATGGTTATATTAAAATTTCACATGAAGGTTTTGGATTAAATTGGTAAAATTGAAAAGTTTATAATTAAATTGACATTTGCACAATAAATTTAGAAGTGATTGGATAGTTTCCCCCACATACATATGTGCATATGAAAAATAAATTACAAAAAATACCTAAGAGAGAGGGTAATTTGGATTATCTTAGAATACTTTGTATTAAATAAGAAGCCACCAACAAAGTGTTGTTTTAGATGAAAAAGGAGTAAACTCTTCTTTGTGATCTTAGGTTCAAATCTTATTGGGAGAACTTTAAGAATAAAATCTTGAATGCATCTGACCAATCTGGGGAGTATGCTCTTAAGATCACTCAAAAAGGCGGATCAATCGAAGTGTACAAAAACCTGGTGTTGACACCACTTGACTGCTAACTAAAGGGGAAAAAAAGGTTAGAAGCCATATGGACGTGAGGAAGACCGTGATAGTTTTGCGAGCTTTTTAAAATGATCATTTTGCCTATCAGTCAACATATAACACATGGTTATTGTTCACCTTATGATATGCAAGGGTATACTTGAAATTGTTTGGCGAGAATTTTAGGTGAAAAGTTCTTTTAAGTTTGCAATAGTTATTTGTGCAAGAGTTTCTACAACCATAGCTTTGCATTTTTAGCCAATTTTTGAAGTCACAAGTTTGTATTCTCACTTTTCTATTTGGAGACTAGATTATCTGTGGAAAAAATATAATTATCAAATCACCGGTTCTTCTCAAAAGATTCTTCCATTTAATATGGCTAAACACTTAAATTACCTTCTTTACCATAAAAAAAACACTTAAATTACCTAAGACACTAGTGTGAAACCCCCCCCCTCTCACAGGAGATTGGTATTATCGTTTTCAGGAGATTTGATAACTTCTTTCCAAGATGGGCAATTCACTCTTTGTGGTCTTCAATTTTCTGTTTAGATCGAGTTCCGAAGTTTTAGATTTCAAAATATAGGATGTAAAGTGGTACAATCATAAAATAGGCCAAAGAAAAGTACTAAAGTTGCCCAAAACACATGATAATTTCAGGTACTTTCGTCATTTGTTGGATTAGATAACTGAGGTTTATCTTTAGGGAAAAGAGTTTCCTCAATTATGTGTTATCAAGGAAGTAACTAATATGGGAATTTACCAAAAATGTTAGTCAATATAATTAGCACTTTAGTATTGATAATGACTACCATAAATGCATTGTCTTCTCGTGATCCAGTGTCAAAACATCCTATAATGTTTGTATAGCTTCCAAAGTTAATTAAGTTGTTGGAGCATAGTGTGGTTTACGCTTCTTAGTTGGTCAAGTAACAAGTACCTAACATGGTCGAACGATCGAATGCACATGGTCATCTATATAAATATGAATTAACAAGCTCTTTCTTAAAGATTGCCTATAGGGGAGACACATAAATTGCTAGGGATTGATCATTTTTCTTTCAGTGGTTTTTCTTGCACTCTTCACTCTTTTTTATTTTTAATGAGATTTGTACGTACCTCATTCAATACATGAGTTTTGTTATAAAAAATAACTAATTTTAATAAGTTTTTGATGTCGGAAATTAGCAAATATTGAAAATTATTTTTTTTAACTCTTCCTGTCAAGTATTTTACAGGAAGATTTCCTTTTTTTTCCTCGATATTGCAATAATGTAGCAGATTACATGTGGAATTTCTCTATGTCATATAACTACGACTATTAACAATTTTCTAATTGTTATCGAATGATTTAATTAAATCAATTTGACAACTTTTATGACTTAATTGCATTTTTTGAAAGTTTTAGAATTTAATTACATTTCGTGATAAGTTTTATGACTTCCAATACCCTTATCCCTTATTCAAAAGAGAAAAATTCATATGAAACAAAATATGGCAAACAATTCATTAAAATGCATATTCCAATTTTACACAACTTAAAAAAAATCTCGCCCCATGTAAGGTAGAGTATATATGCAACTAGTAAATTGTGTAACCAAAAATCTAAGCGAGACAAAGAATTGAAAAGGAAGTGCCAAACCTTGAGTATTCTAAGGTTTGGTTGCTTCAAGGTCCCGAAAACACATCATTGAAGAATCCAACTACGCCTGACAAATGAAATTCTTACTGCTGTCGCAATGCACCATATTTGCTGTTACATTGCATATCCATTATGCCACAGATCTTGCAAAGCATGCCCTTTAAGGAAGGCAATTCTACAGTGAGTCCGTGAACATGTGATGGCGACTTCACAAACCTCAAGACCGCCAAAAGGGATTAAAAAAGCAAAAATATATATAAATTTTTTGGAGCTCTGCATCACTGACCAGATTATTATAGGTAGGAATAATCATATATATATATTTTTAAATTGGACATTTTAATCAAAGGACAGCTGTGTGCTTTGGGAGTCGCTTTCTGCTATTTAGTAGGGGCTAGAGAAAGCTCTCCAGGGAATTTTTTCATGAGTAATTAAGTGGTGATTTGAGAGTTTATTAATGCTAAACAGGACAATGTGAAGTCATGAGCTCGACCGCTTTCATTTTCTTTAGGGACACAAAGTCTTTCTTGGTGGGTGAAGTTGGAAGCTTCCATACTGTTGCAGACAGTCATATGTCTGCTGGAGAATCAGCCAAACAGGCCCTGTTTTGTTTCAAGATGCATTTTGTCTATAGCTGAAATCTCAATTGGGTCGCGGAAGAGGAGAAGTACAGTAACATCATGCACATCTTGTTTGTGAATTGTGCTGGAGAACAATGGATATTTTGTGTAACAATTACACCGTATCATGATAATCACATGGATAAACAAATCAATCAAATATTAAGATTCTTTGAAATTCCAACGTAAAATTCATTGGGATCAATCATTTTGTAATATTGCAAGATAGGAAGAGAAATGTCTATTCATTTGAAAAGAAGCGAATTTAGATTAGGACCTCTTTTGAAATGATTGATAGATGAGGATAAGTTCGTCCAAGATTGCAAATATGAATAAACTGTGTTCTGTTCTTCTTGAGGTCACTTTGGACTTTGGATTTCTTGTACTGCAAAAAGGCACAGCTTTCATCTTTGATTAAATAATCATTTTTTTCTAATTCTTTGTTCCCTTTTCTTAACTTTTGTGTCAGTGGGAAGACCAAGCAAAGGAGTCATGTGTGAGTGAATACTTTATTTGCTCTTCAAGTTTATTTCAACAGAAAAAAAATAAGTACATGACCATTGGGCTTGGAACTGTACAGTGCATATATTTTTCTTTTGTTTTTTTATATTTTTTTGGCTGAGGAATAGGCACTTGTAGGGAGTTTTGACCAATGATGAGTTGCATCTAAATCACAGCTTACCAGACAAGGCCACGTGTGTAGGACCTTCGTAGCCTCTCTACCTCTTCGACACCTCCCCCCCCAAAAGCATTAGCATATTGCAGCATCTGCTTGCCTTCCAATGTATATATTCATTTTCTTCTGTTCTCCTCCATTTCTGATATCATGTAAAAACTTCCAAAAAATTCCATCAAGAAAGCTGTTATATTTAATCATTTCCTCTCTCAAACCCCTCAATCAGCAACTACTCAGAAACATGGTCCAATTCGGAGAGAGAGAGAGAGAGAGAGGGAAAGAGGAAGAGAAGTGACTGTTAAATATGTGTGAATTCATAAGTTAGCTTATAAAAGTAGTGCTTCAGCTGGTGAGGTCGCCTTTTGAGTTCAGTTTTGCGAAAAAGAAAGTGTGGCTCTTTCAGGATTCTCGCTATAAACACCCCACGAATGACAGAATCCTAGGAGTTCGCCAAACTGTCAACCCAAAAGTGCTCACCATTCAAGTTCTGCCCGAAAAGTAATTTTGCCGAGAGGATGTTGCTTAGCTATGACCCAAACGACAGCGAAGCCGGCCTGAAGCTTCTGGAGGATCTCACCACGGATGCAAATCAGATTCAGGGACAGGTGTTGAAGGAGATCCTGATGCAGAATGCTCGGACGGATTACCTCAGCGGCTTCCTGGATGGCCATGTCGATAAGGAACTCTTCAAGAAGAAAGTGCCCGTGGTGAATTATGAGGACGTCAAACCATACATCGAGAGGATCGCCAATGGGGAACGATCCGATATTATTTCATCCCAACCGATCACTGAGCTATTGACCAGGTATACCAAGTTTTCTCCTGTTATCTGTTCTTGGCCTTCAATGAAGCATATTTTCTTGAACCTTGTGCATGTTCGTCTTTCTCACAGCTCGGGAACCTCAGGCGGGCAGCCTAAAATGATGCCTTCAACTGCAGAAGACCTGGATCGAAAGACATTCTTTTACAACCTCCTCGTGCCCGTGATGAACAAGTTCCGTACTTCTATTGTCATATGTTCTTTTCTGAGTCAAATTCTTGGCAGGAATTGAATGTAACAGTAAAATACTAATCGAAATGGTATGCTATATTCCCACTAATTTTTCAGGTATGTCGATGGATTGGACCAAGGAAAGGGGATGTACCTTCTATTTATCAAGCCAGAGATCAGTACTCCCTCTGGTTTAAAGGCAAGACCCGTCTTGACGAGTTACTACAAGAGCGACAACTTCAGGAATAGGCCTTATAACAGGTACAATGTATACACTAGCCCTGATGAGACTATTTTGTGTTCCGACAGCAAACAAAGCATGTACTGCCAATTGCTTTGTGGATTGGTACAACGGGACGAGGTTCGTAGAGTTGGGGCGGTATTCGCATCTGCTTTCTTGAGGGCCATCAAGTTCTTGGAAGACTATTGGAAAGAATTGTGTTCAAACATCAGAACAGGTCAAATCAGCGATTGGATCACAGACCCGGGTTGCAGGAGCTCTGTCTCCTCGATCCTCAGAAAACCTGATCCGGATTTAGCCAATTCAATCGAGAAAGAGTGCGGAGGAGAATCTTGGGAAGGCATAATTAAGAGGATCTGGCCTAGAACAAAGTACATTGAGGTCATAGTTACAGGCTCTATGGCCCAATACATCCCAACTCTCGAGTTTTACAGTGGTGGGCTCCCTCTGATCTCCACAATGTATGCCTCTTCAGAGTGCTTCTTCGGGATCAACTTCAAGCCACTAAGCAAGCCTTCGGATGTCTCGTACACCCTCCTACCGAACATGGCCTACTTTGAGTTCTTGCCTGTAGAGAAAAGCCACGGTGAAACGACTCAAGAGGTTCAATGCAACGGCAATTCTGGTTCACCTTCTGTAAAAGAGACCGTTGATCTCGTGGATGTGAAGCTCGGTCAGTATTATGAGCTCATAGTCACAACCTTTACGGGTGTGTTCTCTTCCCTCTTTAGATCTGTTTCTTTGTCTGAAAGATAAATGACTTAAAAGTCCCTATTCAGTTTGCCAACAACTATTTTCAGTTTTTCGTGAATTTGGTAAGTCTATATCTGTAGTGCAAATTTAGTTAACCACCACAACTGTCACCATGGAAAGCCTCACTGTTCTAATGCAGGACACAGCACAAAGCATGAATTAATGTGCTGCAACACTTTCTGGCTTCTAAACCCAACCCTTCCATGTGCCAAATGCAATGCAAAAGTTTCTTTAATAGGAAAGATCCCAGTTGGTTTATAATTTTTTTTTTTTTTTGCTACTCTAAGAGTGCAAATTTTGAACCAGCATGCACATGCACATGTTTTGGGAACTTCAAACTTTGAGGAGGATACATAGCATTAAAGACACCAGCTTGATGGGGTGTCGCATTGGAAATCACATATTCATGTCCTAAGGTCACATGCAACACATAAAGCCTTCCGATAAAATTTAACTAAAATTTCCCCGTTCTTTGAGAATTAGTCACTGATTATCGTAGCTAAAGAATCGGACAATTTCAACATTTCTCTCAAAATGCCGGTAAAATCTCTTCCACAGGCCTATACAGATATAGGGTTGGGGACATCCTAATGGTGACCGGATTCTACAACAATGCCCCCCAGTTCCGGTTCGTGCAACGGCAGAATGTCGTCCTGAGCATCGACACTGACAAGACCAGCGAGGAGGACCTGCTCAAGGCAGTCACGGAAGCAAAGAAGCTGCTGGAGCCACTCGGGTTCCTGCTGACCGAGTACACGAGCTACCCCGACACATCATCACTGCCGGGCCGCTACGTGCTCTTTTGGGAGCTCAAGGCCAAGGGCAACAACATTATCATCAACGAGCTCAAGGGGCTCAACGGTGAGATCATGGAGGAGTGTTGCTCAAGGGTCGAGGAGTCGCTGGACTACGTGTACCGGCGGTGCCGGGCCAAGGACAAGTCAATCGGGGCATTGGAGATTAGGGTGGTGAGGCACGGGACATTTGATGCGCTGATGGACTACTGTTTGTCACAGGGGTCCTCAGTGAACCAGTACAAGACGCCCAGGTGCATAAAGTCGGAGGATGCCCTAAAGATCTTGGACTCGAGGGTGGCGGGGAGGTTCTTCAGCAAGAGGGTCCCTTTCTGGGAGCCTTACAAGATGGAGGGTTATGCCGCCAAGTGACGAGTTCCTTCCAGGTTCTTCGTGCTTGTTTGGCAGGTTTCACAGGTTCTCCTGCTAATGCCTGACGAGGACACCTGAGAAACGATTACGCGGTAGTGAGAGTTTTATCATTTTTTTCCCTCTTCTCTACTCTCCTTTCCTAATTCGATATTGGTCTGTTGTTGGGTGTGGCTAGTTGCCCCAAGAACACTCTCTGTCATGTTGATGTGATGATTTTGTACCAGCACTCTCTCTCCCTGCACAATTGCTGGATTTGTGACGAACTTAATTTGACTACATATTAACATGTGTTTTTCTCTGTGCCAATTGAATCTACTGTGTTCCATGTGTTTCCACATCACTGTTCAGAAACAAGTGACTTGAACTTTTTTTGGCCTACAACATTAGAATTTTCATAAGAAAGACTCAATTTGAGGCTCTTTACACAAGCATTGTTATGCACGACCAGCAACGATAAAGAAACAATCATTTATGACGCAGAAATCTATGAACATAATTCAACCGTGTATCACATCTAAATGGTTTAGTACAGGTTGACATAATGCGACTTAAAGCAAGTCCTAAATAATTCTCAAAAAGAATACTCTTTTGATGACATTAACGCTGTCTGTAAGGATTGAAATTTCTGTCGCGACCGTCGATATCAAAGAAACACAACCAAAAGAAAAAAATGGGAAAGAAAAAGGAGAATTAGGGAAGAGAAAAGGTGGGGGGCGATGCAAAAGGCCATGGTGTGGCCACGAGGACTAAGGGACATAAAGAAAATGAGGGGAGTGAGATCCATGAAGCATGGGACGTGAATGCAAGGAGGAGACAAGGAGAGCAACCCAAGGGGGACAACATGCACTGTTCAACCAATCACACATATGATAAATCATCAACACACACCCTCACATAATCAATCAATCCTGCATCTTTGGCTTCATCTCCTCCCCCCTCCCCTCTCCCCCACTCCCCCTTCTCCCTCTCTCTCTCTCTCTCTCTCTCCAACACTTGCATTTATGGCAGAGCATGTGGCCATAACCACCTCCTCCAGCTTTACGCCCGGGACTCTGTAAATTTGGACACCCTCTTTTGTCTCCGCCCTGATCTCTCTCTCTCTCTCTCTCTCTCTCTCCTTTTATAAAATATACGATGAGAAAAATTGCTGGCTCAACTTATGCGCGCGGTTTTCTTGGAAAAAAAAGCAAATGAATCGTCTGTTTTGGGCCATTGTTTGCTAAAACCCTAAAGCTGACGAAGCAGGATACCGTAGTTCGATGACTACGGATATCGTTACCAGCATGCATGCATGCGATGAATTCGTATGGCGGATTATCTGTAACTTCTTGTTTCGAAACTATGGAATCGGCGAGAACATATCTTCTTGCACCCGTATATGGAGAAACAAACAAAATACCATCCACTAAAGTGATTAAGCTCGTTATATAGTGAAAAGGAAAACTGAAATGTTGCATTCGACGATCTGCAGACTCGTACCGGATGCAAGTCAATGTAACTGTTACATATATACTGTGTTGGGAACTTGGGATCAGCAACGTCATGCATCAAAAGACAAGGAACTCTTGCTTGACATTGATTTCTTGTGGAAAATCCTGAAAATAGTGGTAAATTAAGGAAGTTTCATTTATTAGACTAGCGTGCGTTTATACGCATAATTTATGGGGGTCTTGTCTTGGACTTTATAACAGGGATTTGTAATTATTTGGCCCGATGCGGCTCGAGTTATTTTCTTTCTCATCTTTTATTTATTTAATTTATGATTGATCATTTCATTCCATTGCTCGAGCACTTATGCCTGATGATATATGTTTACATGTTTTAAGAATAAAATTAAAAAAAAAAAAAAAGATTGCATGAAACACGGTTTCTTTTAAAAGAGAAAAGGTGCCGGGCACGGTCGTTAGGCATAATTAGTGTAACTAATCTCTTGAGCTCCAAATCTCTAGTTTCTAGAAGTTGGATCTAATTGATCTAGAATAGGTTAATGATGACTCTATTATAAGTTCAAAAATAATGAATGAGAAACCAAGTTACAACCGATAGGTTTGGGAGCACTTGTATGAAGCATAAATGCCACCTTACAAGAGAGTTATTCAAGTTTGCTTAACAATCCCTTAAACTCCTTGGGATTCATCTCGAGAGGGCTGCGACCACACTTGATAATTATGTTAGTCGTGCCATATCATGTGACATGTTTTATTAGGTATGTTAAGGCAATTCGAAACATTTGTTAACAATGTCGTGTTTGGGTTAGGCATAGTCGTGTCATGCCCTTCTCTCAACACAAGTAACCAACCCTAGCATAAACGGTAGATAAACATGGACAATCCAAGCGCAAACACGCCCTCATGCAGGTATTTGCTTTCAGGTCAAAACTCTAAGAAAGCCCTCTTTGCTGTATTTCTGCTAAAATGATTAAAGGTTGTCTAAAATATCGAAAATAATAAATAAATACTCTACAAACCTAGGCAACATGAGAAAGCCCGAAAATAACCCTAAGCAATAAAGAAGTTCAGAAAAATAACCAAAAGTCTAAAATAACTGGGAATAGACATAAACGAGAAAACTGTTTTGAAATATGCCTAAACCATTTTATTTTTTTTTTTGGCTTGAGCCTTACACTTGTAATGAGCTTTCCAAAATGGTATCATGGGCCTCATAACTTCCTTCTAAATAAAAAAAGTTATGAAAGTTTTATTGCCTTTGTTGGATTTCTACTTTGAACACTCCATAGAGTCTTTAGCAACAACATTCCTTTTTTTTTTTTTTTTTGCTTTATTTCCATAGATCCTACTCTACTCCTACTCTAACACTCACCATCAAACTTTTTCCATATCTCATTGTAGAATGTGAGAATCAAAACCAACATTTGAAATTAAATCATTCATATCCCAATCTCTTGGAAAGTTGGAAGTTCGAATCCCCTACCTTCCTTCTCATGTGGGAATGGTGGCCATCAGAACAAACCCACATTGATTTTTAGCAATGGCATTCACTTACTAGATTTCTTTGCTTTTTACTTATTTCTTCTTAATTCATTTCATTTGGTTTGGTTAAAATGGTTTATTATCAATTTTAGTCATTTTCAATTATTTATTCTAACTGTTAATGTTCTTTCTTCTTGTTATTAAATATAATTTCAACTTTCTCTAATTCTATCATATTTAAAAAAATTCATAAAAAATCATACTTTTAGTAGTTTCTAAAAAGTAAAACTAAAATTAACTATAGAAAGATATCTTTGGCGATGAATTAGAAAGTTCGTCGCTAATAAGCAAGAGGCCAAAATCCCGCCTACTTTTTACAGGAGTTGCAAGTTCGTCGCCTCACATTTCAAAGCAAGTTCGTCGCTGTAGCTTATCAATAGCGAGGAAAAGAACATTTCATAAACACTACTTGTGAATGGCAATGAAATTAGCTTCCTTTAGCAATGGAAAGTTTCCTTTGGCTAAAGGGAAATCGGATTTAGGGCTCTTCTTGACCTAATATGGAGGACGGGAATAAATTTTGAAATTGAAAGGCACAAAATGAAAATTTTAGACCTTAACTGTCAGATTGATACAGATTTAAGATTGTCCATTTCTTCTTTTTTTCATAATTCAATACATAAGAAGATCGATACATTTCGAACACAATATTTTTTGTGGAGGATATATATAAAAGATTTTATTTTAATACTTCAAAATCCCATAAATATTTGGCAGACATGGAGCCATAGACAAACCCACTAATCGACAATGTTCAACATCAAACATATCACATCAGTAGTAAAAGCTGGCCTCATAAAGGAAGGTGGGGTGACTCAATGAATGTTCAAAGGAAGAAGAAGAAGAATGGCGATGTGTCTGGCTATAAGAGGCCACGTTGTGGTTGGCATTTGGCTGCGTCTTGGACTTGCTTCAGCTGGATAAAGAGGAGGACATCAAGGACCAGCCACACGTGTGCTGGAATCATGGTGGGTGCGTTCCAGAGAGAAATTGAAGAGCACTCCCTTGTAGCTGTCTCCACTGCAGTTTCCATAAGAGCAAAAAGTTTACCATGTACAATATAATGCAATGGTAATGGTGACATGATTATAGACATATATGGGTTGAACTTCTGTTAGAAGCAAAACATCTTGGTTGAATGTTAGTTGGTTTGTCGATTAGATGCATGTGTAAAAGCTGTTATGCAAAATCCTACCACTCAACAGTCAACATGGTTCTCAATAACTAACAATTCTTAATCGGTTCATAATTCATTTTTGATTTAAAATTTTTTTTTAGTGGAGATGGGCTTAAGTTGATATGTTAGTAGACTCAAATTTGAACTTTCTTTTGAAGATCTCTCCAAAACGAGGCATTAGGCTTTTGGTGCTCCACCTTGAACTCTTTCATGTAGATTTCTATTGGAATCATAATGATCTTGTTTTGAATTTATATGAATTGATAGTATAAAGTCAAGATAATTTAAGTGCATAAAGCTCCAAGAAATTTTTATCGTCGGGACATAGGGAGATCACGATGAGCAAATGTAAGTCCGATTTTATTTTTTGTTGGACCTATCTCACTAAATAATTTAAGCCTTTAATGAACCGAAGATGACACATTATCTACTCCTGTCTGGATAATAATATCTAAACTAAGGATATGTTTACGCAACAACCATCATCATTAGTCCAAGACCGCCTTGCAACAACATTGTATAGATATCTATCCCATCAGATTGAACCATGATAGTAGCACTGCATTGGTCATGAGATTCTTTTCTTAATATAATTATCAAACATCGGTACCCCATTTCAAAGGCCTGCCAATCCACCGTCCACTCTAATATCACTTGTTAACATGTGTCGCAGAAGCCTTATATTTCCATCATCGGGAGATTGCCAAGGGTAAATCCAAGTTTGAGCTCAAATAATGTATCTAAATTAACTCACTTCCAATTAAGAGTTGAAGCTAATGAGTTAGAGGTAAACTATGCATATTATCCGCTCCACATCACATTAATTCTTTAATATTAAACTTCATTTAGCAGCCCTTGCATGTGCACCTCAATTAACAATTTTTTTTATCATTACACAAAAGACGACAGTGTACCAAGGTCACAAGTGCACAAAATCAATACTTTAAGAAAGAGAATTATGTAAACTTACCAAGCTTGAAGAAAAGAAACGTATAAATGTACAGACCAAAGTGAAAGAAACAAACTCAAAATGTCTTTACTGCCGCACTAAAATAGAGTATGCAATCATTTTCTCCAAAAATTATGGTAGAACATCATCGTAATATCTAGGATCTACATTTGTTCTAAGTAAGATCACAATACAAATCTTAGCTAAAAAAAAAGTAATTCTTTTCAATGAATTACAAAAATACTCATATGAATTCAAATGATATCATATTTTTATAGATATGCACGTTCAAAGATTCAAGTAGTTTAATTATAAATAAAAGAAGTAGAATCCCTCCGAAACACCAAATATAAAAGTTAGAAAAAATCGGTATCTATCACTTCAAACGGAATTTCAATCCATCTACATGGTTTGTTCCATCAGATCAAATTTACCCACTGCAACATGGTGAGAGCAAAAGAGCAAGGTGTCCTTTTTGCTGGGGATTATTTGTCCCCCACGCAATTTTCCAGGCGCATGAAGAACGGTGGGGAGAGAGAGAGAGAGAGAGAGAGAGAGAGAGATTTTTGTCGACGCACCATGTTATGAAAGTGAAAAGACTGCGAAGCGTGGGTCACTGCTTGCCTTTCCAGATTGAGTCCTGTCACATCCATCTCTCAAGAACTGCACGTGTGCGTTAGCTTCAATCCTCTGTGCACCTCATAAATTCAACACCAGGGGCTCGAGAATCTCAACCCTTTCTGAATTACCGGTGACTTGGGTAATTTGGATTGAAACAGAACTTAATGTCAAAAATGGCAGATGGAATTATATTCAAAAAATTAATGACATAGATGAATGTGTGGATTTGAGTTTAAGTAATTGCACCTTGTTGAGAAAACTTCTTAATATACTTTAAAAATGACAAAACTATGCATTGTTTATCTTGAATATGATAAATTGCAAAATAATGCTTTATTTCAAGAATTACTGATGAAGAGAAGATTATGTTAATCTTAAATATATTCAAACTCTTCCTACTTTGATTCAATATTGTGACTAAACCTTTGGATAGTTACTTTGTCAATGTTGTTGAATGGATATTATCAAGGCAACAATATGGATATCGGTAAAGTTTATATATGGATATATTATCATAACGTAAAATGTTTTCAGAGTCTACTTAAGGAGGATATCATTAGAGTCTAAAATCTTTAAAAATATACACATTCAAATGCAAGCTCCATTGATTATGACATCACAATTAGTGATCTAATTAGGATTTTCAATATAGAAAGTAATGATTAATCTTCAATTTTAAAGATAGTTTTGAAATGAAATTTTTTATGCAAGATATCTAGATTGATTGTCAATCATTACAATTAGTTGTAGATCTCTACTTATGGAAACTAAATTGAAGATTTGCTTGTATTGATGACCAAATCTAACTCAATCTTCTTTTCACAAAATGTCCAATAGGTTGATTGGAGATTGATCTTTTGAAGATTGATCAACAATTATTTGGAAATGGAGTAGTATAAAAGGAGACCAAAATGCCAAAGAATAAGAAGATTAAGAGTATAAAATTCCAAAGTACAAGAGAGCTTGAACTTACATACTTATCTTTGGCAAGTTACAAATAATAATCTTTGAGAGATACTGAAATAGTGATTAAGGAAATAGTGAGATCTATCATTTACCCTAGTATTATCATTCGCACTTATAACCTCTTAGTGATTAGGGAAATCCAATTAATAGATTGTCAATGTAAAAGGTGAACGTAGACTTGTTTTAAGGCGAAACACTATAAATTCCATGTGCAATATTCTTTATATCTTAACTTTTTGGGCATAGGCGAACATCATCATATCATTGTTATCATTTCATAATCAGATTTCAACATAATTCAACAATGTTCATCTTGATTGTTTTACTTCCACATTAAACTATCAACTATCATTTAAATTATCTATTCCCCCTCTTTTAGGTGATATTGGTAGCATGTGTAAAATGTCTACTCCGTTAGTGGTCAAAGTAATAGTTCTACAGAAAAATCGGCTCAAACTGTTGCTACTGTACATAGATGCATGAACCTCTTGATCTATCACGATTACGTTTTTTGGACTTGAATACACTTAACACGATCACAAGGTCAGCAAGTTTGGACTCTTGGTTCCCTATTCGATGTCTCACTCGCTTGTCAATCTTTTTCGTCTTATTCAAAGTTTTCCTTCTTTCTTCACGTCTTTCTTCGTCCTCCGTGCATGCAAGAGCAGGTGTTTCTCAAAACCTCTCCCGACCTTATCTCCACACATAGCCTCTCCCGTACTGAATGGATGGCAGATATCGGTACGAGAATGCACGGTCCTCATGGAACCAACGAAGTGAGAGCACTGTTTTATGCCTAGAACCCCTCAAAAAAGGAACAAGAAATCTCTGTAAATGAAGAAAAAGGATCACACGCAAAAAGACAGAAGCCAGAGGGAGGGAAGGAGAGTCAAAGAGAATGGGCCACAATGACAACCACCGCGATCGTGTGCAATGAATAGTAGCTACCAACATGTTCCCCATTCGGTTCTAGGACTTGTTGCTTTCATCATTATTTCGTTTCATGATGTTGATGCTTCTCTCTCTCGCCATTGAACGGGATCGGCGGGTCTTGTCCCCCGGCCCTCGAGCGACCGGCCCACACCAAGCGTAAACCATGGGAAGATCCACGCATACAACCTCCCACGAACAAAGGGGTCGTGGCTCTCCCCGGTCTCTTTTCCTCTGTTATTTTGATTGTGGGGAAGAGCCGAGTGTGCTCGTGCGCGTCGACAGTGACAAGCCCTTTGCGGGCACAGGTGAGGGCGGACGTCGGCCATCTCAACTTAATGATAGAACAAAAGGAAGAACAAATATCGTTTTCGCAAGACTAGCGGATGGGCGAATTTATGTCTACTTAGAATTTGGATTGGGTGCAAGGGATCCGCACTTAGAATATGGTTTTCATAAATTCGCCAAAATATGGATGTGAAAATCATAATACACACTGAGATAGAATTATGAGTTGACACTAGAAATAAAGGTAATTTTCGCAAGAATTTATTTATGAAAAGCTTGATGGCAGAGCCACGATTTTAATGGAGGGGAAAGGAGGAAGGCAAAATTTTTAATTATACCTGACTTAAATATTCAATTAATATTTCTTACTGTCACATACAAGGAAAAATTAAAACAACGAGACATATAAATATCAATGTTTCAATTGCTTGTAAACCCCACTTTGATCACATCCCAACTCAATGGGCTTTTCGACCAAAAAAAAAAAAAAAAAACTCAATGGGCTTGATGACTTGGACACTATGTTAAGTGCTATACTCAAAAGCTTGCACAGGAAGGGCCCGTGCTTTGGGCTGTAACGTGAGCCCGGTAGCAAAAGTCATCTGTTCTCGATGACGGTTCTCGCATCAATTGCCTCTAAGGACCGTAATTGATCATCATGATCAAAGCGCCCATTGAATCTTGTGACCGGCTGATCGGAGCCGATCGTGGAATCACAACTCCAGGGTATTCGCCAAGAGTCTCTGTCTTCGTATCATGGAAGCACTCTCCTCGCAATGTACATTTTCAGTGCCGCTCCTGTTTGATTCACACGATGACCGGACAGGAGTTGAGAAGGTCATCTTGCCGCTTCCTGGAGCTAAATTTTATCAGTTGGTAGCTAGTTGGGATACAATAGTAGTATAGTGTCAACCAAACAAAAGACCAAGACCGGATCCAAGTCACTTAAAATAATTATGATGGTGTACCTCAACATCAAATTGATAAAGAGACCAAAAAAACAGACAAGCTGATTCCTTGAAACAGACATGGAGGTCCGCCTCCCTCTGAGCAATTCGCACTTCGTTAAGTGCCCGCCGAAGTTCATTGCATGAACAAATCATCACATTCACGCACACATGACGTCACCCGCACACCTCATGTCGTTCACAGCGAATCTAACGAAATTTCCATTTGGGCGAGCTGAATCAACATAAAGCCGTGTCGGGGTAGGCGGAGTCGAAGTCATGCTTTTGCCCTGGGAAAGACGCAAGGACCGATACGGAAGTTGCCCCAGCATTGACTACAGGATATCGATCTTACAGTTTCGTGGTGCCGAACTTTGACAATTTCAAAAGGGCCTTTTTCTTGAAAGTTCCTAGCGTAAAGTTTGTGTTCCGTATTCCTAAAATGAGAATATGCCTCTTACTTTGATCGTCAACTACGGTATTCCACGCAAGCGTAGAGCGGTCAATGTGAACAAAGGAAGCAGAGGATGAGAAGTGGTCCGCGTCGAAAAAGATGTGAACGCGTGAACGAATGCATGGCGTGAGTTGATTTTCAAGTCAAGACCCCAACTTCACGACAGACCAAACACAGTGCTGCTCTCGATGTCAACTTTCCTGACTTCTTAACCTCACCATTTTTAACCAAGTCTTCTTGAAGTACTTGCAGGGGTCGAAGGAAAAGAACGGGAGAAGACTTTCGCTCCGCTCGACTACTCACGACCCAAATTTTAGCTCATGGTCTATCTCCTTCCTCAGTTCTCCCTTTCCCTCTATACCCCTGGAGATTGACTGAAACCATGATTGTGTTGTCCACTGCAGTTCTTGCCGGCCACATCGGAGCTTAGGTTTCCAGGAAATCCGCTGTCATCTTGGTCAACTTGGATTAGCTCACCCGGTCTCTGCGTATTTGCCACGACCAATGAGGCCCCCGATGGACTTCAACATCGGAATCGAGGACATCGGAGCAGCTGTTCTGCAAGAACTATGGAACAGGGTGACTCTACAAGCCATAAAGCTCGCGGGTGAAACACGGGACGTGGTGCTTGCAAAGGACAGCTTTCAGGAGTTCTCGGGAAGCATATCGCAACTGATCAGCGTCCTCCAGACCGTGGATGCCGGGAAGGTTGAAGCCGAGCTCGGCTCAGAGTTCACAAAGACCGCCCTGCAGAAATTGAATTCCCAGCTACATCTTGCGTGTGATGTCATTGAAGATTGTAGATCCGGCAGCCGCCTCCGCCTCATACTCCGTTCGAGCAGAGTCCTCGCTCAGATGCAGGGATTGGCCAAAGAGATTGCTGAAACCATCTCTTCATTGCAGTTGGTCAATCTCAGCATCGGCTTGAATGTAAAGACAATGATCGGCAACATCATCGACAAACTGGGGTCCATGGAGTTCCAGTCTTCGACTGCAATAGAGAGAATTTCTTCAGAGATAGAGAACTCGATAAAACAGGAAAGAAATAACCACAAGAGTGCCATGAAACTCTTGGAGAAAATCGCAGAAGCTGTTGGAGCTAGCGAGAATACATCCTTAGTGCAACAGGAGTTGACAATTTTGAAGCAAGAGAAGGAAGAAATGGAGGCTCAAAAGAAACAAGCTGAGGCACTTCAGCTGTCACAGCTAATACAGCTTCTCTACAGCACAGAAATCGTGACAAGGCCTGTAGATGATAATTCCAAACACGTCGCCAGTATTACCCAATCGACTCATTTCTATGCCCACTCTCCCATGAACTTATGACAGAACCCGTTGCGATCTTATGTGGCCATAGCTTTGAGAAGAAGGCCATCCAAGAGCACTTTAAAAGAGGAGAGCCAGTTTGCCCCACCTGCAAAGAGAAGCTTCCCTCTCCGGACATAACACCAAACCTCTCTCTTCGAGGATCCATCCAAGAATGGAGGCAAAGGGACATGGACTTAAAATTCCAAGCGGCAATACAGGGGATCAATTCTGATGAGGAGTCTACACAAAATGGTGCTTTAGAGGAGATGAAGTCTCTCCTGAGAACGCCTGTCTATGCTGCCAAATTTTCAGAAGAAAATCCCATTCCAAGGTTGGTCGGCTTTCTGAAAAACAAAAGGTTACATACTGCGGCTACACTTAAATGTCTCAGCTACCTAGCCAGACATTCAGAAGAATGCAAGGTGAGATCATTAAGCAATGATTATTTCATCTTTGTTGTTTTCTGAGTGTGTGAGAGATAGTGTTGCCAAAAAGTTGCAGGAATCCATTGTTAAAGCGGGAGCAATTCATCTCGTTGTGAAACATCTCTATAAAGATGAAGCAGGACACGATGCTATTGCAGTCTTGTTGGAGCTGTCCTCGAGAGAGGCAATTGCAGAGGAAATTGGAAAAGCCAAAAACAGCATTCCCCTAATAGTTTCCATGCTTCACTACTCGGAAAGAGATGTGTCGGAGAAAGCTCACAGAGTGCTGCAAAATCTGTCCTTTAACACCCACTTCATTGTCAAAATGGCAGAATGTGGATACTTCAAACCATTTGTTTGTCGCTTCAATGAAGGTACGTAAAACCAGCTAACAGAATCTTTCGTTATTATAAGAAACATGTAGTCACTTTGTTGAACTCTTCATTCAGGATCACAGGAGACCAGAGCACTGATGGCTGCGGCTTTAGTACAGATGCAACTCAAGGAGACTAGCGTCATCGATTTGAAAAATGATTCATTTATACACAGTCTGGTCGAAATGCTCTCTTCAAGCTCCCCAGCATACAAATCAGCTTGTCTCCAGGCCATCAAAAAACTCATGGCACACACTGCTATTTCTAAGAAGCTCCTGGCAGACACCATGACTATTCCACTCTTGCTCGGCCTCATATCACACGTAATGTCTGATCCATACTCGAAGGAAGAAGCTGTAGAGGTTCTCGCGTTGCTTGTTGGGGCCACTGAGCCTTGTGACTTCCAGATATTTCAAGGCTTGAAGGAGCTCCAGTCTGAGCACAGCATCAATTTATTCTTACACCTCATATCTACTTCTGAGACTAAAGCTAGAATAAAGTTTTTACAGTTGCTGGTGGAGCTCAGCCATAAATCTGAGCAAGCTAGAGAACTAATCCGATTGGATGATGATGCAAATGCCCATCTCTACTCTTGCCTCGAAAACGGCCAGCCTGCAGTAAGAAGATGGGCAATGGAACTTGTATACAGTATCTCCAACGGTCACCTTGGTGGAGTTCCACTTCCTCCAACACCCAGAAAAGAAGCTGTCATTCACAAAATAGCATCCATTCTTACGCATTCACCAGATCCGGAAGAAAGGTCTGTTGCTGCTGGAATCATCGGCCAACTCCCAAAAGATGATACCACTGTTGATGATCTATTGCTTAAATCAGATGTGTTAAAAGCCATATATGAAATCATATGTGGGGTAGACATGGAAAGCAATCGAGCTCAAACTGTGCCAAATTCGGGTGAACTTCTGTTGGAGAATGCGCTGGCAGCACTACTACACTACACAGAACCGTCCAAGATTTATCTACAGAAGCGAGTGGGAAAACTCGAACTGTATCCATCGCTGATCCGTGCGCTGTCCAGTCGGAGCTCTTTAGCAAGCAACGTGCGGCAATTGCACTAGCCCATTTATCCCAGTCTACCAGCTTGTCATTTTCTCGTGAAACAGTTATCCCTACAGCAGACAGAAAGGCAGCACCACTCAGCCGATTACTGAAGCTCTTCCCCAACTTTTCCTGGTGTTGTTCCCCCTCATCAGAAATTGGAAGCTTGTGTTCTGTTCATGGTATCGCTTGCTCGTCGAAGGACACTTTCTGCCTTGTCAAGACAGATGCAATGATGCCACTCATGAAATCATTGAAGGGGACAGATCCTGGCGTGCAAGAGGCTGCTTTGATGGCACTTGAAACATTGCTGACAGATGACAGAACACTATCTCAAGCAACTGCCGCCATTGTTGACAATCATGGCATAGATGCAATTTTACATGTCTTGGAGAAAGGGTCCCATTCAGTGAAACCAAAAGCTCTGGACCTTTTGGAGAAGATCTTGAGTCACACAAGTCTTACCGATCCATCATTCCGAAGGATCGAGGGAGTTCTTATTCAACTTGTCCATGAGGAAGGACATAGGAAGAAAGCAGCTCTGGTGCTTAGGCAGATGAAGCTCCTTCCGGAGCAATCATCTTACTTCTGATTGGGTTTGTTCAGGTGTAGATCAGACTTTTGGACCTAACATGCTCACAAGTGTAGAATGCCACCGGGAAGGGATGCTAATGGAGAGTTCAAATTCTGAAATAACTGTGGAGGAACAACATGCAAAAGATATCCCTTACAGGACAAGCTAGATAAGCTTTGAAAACATAGCCTCCCACCCATCTGCCACAAAGCCCCAGTGAGAAATACAAAAGCATGGAGTATCTGAAAACCTTTGAGAATGCCACAAGGAAGTAGAAGTCGTTCTTTCATGTACTTACATTTACCATTTATCTGTGCATATTTCATTCAGTTCTGACAATTAGAAATAATCTTGTATGGAAGCACCACATGCTTCCCTACTTGCCTTTTTCAAACTGAAATGAAAAAGAAAATTCCAGTGTGCGATGACCAACCACTACGCCAGAAATAGAATCACTAAAACAACCCAATTCACCTACATGAAACCATATACATGCTCTGCCCACCACAAGTTTGCCTCTATCTGTGATCCATGTTCGGTGCAGTTACAATTCATCTTTTAAAGAGCTTGGGATCGAAAGAAGAATGGCTTTATGATAAAGATAACTGCTATCCAACTAACTGTAGGGTTCCTAGTATAAAGTGATCAGATCTCACGGTAGAACCAATTATTAGTAACAAAACAAATGGATGAGAATAGAGACAGAAAATCGTATGTGTTGGCTTATTAAAAGCACAACTAGAACTCGATAGTTGTTCAGATAAAAAAAATTGACAGCGGAACGCTTTATCCAAAGTATCAAATGGAAAGAAGGAAACAATACATCAGCACGAGTGAAGAGATTTCGATCTCTTCAACTTACAATGCCTGATTTCTGTCTTCAGCAATCCACCAAAATCACTCTTAGCAGTTAGCAATATGATTTAACAAATTAAAACATCAATAAACCCGAACAAGAAAATGAAGTAATCGATCCTAAGATCATCATTAATCTGTGGCAAACAATCTGCATCGCTTATCAGTAATTAGTAAGCAAGTGTCCCATGATCAGGCATCCTGATGTCCTCCACCAACCATACTAGAAAAGCTATGAAGGTACAAGGTCAACCTAGATGCATTTCCCTTCTGTCCCTCAAGCCTGGGAGCTAGTCTCACTTGATTCCCTAGATTTTATTTCCTAATTTATCAGCTATCCAAAATAAAAATAAAAAATAAAAAAGAGGCCTCTGGGCAGGGATGAGGTCCAACACCGTTTTGGCGTGCACAAGTGATACATATACTGAAGGCGAGGCTGTCTATACCTCTCCTTTTAGCGTGCCTTGAGCCTCTATATGCGCTTCACCTTAGTCCCTCATTTATCTAGGTAGTCTCACTGATTCTCTAAGATTTATTCCTAGTCTATCACTTATCAAAGAAAACAAATTCTAGCATAAGAAGATTGAGTTAGTTATGGCACATAATAAAAAGAAGTGATGCCACCAAGTCTCATTCAACAACTTGAGTGAATTAATCCAAAGCCATGAGATCACATCACAGTGCCCGCCCACGAAGAAGCAATCTGGATATAACATATGACCCACAGTATTTGCCATCTTTGGCAGCTCCCTGCCTTTTAGCAAAAACTTCAGTAGACTTTCCAACAGAAAATAACTGTTATTCCATTGAGGCTGCATTAATGATTCTCCATAGAAAGAACAGGGCAACACTAACAGCTTAGGGTAAATAATCTAAAAGTACATCTTGAGCAGAAGCACCCTACCTGGATCCCAACATTCCATTAGAAGAATATCTGAAAGCATGATCAATGTTACATTAAGGTCACCTCAATAATTTTATTCATAAAGAGGATATAGTAACACTAACAGCTTAATCTACAGAAAAGTGCAAGAGCACAGCGGATGATTACAGAATGTAATCAGCTTATGTTTCCAACCCCGAAATAAGCCACAAGAGCACAAGAGATACATGGCATCTATTTATCAAATATTGATGTCCCCAAGCTTACATGTGATATAACATTTTAATTGAAAGCTAAATCACACCCCAACACCCCCCCCCAAAAAAAAAAAAAAAATCACAAGGAATATAAACCAAAAAGGGAAAGTAAAAGACCCCAATGCCCATGGATACATGTGTGCACTGCCAGGCAACAAAACTTCCGTGCCTAGAAATGTGTACCTAGCTACCAACTAGAAGAAGACAGCTCCAAAAGTCATTCTTCCAATTCCCATCTCATATCAGTAGTTTAAGATGCCAATTTAGTGCTGCAGCAGATTTAAACATCTTAATTTCAAATTCAAATGCAAACAACTATCTTCTTTGTGGGAACCCACGGGGAGGTGGGGAAAAATTGCAACTAAATTGTGCATCTAAATGTTTCCATCCACTTGGATCTGGATTCAATAACAGGATGAGGTTCATTGTTCTTCCTAGTAACTTCCCTCCTCTAGTTTAGTCTTTCCTCACAACTTTCCCATCTCTATCTTCAACTAAAAGATTTTGGCTTGTCAGAATCACTGCTCCATTAAAGGATCCTCACTGTCCACATTTTGCCAATGTTTAGCCAACCAAAAGACCTTGACATAAGATACAAAACTCAAAACTTTCAACCATTTGCCATTCCAGACTAGTAGTAACTGGATCTTCCAAGTCCAGATTTTGTGGTGTTTGGTACCATATTTTGCCTTTTCTTTTGTAGAAGTGTTTAATACTTCACATTTTTAAACATAAAACACTTGTAACATTTCAAAACACATAAATATGATATGTAGACTCATTTGGAATGTTTACTGAACTGTTTATGCTTATCTTCGTTTTAAAAATTTTGAGAAGCAATAAGTACTTTTCTAAGCTGTAACAAAAAAAAAGTTTATACAACTATGGAAAAGGTAATGCGCCACAGTTCTCACTGATACTACCCCAACTTTCATCTATAATCTACATAAAAAATATGCAGAGGAGGTCACTTATTTTTGGCAGACAACCGGTTTGAAATTTCAAGGACATGATTCGCCAATTAAGTTTCTAAACTCAACATCTGTCGATCATCAAATAACATGTTCAAGGCTCTCGATTAAACATAACATCTGCACTATTCATTCAATTAGCTCCATGCTATTAATACAGATTGATCATGTTAAACATGTTCCTTCCAAACATTTGAAAGGAAAACAGAATGCATCCACACAATAAAAGAAAACAAATAAAGACTATGCAGAAGTTGAAAATAACAGTCTTTAAGCTGCAACATCTTAAACGTCAAAAGGGGAAATTACATTCCACAAGTACACTGAAACATCAGATAATTGAGCAAATCAGAGAGAAGGATTTAGATACAACAATCCATCACAAGTAAAACCTCCATCTGCTGTAACTAGTGAAATGATGCAGTAGCTAATTGCTGCTGTAAAAACAATGCTCCAAATACAATGTTTTTAACAGAAAAAACATCAATTACCACGCTCAGTGCACTGATACCTGGACAAATTTGGACCGATAGCACTCATCAAATAGTATACTGAATTCTTCATTTGGAGAAGAGTATTGCACAGTGCATGGAACAATAACTAGATCCTATACTATAAACTATCTTCCAATAACTCCACTTGATTAGTGAGCAAAAACGGTGTCATTTCGTCTAGGAGGCCTGTCAGGAATTGATCCAGGCTTGAATTTTGATGCCTCATGCCTCGCCAGCTCAGGAGGCACTGGACTGTTACTTTGAATAAGCATCTGCTTCAGATCATAAAAGACATCTGTGTCGTGTAGAGTCAGGAATGTTGTAGCCACACCGGTCTTACCAGCACGACCTGTTCGCCCTATACGATGAGTATACATTTCTATGTTACCAGGCATATCATAATTAATTACATGGGCCACATCAGGTATATCAATACCACGCCCTGCGACATCTGTTGCCACTAGCACGGTATATCTCTTGGATCTAAAACCTTCCAGGCTTATCTCTCTTTGTTCCTGAGACTTTCCACCATGCAAAGTAGTCACTTTGTAGCCTGCCCTATCCAGATTCTTAGCAACTGTATCTGCATTCTTCTTAGTGTTAACAAAGACAATTGCTGTCTTATCGCCAAGTTCATCAAGGAACTTCTGTAACCTGGGAAACTTCTCTGATTCCTTCATCATCACCACATGTTGAGATATCAAGTCAGTAGTTTTTCCAGCAGTACCTATTGTAACCACTACAGGATTTCTCAAATACTTCCTCGCGAGCCGCTCGACAGCAGGCGGCATCGTAGCACTAAACATATAAGTAGTGCGATAGATCTTCTTCTCGTCAAGCTCCTCATCCTCATTCTCAGGCTTAAAATTACTGGACGGCATTGCATCCAACACACCCACAACTTGTGGCTCAAAACCCATATCAATCATCCTATCAGCCTCATCAAGAACAACATAGTTACACTGGTTAAGAACAACATAACGCCTCTCCAGACAATCAACCAGACGCCCTGGTGTTGCTATCACAACCTCACATCCATTCCTAATCCTAAACCCCTGCTGCTCGATTGACTGCCCACCAACAATTGAAACCACCTTAATCCCCATATAATGGGCAAACTTCATAGTCTCCTCCTCGATTTGTTGAGCAAGTTCACGAGTCGGTGCCATCACAACAGCGTAAGGCCCTTCGGCCTCATTCTCCTCAGTCAGCGGAGGTAACCTTGAAATGTAAGTTAACATAGGGAGCACAAAAGCACAAGTCTTACCAGAACCAGTCTCCGCAACGCCAATGACATCGCGCTGCTGCAACCCAAGAGGAATTGCAGCCATCTGAATAGGAGAAGGCGTCTTGTACCCTGCTCTCTCCACAGCCTTCAGAAGCTCGGAGCTCAGATGACTCTCTGCCCAGCTCCGCATAGGCCTAGGTATCTTAGACCCTTTGTAGGAGATATTGAAATCTTCCCTGAAGATCCTCCAATCTCTCTCGGTCATCTCCTCGAGCTTCTTCTCGGTCCAATGCCTATCAACCCTCATATCAAACGTATCATACACATCCGCAGCCTCCTCTCTCTGCTTCTGCGCGAGGGCCTCCTCGGGCTTCTCCTCGACCCCTTCCTTCCGACGAATCTCCTCACGGAGCTCCTTCTCGTTCTTCGCTGCGAGCTTCTTCTGCTCCCTGCGATCCATGCCGGCGCGGAACCCTCGCCCGAACAGCAGCTGCGCCTCGTGAGGGTTCTGGTAGAGCGCGTTCATGTCCCGGGAGGTGTCCTCAGTGTTCTCCCAATCGAACGAGAACCTGAACTTCTCGCTCGGCTTGATGACCCGCTTCTTAGGCTTCTTCGACCCCAGGTACTGCTCCTTTATGGCGTCGAGCTCCTTCTCCCGCTCCCTCTCCGCCAGCTTCTCCAGCCGGGCCCGCTCCCGTGCCTTCGCCTCCTCCTCGCGCTCCCTCTCGCGGTTCCTCCTCTCGGATTCACGATCCCGCTCCCGCCGATCCCGCTCGCGGTCCCGCTCCCTGTCGCGCTCCCGTTCCCGGTCTCGCGGCCGGTCCCGTTCCCGGTCGCGGTCCCGGTCGCGGTCGCGGTCGCGGCGGTCGGGATCGGAGGGCTTCTGGTCGGAGCCGCCGCCGCCGTCCTGGGCGAGGAGGAGCTGCTCCTGGCGGCGCTTCTGGGCGGCGGCCACCTCGTCCTGGCGGCGCTGGAGGGCGAGCTTCTCGCGCTCGGCCTTTGTGAGGAAGACCGGCTTGGCGGCGGCGGCCGGGCCGGGGGCGGGGGCGGGGGCGGGGGCGCCGTCCTCGATCGGGCGCTTCATGGTCGGATAGGCGTGGCCAGGGAGAGAGATAGAGATAGATATATAGAGAGAGAAAGAGAGAGGGGAGCAAAGAGATCGCTTGGGTAACTGCAGGAAGGGAAGAAGAAGAAGAAGAAGAAAGAGGATTCAACGAAGACTGTGTTCGCGATCAGGGCGTCTTCCGCTTCTCTGCTTTTTTAGCGTCTCGTCTTGAGGTGCGCGACATCGCGTCGGCCTGCGAATTGCGGCCCCCGGTCTCGTGTGGCCCTGGCCCTGGCCCGGAGGACCCCCGCTTCGGCCCGATGGGCTCGAGAATAATCTGGACGGGTCTTGAAAAGCATGTTTTTTGGCTATATATATATGTTGGAAAAAGAAAATTAGAAAAAGGAATCGGGACCCCGATCCGAAGCGACGCGATGTGGGTCGATATGGCTCCAAAAATCCATCTCCATTCCGATTGGTCGGACAAGAATTTAGGCCTGACGTTGAGGTCGTCGCCGGACCAAACCCAAGCTTGTTCGACAATCACCGTCGAGTCAAAGTGATGGCACGACATGGGACTATCCGATAGAGGATTATGCTTTCCTATGTTCTCTCATTCTCGCCTTTTTATCTTACTATGCCCTATTTTCAATTGTCTACGTACCTTGATAGAGCTAATTAGCCTTTTTTTTTTCTTTTTTTCTTTCATATTTTTAGGAAAGATTACCATATCGATTTTGAACCTATTATATGAATGCTAATTCAGTTATCGATTTTTTATTTTATTAAGTTAATTCTAAATCTTTATGCGAAATTTCAATATAATTATTTCAATTAATCTTCGTCGGAAATCGTTATGTGGCGACTGAATTGGCATATACCTAACTATTGAATAACCCTCGAATTCAAGGGAAAACAAGACTTTACTAACGTCTTTCCGTTCGTTTCGTGGAAAATTTTTCGGCGTTCTTTTCACGGAAAATAAATTCCTTGGGAAAAATATTTTCCATTTGAAAAGGAAAAAGTCTTCTAAATTAAAGGAAAATGTTTTTCACTTTTGAAAAGTAGAAAACATTTTTCTCACGTTAATCTCTCTTATCTCACACCTCTACAAATCCTCACTTCCTTCTCCCCAAATTTTTTTTTTTCCGAATTATTTTTTAATTTTATTTTTCTATTTTAATTTGAATTATTTTTCATTTCCTTTTTCTTTTCTTTGTTTCTTATCTTCTTCTTTCTTAGCTAGTTGCCGGCTGTTGCTAGGCAAACCTCGAGCTTGTTAATCTCAAGCTCATGCTCTGCACTCTTGCTTATCATTTTCTTTATTTATTTTACCCTACGGTTGTACATTACTCAAGCAAATGATTCTACATGCTTTGCTTCTTTTTTCTTTTGTTTATTAGAACACAAAAGACGCAAGGGGAGAACAAATTACTCAATTGGAAGATTCTCATGAGGGGTGTATATGCTTTACTTCTTTTTTCTTTTTCTTCTTTTTAAAATCCATATAGATATTTTTTAGAGTAGATGAGTGTTTGGCGATAATGAGGGAACAAAGATATGAAGTAAGTTTGCTTGAATTTAGAGGCAAGTTCATATTTTATGAATTTATAGGTCGGTAAGTGATGCGTGCCTAAATGGTGAAATCTTAGAAAATATTTTCCTTATCGAACACCGAAAAAATATTTTCCAAAACATTTTCAGATTTTAACTGAACACCAGAAAATATTGTCATTTTTCTGAAAAAAATGACTTATGAGAAAATATTATTCGGAAATGGCCAATTTTCTGCGAAACGAACGGACCCTAATAGGAAATCGATTCGACTTTTGGAAAATTGATAAGATTAAGTTATTGGGGAGGCTTTTAGAGTCCTTTAATCACGATGAAATTTCAAACCAACCTTTGGCCCGACCAAGCCCACCATCACTTAAAAAACAACGAGTTCACATGTTCACAAAACGCATCGAGCCTCTATTGCATCTGATCCAAGCAATGTTGCACCCACGGTTCTTTTTTGTTCACTTAAACATCGATATGGCGTTCGAGCTGGAGCACTCGTTCCTTGTCCGGCCCAAAGAAAAAAGCCCAATCGATGCCTTCGACAGATCTCTTTCAAGTTACAATATAAGTCCAGATTGTTTTCGTAGTGGCCCATCCCACTTCACGTGGGCCGAGTCCCGAATATTCAGAGTGCAAGGGATTGACCGATTTGAAAGAGAAAAATCTCTAGTGGCTCGATCCGATCCATGTAGACCTCGCTCTAAAACAAATACTCAAGGCGACAATAGGAGATGGTGATCATTCAAGAGTGTCTCATTTATGGTTCACTCAAGAAGACCCCTTTCATTTGATATGGAACTTATAATGTTACAAGCTCCCCCCTTTGAAGCACTAATGCCCGCATCAGTTTCGGTCCATATCACCTGGTGATACTCTCTTGATATGATGCATGACCCAGACCACTCATGGCTCCTCCACCGTGCTGGTAGATTGTAAGGAGTCACACCATGGTCCGAGTCTTCCAGTTGAACGATTATTCCTAACGATCAAATTGTTCCCGTAATGGCCTATCCAGCTTCAGGTGGGCCAACTTCCGAATATTCAGAGTGCAAAGTAATGACAGTTTTAGGTGGGTTTTACTCATAAATTACTCGATAAGGTCACTCACATTCAATGTGAAACTTGAAGTATCACATACTCTACGACTTAAAGCATTACATAAGATAAGGCCCATATATTATCTACTTGAGATTTGACCTCTCCCACATCTATCCCATTCGCCTCTCCAATGTATTGATGCTATTTTAGCCCATCTCACCCAATGATACTCTCTTACTCGACGTGAGATGCAGCCCATTCTCATCCTTTCTTCGTCCAGGGGACTTGTTAGAAGCCGCACTTTGTTTGGCCCTGGGCATATATACAAGAGATAAAGTGAAACAGATTATGGTATTATTATTTTATTTGGGTTCTTTTTAAAAACAGACTTGCTATCAACAATTTCAAGGACCAGGTTGTCCAAAAAACAAGAAGGAAAATAACTCTTTGTTGTTTTCTCTTTTGGGTAGATAGAAACATCGTGTCAAACAAGAGTTCCCAATGGATTCAAAACAAAAAAACAAGAGTTCCCAATGCTTTCTGCTTCTAAATCCCAGCCTCAACGAAGCAACCCGAATGTAGGGTCCACCAAGACCAAATCTTATGCAAATTTGCCTGTGACAATGACAAATTGCAAGTGACCATTTTCATATAATCTTTTATCTCTATAGAGAGAGAGAGAGAGTCACGCAATCCAAGTTCACATCATGCAGTCCGAATCCATATGCCTTGGAACTTGGCAGTACGAGACCAATTTGACATTTCGCAAAAGGACATAAGTGACACGGCATGTTCATTTATATATTATCAATATCATCGATCCATCCGCCTAATTAAACAAGTTTGCGCATTGTGAGTCAGCATACCTCCAAAAAGGAAACGATGCTAATAGAGTAAGAATATATGAGGAGATCTCAGTCGGCAACGACGAGCTTAAGTTAAAACACTACCGGCAAAAAGGCCAGGTCCTAAAATTTGATAATTTGTTTTTTTTTTCTCTAATAAATAAAACCAATTTTGGTCCAGCCAAAATCTCTTATTTGAAAGTTAATAAATAATAACATGTTAGTGCAAACATTTCAGGATCTTCAAGAGAGAGAGGGACTGAGAAAGTAGCCAAAAACCACTTCTTTATACAATTTACAAACAATTGGTATTTCCAAACAATAGTGATAGAAAAGAAAGTAATCCAATCTAATAAGAAAAGTAGTTGTTGCAGGAAATAAGGAAATATCACGCAGTATCCCTAATATCTAATAATTTTCTAACAATGTAAAGGGGATTTGCTTTGTATCTAAATAAATTGTATGTCAAAACACTTAAAATTATTTATGACGGTGACAGTGCAAGTACATTAGACCTATTGAGGGTAGGTATAATTATAAAAAATACAAAGTCTGATCTAAAATTTAGAATGTGAAAGAGAAATATTTCTATCGGCTTAACTCGATCCATGTGAGCCTCACCTCTAAAAGAGTACTCAAAGCGACAATAGGAGATGATGACCATTGAAGAGTGTGTCTCATTTATGGTTCACTCAAAGAAGACCCCTTCATCCTATGTGGAACTTAGAATGTCACATTCTCCATTTAAAGCATTAATGCCCACAACACTCAATGATACTCTCTCTATTTCGTGCACAATCCATACCTTTCATGTCTCCTCCATTGTCCTGGTAGATTGTAAGGAGTCACACCATTGTCCGAATCCTTTTGCTGAACTATATTTCCTTGCCATGTTGGATCAAGTACATGCCTAGTCCATCTACAAATTACATATCTATTGGAAGGAATCCTCTCCGAAACCATATACAATGATATGGTCCATCTATAAGAGTCAAGCTCTCGTAAGAAGTGCTTAAGTAATCACACTGAGTGGTGATTATTTTTATATGAATTATATATATGAATCACTCAAAAAATTTATCATTTGACATGAGATTTAGGGTATCATAGTTTTCGGTACATATTGGAATGTTTGCAAAAAGAACAAACAATACAATCCTTTTAGTATATAGAGTAATGATCTATCAGTTGTTAGTATTCTCAAAGCATTTCTATTGTTATGGATTTTCATCACATACGAGACTAAGTGAAACGAATTATGGTATTTTCTTGGGCTGTTTGTCAAAAACAGACTTGTTGTAAACAACTTCGATGAACAGTTGCCCACAAAAGGACAAGAAAAATCACTGTGTCATATTTCTTTTATTGGGTAGATAGAAACATGGTGTTTAAACAAGAGTTCCCAACGGTTTCTTCTTCTAAATCATAGCCCAAGGGAAGAAACCTCAATAATTTTTTTTTTTTTTGGTCGGTAAGAAACCTCAATAATTGCTAGGGATCAAACCTACGCAAATTCGTTAGCGTCAATGACAAATTGCTAGCGACCATTTTCGTTTAATCTTTTATTTTGAGAGAGAGAGAGAGAGAGAGAGAGAGAGAGAGAGAGAGAGAGAGTCCACATCATGCAATCTTATATGTATTGGAAGATGGAAATGCAAGTCAAAACTGACATTATTGCAAAGGACAATAATAGCATTAGACGTTCATCTATATATATTACCAATTTCCATCGACCCATACACCTACTTAAGCATGCTTATGGATTATGATACCTTTATGAGTTAGCATATCACCGGAAAGATACGTAATATTAATAGAGTTAGGACATAGCAGAAGATCTCAATTGGCTGTCGCAAGCTTAAGTTTAAACACTCTGAGCAGAAAGGCCACGTTGGACAATCCGATACTAAATTTGTTTTTTTCTCTATTAAATTAAAATAAATTTAGTACAGCCAAAAATTTGCTAATAAATAATTAGTATGCTCCTTTAAATATTTTAAGATCTTCAAGAGAGAGGAAGAGAGAAAATAATCAAAATTTATATTCTTACTCAATAACTTCTCAACTTTATAATGTGTCAAGGGGTATTTATGTTTGAACATTATGCACAGAAAAAGGAAGTAATCCAATCCAACAAAAGAATTAACTATCTTAAACTAAATAAAGAAATTAGCTACCCTATAAAATAACAAAATATCTGTAATATTCTTTACCAAAAAAGAATCTGTAATATTTAATAATGTCTCTAACAATATTTTGCACATAGAATCTCTGACATCCTTACATATATTTTGAACACTCCCCCTCAAGCTCAAGCTTGTAGCTTGCATATGATAGGTGCAACTTTCTTTAAAAGCCTATGACCAAAGTGGCATGTAAGCTGGACCATACACTAGCCAAGGGATATGGACATACCTGTCCGTCAAACCTTACGCGACAAATTAAATGTCTTTCTGGGCCAATATTTCATACAGTTATCTTATTAAACTCCATTAGTTCAAAGGTTATTTTTTGTTTATTAAGTTGGAAATTATGAAAATTTAAATTTTTATTATTTATTATTATTTTTTATTATTTCGAAATTTTTTATTTATGTGTCTTTTCAAGACAACTTTTAGAAATTATACTTGTTTAGTTTGTCACCTTTTCTGAATGGTTACATTTGTTTATTTTGCAACTTCTTCCAAAAGGATGCCTTTGTTTACTTTGCAAACTTTCACGAAGAGTTGCATATGTTCTTTAAAATCGATATATATATCTCGTGTGTGCGTGCGTGCGTGTGTGTCAATTTTTGGATGAATGAGTATGAAATCATTTTTGAGTCTTCCTTCCAAAAACTACAATAATCTTTTCAATTGTTTCTTAGAGAAACTCTAAAGAAATAGTAGAATTGCTATCTAGTATTCTCATTTGAGACTTTATTGTATTTTGAAGCATATTTGCCAATGACCATTAGCAATATTATAGGGCAAATAAATCCTAAATGAAAGTAAAATCACACCGCAAAATCCGACTTGATTGCTCTATTGATTCAAAGCCATATTTCCTAACAATTTTTAGCATTTATTTCGTTCAATAATGGAGTCGGAGACAATCAAAATCATGAATCAAGACATAATCAAACTAGATTGGTTTGATGGGAACAACTTTGCTTTACGGAGGGACAAGATGATGTTTCTACTCACTGCCCTGAAGATTTCCTACATGCTGGATCCTAACTTGGTGCCTATAGAAGATTTGAAGCTTGCTATTGAGGGAGGACAACCAAATGCAAAAGCCATTGAAAGGGTTGACAATGAGAAGAAGAAATGTGTTGAGGATGAATTGCTATGTCGACACATTCTAAATACATTGTTCGATCATTTGTATGACTTATTTACTGAAATTAAGTCAGCTAGATAAATTTGGAACGCATTGGAATTTAAGTACAAAGCAAAGAAGCAAGGAACCAATAAATATCTAATCACAAAGTATTTTGATTTCAAGTTTATTGATACTTTATCCTTGTTGGAACAAGTCCATGAGGTACAAGTGCTAGTGAATAAAATTCATGCCCTCAAGATTAATATTCTAGAAACTTTTCAAGTTGGAACAATTATTGCAAAATTGTCTTCAAGTTGGGAAGGCTATGGAAAAAGGTTGATGCACACGTTAGAGGACATCACTTTGAAGCAAATACATAAAGATCTTCGTATTGTGGAAGAATCATGTTTACATGATAATTCTTTTTTATATGATTCCAAGGTGAATGCCGTGGAAAGAAAAATTGGCCAGAACTTCAAAGTAAAGAGTGGACATAAATTTAAGGGAACACAAAAGAAAAAAAAAGGGTTGTTGTTTTATTTGTGGCAAACATGGACACTATGTCAAGGATTGCATTCATCGCAATAGCATATCAAAGGACAAGAACATTCCAATGATGAAGGTAGATGCAAATTTAGTTGAAGAAAATTATGTGGCCATGATTTCAACTATATTGTCGAACATGAAAATTTCTGAAATTAATGTTGCGATGGCTATGGTTATGGTCTTTGAAATCAACTCTACTACTATTTAATCTGATTGATGGTTAGATTCTGAAGCAGCAGTCCATGTGTGTAAGGACAAATACATGTTTAAGCAATTTGAAGAGACTGTTGACTCAAATGTTCAAGAGGCCTTGATAGTGAATGCTCTTACGAAGATTGTTAGAAAAAGCACGATAAAACTAGACTTCACTTATGGAAAGAATATTACTTTTCTTAATATGTTATTTATATCCGAAATTAGGAAGAACTTAGGGCTTGCATGGTTGTGTTCTTTATTTCTGTTCAAGAACATATTTTCTTTTTTTTCTTTTTGTTCCTGGGAACAAAAAAAGAACATAAATGCGTTTGTTTGCGTTTTTGTTCCAAATCTGTTTTTTTGTTCCTGGGAACAAAATTGGAACGGAAACAAGAAACAAAAAAAAACTTGTTTCTTGTTTCTAAAACAATTTTTGAGAACAAGTTTTCTCTCTCCTTTCTTTTCTTCTCTTTTTTTTCTTCTTCTTTTTTTCTTTGGCTGGTCGCCGGCCTCGCCATGGCTGGCAACCGGGTCTTCGAGGGCCGGCGACCTTGCCGGAGCGTCGCCGGCCCCGGCGAGGCCGAGCTCGCCTAGCCATTGGCGAGGCTCGGCGTCGCCGGACCACCGCCAGGTTGGCGTCGCCTAGTGGTGGCGGGCGAGCCTCGCCGTGGCCGGGCGAGGCCGCCGGCCCTCATCGGCCGGTGACCGGCCAAAAGAAGAATAAAAGAAAAAGATAAAAGAAAATAAAGAAAAATAAAGAAAAATAAAAGAAAAATATTAAAAAATTAAAAGAAACAAAAAAGAACACAAATTTACCAAACATGTTTCTATTTTTTATTTATTTATATTCTTGGAATAAGTTTACCAAATGCGTTTTTCTGGTAAAAAATTGTTCCCCGATAAAAATAGTTTTTTTTTTTTTTTGTTCCCTGGAACACTTTTGAACAGAAACATAAACAAACGCACCATTAGTTTCTATTAATTTACTTTGTAAGAGGGGGCTTCGGGTTTTGTTTAAATCTAACAAGGTTATCATGTTGAAGTGTGGGTTATTTGTAGGAAAGGGTTATGCCAATAATGATATGTATCAATTAAGTATTAATAATAATATTGCTAATTTTGCTTATATTATTAAGTCTTCATTTTTATGCATGGTAGGTTGGCACGTATAAATATTTGTTATTTGAAGAATATGAATAAGTTAGACTTATAAATTTCAATGACGAATTTGATAAATGTGAAATATGTGCTAAGTCTAAATTTACAAAGAAACCATTTTTGATGTTAAAAGAAATTCGAATTTATTAAATTTGATTCCTAGAGATATATGTGAATTCAATGGCATACTAAACATGGTGATAAAATGTATTTTATTACCTTTGTAGATGATTGTAATAGGTTTTTATGTGTTTATCTCATAAGGATGAATGATGAAGTATTTACCATGTTTAAAAATATAAGGGTGATAGAAATCAATTAGAAAGGAAAATCAAAGTTCTACATTCAAATAGAGGTGGAGAATATTTCTTAAATGAATTATTTTCTTTTTGTGAAGAACATGGTATTATTCATCAAGTTTTAGTATTATATACTCCATAACAAAATGGTTTGACTAAGAGGAAAAATTGATCTCTTGAAGAAATGGTTAATTGTATGTTTTCAAATTCAAAGTTACCAATTAATCTTTGGGAAGAAGCATTACTTACTGCATGTTATATTCATAATAAAATACATTGCAAGGAAAATAACATAACTCCTTATGAAGTATGGAAAGGTAGAAACCAAATTTGTCATACCTTAAGTGTGGGGGTGTTTGGCATGCTGTTGAGTACTAGAACCTAAGAAAAGAAAACTTGGACCTAGAGCTATTACAAGTATTTTCACTAAATATGCCGCAAATAGTAAAGCTTATAGAGTTCTTGACCTAGAGTCCAATGTTATTATAGAATCGAGAGACATTGAACTCTTTGAGAATAAATAGAATGTAGGTTCTAAAATTATTAAAAATAATTCAAAACCTATGGAAACTCAGGTAGATTCTCAAGAGAAAGAAGTGAATGATTTTAAAAACATGATTGAACTGAGGAGAAACACTAGAGCTAGGAAACTAAAAAACTTAGGTTCTGATTTTATTACTCATTTTTTTCTTGTTGAATAAGATAGAAATAATAACGTGATAAATAAATACCATTTAGTATTAAATTTAGAAAATGATCCTAAAGATGCCATGTCTTCTAAAGATGCTTCTTTTTGGAAAAAAGTTATAAATAATGAAATGGACTCAATTATGTCCAATATTACTTTAGGTGTTAGTAGATTTACAAAAGGATTCATGCCAATTAGGTGTAAATGGGTTTTTAGAAGAAAATATCATAATGATGGTTCTATCCAAGCTTTTAAGGTTAGACTAGTGGCCACGGGGTATAGACAAAATGAAAGAATGAATTACTTTGATACGTTTGCTCCTATTACGCGTATAACTTCTATTCAAATTCTTTTTACTCTAGCTTCCATTTATAATTTTTGTGTTCATCAAGTGGATGTCAATGTTGCTTTCTTGAATGGAGTTTTAAATGAGGAACAACAAAAGGGTTTTGTTCTTTCAAGAAATGAAAGGAAAGTATATAAATTAATTAATCTCTTTATGGGCTTAAGCAAGCTCCTAAGCAACGGCATGGAAAATTGGATTCGGTTATATTGTCTAATGGTTTCATCCACAATGGTTATATACACTCTAAATTCACTAAAAACTATAGTGTCTTAGTGTACTTGTATGTTAACTTTGAAACGAAGATAACTGTAATAATTAAGACTAAGAAGTATCTAACCTCCATGTTTAAAATGAAGGATTTTGGTGAAATAAATACTACATTAGGTATTAAAGTTAAGAAAAGTAGTGGGGTTATTCTTTAAACCAATGTAATTATGTTAAAAAATTGTTAAATAAATTCCAACATCTTGGTTTCAAGGAAATTAGTACTCTATTTGGTTCAAGTATTAAATTAAATTATAATACCGGTAGAGTGGTAACACAACTTGAATATGCGAGTGCTATAAGGTCTTTAATGTATGCGGTGTGTTATACTAGACTTGATATTGTTTATTTTGTATGCAAATTGAGTAATTATACTCATAATCCAAGTATAGAACATTGGAGGGTTATTATCAAAATTGTTGATAATTTTAATAGAACTAAAAATTTATGATCATTCTACAATAATTATCCGGCCGTGTTAGAAGGATACACCGATGTTAGTTGTATTACAAGTGTGAGAGATAAGCATTTCACTTTTGAATGGATTTTCACACTAGGTGGAGGTATTGTATCTTGGATGAGTAAAAAAAAGACATTTGTAACTTGTTTCTTATTTAATGATGGAATTAGAATTCATTGCTTAGCAGCAATTGGAGAAGAGGCTGAATAGATTAGAAATTTGTTGTTGAATATCAAAATATGGCATAGTCTTATGCCTCCTATTTCTATCTATTGTGATAGTCAAACCACTTTAGAAAGAGCTTATGGTAGCACCTATAATGGTAAGTCTAGACTTATTAATCTAAGAGATGAACATGTAAGACAATTGGTTAAAGATATTGTCATAACAATTGTCTACATGAGGTTGAGTACTAAGCTAGCTGATTCCTTAACAAAAGCTTTACTAAGAGACATGGTAATAATGACTTTACAAAAAATGTGGCCAAAACCCTTTAATTAAAATAACAAGTAATGGTAACTTGATCTTTTTCTAAAACATCACTAGTTATAAAGTTTAATGGGTAAGAACAAGTTACTGAATGTGATTATTTGATACTGACATAGTTCTGATATGAGAAGTCGGAATTGTCCATTACGTTTTGTAGGTTGAATTGAATTCTTAATGAAATATAGTATAAATTTGTAATGGGTTAATAGTAATAAAAACACATGATAGATACTTCACCTATATGAGTTTAGAAGTGGTACCATTTTTCCAAAAGTTAGGATTACTTTCTAGAGAGCTCATGAAATAGGATCAAGCAAAATGTCATAATAGTGTGGAGTAATATAGAACTTCTCGTTGAAACAAGAGGTTAATATATGTGCGGTATATCTGATTCTATTATTTAAAAGTACAAGTTTAAAGCCGAGTTACTTGTCACTTTGATAAAATTTTAAGATACTTGCACTAAGTAAAGATTTAACTTAAAAGAAACCTTTATATATGTATATCAATCTTACTGAAATTTTGGTTGTATGGTTTTAATTTTTTTTTTTTTTTTTTTGAAATCTTTGTTTTACAAACAAAGTGGGGGATTGTTGGAAGTTTGTTTATAAAACAAACAAATGGTGCTTTTCCCCATCTCACATAGGAAAGTTGGGAGGAGATTGGTCAATTAATAAGTGTGAGTCTTCTCTAGTATATTAAAAGAAAAGATTGGATGTGAGCTACACTCCACAATAATCGCGTGCGGATATGCGAGTAATTGCGCTATTATTAGGCACACTTAACACGCTTATGTGCCCACAATTTAATTTGCAGTAATTCCTTTATTTTATTACGTATAGTTATCTTATTAACCTTAGGTTGTTTTTTTTTATTAAGTATTTTTGGAAATTATGAAAATTTTCAGAATTTTAATTATTAAAAAAAATATTTTTTTATTATTCCAAATTTTTTACATATGTGTTTTTCAAGATAACCTTTGGAAATTATACTTATAAAGTTTGCAACCTTTCCCAAAAAGTTACATTTGTTTATTTTGTTTTTTGGTCATATTGGAATGCCTTTGTTCACTTTGCAACCTTTCACGTAGAGTTGCATATGTTCTTTAAGACCACTATATATATATATATATGTCAGTTTTTGGATGAACGAGTATGAAATCATTTTTGAGTCTTCCTTAAAAAAAACTATAGCCATATATTCAATTGTTTTCTAGAGAGATTTTGGAGAAATATTGGAATTGTTTTTTAGTATTTTCATTTGAGACTTTGTTATATCTTAGAAGATATTTGCTAATGACCATTAGTAACATTGTGAGGCAAATAAATTCTTAATAGAAGTGATATCATGCCTCAAAGTCTAAGTTGATTGCTTTATTGATTCTAAGTCATGTTTCCCAACATATATTACATTAAAAACATTATGACATTTACATAAGCTCATAACTATGTATCAAAATTGCTGATGTAGTTGATCTCTTGAGCTTATCCCCGAAGTACATGAATTTCGCCTTAAATTTTAATATTACTTTACATCATATAATTGAATATCTCTTGTAATTATATTGACCGTACAAGTTTATCCTAATGCGGAGGTGGAAATACATTTTCCAATTTGAATTCATCTATGTATATCATTTTACTCTGCATAAATCTAGATTTATATGAATACATCATTGAACTTGTAATAAGCTAATAAATTGTCAATGCGTTTGAGCTATAGAACTTTGCTCGGGGCTAAATCTAACTCATAAATGAAAAAATTGGACAACTAACATTGTATATAGTATATGCTCAATACAATCTTGATGAAACATACATATGCATCATTAAGAATGAATTTCCCTAAATAATGAAGATTATCTGAGTCATTTGATATGGATAGAGATAATTGTCTAAAAAGTTTTAAATTTGCTGTACATCTGCCAATTCAGTTCTAAACTTTTCAATTGACCAATTTAATCCTAAATCTTTTGACGATTTATCAGATTAGTCATTCCAACCAATTTTAGCAATAGATTCCGATGTCCACATCAACATTGGCTCTGCCACATATGATGATGGTCGTTATTTTGTTTGTTAGGACATTTTGGACAGTATCTCCGATATGGACATAATTCTAATCTTTTGAACTTGTCCACACCACACTGGTCTATTAGACTTGTCATCAATATACTTGGGCTTTTGACATAAACTAAATTATAGGAAGTCTGCATGCTAATTTAATCAAGTTTATATATATGATTATTAGAGTAATTTTTTATATTATAGTAAATTTGAACTGGCGTAAGCTCGGGTAGCTCACCAGTTTTTTACGATTGTCAAGGATGTGCCGTGCTGCAATTCGCTTTTGACTTTGCAATCTAAAATGTTCGTCACTCAAAATAAGATGGGCATTTCTTCTTCTATTTTTTTCAATGCTTTGAGATGCTAATTCGAGGAATTTTTCTTTTTATTTCATTATTTTTCTCATTTATATAGCATATGATGGTTATTATTTTCGCCTCCCAAATTTAAGCACAAGCCCTTCCATTTTTTTTGGGCATTCCTCTATTGGTGTCTAATGGTAAAAAATCCAGTTTGAACACCGAATTTGGATTCTTCATTGCTTCATAGAGGGTACTATATACATGTAAACATTCGTAATAATCATTATATTATATGGAACTCTATATGAAAAACACTTGGTAATCAAACATATATAGTGTGCTTGGTTGTTGCAAAAAAATTTCATATTTTCTTTGGGTTAATATCCTTAAAGATCCCAAATTGATACTCCATGACATATTTATTCAATATGGATGGCCAATGTTGACATGAACATTGTTTAAAATAATTTAAAATAGTTTTTTTCCCATCCTTTTTTCTTTCCCTTATTTTTTGCTAGTGGCTAGTGAGGATTGGCCTTGCCCATAAAAAATGCACACATCACGCTGGCTATGCCATAGTGATTTCCAATCTAAATTGGCTGAATGGATTGAATTGGTATTGATATGAAAATGTTTAGGATTAAATTAACTCAATTGAAATGTTAATAATTGAATTGTAAACAATGTGATTTAAGACTTTTTTTTTTTAAATACTTTTCTCCATTAGTACTTCAATTAATGATAACTCTTGGAAAGGTATCATTTGGAGTAACATTAAAAAAATGTCCACGGTGCTATTTGGGTATTATGTAGACTAATATGTATATTAATATTGATAATTTAATATAACTTTTACGGTGGACGAGGCACTACATCAAATGACCTTTCATCGCCCTAAAAGTCAGCGCGGCGTAACATGAAGTTAAAGTTTCAACTCTCCCGTCAAATCATTGCAAAGGTTAACGTTGGAGGCGTAAAGTACGACGATCCATCCTTGTTTCCGTGAACTTGAAGTTTCAACTCTCCTGACCAATTTCTGCGGAGGGTGACGCTGGACCCGTGATTGATGATTCTCATTGTGCACCATATAATAATATAATAATAATAATAATAATAATAATAATAAACCGATGCCATGACTATCTAGCAATAATGCAATTTAATAATCAAGTTCGCAATCAAACTTTTCATCCACACAAATGGCGTAGCACCTTTGTAGGGAAATTGCCCCATCGATCCTAAACACATTATATGGATATTAATTTAATTATAAATATTTCAATTTTACCAATTCTAAACGTTTGTATAACTTTCAATGTAGTTCTTCTAATAAATGTTTTCAAAAAATCACTAACATGGTGGTATGCCATGTAGGACGGCTGGCGACGGCTGAATTACCATGTCAGTAAATTCTAGCGAAAATTAATTGGAATGATTGCATTGTAATTTATTGTAAAAGTTTAAGACTATATTGACAAAATTGAAAAGTTTATAATTAGATTGACCTCGAAGTTTAGGATTGATTGGGTAATTTTCTCCAACTTTTCCCATTTTTGATTTTGATGAAGTTCTCAATCGGACAATATAATCAAATTTGATATGTGTGCATGTGGAGATTCTGAGAAAGTCATGCATTTATTTTTCTAGTCAATTTAATTATTCTTAATGAGAGTGAAATGGATGTTCAACATTCTATATAATTCTTTGACAGCATCTTAGAATCTCCAAATACACTTTCTTTTTCATCAGATGAATATCCACTTATGTATATAAAAGTAGGAAATATGTGATTTGGTTGGTGTGTTGTATAGGATCAATTTGGAAGGAACATGCTCATAAAGGCCCCTAGGCGAAGAAAATTGGAGGAAAATACTCACAATTTTAAAATTTTATCTCCTCTTTTTATCCCACAAAAATTTAAATTTTCTCAAAAAGTTTCTACTCGAATTTTGTCAACCCCATCCTCAATCTCCCAACCATGGCATTAATATGAAAAGTTACTCATTTACTTGATCAATTCTGTTCATAAAGGTTTCATGTCCAGTTTTATTGAGAAGGGTTGATATCTTTATCGTAAAAACACTCTATTGACGTGGACAATTTCTACATTTTTAAAAATTTTTACTAATTTTTTTTACAATTTTTATTTTTTCTTTTATTTTATCTTTCATTGGGTGAAGGCTGCCGACCTTCAACAGCCAACAACGATGGAAAGGAAAAAAAAAAAAGAAAAAGTAAAAAAATTAAAAAATATATAAAAATTTTCAAAAAATTCAATTTTTTTAAATTACAAAAATTATTTACATTAGCATCGGTCATGCCACATAAGATGGTTGGCAACCATGTCGGCAATATTTAGCCAAAATTAACAAAAATGACTATATTGACAAAGTTAAAAGTTAAATTAAAAAGTTAAAATTGTATTATCATCCATACAAAATTTTTAAACCTTTTTTCGGTAATTTTCCCATTGAGCATATCTATTGCGTCCTCCATAAATATTTACCTCTTGATGTCCTTTAAACTGAGTTTTTATTCACTATTTCTATAGTTTTAGACAGAGAGGATTCATGGTAAAACTTGATAAGCATAATAATTCCAATTATATGGACATTTTTGTCTTTGGACTGATCGACATTACAGTATATTAGACTCATCATCGATATACTTTGGCTTTTGACATAAACTATACCCTAGCGTAATTAATTAGCCTAAATTAATCAAGCATAATTATATACTAATTAAGGTAAATATATTATATTATCTCATATTTTAAAAAAAAGTGAATACATCAGAATTAAGTAATACTAACATCGACACGCGACACGATACTATACGACACAACACACCGATGTGTCATTTCTAAAAAAGATAGAGAATTTTGACATATTGTGACACATTGTATATTAAATTTATATTTTTATATATACAAGATAAATTATCAATTTGATTCAAATTCACAAATAAATATATAATAGAATAGAGTATAGATAAATTTACACTAAAAATATTAATCCACCATTTGCTAATATCATTCATTGTTTCAATTTAACAAATTTAACTCCATTTCAATGGAGGAAAAAAAAAAAGCAATCCACATTCTAGACTCATGCGTTAGAGCATGTTGAAAGAAAAGAAAAAAAGAAACAAACTTGAGGGTGAATTATGTGTCGCAGGAAATAAGAATTGAAAGAGAAGAGAAGACTAGGTCTTTCTTCTTTCCCTGTTTAATATTTCCATTATTTTTTATATTTATTTTGACCAATTATTTATGGAAAATTTTTAAAATTGATCTCGTGCGTGTCGGAATCCCGAACTCGAGTATCGAAAGAGTTGACTGGGTGTTAGTTTTTTGACATGTGTTAACCAAGAATCGGAGAGTGTCAAACACGTGTAGTAATATTTGTCACGGTACAAAGGCTCCTGAAAAGTGTTGGTGTTTCACAACATTTGAATTTGTGCCAGCACGGTATAGCTTATTAGTGTTTTTATGATTGACAAGGATATGCTATGGTGCAATCCACTTTTAACTTTGCAAATCAAATTGTTAAATACTTAAAATAAAACGGGCATTTCTTCTTCTCACTCTCATCCTTCGGTACTGAGATGCTAATTCATGAAGGTCAAAAAACCAAATCCAAAAGGTTAAATTTATAAATAATTGAGATCGGATGTATATAAATAGTATATAAATCATGTAGATGAATGACGTGAGATACTTTTAACACATGGATTATTCTTTTTATATAGTTTCCCTCCTTTTTCTTATTTGAATAGGGTAGTGGGTTATTATTTTTGCTTCCTGAATTTACCCTCAAGCCCTTCCATGTTCTTTCACTCCACCATCGGTTTCTAATTTCGAAAGGACCAATTTAGTAAAAATCAAGTTTGGACACCAATTTTGGATGCTTAATCACTTGATGGATGACATGGTAGATATATTTCAACTCACTTAATTGAAGTGATAATTATCTGGGAAGGGCATTATTTGGGGTAACACGAAATGGTGCCCACGATATACATATATATATATATATGTATGTATGTATGTATGTATGTATATATACATACATACATACATACATACATACATACATATATGTATATAGTTTAATACATGATACTTGAATCTAAATACGAATCTGTCTACGATGTAGGGTACGAGGCACCACATCATTGGACCCTTCTACTTGCCCTAAAAGTCAACGAGGCTTAAACTTACGACCATCCATCCATGTTCCGTGAATTTAGAGTTTCAACTCTCCCGTCCAATGGCGGAGGGAGCGTTTAATCTACTTTAGAGGCATGATTGATGGTCCTAAACTGCACTTGCAATAATTACATTTTAAAAACCGACCATTATTGCCTCCACTAATCTAGCGATAATGCAATTTGTCAATGAAGTTTTTATTTTTTATTTTTGGTCGGTATTTGTCAATGAAGTTGGCTATCAAACGTTAAGACTAATCAAATTCGACTTTGCTTTTGTCAGAAACCGAAGCAAGGAACGGACAAGGAAAGGAAGACGAATTTTTAAGAGAAGTTTTCTGTGTATTTCTTTCATATAATCAATGTACAGGACTTCAGTAGTTATATTACAAAGTGTACACATAGAAAATGCAATGTAATATTTTACAAATCAATCTAATATTTAGATTAATTCCCTATAATCAAAAACAGATCAATCAATTTTCCGGTATATTTCTAGGATCTTCTGCATAACTTCCAACACTCCCCCTATGTTGTCTTTGACATAGGGCTTTGGTGAACACATCTGCAGGTTGTTCAGTAGTTCCAATCCCTCTTGTCTCGATTGTCCCTTCTTGAATCTTCTCCCGAGTGAAATGACAATCCACTTCTATGTGCTTGGTCCTTTCGTGCATTACAGGATTTGCCGCAAGCTTCAGAGAAGCAATTCGTTGTCACAGAATAATTTTGTTGGACCTTTCAGCTGTATTCCAAGGTCACCAAGTAATCCTCGTATCCACACAATCTCACATGTGGTTTTTGCCATGGCTCGATGTTCTGCTTCAGCTGAAGATAAAGAAATTGTTGCTTGCTTCTTGGTTTTCCATGAAAGAAGAGAATCTCCCAGCTTAATGCAAAAACCAGTTATGGATCTTCGACTCATAGGGCACGTTGCATAATTTGCATCGCAGTATGCTGTCATCTCCATGTTGCATCTTCTAGATAGAAGTATCCCGAGTCCTGGACATCCCTTCAAATACTTCACGACCTTTAGAGCGGCATTCATGTGGGATTCCTTTGGTTTGTGCATAAACTGACTAAGGTTCTGCATTGCATATGATATATCGGGTCTAGTCATAGTCAGGTATATAAGTTTTCCAATGAGCTTCTGATAACTCGTCAGATCTGGTAATATAGGATCATCCTGAGAAGTCCCTCCTGTATGGTCTGCTATATTGGAATAACTGTTGGCTTGCATCCTGATAAACCGGCCTCTGATATAATTTTCAATACAAATTTCCTTTGACTGAGGGAAATCCCTTGGTGAGATCGAGCGATCTCAATCCCAAGGAAATATTTGGGTGCTCCCAGATCTTTTATATGAAAAGTGGTATGCAAATATTTTTTGAGGCTCTCTATTGCAACTTCATCATTTCCCATGATAAGAATGTCATATACATAAATCATCAAGTAAATAGATGATGTACCTTTGGTCCATGTAAACAAGGCATAATCATACTTAAATTGTTTGAAGTTTGCACTGGTGAGAGCGTTAGCAAATTTAGCATACCATTGTCTGGAAGCTTGTTTCAGCCCATAAATGGATTTGCGGAGACGACATACTTTATTCTCCCTCCGTCTCCGTAAGCCCTGAGGAATATCCATGTAAATTTCTTCATCCAGATCACCATGAAGAAAAGCGTTATGGAAGTCCATTTGGTGTAACCCCTAATCATGGATTGCTGCAACTGATAAGAATGAGCGGACGGTGACATCTTTAGCAACTGGAGAAAAGTTTCGTGATAGTTGAAACCTTCTTGTTGTGTATATCCCTTCTCCACCAATTGAGCTTTGTATCGCTCAATGGATCCATCAGCTCTATACTTTACTTTATAAACCCATTTGCATCCTATGGATTTCCTATTAGGGGGCAGATGAACTATCTCCCATGTGTGATTATCAGTCAATGCTTGTAATTCTGCTTCCATGGCCTTTTGCCGCTGTGGGTCTTTGGATGCCTCATCATAACTAGACGGTTCTTTCTCATCCGATATACGACTAATATAACATCTATGCTTCGACGAAAGTCTCTCAAAGGAGGCATAAGAAGATATTGGATAGTGAATACCTGGTCCGTTAAGTGAGGCACAGACATAGTCTTTGGTCCACGTCGGTGGTCTCGTAACTCGCCCCGAACATCGTGGATGATCCGTTGGCGGTGGAGGAGGAGATGTCTCTGCATCATTGTCGTTTGTTGGTTCACCAGAATCATTCTCAATATTTAATGGAACGGCAGGTACATTTTCCAATGTTGCCATCTGAGGTGGTCGATCAAATGAGGAGGATGGAATGACCTGTCCTGGTGATGCTGTGAGAAAATATTCAGGAGATATATTTTCGTCAACTAAGGAACGATGAGAATTGGTTGAGATATCCAAATTTTCTGTAGACTCACGAAAGGGAAAGATAGTTTCGTGAAAAATAACATCCCCGCTCATGAAAAATTCTCTTGTTGATGGATCGAGAACATTATAGCCTTTCTGTAAGTTAGGATAACCCATGAAAATGCACCTCCTGGCACATGAACTCATTTTGTCTCGCGGTACCATAGTTGCAGTATAACATAGACAACCAAAAACTCGTAGATGATCTACTGCTAGTTTTTTTTCCATAAAGTAATTCAAAGGGTGACTTACTAGCTAGTATCCGAGTAGGCATGCGGTTGATTAGATAGGCTGCAGTAAGGACACAATCTCCCCAATATATTGCTGGAATAGATCCCTGAAACTTCAAAGCTCGTGCGACTTCCAGCAAGTGACGATGTTTCCGTTCCACTACTCCATTTTGTTGTGGAGTATAAATACACGAGCTTTCATATAGAATGCCATGAGACAAGAAAAGTGATATGCAGTCATGACTAAAAAATTCCTTCCCATTGTCAGTCCGTATTCACTAGATTGATTTCCCAAACTGATTTTTAGTTAGGGTGATGAATGTTTTCAAATGAGATGGAACTTGAGCTTTCGACTGTATTAGGAATACCCATGTGGCCCAAGAGTGATCATCTACTATTGTGAGAAAATATCGTGAACCATCACGATGTGCTGTGTGATATGGTCCCTAGAAAGAAAGGATAACAATGGAACGTTTTGCATTCGAAGGGAAATGTGGGGACAAATATGACATTTAGAGTATGGAAAGAAGGCACTATGTCCCATTCTTGAATGTAAAAGAAAATCTTTATCATTGGCAATGGTATTACACAATGACAACTTATTGAAAGGAATGGAATTCAAATCAAAATTACTTGGAATCTTTTGGTCGAAATATAAACCTTCGAGAGACTACCCAAGCCCATTAGTTTTTCAGTCAAAAGGGCCTGAAAAAAACATATGTCAGCATCGAAGAGTATTTGACAGGAATTTTCCTTGCAGACTTTGGACACGGAAATGAGATTGAATTGAAATTGTGGAACATAAAGGACATTTTGTAGGACAATTTGAGGGCTTAGTTGAACAGTCCCTGTCAATGTGACATGAGTAATGTTTCCATTTGGAAGTTGCACAGAAATGGGTGTTTCCAATTTCCTATGCATTTTTGAAAAAAAGCTTATATCACAAATGATATGATCACTTACTCCTGAGTCGACTATCCATGCCCTTTTTGAAATAAAATTAATCAGGTAGTGGGATATACCTGAAAAACTTCCTCCTTTATTTCCAATGTCTGCTTTCTGTAATGCCTGCATCAATTGCTAATACTGCCCATAAGTAATTGGTCGGTCACTACTTGGTCCAGTAAGTCCAGTCACCTGGTAAGTTGTAGAATACTCTTTCTTTTTTCCTTTTTCTCATGGCTTTCCATGTAATTTCCACCAATTATCTATGGTATGATGTGGACGTTTGTAATGTTCACAGTATAATTTACCTCTTCCCCTTGAATTTTGGCCGAAATTCCTTATTGATGCGGAAAAAATCTGGCTATTGGATGCTTTAATTGTGGAATTATCTCCACCGTTCGATGCTACAGACAGATCAACTCCTTGTGGACTGTCAGATCATCGGAGGAAATCAGGGCCGTCAGATCTCCTCAAGAAATCCGAGCCGTCAGATCGTCGGATTAAATTTGGGCCGTAGACTCCTTCCCTTTTAAGGGTTTTGTCGCCGATTCCGAACCCTAGCCCCTCGCGATTCTCTCTTTCCCAGGCTAGGGTTTTCGCCCCCAATTCTCTCCTGCGGCGTTCTCCGCGAAAAGCGAGAGCAACAACGTCGCCTCCTCGTGTCTGCTCCGGATTTGTGAGCCGCTGGCTCTCTTCTTGGACAGCCAGCTGGAAAATCCGGCTGAGGGGCGGCACGGGATCTATCACCAGGATCTGCGAACGAAATGTTAGGTATGTTTCGTTCAAAATCAAAAGAAATCGAGTAGATTTCTCCCTCTCCTTTATGGATCTGTACTGCCTGAGAGTTTCTGGAGGTCCCTCGAGTTTTTCTTCTGCGGCCTCAAGCTCGTTCCAGAGTGATGAGAGTTTATTATAAACTGCCATGACAGACATATTCCCCTGCTTGAGATCTGTGAGTTCCTGCATGAGACAAGAGATTTTTGCTCGGTCTAATTTCCCGTACATTTCTTTGATGTTGTCCTACATGTTTTTCGAATCTTCCGTCAGTGGGAGGCCTGCTGTGACGTCTGGAGAGACGCAATTGCCGATCCATGTGTAGATCAGGTGATTGCACTTTCTCCAGTGCCTTGCCAGCCTTTCGTCTATCGGGATCGGTACGATTCCGTCGAGGAAAACGTCTTTATCCTTCGTCATGAGAGCCCGCCGGAAGTCTTGTGACCATTTGTTGTAGTTTTCCAGCCCGGTCAGTTGTAGACTAATCAGTCGCAACCCTGGACCGTCGGCGGTTGACACATGCAAGGGATCGCCTGGCTCTGGTCGACCGGTGATGGCTGCAATTGAAAACGGTAAAAATCTGGGTGAAAGGTTCGGGTAGGGGTTTGTCCCTGTACCCGATCCATTAAACCCGGTTCCATGACCCGCACTGAAGAGACCTGGGAGAGGGTTTGTTCCTGAACCCACTTCTCTAGACCCACTTACTTGTTCTGTCTCGGCGGTTGAGCTTGCCCCGCTTGTGGCTAGTAGGCTCCCGTCGAGCTGAACATTACTCTGGTAACTCATTACCCCCGGCAATGATGGATTTGGGCCTTGCCCGACGTACCATGGATAAGGTACCCATTGGTAAGGATTGCTCGAGATGGGCTGCCCCATATTCGCCTGAGCCGGGAATAACTACCATTGAGCCTGGATTTGTTGCTGGGTTGTGGGAATTGCAGGGTCGTGTCGGTGCTGTGGCTTTGTGTCTCTCCCGTTGGTGTGACGTTGCCTGTGGGAGGAACGCCAGCAGTGGTAGAGAACAGATCTTCTGGATTCACGGTAAAAAATCCTTTCCGTTTCTTCTTCCTTCTTTCAAAATTTGATTCTTTCGTAACAAGACGTTGATCTGTCTTGTAGCTTCAATAATATATGAAAGCAATCAAGAGCGGAAGTTGGAGCTTAGAGACAAGGCTCTAATACCATGTCAGAAACTGAAGCAAGGAATGGACAAGGAAAGGAAGACGAATTTTGGGAGAAGTTTTCTGTGTATTTCTTTCATATAATCAATGCACAGGACTTCAGTAGTTATATTACAAAGTGTACACATAGAAAAGGCAATGCAATATTTTACAAATCAATCTAATATTTAGATTGATTCCCTATAATAAAAAACAGATTAATCAATGTCCCGGTATATTTCCAGGATCTTCTGCATATCTTCCAATAGCTTTGTCAATTGTCATCCGCACGGATTGCACGCAACGCCTTTTTCCCCTTTGGTTTGGACGAAGCTCTTAATTAGGGGAGGATTCATTCATTTTTGGGAGTGTCTGTGGAGATTTGAAGAAAAGTCATACGATTTATTATTTTAAGTGTATGAAATAATGTTCTAAATGAGAGTGAAAGATGCTCAATCATTTTCCATGATTTTTTTTAACAGATTCTTAGTGTTATGGAAATAAGTAATTGAACGATACAATTAATAAAACAAGAAAATAATTGGACACTATATATCTATGGGTTCAATTGGGAAGATCGACATCCTTGGGAGAGCAACCCAAAATTCAATTATAGACCATACGATACAATAGAGATTACAATTACACTTGAGTTACTTAAATATTCTAATTATTTCCCAACTCTCAATTATAATTAATAACTCTCACGGTGTTTAACTCTATAATTCCTCATGAAATAATCTCTCAATCACACAAAAGAATTACATAAAATCTTAACATAATACTTTTACGGTTTCAAACATTGGGGATGGAATTTAGGATTATAGGCTCCTCTTGGATACTCTTCATGAAGAGGTACTTCTTATATATAGACGAGTTAGATCCAAATTATAAAACTCTCTTTTAGGAAACCTTCTCCCACTTGGAAATCAACTAGAATTAAGAAAGTTTCCTCATCATACTCAAATTCAAGACATATTTTCAATAATATTTACATTGGCTTGACGTTTGCTAAGTCACGATTGCTTTGTTAGAATCTAAACTTCACCGATACTCTCCCACAACCCCTCAGGGGCTTTTCAATCATCACAGACCTGTTCCAAGTCCAAGCTCACTCAAACTTTGCTATAACCATGGGCCTTATTAGAATACCTACTCTATCTGCACCTTCAATTACTCCGCAAGGATTATTAGACATAACCTTGTTTATCACAAATAAGCAAAACCATTGTTGTACCAAATATATGCAGAGGTCGAACAAGCACATTTTCAAACTTAGCATATACAATATTCATTAGTTCCATATTTTCCACTTTTCTACAAGTACCATATGTGTCAATTACTTTGCTAGTATCAGGAGTTTCTAGTTACAATTCTATCTTGAGCTGAACATTGTTCAAATTTGTATAAATACTACTACAATCATTCCTATCTAAAAGTACCGAAAGCTCATCAAATGTAATTTTTCTACTGACAACATGTGTAACACCCTCAATTCAACCCTTGTCTATGGAATATAATTATGATGGTAATTGACAAATCACGAAAAAGCAAGGGATGGCCACCTTAGGTTAAATATTCAATTTTTCATTAGCAGGCCACAAATTTTTGAAAAAGTGGAAATGGGCCATGAACGAGAAGTCACGAGGGCCTAAGCCACGGACGATCCCAATGGGCCTCACGCCCACCATGGGTGGCCCAAGGGGCCCATCAAGCCATTTAAGCCCAAACTTGGTTTTTGGAAGCTTGCACATTAAAATGTCCATGTGCATGAATAGTGTTTTAGGCTATAGTCTAATTAAATCCCTAAATTACCCATTCTAGAAGCTAGTTGACCTAATGAGACAAAATGATTGTCTTCTAAAGAGGGAAATGGGTGCCCATTGAAGAAGAAAGGTAAGAGTTCAACCTAGTTAGCCTTCCTAGTTCAATTCTAATTATAACACATGCATGAAATCTTGCATTTAATGAAGCTGATAAGAAGATTTCAAGAGCAATTTGTGGTCATTCAAAGACGTTACCAAGAGTGAATTAGGGAAATTTGTACCTAGCTCATTAATGCTTGGAGGGGAAACTTATAAGAGAAGCCCTCATTTCTCTTGCTCTCTCTCTCTCTCTCTTTCTCTCCCTCATCTCAATCTTTTGGCTCCCTCTCTCTCGCTCTCTCCCTCCCTTCCCTTTGGTTAAAACCCCTCCATTTCCTCTCTCTCTCTCTCTCTCTCTCACTCTCTCTCTGCTCATCTCTTTCTCCCCCTCTCCTTTTCCCTTGGTCGCTCATCACCATCTGCCACTGCTCACTACTTGCCATGCCATTGCCATTCATCACCACCGCCAACTACATGCCATCATCACTGTTGTTCGCTGCTTTGTCGTCCTCTTTCCAGCATTGTCTGTTGCCACCATTGCCGTGACACCATTCGCCACAGCCCACCGTGAGCCATGCACCGTCGCTATCACTGTCATCACCGCCATCGCTGTTGCTGTCTGCCAAGGTCGTGAGCTGCCATGCCCTCATTGCCATCATCGCCATCCCCTTTGTCGTGTGCCCTCATCACCGTCTCCACCACCTACTACCATGAGCTGCATGTCGTCGTCATTGCCGCCACTTGCTGTCGAAGCTCGAAAATTAGTTCTGTGAGTGACTTCCTAACCCTTGATTAGTATGGTGGTTATTCTTAGGATTAGGGTTGGGTTTAATGTTAATGATAGTTAAATTAAGAGATAAGTGGATTAAGTGATAGCTTATCTTGATAAGTGATAAGTAAATGCAATAGCTTATCTTGATAAGGGATAAGCAAATGCGATAGCTTATCTTAAATAGTGATAAGTGCTTGTAATAGTCTATCTTGAAAATTTATAAATGTTTGTGATAACTTATTTTGAAAAGTGATAAGCTATGTTGATAAGTAAGTGTGATATTGTGTGGAATGAGATTATTGTATGATTATTCTGGTGGATAATTAATCAATGGGTGATCATGTGAAATTATTTCATGGCATTTTTATGTATAAAAATTACTAGTGTATAACGTGTGAGCACTAAATACTCTTGCATTTGTTAAATGGGAATTAAAAATTGACTTGAGTTCTTTATGTGCTCGTGTGATCACTTAAATGATCTCATACTTATATGATTATGAGAGATGATGCCCGATGGACTTCGGATGCCCCTATGTCAACATAATGCCATTTGCGGATAAATTTCAGAACGATACCCTTAATTGAATGCCATCTTCGAGTGAGGTCAAGACGTTGCCATGTCCGATGGGGCACGATGATATCCGTTACGCCGGAAGACCACCGATGCGAGTGTTGGCCGTGGCCGTGAGCAATTGTAATAATTTGGACTTATGTTGATGTATTGTGCATGGAAGTGGTAATGGTTTTGTTTGGATTATTATTTACATTTGTCATATGACTGTTGGAATTGTGGACTCACATGGGAAAATTAATTATGTAATTATTGGATATATTGTTAGGGCGGTGTATGGTGATATGCTTACTTCATATTTTTAAATAATATAAAATAAATGTTTTGCTATTGATCTACCATCGACAATTAAGCTACACGAATAGGACGTCCTTGAGACGAAGTATTCTCCTACATGAGGTTTAAGAAGTTTATTTACTGAGATTTTCTCACTTATTGTTGTTTAAACTTTTCAGGCCTTAACCATGACTAGCACTTTTCGTCATGTGCCGTTTGGGGTCCCTATAGATCAGGACACCCAATGACCCTCTTTTCGATAGAAGGGATTGCCATAGTATACAAGAAGTATGTAACCACCATTTGGGTGGATGAGAAGTTGACTAATCTAGTGCTCCATCGGTTCGTGGCATAGTACGTTTGGTTCAGAGGGGAGCTCTTCGGCCCTCTTCAAGGTTTTAATGGCTGCCTGGTGAGGGATTTGGAGGTGCCATTTGGGACCCTATGATCGCGGACGTCTCCGACTGCTCCATCACTGACCTAGAGATGGACTGAACCCTGAGTCTAATCTCGAGCTCGAGTCATGGTATTATGATGTGGACTCATACTATACGCATAAGGAGAAACACCACTTTTTGAGGTTGTCCTTGTAGGATAGAGGAGCTAAGCTAACCCTAACCTTTTTTGGTAATTAGAAAGAATCCGCATTGCGGATGGGTAATTGCGAAACTTTTGATATGTTAATTGGATGTGTATCTCTGTGTCTTTTGATATGTGTGTGTGTTTCCATGCTGCTTCCGCTTGCATATAATTGAAAGATAAAATTAATGGGTCGGTGGCGCCTCTTGGGACCTCGCAATTAAATGACCAAAAAAGAAGGGTTGCCATGCGTTTGATAGTCGAGGGGTGACAACATGTTAATTTAATTCTAGACATCATAATCGATAGTCTTGCTCGCCTTGTGCATGGCCTATTAATATGCATTTCCTTACTCTTTTATCGAGTTTACCATCACTCTCGATCATAATATGGGCAATCACATATTCTAAAAGCAAAATAATTAATAAAGTCACCTAAACACATTTCTTCGAGAGTTTGACATCCAATAGTAGTCAATTGAGATTTATTCACTAGGTAGCTTGCTATACTAAACACATATATAGGAATCATTAAAACATATTAGCATTAGAGAACATTTTAGGAGTTGTCTCCAGTAATATTTTGCTCATAAGCTCTGCAACTTGTGTGGCTCAATGGCAGTAGTGCAGTTTCTTGCCATGCATTTCTTTAAGTAAAATTTGTCTAATAGCTTTCAACAAAACTCCATATAATTGTCTATCCATACATGCTTGATCATCTTACCAGTCTCATTTTTTTTTTTTTTTTTAATCAAAGCTCTCAATTGCTTGATTTTGACAACAATATTGAATTTGTGACTCAACACAAACACCTAAGTCGTCCTCGGATATTCATCCATATTTGTTAGCATAAAATTGGCACTCTTTCTCAAAGGAAATCACGATAAACTACAAATATCAAAGTAAATCAATTCTACAATCTCCATGTTTCTCTGACAATTGTATTGAACTACACTTTTCACTATTTTAAAGTCACTATACCTGCATACATTTAGTTTTTCAGCCACGTAATCACACGGTAGATTACTTTCCTTCAAAATCTTTAGATTTCTCTCGCCAATATACCCAAATGCATATGCCACAATTCAAACTCTCAAATAAATGCATTTGACGTCTCTACGATGAATTCAATGATTGTCCACTTTGAAGTACATATAGGTTACTGTGCTTGATTCCTCTTATTGTCATCAACATACTTCAAACAACTTTCAAAACTCCACTTTTGAAAGTATATTAACAATTGGCTGAATCTAGAACACTCTAGAAAATCAGATTCTTCTAAATGTTGGAATGTATTTACTTTGGTTAATGTTATCATAATACCATCAACTGTTCTAATTCTAATACTGCCAACACCCATGACATCATACTCAATATTGTTCCCCAACCGCACTTCATTATTATCCATATATTTACAAGTAGTAAAACAGCTCCTATTTGATGTAGCATGAAATGAACAACCAAAATCCAAAATCCATCCATCCACCAATGAATCCTCAGTGACAAAGAAGTCATAATCAACATTATCCAACTACAACTACAAAGGGTGCGTTTGGAAAGGCTTTTGGGGAAAATCTTTAGGGAAATGCAAAGGTTGTTAAGTGAAAGATATTTTCCAAAATACAAATTGTGTTTGTAAATTGTATTGTAAAAGTTCTTTATGAAGTACCTTTGAGTAAAATAGTGTTTGGAAAAAAGAAGAGTTGGTCGGCCAAGAACAAGGAATTGTCGGTGAGGAGCAAGCGATCTGGCGAAGGGTGGGCGGTCCGATGCAAGCTGTCTGGCGAGGGTCGCGGCAATCAGATTTGCGACCAAATGGGTCGTGCGAAGGTCGCAACCTCCGTGGAGGTCACCTGAAGGTCACGGCCAGCGACTTGATCTGCGTTGCCAGCTGCGACCCATCTGGTTGCAGCGCGAAGGTCACAGCCAGCGACCACATCTGGTCACGGCCAGATCTGCGACCAGATGGGTCGCGCGAAAGTCGCGACCTTTACGGAGGTCGCTTGAAGCACGGCCGGTAATTAGATTTGGTAGTGACCAGATCTGTATCGCGACCTTCGTGAAGGTCACCTGAAGGTCACGGTCGGCGACCCATATGGTCGCAGCACGAAGGTCGTGGCCGGTGACCAAATCTGCGACCAAATGGGTTGCAGTCGTGACCTCTGCGGAGGTCTCCTGAAGGTCGCGACTAGATTTGCGACTAGATGGGTTGCGCGAAGGTTGCGAGGTCACGCTTGATGACCACATCTAGTCACGCGACCTCTTGATTGGGGTCACGCGACCCTCGCCGAAGGGTCGCACGACCATGGCGAAGGTTGTGGCACGGCGAGTCGCGCGACCCTCACCTGAGGTTCGCGCGGAGGTCGCGGCGTGGTAGGTGCGATGGTCGCCGGCGACTACATGCCCTTCGTCAACAACCGCTCACGAAGAAGAAGATGGAAGAAGATGAATGGTTAGGGCAAAATCAGAAAAACGAAAAACCAACAAGGACAATTTGGGAAGAAATTTTTTTTATTTAGGTTTAGAGCTCAGCATGCCGAGAAGGCCGAAAGCCCAAGGTAGCCCCCACCCGCCTTGAGCTTTCAGCCTTGTGAAGGCTAGCATTCCCCAAATGGGGTTTGAAAATTTTTTACCAAACACCCACAAATTGGCCCAAGGAGCTTTGGGGGTTCAAAGTGGCTTCTAAATGCCACTCCCAAACGCACCCTTATCATTAGTAGATTCAACTTTAGTTCCTTTATCGTTCTCGTTATTTACCTTAAGGTAATCCCTTCTAAGATACCCCATTTTACCACTATTCCAATAGACAACACCATCAGTCTTAGCTACCACAAATATTAGCTCTTAATCTAGCTTTACCTAATAAAGTAGCGAGTACAGATTCACCAAATTCTCTTATATGGATGTGTTTATTTTGAATCAAATCGCAAACCATATCAAACGTACCTAGAGGAATTACTAACGATAGTAACAATAATATTCCAATTATCATATAATACAAATAATAAAATCAAAACATGTATCTTATCTTCAAATTCAATTTCAACTGAAATCAAATATCTAATGATAATATTGAATTCATTAATCTGATTAGCAGCTGATGCACCTTCGCATATCTTTAAGTTAAACAAATGTTATAAAAAGTAGACCTTGTCAATTGCACAATCGTTTTTTCGTCCATGTTCAATAAAACATTCTTCAAACCTGCCGTGGTCTTCTTTTTCTAGTATTAAACACGGCGTTATGTGCCAATGCAAGTTGGCTAGCACCCAATGTTTGTCCATCTAGCGATTATCAATCAACTTTCGTCATTGAATCTAGTTTCTCTCTAGGCATGAGTAAGTGTAGATGCTTATGGTAAAGACAATCTTCAATCTACATCTTCCATAAACCGAAATCATTCCCATCAAATTTGTTGATTTTCACTCATTTGTTTCCATTTAGTTAAGTCTGTCTCAAATAATTGTTACAAAACAAGTGACTAGACAATAAATATAACATAATAAGAAAATAATCAAACACTAAATTTACGTGATTCGATCAAAGAGAGTTATAGCTATGGAGAGTCTAGTACAGAATTCTACTATAGATCAAGCGATACGATAGAGATTACAATTACACTCAAGTCAAAACACTAAGTGTTTCTTAACTTTCAATTACACCTAATAATTCTTATAGTTTTTGACTTAACAATTCCTGACGAAATAATCTCACAACACAGAGGAATTATACAAAATCTTAACACAAGATTTTCACAAACTTCAAACACTCAAGATTTAATTCAAGATTATAGGCTCGTCTTAGATACTCTTCATGAAGAGACACTTCTTATATATAAATGAGTAGTCGATCCAAAATAGGAAACTCTCTTTTAGGAAACATTTTCCAACTAACAAACCGTTCTACTAGGAAACATATTCAAAGCAAAAACTTACTTGAACGAGGAAGGTTCTCTCATGCTCAACTCAAGACATATTTTCATCATTTAGAATCTACATGTGTCTCTCTATCTCTCTATTTTTTTCCCCTATAGGGTGAATATCCACTTATATGTAGAAAAAATAGAAAATATTGTGTCAATGGAATTATTTGATTTGGTCAGTGAGTTATATAGGATCAATTTTGAAGGAACATGCTCATAAAGGCTCTTTGGTGAAGAAAATCGAAGGAAAATACTCACAATTTTAAATTTTATCTCCTGTTTCAATCCCGCAAAAATTTATATTTTCTTAAAAGTTTTCACTTGAATTTCGTCACCCCCATTTTCCCCAATCTCCCAAACATGACATTAATATTAAACTTACTTATTTACTTGATTGATTCTCCTCATAAAGGTTTCATGCCCAAATTTATCAGAAAGGGCTCTTTGATAAAATTGGAGAATAAGTGCTGAATATTATTCATTTTCAAATGTTGATAAACTTAAGTGCTAAAAAAGAGAAATAAAAATTTGTGGATGAGAAATGAAAATTGATAATTGAATGTTGTTAACTTCATACCGAACACAAACAAGGATAATTGTCAAGAAGTTCTATTATTGTCATTAATGATTTTTCTGTTGAGTGAATTCAATAACCCCTCCCTTACTTACCACATCACATAAATTTTTGACTTACTAGAGTTTTTTTAGTCAATACTAATTAAAGCTATCAAATAAGTTTTATTTCATCAGTTAATGAAAATTATGATTTTTAGCAATTAACTGGGTTATATAAATGATCCTCAAAATTCGAAATTTTAATGTGTTGTGTCATTATCTTTTAATGCTTGTACTTGATTGGATATTAACTTTACAATTGTAAGTACAAATCCAATCCCTCGGTTCTACTTATCATATTGTGTTAAAAAACCTTAAGTATGTAAAAAAAGAAAAACACATAAATTGGATAACCATTTATCCTAAAGATTAAAGCTAAAAGGAGATAGGCAAGACTTGTATACCAATTTATAATTGTTATTTCTCATATTTTTGCTTCCATGTGAGGGTCATATTCAATATCTATAACTTTGTCCGACCAAAAAAAAAACACTATAATTTTGTCGCACTATCTTTAATTCATTGAAGGGCTTGGGAAAATACTTCTATGCCCGGTCCGCATGGTCGTTATTAAGTAATTGTACGTTTGGACTTTTAAAATTTTTACAATAGCATGCTATTTTTTTATAATAAATTAAAAAAAAAGAAGAAAACCCAGTTGTGGCTATATATGTTTCCCGCCCCTAGATTTCACTAATCAAATTCATGTGCGATATGCAAATATCTCTCAATTGGAAATGCGCTATTATTATGAATATTTGATTGTCAAATTAGTCACAGATATGTCTTTGATATTAATTTCATCTTAGAGAAAATTGTCTAAAAAATTTTAAATTAATTGTATACTTGTCAAGTCAGTCTTATAGCTTTTAATTATGTATAGCTAGTCCTAAACGTTTTCACATTTTACCGATTGAATCCATCCGATCAATTTTAACTAGAAACTTTTGATGTGGACACTAGCTATTTTACGTAGTATAGCCGGCATTGACATAGATATTTTTAATAATATTTTTATATTTGTTATTTTTCTTTTCCTTTTTCTTTTTCTCCCTTCCTTTCTTCCTCTAACTAGTCGTTGGGCCTCAAAAGGGGGAGCTAGCAAGGTCAACCTCGTTGGCCTCGGGCGAGCCTTGCCCGCCCCCGGTGGAATAATAATAATAATAATAATAATAATAATAATAATAATAATAATAATCATAATAATAATCATAATAATAATCATAATCATTATTATTATTATTATTATTATTATTATTATTATTATTATTATTATTATTATTATTATTATTATTATTATTATTATTATTATAAAAATGATGATGATGATGATGATAATGATGATGATAAAAGATTTCAATTTTATCTTGGAATTTGTCATTGAAAAGTGAAAGTAATTTGTTTTCCTTAAATTTTTTCACTAGTTAGCCATTTAGAAGCACCGAGCCGTTGGCATGGCATAATTAAGCACGTTGTAATTTTAGGCGCAATAAAAGAAATTTTATGCAAACCAAAAAACTATGGAATAAGACTAACTAAAGAGATATATACAATACTAGATATAAAAACAAAATAAATGAAATTGAACTCACTTGTCAATTAGGGAGAAATTAATTATACTTGGTAGACAAATGGAAGCACTTTGTATGCTAGATGCGTTTGTCGTTCTTAATACAAAACAAGATAAATAATCTTAGAATTAGAAAATTGTAATCAAATTACCATATAAATGGAAAGCAAAAATTTTAGTATTCATTTTTATGCCAATATTTAAAGATCAATTTTTTTTTTCATTTTTCTTTATTTATTTCATAATCCTTAACACATTCGGGGCTAGAAGAGTGATTTAACTAAAAAAAACGAGAAGATCAGATTTTAACCCATGAAAAATCACATGTTAGGCACGTGCCAACAGAAAAATAGATGGAGGGTTAACGGTTGTAACAAAATGAAGTCCAAGGGTGGCTTTGTGTTTGGGAGCAAACGTGTACCGCCTTGAAAGTTCATGGGTTTTTGTGCAATTTTTCCCGGAAAAAAAAAGTATTTCTTGACAAAATATTCTATATCTTTGAATAATCTTGAGCCTTGTCAAAGATATAGTGATTGGTTTAGGAAATTATATCACAAAGGCTACACTAATCCTCACTCCTCACCTATGCAAGCAAAGAACCTGATCAACTTACATTAGATAAGACTCCAGAATAAAGTGACAAGCGTGATCTCAAAAATTACTTTGAGCACAGACAGTGCGATTCAAATACAATTTTTGTCTTATTCAAATCAAATGTTCGAACAATGAAACTGCATCCGACAGGTCACATTCGAATAAAAGTTGGTTGCACAACTTCATAAAAATAATATTATTGTCATCTGGAAATTTTAAATGTGTAAAGGTCACCCTCAATTTTTTTTTTTAGAATATTCGTGCCCCATAGGAAAAACATAAGTGGCATTTCAGAAGAATTCTTTGAGATGCTATTCTTAGATGTCCCTTTCATGAAGTCAGACAAATTTGGCCAACGTATTCTCCTAGGGAGAATTAAATAATAATTTTTTGGGGGGGGTGGAATAGGAGGAGTAGTCTTCATGGCCTACGATTGAAAACTGGATTAGTTTTGTGGGATTTGACGAAACTTCTTGTCACTTTATCAGGATCCGGAGGGCTGTTTGAGGTCCTTTTGTCTTTTTGTTCAGAAAAGCCGCTTCTAATTTTGCTAATGACGCGTTTATTTGTGTAATCGGTATTGTCGATGAGATTTTGGCTTTAATGGCAGAAAAGTTTGCTCATTTCTTATGATCGTGGGTTCAAATCCTGTTGAGAGCACTCAACCGAGTAAAATCCTAAATGTATGAGGTTGATGCTAGATGCCACCTGAGTCACTATAAAGAAAAATAGGGTTTGAACCATTAAAGAATTGATGGACTATATTTTACATCGTTAAGTATACCTCAACACGAAACTCAAAACCGGTACCATTAAGTTAAAGAAGAATACTTTATTAGACCACGATAGTTTAAAATTCTTGGAGTAAGTGGCCGCACATGTAATCAACTTTTAACTAGTGAAAGTTTAAAGCATATTAATACCTCTAATTCTCATATCATGTTAATTTTTTTATGATTATATATGCTATTTAAATTCACCACAGATTGTATATGGATTGGAACGACGTGATCTTCATTTCACATTGTCTCTCGACTAGTGGAATGTTTTCCCTTATTAAACCCTAAATGAACGGGAAGACTATTACATTGTATGTGTATGTCGATGTCATTAAACCGTCTAAACAATGACAAATTATTAGGGCCAGCTCATTAGAGTGTAGCTAAAGCAATGACAGTTAAACTAATTCGAGTCATTTGATGTGATCAAACTGCAGTTTCCTCAATTGGGCATTATTTGCTCCTGAATAGAACCTTGAAACATAGACAAATACATGTCATTATTGGAAAAACGCCCCTTGAAAAAGAAAAAGAGGAATTAGTAATATTCACGTTAGTGATAAATAATTTGAGAGAGCTGACTCATGGAAACTACTGCAAATAAATGTATCTCGACTAGCTTCTGAGGAAACCGACAGGAGCGTACGCCTTCCTGGAATCGACCAATATAACCTAGTCACCTCGAAAATAAAGCTTATTATACTAATTCTTCACGCGAAACGAACGTGTCTTACTGACACAATGTCAAATTATTGAAATAAACAAACCTCCATCATCAACGTCAGCTTCAACAAACACGGCGCACAGTCGGTTCAGCCGAATATTCACTTAAAACGTCTTGGTTCCCGAGGCCCTATAAAGAGCGGAGTCATCACTTCGCGTTGAAGAAAGGAAGAGTGACAAAATCCAGCGAGAGAATCAATGGCGGAGAGGAAGGTGTTGGCGATGGGGGAGGAAGAAGAAGATGAATCGGAGATCGTTATGGAAGCAAGAGAGGCGGAGAACGGGACGAAGCCAAACACGAAAGAGCGGAAAGTCTCGTGGGCGAGACTACGTCGTATCGACTCTCTCAACCTGGAGGCCGGTCGAGTCTCCATGTCCCACGCCCACTCCTCCGAGGTGCTTGTTGCAAACTTCGCATATAGCCATGTTTTTTCCGTCAGCTAATCGATCCCTTTTCCTTATTTGATATTAGTGGATTTCAAGAAAAAATCGCATAGAGTTCTTCCGTCCGCCTTTCTTGACATATGAAAAGCGGGTTTTACCAGGACGGGCCCTTGAACGATTTTTGAATACTATCGATCATGAATATCGAGAGACAGGAGGAGGACTCTTAGATAGATGCGTGACCCTCATGCTTGGTTAAAACTGCAGTGAAATCGATCCCTATATGCTGGTTACAAATGATAGTAAAGTACTGACGCCTTTGGTTGCACGCCGTGAAAATATTTTTTCCGTTGATGGACATGGTAAAAATCTTTTTTGCCCTCGAGTCATCACCAAGTACTTTTTGTTTCCGGAATTGGAAATAATTGATTTACAGGTGAATTGGCAAAGAACCATGAGTTTGGCATTTCAGAGCATTGGAGTGGTGTATGGTGATATAGGGACGTCACCACTCTATGTGTATGCGAGTACTTTCACGGAGGGAATTAAGGACACTCAAGACGTTATCGGGGTTCTATCGCTAATCATCTACACGATTGCGCTCATTCCCATGCTCAAGTATGTCTTCATCGTCCTCTTGGCCAATGACAACGGCGACGGTATGCACCTAAATCTCTACCGTGCTTCACTTATTAGGATTATGAGAACAGTGTACATGACCATTTTTTGAAGGTTTCGCGTGCCATTCTTTTGGGGTCTTTTTCCGGTGGTGACCCACGACTTGATTTTTGCAATTCTGACTCGCGTGACCCATGCGTGCGAGTGCAGGAGGGACGTTCGCGCTGTACTCGCTGATATGCAGATATGCCAAGGTGAGCCTGATCCCGAATCACCAAACTGAGGATGGAGAAGTTTCGAATTACAAGCTCGACACTCCATCAAACCAGCTGCGACGGGCTCAGAAGATCAAGGAGAAGCTTGAGAATAGCAAAACCGCCAAGATCGCGCTGTTTCTTTTCACCATCATGGGCACTTCCATGGTCATTGGTGACGGTGTTCTCACTCCATCCATCTCAGGTTTAAATCGCCATCTATCACAACCCTTTCATAGAATTCTCTTAGTCCGACTTGCCACGAAGCACCTATGTCCATCTAGAATACATATTGCAAAATCAATACATCATCGTGTTTTTTATTCTCAGATTCATTGTTAATAATAAAAAGGGAAGACGTCTGGGACATGGCAGTTATAGTGCACATCAAGGGGAATTTTTTACCCTTTTCGTTTTTTTTGGGGGGGGTTGACCGTGATTCTGCATTTCAAGAAATGATATCTCAAATCCCATTCTAACTTCGAGTAATATATGAGTAAGAACACGAAAAAAAATATTATTTTTTAAATATATTTTAGAAAATGCTACATTATCCTCTATCTTCTTATCAATTGAAAGAAATTTTGTTTGAAAAATTTTAAGTAGTTAACCATGAACAATCTATGTATAACATAAACATATTTTTTGATATATTTATATGTTTTTTCGTGCCATCACAGTTTTATGAAGTTTAACTTGGTATATCCTGATAATTATTCAAAAAACTACATCCAAAGTTATTTAATGGTGAAAAACATGATGGAGGTTCCTTTGCCAAGAATGTGATAGCGACTTTAATATAACTATGTTAGGGGCAAATAAAAGGAATCGTGCTAGAACAAAAGTCCACCGAGTCCCCTTCCTCCTTTTCGAAGAGAGTGTCTCATATAATAGTAATAATAATCATCATCATCATCACTGTGTCACCAATCGAAATTATGATGTTTTAATTTTAAAACTTAAAACAAGATTTTCCTTGTTCGCGAAAACACAACCACATGGAGTGCCGAAAAGTTTGGATTAGCCTTATTACTAAATAAAATAATAGAATATGTTTAGCATCTTGGAAGCTAACATAGCCTCTCTGGTCCTTTTTTTCTCTTTTGGGATTCTTGCAGTTCTTTCAGCCGTGAGCGGGATCAAGTCATTGGGCAAAGGTAAACACAATGCTTGATTATTAGCAAATTGATAATACAAATGTGCTTCTAAAAGCCCACCTATAACACCCTTCTTTTTGTGACAACTAATTTATGTTTGGACATGCAGATGCGGTGGTGGTTATATCGGTGGTGATCCTGATAATCCTTTTCTGGGTCCAGAGGTTCGGGACGGACCGGGTTGGATTGACATTCGCGCCCATCATCTTCGTCTGGTTCACGTTCATTAGCGGGATCGGGCTCTACAACCTGTTCAAGCACGACATCGGTGTGTTGCGTGCCTTCAACCCTAAGTATATTGTCGACTACTTCAACCGCAACGGCAAGCAAGCCTGGGTCTCGCTTGGGGGCATCTTCCTTTGCATTACAGGTCCCTCTGTGTATGCTTGTGTGTGTGTGTGTGTGTGTGTGCGTGTGTTTTATTTTTTATTTTATTTTTAAAGGGAAACAAGTAGGTCACAGTTTTTAAACTCACTGACATGGATGGTTCAATTCAATCAGGCACCGAGGCCATGTTTGCTGATTTGGGTCATTTCAATGTTCGAGCAATCCAAGTAAGTAGATAGCATTTCCTTCTTTCATCTCCAAGACTCCGTCCACTGAACAAATGCTGCAAACAACAAGACCATTGAGTTTGATTATTGGAGTTTACAATTGATGCAGATCAGCTTCTCTTGCCTCACATTTCCTGCACTTTTGGCCGCATATAGTGGACAAGCAGCTTATCTCATGAAGCACCCTGACCACGTTGCCAACACTTTTTATGACTCAATCCCACGTATGTAATATTCAAATACAACGCCTTATTTGCATTCCATATATATATAGCAAAGAAAAATAATTAGTATGATTGCCTAGAAATTTGACCCAAATTATGTTCTCAAAAGTAAAATCTACTCGATGTCTTAGGATGAGCCCCGAGAAATTTACGAGGCTTCATGGCTGCGGTACAAATAAAACTATGTTAGATAATGTTTCGTGACTCATGTTGATCGATGAGCAGGACCAATCTACTGGCCCGTGTTTGTTGTGGCGGTCGCTGCAGCGATCATTGCGAGCCAGGCGATGATCTCGGGGGCATTCGCCATCATCTCGCAGTCGCTGAGCTTGGGCTGCTTCCCAAGGGTCAAGGTGGTTCACACGTCGGCCAAGTACGAGGGCCAGGTTTACATACCGGAGGTGAACTACATGCTAATGGTCGCTTGTGTCTTGGTCACCGCCAGCTTCCAGACCACAACCAACATCGGCAACGCATACGGTAAGTCCAAATCCATAGGCTTCGTCGATGAAATATCCCAATTGAACCTAATTTGGTGTTTCTTATCATTAATTAGTCTCATAAATGTTTGGTTGCAGGAATTGCCGTGGTGACCGTTATGGTGATCACGACTTGCATGCTCACTCTCATCATGCTCGTTATATGGAAGACGAGCATATGGTGGATCGTGCTCTTCTTCACCGTATTCGGTTCCATTGAACTGCTCTATCTATCGTCAGTCCTCTACAAGTTCGTAGAGGGCGGTTTCTTACCACTCGTGTTTTCAGCCGTCCTCATGACCGTCATGATCATCTGGCACTATGTTCACAAGCAACGGTATATGTATGAGCTCAAGAACAAGGTGTCAGCCGAGTTCATCAGAGATCTTGCTGCGAACCCAAGCATAAACCGGATCCCCGGGGTTGGCCTCCTCTACTCCGAGCTTGTGCAGGGCATTCCTCCAATATTATCGCATTTTGTGGCAAATATTCCGTCTATCCATTCGGTTCTAGTACTCATCTCAATCAAGCACCTCCCGCTCAGCAAGGTTGCGCTGGAGGAGCGGTTCTTGTTCAGGCAGATTGAGCCGAGGACCTTCAGGATGTTCCGCTGCATCGTACGGTATGGGTATAATGACAAAATCGAGGAGCCACATGAATTCGAGCGCCAATTGGTGGACAACTTAAAGGAATTCATCCGGCACGAGTACTTCTTCCTCGAGGCCGAGAACAATGATCACGATCGAAAGGATGAGCCAGCCCACAACAATGCACTGCATTCGACATTGCTAGGGGAAGATGGACAGGGCAAGGGATCAACTGCCCACATGGAGGAGTTGCCGTTACAGCCAAACCCTTCCGATCTCTCTTCCAATTCTATCCAATCGTTTAACGCGATCAAGCCAACGAATTCTTCTCGTCGAACTGTGTTCAGTCCGAGCCGAGTGGCCGAAGGGGAGATTCAATTCGTGCAGAAAGCGATGGAGAGGGGAGCGGTGTACCTCCTCGGGGAAGCTGAGGTGGTTGCTGAGCCAAAGTCGACCTTGTTCAAGAAGTTCATCGTCAACTATGCCTACAGTTTCCTCAGGAAAAATTTCAGGCAAGGCGAGAAAATCATGGCGATCCCTAGGAATAGGCTTGTGAGAGTTGGCATGACATACGAGATATGAATGAAAAGAGAACACTAATGATCGTTTAATAAGATTTAGCAACATTTCATGGGAAAGGTGCTAAATGCATGTTCAAAATAAGAGCACAAGTTGAAGAAACATCATGTTCACGTTTTCTGAGCGATCATTTTTCTTTAACACAACCAATGTTTTGATATGGACCACCTTGTGTCCTAACGAATGTTCTCGCCATATAAATGTACACACCCTTTTGTTTCCCCTGCATTCAGAAAGAAAATTCAGTTAGTTGGTGATATGCACTAATGTTCCGGGCCCACCAATCCAAGAAGCTTAATAAGCAGGCCGAGCTGGAGCATAACTTTAATTTGATGGGCAGGGCTCGTGGTTCACTTTACTACTTCACCTGACCCGTTGGGCCTCCCCAAACGCAATTTTTTTTTTTTTTGGTTATATGAAATAAGTTCTCTTAGAAGTTTACTTAGTCATAAGAAAGCTTTTGCCTGTGGCCGGTGAGGTAGTGAGGATCAGCTGGAGACCTCGCTGGCCTAGGGTGAGGAAAAAAATAAAGGAAAAAAGAAAGAAAAAATTTAAAAATTTCATTAAAAATTATCGGAGGACCCACGCGGGATTTGAACCCCTCCAAGGCCACCGCAGGCGGTGGTATCAACGTCAATATTGACTGTGCTATATAAGATAATTGACATTGACTAGACCGTGGCATTAGTGATTTCCCATCAAAATTGGTTATAAAGTTTAAGACTAAATTGACAAATTATCAAAAGTTTAATATTGAATTGACACAATTGAAAGGTTTAAATCAAATTAAAATAAGTACAATAGGTCTACAACTTTTTTGGTAATTTTCGCTACTTGTTATGGAGGCTAGATTTGACAAAAAGCTTATGTTTTCCTTTTAGTAAAAAGTTAGACAAGATTGGCCAATGTATTCTCCTAGGGAGAATTAAATAGATATTGGGTGGAAGGATATTTTCCTAAGCTACGTTTGATCATCTAGATTTCAAATAAGGATATAACTAGATAGGATATAACATGGAGTCTAGGGATTTTGCTATATATAATCTACTATTTGGTGATGCAGTAATAAAGTCGGATATATTTACTTCAAATCACATATATTATTTAGTATAAATGGCATATTGATATAAATGAATTAATAAAATTTTACAAACGGAGATGGTAAAAATTTCTCGTGACACTTTTGCCTACTTTATTTTTATTTACTTATTTTTATTTTATTTCCTCTCGTTTTTTAATTAATATCTTATATATTTCTTTCTTCCCTTTCCAACATTCTCTAATAAGATTTTATTAAATAAGAAATTATACAAATGTACCTAAAATACTAAATACATAAAATAGTAATAAATATAAACATATTAATATCTATTTATTGAATCAATATTATAAGATAGAGTTAAATTCAAATATATAAATAAAAATAAGATAAAAAAATAAAATAAATTGTTATTTTTTGTTATTTTGAATTTCTTATATTAGAATTCATAGATTATTATGTGGAAATATAATTTTATTTTTAATTAATTTGAGAAGTTTTTATTGGAGAAAAACAATTTTCCTAGCATGGATATTATAAATGCTATTTATCTTTATCCCACCTTTTTATGGGATAATTTTATTCGGTCTATATCACATTTATAATTGACTTTACCATATTTTTAGCAGGCGCTAAATGCAGGATCTGATAAATTTTATCATATCCTGAATTTTATCATGACTGCCAAACGTAATTCTTGTCATCAAATTGAAACCAGATTGGTTTTGTGGCATTGGCCAAGCTTATGTTACCCCAGAGAACTATTTAAGGACCTTTTGTTTTCTTTTTGTTTAGAAAAGCCACTAAATACAATTATGATGATTTTGGGGTGTTGGCATCTCAATTTAGACATTCATTGCATAAATTGGGCCATGCAAAATTTGATGAAAATTGAGAACAAGAAAAGTCCTTTTTTGGCTGTGAGGAGCAAAGGAAAAATAGTAGCAATTGAAAGAGTTTCATCATCCTTTGCCATCCGATACGTTCACAATTGAGGAAAACAATTTTTTTTAGAGAAATACATTTATCTCACGAATAGAGTGCTTCCTCTCTTTTGTGGTTTACACCTCTCCACGTATTATTGTGCCCATTACTTGCGGCTTGATCCTGTCATCGCGTTACCAAAATCACAGCCCCGACAATAGTCCAGCCACCACCAGCCAATAGCAACATTATCGATGTATCCTTGGCGCTTTCAGCAGGTTTTTTTGGTCTGTTGGATATTTCAACGATTTTGAATTATTCAAAACAATTATTTCGTATTGGCTTTAGTAGAAAGTGTGACTACAATCAATTTGTAATGCCTTTGTAACATCTAATTTGATTTGTTTTTTTTATTAACCCTCTCTCTTTTTTTTTTTTTTTGGTTTTTTAGGCGCGGCTTGAAGCAACGACGACGCCGTGGATCGAACTTGGGACCTCTCGTGAAAAGTTCCCTTGCTCAACCACCTACGCCACCACCACGGGTGGTTATTAACCCTCTCTTTCATCCGTCTAAAAAGGAGAATCTCTAAAACACAATTAAACATACCAAAAATAAGATATTTTATCTTTTCTTTTCATTTATTTGCCAGGTTTTACATATAAATTTTTGTTCCTTCTCCCTCTATTATATAGTGCGAAGCTGAGAGGAAGATCTTTGGTATATTGGGAAGATAGTTGCTGGAGCTTATACACCAAATTTTGTACTCAGAGAGGCGAAATTATCATTAAGGACGGTGCTTGCATGACTTAGATATTTATTCTTATTTTCCATCCTCTTTTAGCAATAGTTTCCAATTTTCCAACAATCTTAAGAATAATTGCCTCATGGATTCTTAAACAAGAACTGTTGTTGCTACCATTGTTGTTGAAATTGAACAAGGACTCAAAAATGGTGGAGGACAAGCATTGCATATTCGTAGGCAATGTGCTGTGGTGATTACTGAGTATTAGCATAGAAGAGCTTTTGGTCATATTGATAAGGTTACTGAGTGTTAAGTAAAATCATGCTTCAATACCTATGTTTGTTTTTTCAAGATCTGCTTCGATTTCAGTGATGGCATGTTTGATTCTATGTAGATTTTTAGGTTTTAATGGGTATGTCCGAATCTGTGATATGTATGCTTATTGAGCATGCTTATGCTTGTGTTGCTTTCTCTAAAAGGAATTGCTTTTCATATTATGTATTCACGTGGAAGTGTTCTGTGGACAGAATGCAAGTATGCAAAAGAAAGTGAGTTCATTAGTCACAACGTTAAACTTCACATGATCAGATCAATGTCATTTGAAGTGTTCATGTTTTCTATTCATGCTTGATTAGAGAGCTATTGGCACATCAATCTAATTAGAACTTGTCTTGTAGAAGTCTATTATGCTTGTGTCACAAGTCAATTGATCTAGCATTCCCTAACCTATGCGGTGTTAGGAATTTTTTCCCAAGTCAGCCTTACTAACTTGCACTCACAAAGATCTTACAGAGAGAAGCTCTGGATTTATATTTCACTTGTGAAAGAGATATGGATGAAGGAAGATGATGCTTCTATATATACAAGTACAAGGCTAATCGTAGCTATAGATTTCCTCTTGACCTGACGGTGGAGATTGCATCTCCCTATCTCTCCAGCTACCCGCATTCGTTACATAAGTGTACAATTACCGTATCACATACCCCAGGAGTATTCTAGAATACTTAAGAAAACTCTAGGACTTTGGAAGATAGTTAATGGTTGCTTGTTCAATGATTGGTCATAGTCCTTCATATAGAAACCCTCTAGGTCATGCTATCTCCTTGGACCGTGACATTTTTCCCCACCTAATTAGGTGATGTGGTCGCCACATCAATGGTTAAGCAAACGCAATAAAGCAACAAAACAACCCACATCGAGGGCATTGTGGAATTCAAGGGGGAGAATGTCACGGTCCATGAATTGAGTGGGGAGAATGTCATGGTCTGTGATTCTCTCATACTCATGACTTTATAAGTGGAGCTTGTGGTTATCGAGTGAAGAGTGAGTGATAAAGGGGATGAATACAACTGGTTCGTGGGATTAGTGTTAGGATGTTTGGTGCAAGGAATTCTAAGATAAAATGTTTATATCTCTATGGAGCTTTGAAGGTGGGGTTAGCCTTCTGTGCACAAACTGGTCGAGAACTCCCGATGAGGCTATGGCAGGCCAAATCCAATTGTTGAGCTAAAGTGATTTGCCATATTGCTTGATGGACTAGATGCCCATTAAAAAAAGCTGTTTGCCATATTGTTCTCTTGAACAACTATAGAAGGAAGGCTGGCTTGGTATTGTCTGCTCACTAGGCACCAAGTGGGCTGTTCTGTGGCCAATGAATTGCTGGCCCATGACACTTGACTCAATTCATGCTATTGAAACAATATGTCATAATTATGGGTTGCTAGGAATAGAATCGATAAATTAAGTTGTTGTTTATGATTCGTTTTTGTTATACGCTATCGTCGTTTTGTTACCTTTTGTTTTTATATTCAGGATACTATCTGTGTCGTTTATGTATGGTGGCAGGTGAGTGGTGGCGTGGATTACGTGGTGGTCGAAGACGATCGTTGAGTAAATAAATGCCATATGTGTTTGTTCTTTGCACAAGGCGTGCATACCTTGTTCACCCTTTAGGCTTATGCGCATTCCGTGTTCAATTTGTAGAATACATGTTAGTGGTATGCTTTCATCTGGCTGTGCAATAAGCCCGGTTTGTTCTATATATGTGGCTGATCTCCATAGAATACGTATTCTTTAAGCAGAAGTAAAAGGTACATCGGTCGTTTAGTGCAGAGTAGGTTGAATTAATGTGCTTAACGTGTGAAGTGCTGATTTCGTTTGCGTCTGTAGTGTTGTTCATGTGGCTTTCAAAAATGGCATCTTCTCGGTTCGCAGTCACTGGGATGTTCAACCTAAATCGTATTTCCGTGAATTTATATTTTCGTTTGGACTTGTTATTCATCGCTGTGTTTTGGTCTGTCCGTCAACTACGATTTTGGCAACAGGTCGACACACCAAAAATTCCTCTGAAATCCACAACATTTCCATTTGTATAGAAGCTTATTTTTTATTTGGATTAGGACGCCCAATCACTGCTGGATCAAATTTATATCTCACTCTTGCCTTGGCACATGTCTGGCTAGTTTTATAAATTTCATGGGCATTCACTGCCGATAGTTGATTTCGCGCATATTTTGGTCACATTTTTTACTTCCGTGCTTTATCTTACATGGTATGATTCTCTAGCCGTGTTGAATTATATGATTACTGCCGAATTACTCTGTTTTGCATCCCACTTCCATGTTGAATTTAAATGAGAGAATCGAGTCAAAGTAAATGCAGGAGGAGTCCTTTTTTTTTTTTCATACGTTCCATGTCGTAATCCTGATTTCAGTTTGGTCATCTACTTCGAATAATATTATAGAAAATATATCTTGAAATCTCTGTTTCTATGGAAAGATAGATAGGGTTATAGATGGGTATTCTAAGAAGAACTAATTAGTGCTATTGATCTATATGTGATTCTGGTAGTGCTTACTTCTTTTGCCACCAAGTTGAGTGTGAATAGGTACATGGCTAAAGGCTAGTTGTTTCCCACTCTCTAGGATGCCTCGCTGCCATATAATGAAGGAATTTTATGTAGTGGATTTCCTATTGTATTAGAAGGATACATAATGATGTTAACTGGATCTTAGATTTAGATAAGATAATTAGATTCATCTAAGACACAATCCATTAGTGGATATGTGTTCACCCATGATTAAGGTATTGTAGAAATAAGCCAAAGAAAATTGTGGTGAAATGGCATTCCTCCTAAACCAACAATTAACTGATTGAAATAGGTGATTCTGATGACATAATTATTGTGGTCATTTCTCAAGCCAATGTTGTGGTCAATGTGAAAGAATAAATGATAGGATCATGTGATACTAGGCATATACACACTCTAATAGGGGAAGGAAAAGAGATTATTGATTTTGATGATTTGAGAAATGCTCAAGTTCTTGGGAAAGGAAAAGTTCTTCTCAAGCCCATATATGCTAAAGAGGGTGAGTAGTTAAGAAACTTCTTGGTAGATATTACTTTGGGAATAAAATCGACATCTTCTGTATCTAGGCATTGTGATTGCCAAGTGCCAAGTGGTAACAACCATTGCAAATAAAGGAACTTTCAATGGTAAAAAGAGACGCATTTGATTGAGATATGATGTGGTAAAGCAATTGCTCAAAAATGAAATTATGTCCATTGATTATTTAAAGTTAGAATTAGATTTGGTTGATCCTTTAATTGTACATCAAGGGGAATGGGACATAAGCCAAATGAGGAAAATTAATAGTGATGGTAATCCAACTTATGAGATTGGCGATCCCATGCATTAGGTTCATATGGGTAAGAACAAGTTACTTGCTGATTTAGTGATGCACTATTAAAAATTATTGTCCCCACTAAGGTAAGAATAGTGTAAGACTGCAATGAAAGAGAGTAAGGTTAAGCTCTATGAGTGGGGTATTAAAATCACCTATATCAGTGTGAAGTAGGACCGTTTCTATGAGACTGTTGGCAAAATCTCTAGAGCACTTATGAATAAACTAAGCACACGCATGGCTTATTTACACAAAATCATGTTGGACAACAAAGTTTGTAGGGGTATAATGCAATTGATGAAAATAATAATTCACACAAGAAATTCTTGGTTTATAAAAGTTTCAAACTTCACTAATGATTTCACAAGTTATATTTATTATTTCTACATTTGGTTTGTAGCCCAAAAGGCACTAATTCTAATGCATTACATTCAATTGAGTTAATCCATCATTGATTTTTTTTCTTTTCTTTTCAAAATCTTTTGAAATATATGCGAAATTATTGGATATTTCAACTGGAAGTTGTTCTATCGTCGGTGAGAAGCTGATCAACAGTAGGAAGTATGGACAGTGTTAGAAAATCTGTTGCGAAAAGGAGGATGGAAAGTGAAAACATATTTAAGGCGTCTAAGTATTATCCTTAAAAGATATTTTCACTGCTCAAAGTATGAGACTTGGTGCGCAAGGTTCTTAGGGCTATCCTCTCAAGATACAACAAATCTTCTTCTTTACTCTACATTAAATAATAGAGAGAAGGGAAACAACAAAGTTATATGTAAAACCCAGCAAATATATGTAAAGAAAAGAAACAATATTTTGTTTTTAGTATATTTTTATTGTGATTCGGAGATTCTTCTTTTAGACAGATAAAGGAGATGGTTAATAAAGAAACAAATTAAATGAAACATTACAAAGGCGTTACAAATTGATTGCAGTCACACTCTCCATTAAAGCCGTTACAAAATAATCGTGACGCCACTCCAGTCTAGCTCGCCGCAGATAGCCCTTCAAGCCCGATATGCAACCCCCCTCACAGCGCCGGCATATGATCCACTACTGGCTTCTGATGTGCCTAGCCTCTCCTCAACGATTTGCCACCTTGCGACGTCGTCAACAAACACCAGTGAACCTTCATTGATTTTCTTGCAGGTTTTTTAGATGATCTCAGTGAATTTCCAGCAGGGATCAGCCCCGTTGATGCCATTTGCTTGCTATTTCCGTTTTTTCCCAACTTAAAGCACCGGTGTCACTACTTCCAATCGATCCTAAATATTCCAATGCCAAGTCAAGCCATCTCACCACAAGTTCCTAGGCCCATCCCGTTGCATGTTGCCCCCTCAACCTCACCGGTCTCATTGGATCAAGGTCTTGATTTGGGTAATTTGCCTAAAACAACTGTCAATTTCAATATTCAATTGCCAAAATTGTGAATATTTGATTCTAACATGCTTTTCTTCGGATTGTAGGCATTATTTATGTAACGACTTGATTGGACAAGGACCGGAGTGATCACCGGGGCCAAAGGGCTTGGACAAGAGGTGGCTCTTAATAGGCTTTTAGTATAGTAAATGGGGTGGGAATAAACCAAATTATACACTGAATAGGTGGAGAGCGATTATGAGATATATTTGTATGTCGAAGGTGTCCACTTGTATGTCGAAGGGAGGTGCCGAAATGGACAATACCTCAATGAGTTAATCAAGAGTTTTCATAATAGTATCTGAGTGGGACCCCTTCTAGTAGGTGTGTGGTTTGTGGACGAACCACATGAAAGTTAGTGGGCCTATAACAATCCAATCCGACGAGTCTGAATAGTAGTTGTCGGAGCGAAAGAGTTTGGACAAAGAGTGGCTCTTGGTAACTTTCTAGGATGGCAAAGAGGGCAATAATGAATTAAATTGCATATTGAACATGAGGAGAATGATTATGAGATATAATACACTTCAAATAGCAAGTAACGAAACTCGGATACCAATTATTGAGGCTAATGAACCTATAAGAGGATGAATAGGCTGAAATCAGAAACTTTAAAAATTATGCGAAAGTGAGCAACTTAAAATAAAAATTTAGAGAAGTTGATACTTGAAATAATAGGAGGTGCTGATGTGCAAAAAAATTGATAAATAGCAGAGGTAAGAAATGTGTATAGCAATTTATGGTGGTTCGGCTTTTAAATTAAGCCTATGTCCACCTAGACTAATAGTCACAAATTGAGCTAGATTGCACTAATAATCATCAAGATAAATTACAACCATCAAGCATCGATCCCATCAGATGACAGATCACACTATCAAGACTCAGACGCTGCTATCAAGTTTATACACTTAATCTTCCAATGATTACAAAGCAGCAAAAACACTACAATAGAAATCTCAAGAGTAAAAAATACTATTTGCTCAAGATACAACATTTAAACGCCTTAAGCTTGTTCTAAAAATTTCGTCCAACTCTTTTTAGCATCTTCTCTTATATGGACATTTTCAATTTTCTTGTTGGAGATCGCCCACAAAAGCAAGTAGCCATTAGGATTCTTTGCTAAATTCTGTTCCAAAACTAGACTGCCTATGCAATTCTTTCCCACAAACATCAATAATCTTTCCTAAAATAAATTCTACTGCTGTTGTCGTATTGTCGGTTGCTTTGATAATTCTACCAAAAGTTGCTTCCCATTCTCTAACGATTTCTAGTACTCTTGCTATGATGTTTCAACTGCCAACGACTATTTTTAAGTCTCTAACAAACATCCTCAAATGATCATCATCCCAGCATCGTTAACAACCCGATATACTCGAATGTGATGTAGAAACATTGTGAGAAGAATATCATAATTAGTTGATGTTGTTTATGGTTAGGCCGTACAAGGACATCTTGCAGTATTCTTCCAGTAGATATCATGTAGTCCTTAAGGATTAAGACAAGCATCTGCATCCATCATAGTAAATAATATTCTATGCGTGCTTACTACTCAAATCATGTGGTCTAAGGGTATTGATTTTGCTGACATTGCTTACTAGAGTTTGGTTAACATTGAAATTGGAAGGATATACTGAAAAAGATGATGTTAGGAATGTCTACGGAAGGATGGATCGACCCTAGGAAAGAGATGATCCTTATCGGCTGAGGCTATGATGAAAGAACAAAAGAGGTTATAGAAAAAAGACTGGAAGAACAAGCTAAGATAGAAAGGAAAAGGAAGGCCAAGGCACTCGTGCCTATGCAGAGGCAGTCAGCTGCTCATCCACCCTATCCTAAGAAATCATCATCTCCCATGGATCTACCTATCTCCGTTGCTCTTCCACAACTACAAGTGAATGTTCAGGAATTGAAGACTTTAATTGCTTTCATTAGGACAATATCTTATGAAAATAGAGCGAACCACCCTTAGCTTGAACTGTTACAACCCTCTTCAACCAGCCCCATGACAATCTGCGCCTACTATCCCCGCTTAGCAATGCAAGCGCTCACACCAGCCTTAGATTTTACTATGTTTTGTGCTCGTTCGCTCACTTTTGTTTCTTGAACAGTTGCTATTAGCTGATGTATGCTTCTATTCGTACTTAATGGAATTATCTTTTGGACATTGCTTATGTTATTTTTGCTAATGAAAAAAGGAGGGGAAAATGGTTGAGATGTGATAATGGTTTTGATTGGCTAAAATTCGGAGAATGATCAAATGCGTTGATACTCTGAAATGACAGCACTAAGACAAGGAAAGCAATAAGTAACTACGCGTATTAACAATGGATACAAATTGTAAACACGTTGTCTCCCAAAGCTTGTGTTTGGATGATTGCATACCTATTTTATTCGTCATCACTTTTGATTTATCATAAGAATATTGCTAATCAAGGAGTGTGGAGATTATTGATCATATCACTCAAAATCTTCTAGACTTCATCTCCAAGTTCATCAAAAATCGCTTGGAGATCCTACAATCGCCTTAATTATTGTGATATCCCAGATTTTCAATCATGTTTTCCATTGAATAAATCGGGCCTTTCATCGACGCGTCTATAGGGCTGTTCTCAGAGCTGATCACTCTCGAGATAACTAGACTATCTAGGGAAGCCATTAAGGAATTTTAATGCAATAGACTTGAGAATTCGATCAGGAATCGGCTATTCCACCATGTTCATCTTTAGAGGCCATTACCGCACAGATATAAATTGATTAGGAATCAGAGATAGATCGGTTCGGCGAACCGTGTGGCTAAATGTGGGTGACTCCACTAAATTAGAAAATTCTCGTTGGCCGACATTAGACTGATTTTCCTATTGTTTTGGTACCCTGTGTTCGTACTTGAATCCTTGAGATTTTTACGACAACCGAGAGTTGCCAATGTGTTGAGTGGGTTCATTGTGGCTCGAAGAAAATCGACTACGGGTTATTTGCACTAAAAATTTCTAAAAGCTACCCGGTAGCCTAGGTCACGCTAAAAACGCGCCAGATTGAAATTAACCGTGAATTTGAGTCCGACTTCATAAATTGAAAGTTCTGTCATGTCACGAGTCATTTTTGGAACGTCGACTTAGTCTCAGAAGATTTTTTTCTGCAAACCGAGACTTTTTGGGAAAAAGTCATAATAGGGCCGTTTTTGTCTAGAAAAAGTCGGGGACCGTTTTCTATCGCACAATCGGGTTGCAAGTGGGATCAATTGATGAGGAAAAATATCAATTGGATCAATGAGGTGTCGGTTGATTTTACCAAATTGTGTTGAATTGAGTAAGAATAAGTGTCCAATTGGTAAGGAATTCAAGCAAATTTGTATCTCCCCTTTGCCTATGGTTTTTGGACCATTTCAAGGGTTGCAAGAAGAGCCTTGGTGGCTGATTTGAGGCAAAGGACCAGCTGGTGGATGAGGATGGTCAAGGGGACCAAGAGTTGGAAAAATAAGGCCATGGTAGGGCCCTCGTTCCCTCTCAAGTTGCCGTCCACAACTCCCTCAACCCCCTCCGCCATTTTCGGAACCCAGCAACCAGTAGAAGATCAGCCGAAGCTCCTCACCGTCGCATGCCATGTCGGAATGCCGTCCGCCGCTCGCGCGGCTCATCACCTGCACGCGTGTGCCCGCCTTGCCGCACCTAGCTCGCCATCATCCCTGGCTATTTGAGAGCTGTCCAGTTCATCCTCGCCACCGTGAGCTGTTCCTGGCCACCCTCCGACCTTCGTAAGTCCCCGATTTGGTTTCTTTAGCCTTTCCCAGTCCGTTGTTGCTTAACTCGAGCCTTCGGCTTGTCTTTTCCAACCAAGATCAGAATAGAAAAATGTGGGTCTCGTGGCTGTTGTGAGGCTTGTTTTAAGGTTGTTCCATTAAAAGTGCTAGTATGAACACCTAGGGGGTGAATAGGTGTAAAAACAGATTCTGCAAAATACAGTGAAAACATTTACTTTTAATCTGAGTCTGAATAATAACAAACTTTTGAAACTGAGTCTGAAGAGCAGCAGACTTTGAGCGAAATCAGACTTTAGCAGTTAAATAGAACTACGAACAAAATAAAGGAGTTTAGGGAAAAGAATAAGAACATAGATTTTATAGTGGTTCGACTTAGATCAAGCTTACGTCCACTCTCCCACGCTAACAACCTTCTAGCTGGATTTCACTATGCAATCAACAAGAAATTACAACTTTGAGTGCAAACACTTAGTAGTAAATCACATTATCTCCTTAAGTCATTCTTTTGGTATTTCTCTCAAAATCACAAATGTTTAAGCTCACAAGAGACAAGTGTATGATCGAAGGTCGCTCGCACTTTGGAATTATAAATTCTACGCTCCGTCTCTTACTTGCTCATCGGTCCTTTATCTCCTTAAATACTCCTCCACTTCCAAATCACATTATACTAGCCGTTGGACAGTATTTTGGAGGATCGTCTTCCAATCTACCCATTGGACAGATCTGTATCTAGAAGATTTGGTAGCCGTTGAGTGATAAAAGTAGAATCCCAAATTGATTCTGATCACCCATACAAACAGAATCTTGGTTTTCATAAGTAGAGTTTCTCCGTATAAAAAGTTCTTGTTTTCAAGATCCAATTGTCAATCAATTAGATTGAATCAATCAAATAAATCTTGATGTGGAATCCAAACCTAATCACTAGCCGTTATATGATTAGGGTTTGTGTTACGTTCTATTGAATCTGGATTTAAAGTCTGAGTGCAATAGACTTTACAATCTGAGTTTGAGTGCAATAGACTTTACAATCTGGGTCTGAACATATTCTACTTCTGAACAAATTTAGCTTTAAGGTCTGAACACAGTCTGAATAAGTTCAGCTTCAGCATAAAGTTTGTCTTCTGGTTTAGCTTCAGCATAGAGTCTGTCTTTTGGTTCTTCATTCACATTTAGTCTAGAATTTGTCAGAGTGAGCAAACTTCTGATGTAGAACAGACTTCGATACTAAAGTCTGGCAGTTTTCAGATTTTGACATAGAAGTCTGGAAATCTTCAAAATATACTTTGGACATGTGTTACGTTTAGTCTTTTGGCCGTCTTCAGACTTTGACAATATTCTTTATATATTCTATCATCTGCATGGTTTATTACTTAACCATTAAACACGTTAGTAACCTTTGATTTATTTAGGCCCGCTTTGAAGAGTATCGAGCCCCATTGCGTCCCCGTCGATTTGCACCGACTGGGTTGCCGAATAAGTGAGTTTAACTCACTAATCCTTGCTTAGTAGGTTAATGAAGCTTAAGAGTTGATTAGATTAAGTTAAGTATGGTTAGGTGGTTAGATTATATTAGATTAGTAAAATTTAATTAATTGCCGATGCATGTTAGGTGGTTAGTTAGTGTAATTATCGAGCAAATAGACTCTAATATTTATTTAACGAGTCTCGAAAATTTTCCGGGCCCGTTCCGGCATATAATTAGGCATTACGGGCCTAAGTATGCATTTATTGCATTTATTAATTATTTTTCATAATTATTTTTTGTAATTATTTATTTTCCGGAAATTAAATTGGGATGGCCGGTGACTGGAATTTTATACTGATTGTGATGGTGTGATCTGTTTATTTATTTGAGCTTTACCTAGTGAAATCTATTCGATTGCATTGTAAATCTATTCGGTGACCGGAATTAGTATTGTCACTTTTGTTGAAGATCGGAATGACACCAAATGTCAGGTACGCAAATTTATTTTCAAAAAGTTACCGTTACAGTACATTCTCTCTCTTCATATGGTCGTTTTGACACTACATAGATAATTCTCTACGATTTTCTGGAAAACGATCGGTTTGTTTCTCTCTTTCAATTTTGTTGGATGATTAAAATCAAATGTTAAATGAAAATTGAATAAGAAGATTACCGTTATTGTGTAACGGATAGCTTTCTCAACGTGGCCAAACTGCTCCCATTCATAAGGAGATAGTGCACACGTTCTTTCTATCATCGAAACCGCTCCTCATCATGTCGAAATCTCTCTATTTCTTCATTCCATTCTATAAGAGCATTTCTCCTCTCACAACCCATGGCTCCCAAACCCTCGCGCCTCTCAAAAGCAGTCGGAAAATCCTCACATATAGCAGCAAAAATGGTTTCTCTCATGTTTACCTCGCCGAAGGATCCACACAAGCAACTCAAAGTCAGAACATTGCTCTATCTCAACCGGCAAACAGTTCTAAAACAATCAGTGCATCATTACCATCCTTGATTGAAGATGTAAATTCGATCACAAAGATGCCCGAATCAAAATTTCTCTTTGAAAGAGGAATAGGAGTTATGCCTCCTATTTCGCCTCTCCAACTGGCTACTCCTTCTCCATTAGCTTCTGTATAGAAGTGCTCCTCAAGGGACTAGTCACACTTATGGGAAATCACAGCTAGTGCTACTTCAAATCGTAAAGACAGGGACGACAAAATCCCAGGCACAAGAACTCCATAAATTGTTGAAATCTCAAAGAACCTCTTAACCAACCACTCAACTATTGCCTAAAAAATGCTCTAGCAAAGAGAATGTACCTCCCGCACCTAAGACTGTCAAAGATAAACGCTAACAAGTCATTGTTATAAAGCCTAAAGCATCTTTTGAACCATTGATTAGAGGTGTTAAATGGGTGGGTCGGGTCGGGTTTGGGTCGGGTCATTAATGGTCCTACCCAAATTGACCCATTAACTCATTTATGACCCATTTATGCATAATATAAATTTTCCAACCCATACCCGACCCAATCAATACCCGACCCATTTAACTAAACTTAAAAAAAGCTTATTTTTTATATCTATGTTTAAAAAATGGTATTACTAAAATAGTTTTATACAACACAAATTTAATGGACAATTTTTATAAATTTTAAAATAATTATTTTAAAAATCGAATTTTAATTATTTTTTAAAATCGAATTTTTAATTATTTTTTTATTTTTTAAATATAATTTTTAATTTGTAATTTGTAATTTGTAATTTTCTTTTTTCTTTTTTTCTTTTTTGTTCTTCTTCTTCTTTGGCCGGCCGCCGGCCATGATAACGGCCGACGGCCGCCCACGGGTGAGCCTCGCTCGCGGATCCGGCGAGCTCGAGCTCGCCCCTCGCTAGATCCGGCGAGGCTCGAGCCTCGCCTGACGCCGATGAGCCTCGAGCTCGCCAAATCTGGCGAGCTCGAGCTTGCTTGACGCCGACAAGCTCGAGGCTCGCCCGGCTAGTCACCGCCATCGCCGTGCCGGCGACCGAAGGAAGAAGAAAGAAAAAAAAAAGGAAAGAAAAAAGAAAAAAGAAAATAAAAAGAAAATAAAAAATAATTATAATTTCAGTTATTTTTTAAAATATTTTTGTAAAGTTAAATAGAGAAGAGAGAGTCACTCTCTGTAAATGAGTTCATTTTTAATGGGTTGATAAATGGGTCTTAAATGGGTCTGCTCTCAAACCCATTTAAGACTCACATATCTCAACCTCTTTATTTGCAAAACCTATTATGGGTGTTTTAGGAAATGAGGCTTGACCCATTAACAACCCATTTAACTAGAAATGGGTCCATAAATGGGTCAATAACCCATTTAACACCTCTACCATTGATTCACATAAAAATTCTATATCAAAATATGATTTCTAATTTGACTTTGCAATTTAAACTGTTAAGTACTTAAAATAAGATGGACATTTCTTCTTCTTATCCTTCATTGTTATGAAGCACTGTTTTAATTCAAACCAACTTTATTTGAGATGCTAATGTAATTTTAATCATCACTTAGGGTGCATTTGTTTTACGAAAATTAAATAATTCCATAAATATTTCCTAAAAAAAAAAAAAGTTGTAACGTTTGTAAAAATGAATGAATGAAAAAATTTCATTGTCCTCAAAATTATTATATCATAAATTATTATTGATAATGAAAATATTCTTTATCAACTTATTATTTCAAACTGTACAAAAGATTATTTTAAGATAAAAAATTTTAATTATTAATTTTTTGCAAAACAAATGCATCCTCAAGTTAAAGTAAGGATTCGTGGGACCATCGAAGCTTCTTTTTTCACCTGAACAACTGTATAGTTCAATATAGATACTTTAATTTAAGTACAAATGGACAAGGCACCACATATCATGACCTTTCATTGGCCTAAAAGTCAACGAGGCATATTATATGACCATCCAATATCCATCCATGTTCCGTGAATTCATAATTTCAACTCACCTGTCAAGTAGCGTGCGGAGGCTGACTTTTAAGCCCTGATTTAAAACTGACAGTGATTGCCGCGACTATCTAGCGATAATGCAAAATTAATGATAAAGTTCGCTGTCAAAACTTTATTATAATTAATCTACTTTACTTGGTCAATTGTCAGCCACACGGATTGCGTCAATAAAAATCTGAAATGGACTTTATTTAAAATAATGACATAAAATGTCACGCTCCGATTCTCGAGCGCGCGCCCATCTCTCACTGGTCGATGAATATTTGTGACTTCCCAGGACTAGTCGCCAACCCTTTCATTTTTAATGCACATGCAGAAACGAACAATAACCCCTAACAACAAACAGTATGGGATAGGAAAGTAGGGCACATTTCACAAAAGCCAACTTTTATAAACAACGGGGTTTAGTTACAAAATGAGTCTGGTCAAAAGTCTACAAAAGGTCGGCTCTCTAAAAGGAGCTGTCCTACGACATGCTAGTCGGACACATACATCGATCCTTCAGACTCCACCTCCACAGACTTCGGGGCTTTGGTCTTCCACGACCACCATCTAATGACCTAAAAGTGGTTATACAATAACCAGTAAGATAATGTCTCAGCAAGTCCACTCCCTAAACTCCTATTAGGAAGAAAATACGCCGTAGGACGCTCTAGCCACATAGCCACACAATTAGAAAAAGAGGACTTACCTTGTCTCAGTTTCTTCCTGCACATCAGCACAGTTCATATCTCAACCATATGCATATAGCAATTTCACACATCAATCGGAACGTCTCAATCAATCACAATATTGCTCACACAAGCCTAAACTACAAATTAATCACTGCTCACATAAGCAAAAACTACCGATACACATCGAAGCAAGAATTACCGACACACGTCGGTCCATCAATTCAACTCAACATGTGTTCCAATTAATTAATACTACCCACACGGGCAGTTTTACCCGACACACACCGGTCCTCTATCCACCGACACACACCGGGGATAGATAATTTCCACCAACACTCGCTGGGGATAGATAATATCCACTGACACACGTCGGGGATAGATAATTTCCACTGACACACGCCGGGGAAGGGTTCTCTTAACCAGCACACGATTATTCAATTTCGGCCAAGGACATTGTGCTTTACACTCACATGCCTCAATTAAGATAACGACCTTGGCCTGTTTTCTTCTTATTAAAAACATCCGGTGAAAATATCGTGTGTGGGTACACAGCCTGTTTTCTAATCAAATCCCATAATTTCCACAATCATCACTCAATTGCACAATTCAACAAGCAATTGCATAAACTAATCACACCACTGCAGTCAATACGAAATTCTAACAAATGACTCTCTCGGTATAATTTTCGAAAAATATTAATTGATGAATAATTAAATAAATTCCGAAAATTAATTTAATTTAAATAATAAATAATATAATTTAAGTAATATTTAAGTAATATTTAATTTAAATAAATAATTAAGTAAATAAAATAATTAATTAAAAGTCTAATCATGCTTACACTAATCTAATTGCATAATTAGACTAATTAAACCATCCCTTAATCTAATCATTCATCTAATCTAATTAAAATTTAAATAAACTAATTTAACCACCTAAACCATCATTAGACTAATCTAATCACCCCTTAAGCATAATCAACTCTCTAAGCGGAGATTAGTGAGTAAACTCATCGGTTTAGCGTTCTAGCAAGTCCACGGCGAAGCCGACGCCAAGGCGGGCGACAATCCTCCTGGTGGTGATAGCAACCAAGGCCGGGAAGGGCTTGGAAATGAGCCACGAAATCCCAAGGCCTTGCTGGAACTTTAGCTTCTGCTTGCTAAACCGGGAAGGAAAACCAACGGCTGAATGACGAAGAATTGGGCCGATCGGAGCTCCGGGGTGGCCGGTAACCGGTGGCACTCGGGGGTCAAGGGGGTCTTGCTGGTGGTTGGTATGGGTGAAACTTGGGTTGGAATGGGAGAAAAATGGAGAAAATGTTGAACTGGGCGAAACTAGGCGGAGCCAGGTGGTCCGGCAGCCGGTTCCTTCTTGTCGGCAGACGAGATGGCTAGCGGCTCCGTTCGGGGCAAGGTCAGGCTTGTCTATACGGACTGGATGTCTTGGAGGCAATGGTGGGAGGAGCATAAGCTAATTTGCACGGCAAGACAACTCTTAGCTCAATTTTTTGGAGAAAGGTCAGCTGGAACAAAAACTGGCAGAAGAGAAAATAGAGGGGGAAAAAAGCTACGAATTGCTTAGGCTGAAGAGGGAAGAGAGAGGGAAGTGAGGGCTGGTTTCTCTGGTTTCTCTAAGTTCTCCAAGGCCTCAATAATGGAGAAAGTGAAACTAAAGGACGAAGAAGAAGGGGCTGAAAGCTTGGAGGGGGCCACCAACCTTCTAGATGTCTTCTTTGTTCCCTTAGAGCCCACCAACATGCCCCACCACTTCAGCCCTTGACCAACTGCCCTTATCCACTCCAAAACTTCCCCAGCAAGCTTGCCAAGAGGTCCAAAATGTTGTGTATCCCGTGGCCTACGAATTTGTGACATTTGCTCTTCAATTTCATCAATTCCTCTTCAATTCTCCTCCAATTGGACTCAATTTGATTTCCATAAATCCAACAAAAGTGCCACCATCCCAATCAACATTTTTCCTCACCAATTAGTCCAACTTGAATCCTAAAAACGAAATCAAAAGCGGTCCTCGGATTTTTCCCGATCCAAAATAACCTTACTTTGGATTTTTCGCCGAAAATCTCGGTTTATAGAAAAATCTTCAGAAGATGAATCGACGTTCCTAAAATGATTTGTGATATAACAAAACTTTCAATTTCTGAATTTGGGTTCCAATTCGCGATTAATTTCAATCTGACGCGATTCTTAGTGCGTCCTAATCTACCATGTAGCTTTTAGGAATTTTTTGTGCAATTGACCCGTGATAGATTATTTTCGAGCCACACGTACATTTTCGACACATTGGCAACTCTCGGTTGTCGTAGAAATCTCGAAATTTCAAATATGGACACAGAGTACCAAAACGATAGAGAAATCAATCTAATGCTGATTGACAAGAATTGTGCAATTATATGGAATCACCTACACTTAATCACATATCTTTGTCGAATCGACCCATCTCCGATCTCTAATCGATCTGTGCTATATTGACTCTTGCAAATTAGTATGGTCGAATAGTCGATTCCTTGTTGAATTCTCAAGTTTATTACGTTTATATTCCTTAACAGCTTCATCGGATAGACTAGTTATCCCATGAGTGATTTGCTCAAGGAAAAAAACTATAGACGCGTCGATGAAAAGCCCAACTCAATCAGTCAAAATCAAAACCTGAAATTCATGATGTTACATAAAGTACCATATCGATATTAAAGAAGGTCCTTGCTTCACTAGCTAATCAAAGATATTTCCGTCATTTAAATTTTAAATTTTATTTAATTTTTTCTTTCTTTTCCTTTTCCATTTTTCTTTTCAAAAAAGACAAACTGAAAAAGGAAAAAAAAAAGATAATTTAAAAAAAAAAATACAAGTGAAGGGTTGGTAGCCCTCCCTTGCTTGTGGTCATGGCCGATGAGATCCTCGCCAAAACTAGGCGAGGGCTACTTAGATCTGAGAGCTAAGTAGCACCGATATTGACACGCAACATGTGATACGACACAACACTACACGACATGGCGATACGTCTTTTCTTAAAAAATAGAGAATTCCAATACGTTGAGACACGTCTATGAAATGTATATTTTTCCATATACAAGATAGATTTCATTTTTATGATTATTTTAATCAAATTAGTTTGATTCAAATTCACAATTAAATAAATAATAAAAAAGAGCCTAGAATGAATTTATATTAAAAACATTTATACACCATTTCTTAATATCATTCATTGTTTCAACTTGATAAATTCAATTATATTTCAATAATCCATAAAAGTTGGAGTAAAAAAGTAATTCACATTTTAGACTCACGTGTCGGAGCATGTCAAAAGAGAAGAGGAAAAACCAAACTTGGAGGATGATTTATGTATTGTGGGAAGTGAGAGTCGAAAGAGAAGAGAAGACTGAGTTTTTCTTCTTTTTCCCTTCATTATTTTTATTATTTTTTACTTTTTTACATATTTACATTTTGACCCCTTAATTTATTGATAATTTTTAAAATTGATCATATGCGTGTCGGAATTTTGAGCTCGCATGTTGGCATTCCAAACTTGAGTACCGAAGAGTATCGGGAAAGTTGATTAGGTATCGGATTTTCCGGTGTTGAAGAGTATCGAAAATTGTCGATAAGTGTCAAAATATCTGATACAATACGAAAGCCCCCAGAAAGTGTCAATGCTTTATAATCTGTGTAAATGCTTTATAGTCTAGGAGAGGATCATCGGCAAAGTGGCTATCACCCCACTAGTGTTCGGGTGGTAACCACAGGCAGGAATGCATACGCTTTTTAAGTAATTGTTATTTTTAGGTTTTAACTTTTTTTCTTTTTTTGAGTTTTTTTATGGAAAAAAATAGAAAAAATGAAAAAAAGGAAGAAAAAGAAAGAAAATAAAAAATGGTAAATGGCGGATATGCCCTTGATGAGCTGATGAGGTCAAATCATTTTTTTAAGACTAACATGACACTTTAGGCCCTCATTTGAAATAAAATTCACTTTGAGTCTTTATTTGAGAAAATGAAAGCACTTCAAACTCTTATTAAAAACAAGGGATAAATGCTACAAAAGTCCTAAAACTTGTCACGAAAATCCAATTGAGTCCTAAAACTTGCAAAAAGTGCAATCAAGTCCTAAAACTTGTCAAATTATTTCAATCGAGTCCTAAAGTTAACACCGTTAGCCTTTTCCATTAAAAATGCTAACGTGGCATTTAAAATTAATTTTTATTTTCCATGTAGCTTTTTTTAAATTTTTTTTATTTAAATTAGATTTAAAAATTAAAAAAAGAAAAGTGAAAAATTATTTAAAAAAGAAAATAGTTAAAAAAAAAAAGAAGAAAAATGGCAGCCTCATCGAAGGGAAAGTCGACGGCGTTAATTTTAGGACTTGATTGAAACAATTTGATAAATTTTATGACTTAATTGTACTTTTTGCAAGTTTTAGAACTCAATTGTATTTTCGTGACAAGCTTTAGGACTTCAGAAGACTTATCCCAAAAAACAAGATTCACTTTAAGCCATTGTTTAAGAAAACGAAGAAACTTCAAGCGCTTATTTGGAATTTTCCCTATATATAGACAAGAGTTCGATCCAAAATAGAAAACTCTCCTTTAGGAAACTTTCTTCAACTAAGAAAACGTTCAATTAAAAAACATATTCAAAATAGGCAACTTACTTGTATTAATAAAATTTCTATTCATGTTCAAATTTAAGACATATTTTCAATAGTAAAAATCTACACCTATCTCTCTCTGTTTTTTTTTTTTTTTTCCATCAGGTGAATATCCACTTATGTATGGAAAAAGTATAAAATATTGTGTCAATGGAATTATGTGATTAATTTGGTGAGTTATATAGATCAATTTAGGAGGAACATGCTCATAAAGGCCCCTTGGTGAAGAAAATTGAAGGAAAATTCTCACAAATTTAAAATTTATCTCCTCTTTTCATCCCACAAGAATTTAAATTTTCTCAAAAGTTTCCACTTGAATATCACCCCTATGTTCCTCGATCTCCCAACATGGCATTAATATTAAACTTGCTTATTTACTTGATTGATTCTTCTCGTAATGGTTTGACGTCCAAGTTTACCAGGATGTGCTCTTTTGATAAAATTGAAAAATTAGTGAAAAGTATTCATTTTTAAATGTTGATTAACTTAAATGCTCAAAAAGAGATAAAAATTTGTAGACAAGAAATGAAAATTGATAATTACATATTATTAATTTCATACCAAACATCGAACAAGAATAATTGTCAATAAGTTCTACTATCGTCATCAATTATTTTGCTGTTGAATGAATTCAATAACCCCTCCCTTACTTACCACATTACATAAATTGCTGACTTACCGAAGTTTGCTTAGTGAATACCAATTAAAGTTATCAAATAAGTTTTTTTTAATCAGTTAATGAAATTTGTAATTTTTAGCACATAATTTGGGTTATATAACGATCCTCAAAATTGGAATTTTGAATGTGTTATGTCATTATCTTTTAACGCTCGTCTTGTCATTACCTGTCTTTCCATAATTGAATTTGGACTTGACTGCATATTTAATTTTACACTTGTATGTAAAAATCTAATCCTCAGTTTCGCCTATCACGTTGTGTTAAAAAAACCCTAAATATGTATAAAAAAAGGCACATAAATTGGATAACCATTTTTCCTAAAGAATAAAGCTAAAAGTAGATAGGCAAGATTTGTATATCAATAAATACTTGCTATTTCTCATTTTTTATATTTTTTGCTTCCATGTGACGGTCATTATCAATATCTGCAACTCTGTCGCATTATTTTTTATTCACTGAAGGGCTTGGGAAAGAACTTCTATTGCTGATACAGTGTGCTCGTTAATTAATGTCGGCGATATTAAAATTTCTACTACAATAAGCTATTTCTGATAAGAAATAAAAATAAAAAATAAAACCACGCTACCCCTGAACCAGGTCCTGACTAAAATGAATTACCGTCGCTTGTGGGTATATATGTCTATCGCCCCTAGATTTCATCAGTCTAATGGCCACGCGATATGCGAATATCCCTCGATTGGAAATGCGTTTTTGTTATGACTATTTAGCTGTGAAATTAGTCACAAATATGTCTTTGATATTAATTCCACTTTATGAAAAATTGTCTAAAAAGTTTTAAATTTATTGCACCTTTACCAATTCAGTTCTAAACATTTTAACTGTGTTAGTTGAGTCTTAAATCTTTTTATGTGTTGCCAATTGAATCCATCTGGTCCATTTTGGTTGGAAATCCTCGAAGCCTGGTGACCGGCTAGAAGATGAAGGGAAAAAAAGGAAAAAAAATAAAATATTATAAAAAATTATCAACATAATCGCTTGTGTCATCTAGGACAGCCTTATCTATGTAAGCGATTTTTAGTCAGAATTGCGTGGATTGACTTAAATGACAAAACATGAGAAGGATTAGGCTTCAATTGGCACAATTAAAAAAGTTTAAAACTAAATTGGCAAAAATACAATAGATTTAGGACTTCTTGAATAATTTACTCTTTCATCTCGTACAATAAAATTCAAGATTGGCTGATTTTTTTAACATCAATAGAAAAAAATTATATTCATGTTAGGATTTAATTTGCATTGAAAATAGAATGTCACAGAAAATCAATTCGTAAGTATGTAACATACATGATGAAGAATAAACAAGCAAATACTTGCTAAATTATTTACTAATACTCACATTCATAGAAATATGCATAGAAATTTCATTGTTAAAAATGGTCTGAAACAGATCTCTAAACAATTTCATTAGCGCCCTTAATAGCATCAGGGCTGAAGGCATAGCACATTGAGGAACTCTTGTAATTTTCTATATACTACAACATAATTTATACAATTGAAAAAACTATGAAAGACTAACTAAAAAGATATGCATACAATACTATAAAAAATAAAAGAAATTAAATCGAACCATCTTTTAATTAGAGAAAAATAATTTACACTTGGCAGAGGCAGAAGAACAGCCTAAGTGCCATAACTTGGCACAGAGGACACTTAAGTGCCATAACTTCAAAATGGTACACTTGAGTGTCAATTTCGAAGTTAAATAGAACACTTAAACTACCGGGAGGGGAATTATTTGCGCACTATGAATGAAGAATCGCGATCGTGAATGCACCTTCCCTAGCCTAGTGCTACAAGAAAAGTGAACAAAGACTTTTGCTACGGTGAAATTGTACGGACTCAACGATCTCGTCCGTCATGAGCATTGTAGCTACATACTGAGTCGTTATCTGAACTTTCTTCTAGGAGATGTGCTTCATACTTCTGCTGGAGAGCTTCAAGATCTTGGGGCGAAAGGATCTGGTTCAGCCTTTGAGATGAGGATGCTTCATGAGCCCAATGGGATGCTTCTTCTTCTGGAAATTTACTCTCCTTCCCTGATCCTAAGTCTAGGTCCATTTCATGGTATCAGAGCCAGGTTTCGATCCTGGGACCTGTGGGTTATGGAAAATCCGGCCAAATGACTTACGTGGCAATTTTCCGGCGAGTTTGGTCCAAAACGACGTCATTTTGTACGTTGATGTGGCGAAAAAATGCAAAAACGACGCTGTTTTGTGTCTGACGTGTAAATAATAATATAAAAATTAATTAAATTAGATCTAAACTTAATTTTATTTAAAATATTCAAAAAAATAAAAAAAAAAAAAAAAATAAAAAATAAAAAGGGGAGAGGTCGAGGGGGCGGTTGAGGGCGAGCCCTCGCCGCCGCCTCCCCGCCGTCGCCGGGAAGGGCTGGGGCGACAGAGGGAGGGTCGGCGAGGGCCGCGAGCCCTCGCCGGATTGCGACGAGGGCCGCGACCCTCGCCACCGGCCGGCCGGCCTGCCGGCCCGGCCGTGGCCCGGCCGACCCCGGCATACCCTCCCCACTCCGTCGCCGGCCCTTCCCGACAGCGGCGGGGAGGTGGCGAGGGCCCGTGAGCCTCGCCGGATCTAGGTGAGGGCCGCGACCCTCGCCCCAAATCTGGGGAGGGCTCGCGTGGGGCGAGGGTCGCGAGCCCTCGTCGCCGCCCCCGCCGCCGCCGGAAGGGCCGGCGATGGAGTGGGAGGGTCGGCCGGGGTCGCTGGCCGGCCAGAGCCGGCAAGGGCCCGCGAGCCCTCGCCTGCATCGGGGCGAGGGTCACGGCCTCGCCGCCGGTCGTCGACCCTCCCCTTCGTCGTCGGTCCTTCCCGCGACGGCGGGGGAGGCAGAGCGGTGAGGGCTTAGCTCTCAATTGCCCCCTTCGACCTCCCCTTTTTTTTAAAAATTTTTTAAAATTTTTCTTAATTTTTTAATTTTTTAAATAAAATTGAGTTTAAATCTAATTTAATTAATTTTTATATTATTATTTACACGTCAGACACGAAACGACGTCGTTTTTGCATTTTCTCGCCATGTCAGCGTGCAAAACGACACCGTTTTGGACCAAACTCGCCGGAAAATTGCCACGTCAGCCATTTGGCCGGATTTTTGCCGGAGTAGCACTTAAGTGTTCCATTTTACTCCGATATTGGCACTTAAGTGTACCATTTCAAAGTTATGGCACTTAAGTGTCCCTCCGTGCCAAGTTATGGCACTCCGTGTGTCCCAACCTCCTTGGCAGATGAATGGAACCACTTTGTTTTCTAGGACCGGTTTGTATTAGAACATACGAAACAAGGTTAATAATTCAGGAGCACAATTAATTATGATCAAATTAAAATATAGACGGAAAGCAAAATGACTAAAGTAATCAGTAAGAATTATAGTTTTACCATTAAGTAATCACATATTAGGCACCCTCAAATGTTTTTTTTTTTTTGTGGGTAGAACCCGCATGTCACATAGGGGTGATCAGTTTTAAAGTAAGTATATTCTAGTTGGAACCTGCAACCTATCTTGTTATTATTGGTTTTCAGTTTTTGGATCCTGAAACCTACCGTGTTTGCCTAGAATTGGTTTTGGAACCTACCATATTTTTTCGGTTCGGTTCTAGGGTATATATGAGAACTTGTTTTTAATTTTTTGTTCCATTTTTTGGTTCATTTTTTAAAGCAAAATCATATAAGGCTATGGGTAATAAATGATTTAAAGTAAAAGATGAACAACTAATCTGCCAAAAACAACAATCCATGAGATGAATACGTAGTCACCTACAGTTTTACGCGACAAAAGTTTAAACACGTAACATAAAATATAAATTATAAAACTCCATTCCCCATTCATCCATAAAAATTTAGGGGAAGAGGAAAAACTAGAGAGGAGTTCCGAGGAAGGATGAAAGACAAATGAGTACTAAACTTTGAATTTAGGAGAAAAAGAAATTAGGATTTTGGTTTTCTAGCTTATAAAATTGGTTTCGAAACTGGTTCCAAATAAGATGGTTCAGTCCGGTTCCTAGGTGGATATTCATTTGGAACCTACTCTTGGACCGGTTACAATTAGCTCAAAAAATTTAGAACCTATTCCTGGACCGATTTTTTTTGGGCAATTCGGTCTGATTCCTAGTTAGAATCGGTTTGTTGCACACCTCTAATGTCACATGGCATCTTACAAAGAGCAGGCTACGGGAGTACATAGGGAGTGCATGTTGTCGCATTAGGAAGAATTTTCCGAGAGATTCTTAGATGTCCCTTTCATTAAGTCAGACAAGGTTGGCCAACGTATTCTCCTTGGGAATATTAAACAATTACTGGGTGGAATATAGGAAAATACTCTTAGCTATCCTATTGAAACCTGAAGGGTTTTGTATCGTTGAAAAACTATGTTTCCTTATATGAGCACCCGGAGAGCAGTTTAGGGCCCTCTTGTTTTCTTTTTGTTCAGAAAAAGACGGGCGAATCTGATTATCCTCAGTATGCATTTTTATGGAGATATGTTCAAGTCCTGTTAAGAGCACTCCATGAGAAATTATGAATGCACTAAATCAACGTGGATACCACGACCTTAGGACTGCCACTGGGAGATGGAACAGTCAAGTGCCCGAAGTAGGCTTGGACAGTATTTGATCCACTATACAAAAAAAAAAAAAAAAAAAAAGGCCTATAGTATTAAAAAGTAACGGATTATATTTTACAATATTAGGAATACCTCTCAACTTGAAATTGGATCGAGTATAGTGATGAAAGGTCGAATAGCTTGCGTACTTAATACTTAGGGCGAAAGAGTGGTACTGTTTATATAAAAAATACTTTGTTCTACTTTGATCATTTAAATTTTTGGAGTAAGCAGCTCCACATGTAATTTAATTTAAGTAGTGAAAGTTTAAAACTTATAAGTAGATCTAACTTTGATATCATGTTAAATTCTGTTACTATAATTTGTGCTATTAAAATACAACATGGATTGAAAGTTAAAATGCAGCGCTGTGATGTTCGCTTGACATCGTCTCGCGATTAGTGGGATGTTATTTCTTATAAAACCACCAATGAATACAAACTATACATACATATATATATATATACATATATATATATGTATATATATATATATACATGTATATACATATGTATATATATGTATATGTATATACATATATATACATATGTATATATATTTATATACATATTTATATATATGTATATATATGTCGCTGTTATTTTTATGGTATCAATGTGAATGTCATTTAAGAATCTAAACAATGACCAAGAAAACGAGTAAAGAAACCTCATATTTTATTCTGGACTAACCATTGTTTCTAGGACCAGCTAATAAGATCCTAGCGTGTAGCGCAGGCAACCATAATTAATTACCTCTAGTCTTTGCTGTAATCCAATTGCACTTTTCCTCAACTGGCCATATATATGTATGCTAAAAACAGAGGCGAATACACTGCATTATTGGAAACAGAGAAGAATACATTGCATTATTGGAAAAAGCCCCTTAAAATAAGTTAAGAAAATGAGTTAATAAAAATGACATTGGTAAATAAATAAGTTCAGAGGACCGGCTCATGGAAAACCATTACAGAAACGTATCTCAACTACCTTCTGCGGAAAGCGACAACAGCATGCGACTTACCAAATGGACCAATGAGACCTAAGTCCCCCTGAAAAGATATCTTATTAGAGGTGATTGGTTTCAAGGTAGAAGGCTCTCACCCTAGAACTAAGAACTGTCGCTAAGGACTAACTCTATAAAATGAGAATTGAGAACTACCTATTGGTTTCATGAATCCACCCTAGAACTAGACGCCGGTCCAGTCTGGTTCCTAGGTGGGTCCATGGAACTAGTTTAGTTTGGTAATATAAAGTTTGAGATCTGCAGCAAGACCAAATAGAAGGTAATAATACACTCAGTAAACTTTCTGATGCCCAACGGTGCTCGCCGAGGGCTTTACAAGAACCGTGTTCATTGAAGGGACGACGAGGGGGGTTTGATTGTGAAGTGTGAAAAAGATTGGTGACGTCTCACGGAGCTCGACTTTTTCGAGTCATTGATAGATGTTAATGTCATCCCATGCGCTCCTTAAATAAGAGCAAGATGTTGAAGTTTGGCTTCTTGGTTGCTGCTAGTGCTGTGCTCGTAGTTACAGACGCAGTGGCTGCTTGACTCATGCTTTTTGAGTTTTGGACGCAGCTTGTTTACCCTACATAGTGATTTTAAGGGAAGCAGTGCCCGTTACGAATCCCTCCGCTTTCCTTTTTACACAGCCTTTTATTTTTTCGCTGTACCTACGAACAACAAGTCCTCTCTTCTCTTTGTACGTACGTACGTATGTAATGTATGTATAAATGTAAAAGTATGTTTCGGTCTGGGCATCTGGGTAGTCTGGATGGGTAGTTTTACATTGGAATCGAGAACCAGACCGTCCGTCACTAATTTCAATTTATTGAAACCGGAAACCAGACTGAACCCTTAGAAACTACCCAATTCTGGGTGGTCCAGGTGATTCCTGATTCTTTTTCACAACCTCACATCTTATTATACTGATCCCTACAAATGAAACAAACCGTTTGGCTGATACAATGTCAAATTATCGTAATAAACAGACCTCAATGATCACCCTCATTTTCTAATCGAGCACTCCGCATGATTGGTCCAGCGGAATATTCAGTTAAAACGTCTCGACTCCCGAGGCCCTATAAAGAATAAAGAGCGGAGTCATCACTTCACATGGGAGAAAGAAATTGAGCAGATTCCAGCGAGAATCGATGGCGGTGGCGATGGGGGAAGAAGAAGGGCCGGAGTTGTCGACGGAAGCGAGAGAGGCGGAGAAGCTGAACATGAAGGAGCGGAAGGTCTCGTGGGCGAGGCTGCGCCGCGTCGACTCTCTCCACCTGGAGGCCGGTCGAGTCTCCATGTCCCACGCCCACTCCTCCGAGGTGCTCTTTGCAAATTTTGCATCTGTAAATGTTTTTTTATCAGCTAATTAATTCCATTTTCTGAATTTGAAACTGCAGTGAGATAGATCATTTTTATGTTTTTGTCATGGAATCATTTTCCTTATTAATCTTTCCATTATTTTTACCTATTCAAGAAATACAAGCGGTGGGGTAAATAAGTTTTGCAGAAACAATTGGCTGCGTGACATGATAATGATAAGCTAAGCACGATAAATTGATTCTAGTTTTTCCAATTGATGGACTTGTTAAAATCTTTTTTCCCCTCTTTTGTTTTTTCGATTAAATTGCTAATATAGATTATTTATAGGTGACTTGGCAAAGGACGATGAGTTTAGCATTTCAGAGCCTAGGGGTGATATACGGTGACATAGGGACGTCTCCACTCTATGTGTATGCGAGTACATTCACGGAGGGAATTAAGGACACTCAAGATATTCTTGGGGTTCTGTCGCTAATTATCTACACGATTGTCCTCATCCCCATGCTCAAATACATCTTCATCGTCGTCTTAGCCAATGACAATGGCGACGGTACTCACATATATCTCTATCATGCTTCACATGCTAGGATTATCAGCATATGACCATTTTCTGTAGGTTCACATGCCAATGTTATTTTCAGCTATTTCCTTCTTCTTTTTTTCTGTTGGTGACCAAAGACTAATTTTGCAATTCTAACCAGTGTGCCTCATTCTTGCGTGCAGGCGGGACGTTCGCATTGTACTCATTGATATGCCGATACGCAAAGGTGAGCTTAATCCCAAATCAGCAGCCGGAGGACCGAGAAGTTTCGAACTACAAGCTCGACATTCCGTCGAACCAGTTGCAACGGTCTGAGAAGATCAAGGGTATGCTTGAGAACAGCAAGAGTGCCAAGATCACGCTCTTTCTTGTCACCATTATGGCCACTTCGATGGTCATTGGCGATGGTGTTCTCACTCCATCTATTTCAGGTTTAGATCGCCATCCTATCTCGCTCTTTATCTATTACAATCCTTTCAAAGAATTCTTTCTCGTCATTTTATGCACAACACAACATATATTTGGCAATTTTCCGTTTTCATGTTCTCACAGTTGAATGAAATTTCAATCGTTATATATGGAAATAATTTGAAAAATTATATCAAGGATTCTGCACAACATGATAAGGGCTTCTTTTTGCCAATGTTACGATGGAGACTTCAACAAGAAAACCGATAATTTCACAAACCTCGTGTTAGAACAAAAGCCCACAAAGTCTGCTGCCTCCTTTTGAAGGAGAAAGTGTCTAATTGTTTTTCCTTTGGTACTGCACATGTACACTTCCGATTAGTCGTGCCGAAGGTTTTGGGAAGAAACGTCAACCCTTTATCACAAAATAAACTAGATATTTTGTGCATCTTGAAAGCTAAGATAACCTCTCTGGTCCTTTTGTCTTTCTTTTGGGTTCCTGCAGTCCTATCAGCGGTGAGCGGGATCAAGTCACTGCACACAGGTAAATATTATTAGCAAATAGAAAATACAAATGTGCTTCTAAAATCAAGATACAACTCTCTTCTTTTTGTCACGCATATACTAATTTATCGATAGACGTATACTTATGTATGGACATGCAGATGCTGCGGTAGGGATATCGGTGGCGATCCTGATAATCCTCTTCTACGTCCAGAGGTTTGGGACGGATCGCATCGGGTTCTCCTTCGCGCCCATTGTCTTAATTTGGTTCATGCTCCTCAGCGGGATCGGGCTCTTCAACCTGTTCAAGTATGACATCGGTGTGTTGCGTGCCTTCAACCCTAAGTACATCGGTGACTACTTCAAACGCAATGGCAAGCAAGCCTGGATCTCGCTCGGCGGCATCTTCCTCTGCATTACAGGTCCGCGTGTTTTTTTTCCCCCTTTCTTTTGGCTAGACAAGTAGGTTAAAATTTAAAGCTCATTGATATGGATGGTTGAATTAAATCAGGCACTGAGGCCATGTTTGCTGATTTGGGTCATTTCAATGTTCAAGCAATCCAAGTAAGTAGATACAATTTCCTTCGCCTTAACTTTCAACATAAAGAGGCTCCTTTTGACTTCTTTAGGAATAGTTAATCAATTTTGTTTTGATTATTATTATTTGCTTTAGGACTCCGTCCATTGAGGAAATGATGCCAATAACAAAAGCACAAACTTTCTGAATCTTGCTCTCCGAATTCGTGGTCCCAATCCAAATGCACATAATTTAGATCTCTCTATTTTATGAACCACACAATTGAAAGCGTCCACTGAACCTTTTCTTATATAGTCCTATGCACTAAATATACGGCTAGTAACATGTGTTCCCATTGTTGAGGTTGATTATTGGGGTGTACAATTGATGCAGATCAGCTTCTCCTTCCTCACATTTCCTACACTAGTGACCGCATATAGCGGACAAGCGGCTTATCTCATGAAGCACCCTCACCATGTTTACAACACTTTCTATGACTCAATCCCAGGTATGTAAAATTGAAATACCACAGTTCATGTAAATTTCTTGAAAGGTAAGGTCTAGCCAAAAAAAAAAAATGATTAGTAAGATTGCCATGATCAAGAATTAGAAAATTGACCCGAATTAAGCTCCTGAAGGTAAATCACGCGCGATGTCTTATCATGAGCCTGCAAAAGATTATAAGGCCTCCTGCCGGCAGTGTAAAGGAGCCTGCCTTTGACGATGTTTCGTGACTGCTGTTGATCGATGGGCAGGACCATTGTACTGGCCCACGTTCGTGGTCGCGGTTGCCGCAGCGATCATCGCGAGCCAGGCAATGATCTCGGGGGCGTTCGCCATCATCTCACAGTCTCTGAGCTTGGGCTGTTTCCCAAGGGTCAAGGTGGTTCACACGTCGGCCAAGTACGAGGGCCAGGTTTACATACCGGAGGTGAACTACATGCTCATGGTAGCTTGCGTCTTGGTCACTGCGTGCTTCCGGTCCACAACCAACATCAGCAATGCCTACGGTAAGCCCAAAACACATGGCTTCATTGAAGGAAAAATTGATTTGAAAAATATTTTTTGAAAACTGAATACTTATATCACTTAAAATGATTAATCAATTAAAAGCATTTCACTATCGACAACAATTTATGTATAAACATTTACGTCGATAGTGAAAATATTTTTGGTGCGTTCATTTTGTAAGTGATTCAAGCAATTATTATAAAAAAAAGAAATGTTAACTTGTATTCCGCAAAACAAATGGAGCCCTCATTTCCATTCGAGAATTCTAATAAGGTTATATTAATTTGGACCTATTTTGGTGGCTTCTATTATATAGTTTGTCTCATGAATGTTTGGTTGCAGGAATTGCTGTGGCAAGTGTCATGATGATCACGACTTGCTTGGTCACTCTCATCATGCTCGTGATATGGAAGACGCGCATATGGTGGATCGTGCTCTTCTTCATCATCTTCGGCTCGATCGAATTGCTCTATCTCTCGTCAGTCTACTACAAGTTCAAAGAGGGCGGTTTTCTGCCGCTTGTGTTTGCCGCCTTCCTCATGATCATCATGATCATGTGGCACTACGTCCACAAGCAACGGTACATGTACGAGCTCAAGAACAAGGTCTCTCCTGAGTTCATCAGAGATCTTGCTGCGAACCGAAGCATCAACCGGGTCCCCGGGGTTGCCTTCCTCTACTCTGAGCTCGTGCAGGGCATTCCTCCAATATTATCACATTTTGTGGAAAATATTCCGTCTATCCATTCGGTTCTAGTGCTTGTCTCGATCAAGAATCTCCCGATCAGCAAGGTCGCGCTCGAGGAGCGGTTCTTGTTCAGGCACGTCGAACCAAGGGGCTTCAGGATGTTTCGCTGTGTTATGAGGTATGGATACAATGACAAGATCGAGGAGCCGCACGAGTTTGAGCACCAATTGGTGGAAAACTTAAAGGAATTCATCCGGCATGAGTACTTCTTGGTCGAGGCCGGGAACAATGATCACAACCGAAAGGATGAGATGGCCAAAATCAATGAACCCCATTCGACATTGCTTGCAGAAGTTGGACAGGCCAAGGGATCAACCGTCCAAATGGAGGAGTCGCTGCCGCAGCCTGACCCGTCCAATCTCTCTTCCAGTTCTATCCAATCATTTAACGTGGTCACGTCAACGAATTCTCCCAATCGAACTGTGTTTAGTCCGATCCAAGCGGCCGAAGAGGAGATGCAATTTGTGCAGAAAGCAATGGAGAAGGGTGCGGTGTACCTCCTCGGGGAAGCCGAGGTGGTCGCCGAGCCGAACTCATCCGTGTTCAAGAAGATCATTGTCAACTACGCCTACAGTTTTCTCAGGAAAAATTTCAGGCAAGGTGATAAAATTATGGCGATCCCAAGGAATAGGCTCCTAAGGGTTGGTATGACATATGAGATATGAATGAAAAGAGAACACTGCTTATGGTCATATATAATGTAGCAACTATTAATGGGAAAGTCGCTAAACGCATGTTTGGAGTGAGAACACAAGTTAAGGAAATGTTATGTTCACGTTTAATCACTATTGGCTTTCTTTAATAAAAAACATATTTTACAATGTACCTCTTGTGCGTCTATTAATAAATGTTCTAGCCATGTTGTTGTAAATTACCTTTTCCCTGGATGATACAAGAAAATTCAATTAGTGAATCAATGATATCCACTAATGTTTCGGGCTGTTGATTAAACACGCTTAGTAGGCAGACGAGCTTGAGAATTGTTAGAAAATGTCTTGATTTTGAACTCAGTGAGCGAGGCCTGTCCGAGTTGAATTATAGGGAAGCATATCGATTAAGAGAAAGTCTGGAAATTAGATTTTGTGAACGTCCTAATCTGTGCCATTTGAACTCCTGATTTCCTTTTCAATGTTGGAGTCCAAGTTGGAGAAGGAATACGATGTCCTATATTACATATATTTCAAAAAGTGGTTCTATAGCTGCACAAAGAAAGAAGTCCACAAGCCATTTCAATTTTTCGAGTTTCTTTATCATGTATTTCACTCGGCGATTTGTGTAGTACATCCAATTGAGATCACTTATTTTGCTGAAGGCGTGAGTATTTGAAAGCTGCGAGGTAATTCTCTATGATATGTCGAGCAATTACATGAGGTGTGTTCTCATCATGTGATGCCTCGCATGAACCAATTCACCACTTTCCATGTTGCAAATAGTGGTATAGTTCTCTTGGGAATTACATAGTTTGCAAGGTTGTGGGGATTGGGACAATTCAGATTGGGATGGACAATGGGGGTTGTTTACACTAATAGATGTGAGGCATGACAATGTTGATTGGGCGAGCATTGTTGAATGGTCGGAAGACATGAAAGTTACACTTGTGTGAGCATTGCATCTAATGGGAAATTATGCTAGATTAAATTCAATATAGCTTGCATTCAGCCAAAAATTGGTTAAGTACACATCATTGAGACGTCTAGGGCCCATATCCACATCCTTCAAAAGAAAGTGCTTGCTATATGCTGACATACATTGACAATTATTCGAGGAACATACGAATTTACTTTTTACGGTACAAATTCGAGGAATATGCTTGATTCAAGAAGTTCAAATCGAGTTGATCAAGAAGTAATTAGATAAGTAGATCAAGTATCAGAACAAATAGCAAGATTACTGAATCTTGCCAAAAAGAAGGGAATGCAAACACAAAACAATGCTTGAGACACCACAACAAAATGATGCCCTAAAATGAATAATTGAATTCCACTTGAACAAGCTCGATGTATGCTTTCATATGCAAAACTGGGCAAGGAATTTTTTGTTGAAGTAGTGAACATGATTTGTTACATGGTCAATCAATCTCCATCATCTACTATTGAGTGGAAGACTTCTTAAGAAGTATGGTTGGTAAAACCTATTAATACTTCAAATTATGAGAGTTTGGATGTCATGCACATACTCATATGAGCGATATTAAGCTTGAGTCAAGGATGAAGAAGTGCATATTTCTGATTATGCACATAAAGTGGAAGTTTGTAGGAAGAAATTCATCAATTCTAGTCACTTGGTCTTCTAGTCAACAAAGACATGATCTGTGATGAGACTATTATGCTTCAATAGAGTTGTCACAAGACACAACTACTAGAGCCAATGAATTATGGCCTCAATAGTGAGGCCATAACCTGTAGGTGTACTCTGAAGACCTCATAGATAACAAAGGTTGAGAATGGAGGTGAGCAATATTTCCTAAAGCTGGCCATATTATTGACATCCAAATATGCTTGCAAAGTTTGTCATACTTATTAAAGAAAATTTCTTAGAGATCAAATTCGCCAATAACGGTGGAATTCAATCCTTGATAAAAACCAATTAATTTATGCAATGTTCTATCTATTTCCTTCTTCATGTAAAAGCTAGAGGCACAATAGATCATTAGTGACGAGGTTTCCATTCGGATAAATCATTTGTGCATTCCATAATGATTGAGGATAGAATTCACCAATAATGACGCAATCTACGCAATCTAACTCCTAAATGAAAAATGTTGTTGTTTTATCATCCTGCATTCATTTTTCTCATTGGACTTTTTTTTTTCGCACTTTTAAACTAGGGACATCATCATAGTTTCCTTACCTTGGGCTGGGTGATCAAATGTTTTATAGATCGAGGCTCCGAAATCAACGTTGCCAGCCCAATTTATTTTATATGGTAAATCCCATTTGGGTTTGTTAGCTCAATCCAAGCTCATTAAGCCTTATTAATTGGCCCATCAAGTTCCCTAACCCAATTTAGGCCTAACTAGAATAAACTTGGAAGACCAAGGAGAGCTCGGGCCCATCAAGCTCGGCCTGGCAACCAACTCTGCTCAGCCCATCAAGCCTACATCAAAACCTCAACAACCCTCCAGCATCCCTCACCAAATCTAGTACTTCGTGTGCTTTAGGGGACAAAAGGAATATTAGTTATGTCACCTGGGAGTACAAGTGGAGAACCTACTCTTTTTCCTCTCCACACCTACATGGTTGGCAATTCTAGCTTTACTCTCTCTCTTTTTTTTTTTTTTTGGTTGAAGGTTCATGCTCATTTCCAAGAGGACTCTCCATTATTCACTTAGCTCACTCTTGAGCACACACAGCTTACTTTTGTCTCTCTCTCTCTCTCTCTCTCTCCAACTTAGCCGACCTCTTCCCTACATCTCTCTCTCTCTCTCTCTCTCTCATTTTCATTTTCCTTCTTTAGGGTACATTTTGTTCAAGTTTGCAAATAAGTTTTGGGTATAATATAAATGCTAAAAGTCGAAATTATTTGGGAAAACACAAATTGTGTTTGGTAAAATCTCTTTACAAATGGACTTTGAGTTAAACGTAAGTTTGGCAAAGAAACTTTTGCAATGGGTTTTGGATATATTATAAATTTATTATTTTTTTTTTTTGGAAAAATGAATCAAATCCTTCGTTGACCGGCAAAGGGCTACAAATGCTGGTGAGCCAAATCTGGCACCAATGGCCGTCCATTGGGCGACCTCCGATGAGGGCCATCAAAGACCTCAAGCAACTCTTAGCAAGGGTCAATTTGGGTGATGGTCACATGACCCTCGCGAGACCTAAGCAAGGGTTGCTTGAGGCCGTGAGACCCAAGCGGCAATCACTTTGGTCAAGCGACACTTGGGTCAAGTGGGTCTCATCGAGGGTCACTCAAGGTTGTGCGACCTCCAACGGCCCTCGACTAGGCTGCATGACCCTCACTGACGGTTGCCCAACCTTGGGTGACCTCAACGGACGGCCATTGGCACCAAATTTGACTCATTGGCGACCGTAGCCCTTCGTTATTCCAACGAAGAGTTGTCTCTTTTTTTTTTTTTTTTAGTAAAAAAATTTAACCAAGGAAAAATCGAAAATTTGAAAAATTTGTGATGATAGTTTTGGAAGGTAAAAATTAGTTTCGGTATTTCGTCAAATGCTGAAAGCCCAATATTAATCTTTACTAGCATTGAGCTTTAGCTTTCTCAAGACCAGCATTTGGCCGAAGGCTCATTCAAAATGATTGTCAAACGTTCCAGCATTTCTTCAAGGGGCTTTAGAGACCAAAAACTCCTTGAGAATGCTAAACCAAACGCAACTTTATTCATACTTACACATTCAAAAAAACTCTCCCTCACCATTCTCTCTTCTTCTCACCCTCCCAGCACCACCCTCCTCTGGCCTCACGCTATTTCATCTCTCATCTTGTTGTCGTCACCCTAAAGTTACCTCGTTATCCTTGCTCAAGGTAGAAAGCTATGCACACTTTTATGTAGTTTGCCAATGATATTGGGTTTAGAATGGGAGTTGAAAGCTGGAGTACAATGGTTCCCCTCGCCCTAGCAAGCGATGCAAACTCAATATCTCAATCTATCGGTTTACCGAGTTGGTTATGGCATTTCATTTTTACAGTATGTTGATCTTGTGCTTTTCCTTGAAAACCTATCTTCAATTTTCATTAGCCAAGACCCCTTAACTTTATTTGCATTGCTCGCATCTTCTCCTATTTAAGTTAAAGTTAAATTGTATGCGAAAATAAAGCTTTTGTCATTATCTTACATTGAACCACTCTAGATGTTTATTACATATTACTGGCTTGATTTCAAGTCCCATTAGTGCTGTTCACATAATTTCACATGATATTAGGCCTCAGGGTTGCCTTGGGATTTTTCCACGACAACCGTGCCCATTTGAACAAAAAATGAGCACCAAACGCTCGCTGTCCAGTACCTTTAGTGTGTTGAACAGCGGACTCTGGGACTCATTACGATCAATTTGAGGGCTCTAGGCAAACACGGAGAATTTCTTTTACCTTAGTATGTCATTTGAGAAATTTCCTAGCATTATCAAGTGTATTGTGGGCTCAAATAAATTATTCAAGCCTGCCGTCCATTGGCTTTAACATGCTGAAAAAGCAGGTCTAGGGTTCTTATTTGACTCCAAATAGAAGAGACTTATCATTGAATTAAAATGTTCATTTTGTATTTGTCCTGACACTTCGATATATGACTATGACAATACACGTATACTGGACCAATTGAGCGCATTTGCTGCATTTTCTAAAGATTTTTGCCTATTGCACTACATTCAAACTAAATATGTCTTGATCAATACCGACCTATAAGTCTATGTAACTATGCATACAAGATTATTTCAAAGGTGCTTGCCAATAGGCTTAAACCTTGGCTCCCTGACTTAATTCATCGGAACAAAGCACCTTTGTGAGTGGCTGCCAGATCCAAGACAACATTCTCATTGTCCAGGAGGTACTCCATCAACTACGGACCAGGAAAAGAAAGAAAAATTTTCAAGCATTGCTCAAAGTGGACATGAAAAGGGCTTATGACAGAGTTGAATGGGATTTTCTAGAAGATTATCTACTACAATCAGGATTCCATACAACTTGGGTAAGGTGGATCATGCAATGCATCAAAACTGTCTCTCTTAGTATTAGATTCAACGGGGAGCAGTTACCATATTTCCATCCAACCAAAGGACTCAGACAGGGAGACCCTCTTTCCCCATATCTATTCATCCTACAGGCCAACGTTTTATCAATCTTACTAAACAGAGCTATTGCTATGGGCAATATTAGAGGAATCCAAATCAATAGGTGGTGTCCTGTTCTTTCACATTTATTCTTTGCTGATGACGCTATCTTTTTCCTAGATGGTCAGCTACAGAATGCCAAAATTTGGCTAATGTTCTGTATCAATACTGTTTAGCTACTGGATAGGCTATAAATAGAAATAAATCCAAAATATTTTTTAGCAAGGCGTGCCCTATTAGCTTACAGGAAAATTTGGCTAATGAACTGAGAGTTCCAAAGACTGGGAAATACTTAGGGATTCCTTCAGATTGGGGGCGATCACGTAAAGAAATGTTCGCTTGGATTATGGGGAGAGTGAACACGAAACTGGATGGGTGGAAAGAGAATTTAATATCCAATGGCGGAAAAGAAATCCTGATTAAATCTATTGTTCAAGTGATCCCTCAATATGCCATGTCCATCTTTTACCTTCCAGCGTCTATCTGTATATCCATTGAAAAGAAGATTGCCTGCTTTTGGTGGCAGAATGGTTGTAGAAAACCTGGGATTCATTGGAAAAGTTGGGATGTATTAAAGACAAGTAAGAATATGGGTGGTCTAGGCTTTCGAGATCTCATGGCTTTTAACAGGGCCATGCTAGGCAAACAAGCCTAGTGTCTTATCCAGCATCCTACAGTACTCCGGAGCCTACTTTTCAAGGTTATTTACTTTCATTCCACGGATTTCCTGCATGCTGATAAAGGTTATAGATCATCTTGGGGTTGGCAAGGTCTTATTTTAGGGAGGGACTTAATTACACCACATCTACAATGGTCGGTAGGAGATGGGTAGAATATCATAATCAGGGAAGACCACTGGCTACCTAGAGGAATTTTGGGAGGACCCGCGAACCACAACGAACCAGCAAAGGTTGCCGAACTACTTGACATGCAGACACATTATTGGAACATCCCACTGCTTCATAACTTATACGATGAATCTACTGTCCAAGAAATTCTCACAATTTAGGTGCGACCTACTTATGTCAGAGATAAACTCATTTGGACAGCAACTACTGACGGTGATTACACCATTAAAAGCGGTTACCATGCAATAAAAAATGCTGCGGTCACAAAGAATCAACATACATCAACATGCTCTTACCAGACCCCGTCAATTCTATGGAAACAATTATGGAAGCTGAAGATAGAGCCCAAAGTTTGTGTATTTTTGTGGTCGCTATGTAACAACGCCCTTCCCACTAAAGCTAACCTATGTCATCGATGTATATGCGCAAAATCGGTATGTACCCTTTGCCAAAACCAAATACCATAAACAGTAGAGCATATTTTTCTACTATGTCCATGGACGAAGTCTATATAGTTGCACCCGCAACTCAACTTTCAAATAGATCCGCAGGGAATTTAGCAACTTGATGCATGGATTGCAGATTGTTTCAAGAGAAATCACTCCTCACTTGATCCAGAAATGGTAGCCTCTGTCCTTTGGCAAATCTAGAAAGCGTGTAATGGTTTCATATTTCGTTGCTAGCATCTAGACGCGATGCAAGTTGTTGATGTGGCTCTCGCTACCTCCCAAGCTGCTCGTTTCTCCCATTGCAGATTACCGGGAACAGGAATAAGAGCAGCAACAGGACAGCCGCAAATCAATCTTGGTGAACTGTGGAGACCTCAAGATCCGGGCTGCCTTAAGGTGAATATAGATGGGGCTTTTCAGTCTCACAACAAAACAAGGACTATGGCGTGTATTTGCAGGGATCAAAATGGGAGGTTGGTTGACGGACTCACTAGAGATTTCGAAGCATCGATAGCTTTGCAAGTGGAGTTCATGGCTCTTACCACCACACTTTACCATTTGCTAGACACCGGAAGACAACAAGATCGGCTGATCATCGAGTCAGACAGCCTCGTTTTGGTAGAATCTGTCAACGCCTCTATGCCATTGCCATGGGAAGCTCGTGCGATCGCTGCAGAGGCCATCAGCCTCCTCTCTCGTTATTCCAGTACTAGGGTTACGCATTGCAAACGGCAAGCGAACACTGTTGCAGATTGGGCCGCAAAGGCCCATTGAAATGGGCTCCTCTCTCAAGATTGGGCCATCTCGTCGCCCTCTTTTTTGATTACCTTACTTTGTTATGATGCTTTAGCGGCAGGTTGTGCTGCTTGTAATTACTCTCTTTTATGATAATCTAAGTCCTCCTTTCGACCAAAAAAAAAAAAAAAAAAAAAAAAACTAAATATGTCTAATTCACGATTTAGACAGCTCTAGATACATGGTAAAACTTGATGAGCTTAATTATTTTAATAATATAGAAGTATTTTCGTCTTTTGAATTCATCAACACTTTATAGTATATTAGACTCGTCCTCAAAATACTTTGACTTTTGATATTGTAGATAATATTTTTTGAGTTTGAGCCCATGAAGGAACCCGATCCAAATAACACTTGTGGTTTGACACCTAAACAAGTAAGGGTGCATTTGATTGGACTTTTGGGGAAAGCCTTTGAAAAAATACTAAGGACTTTAAGGTAAAGACATTTGCATAATTTTAATCTAAAAGTTTATTGTGAAGTACTTTTGAGCACAATAGTGTTTGGAGAAATTTACATTTACAAATTACTATTGTGATGCAAAAAAAAAAATAAAAAAAATAATTCGCCGATGAAGGGCAGGCGGTCGCCGATGATCGGAATCTGTTGTTGGCAGCTGATGTCTCAGGTTGCAAGACCTCAGTCGACCACCGGAGATCACCGGCAAGGGCTGCCTAAGGTTGGCGATCCTCCGTGAAGGTCGTGCAACCTAAGTGAAGGCCACTTGAGGTCACGTGACCTTAGAAAGGGCCGCCTAGTCGCATGCCATGGAGGTCACACTATCAAACTCATCATAACAACATCTTCTCCTCCTCTTCATCTTAACCACCACCATCTTCTCCTCCATCTTCTTCTCCACCATCTCTCAATCTCTTTTCTTCGAGGACCATGAAGAAGCAAAAGCCCGACGGTCTTGGCGCCGGAGGGCAGCATGCTCTTCGACCTCCTCTCCAAGGAGATTGTGTTCCTAATCCTCGACTCCTCCGACCGGGACCTACTTTATTGCAAGTCCCTCTCCCTCATCTACTGCTCTTTTCACACTATCAAGTCCTAGCATTGAGAGTCCCTCCACCCCCTCAACATTGAGCACCTTCCCACCGCCCTTGCGTGCTACCCCAACGCCGCCGCCCTCGACCTCTCCCTTGGCCCCCGCATCACCAACGCCTGCCTCACCATTATCGTTCCCACCCATGGGGATGCCCTCCGCTCCCTCGACCTCTTCAAGTCTTAGTTCTTCACCACCATTGAATTGTTGGCTCGTGATGACTTAGGCAACCCAGATCTAAGTCATCGGAGGTTGCGCGACCTCTTCATAAAGGTCATATGACCCAGATCTGGGTCACGACGATATGACTCACGAGGGATCATCAAGTTCTCATGATTGGTCGGCAATGGTCACCACGACCACATCGACCTCACGCCGACCTCTTTCCAGCCCATTGTCGCCCCTCACAGCCCCATGCAACCTCGCCGGCCAACCTTAATGGAGAAAAATGTGAATAGTCATGAGGGAAAAACTAGAAAAAGTAAATGTCAATGAGGATATTTTTGGAAGAAAATTTTTGTCTTATTTCCCTCTTAGCATGCCGAGAAGGCTAAATGCCCAAGGCAGCCTCATGTCTACCTTGGACTTTCAGCCTTCCAAAGGCTTACTTTCCATCAATCATCTTTGCAAAAAAATTTCCCAAACACCATTTTTTTAGCCCAAAGGGTTTTGGATGCCCAAAGTGGCTTGGAAAAGCCACTCCCAAACGCACCCTAAGAAATTATGTGCAATACTTTCCATCTTGGGAGTTGGATCCTAGGTTGAGTAGGATAAAAGAGATTTCCTATATTGGATATAGATATGTATCCCAAAGTGGCAGAAAGCTTTTGGCTATAATGTAAAAATGTGTTAAGTCAATAGGTCTTATGGTTTCATTTTATATCTTTTTGTAAGATTGAAAAATTATTTCATAGGAATTGCAAGACTAAACATTATCCTATTATAGTAAATATTATTCTATAAAAAGTTTGGTGATCATCAAAATTTTTAGGGATGTTTCTCCAATAGAAAGTTGGCAAGCTTCCTTATGGCGTGCTCATCACTCGAATCATGCGGTCCAATGGTATTGATTTTGCTAACGTTGCTGACCAGAGCTTGGTCAATATTGAAATTGGGAAGGAAACGTTGAAAAAGATGATGTTAAGAATGTCTACGGAAGGTGGATTGACCCTAGGAATGAGGTGATTTCTATCGGCCAAGGCACCAGTGCTTGTGCAGATGTGTAAACTGTTCATCCACCGTATCTTGAAAGACACCATCTCCTGTGGGTCTACCTATCTCTCCTGCTCTTGTGCAAGTCCAAGTGGATGTTCAGGAATAAATGACTTTAATCGCTTCCATTAGAAATATCTTGTGAAAGCAGAGCGAACCATTTTAAGCTTGAACTGTTACAACCCTCTTTAACCGACCTAGAATAATCTCCGCCTACTATCCCTTCCCAGCAACGCAATTGCTCGCACCAACCTTAGATTTTACTATGTTTCATGCTTGCTCGCCTTTGTTTCTTGAACAGTTGCTATTTTCTGATGTATGCTTCTATTCAAACTTAATAGAACCATCTTTTGCATACTACTTATGTTATTTTTGTTAATGACAAAAGGGGGAGAAAATGGCTGAGATGTGATAATTGCTATGATTAACTAAACTATGGAGAATGATCAAATGCGTTGATAATCTGTATATATGGTGATGTCTTGTGATAATCTGAAAAGATGTCACTAAGATAGGGAAAGCAATAAGTAACTGCACATATTAATAGTGTATTCAAATTGTTAACATGTTGTCTCCCCAAACTTGTCTTTTGATGAATTTCATGCATATTTTATTCGTCATCTTTTTTTGATTTATCATAAGAATATTGCTAATCAAGGAGTGTGAAGCTTATTGATAATGTCACTCAAACTCTTCTAGAATTCATCTCTGAGTTCATTGAAAATCATTTGAAGATCCTATAATCAACTTAGTTACGCTAGACTGATAATTATCACTTCTGCAAACATTTACTTTGCTTGCAAATTCAATACAAATGTTTTTATCAGATTTACGAGATAGTTTTCTCATCATAAAAAAATGGGGAAATTGTTGGAAAAATATCCTTAGAAATTTTAATGGTCCGAAAAATATCATTGGAATAATATTTAATATAATAATTGCATATGTTCGTGCTGATTATTCGAGACTACGTGATATATGTGATGTATTTTCATTGGAAGGAGATCACAAGATGTTGGGCCGTAAATATCACCAACTAGCTACGATAATTGGCTTTTGACGATTTCTATATAGTTGAGGTTGATGATGCTGGATAATGATCATTTGAGGATGTTTGTGGAGACTTAAATATAGCTATTGGTAGCTGGAATAACATAGCAGGAGAATTTGAAATCGTCAGAGAAAGGTAAATAGCTTTTTTGTCAGAATTTTCAAAGTGACCAGCAATAGCGCAGGACATATTTTAAAGAAGCTTGTTAATGTTCATAGAAAATGACTATAGACAGTCTAGCTTCTGAACAACAATTAGTGAAGAATCCCAATGGCTTCTTGCTTCTTAGGATAATCCCTAACAAAATGACTGAAGATGTCTATATAAGAGAAGATCATTGAAGCCAAATGGTTTAGACAAAAAATCTAGAGTAAGTTGTAAGTTTTCAACACTGCATTTTGAGCAAATAGTGTTTCATTCTCTTGAGATCACCAATGTAGTAATCTTGCTACATTATAATCATGAGAAGATTAAGCGTACAAGCTTGATAGTAGTATCCGAGTCCCGATAACGTGATTTATCATCTAATAGGATCAATATTTGTTAGTTGTAACTTATCTTAGTGATTACAAGTACAATCCAACTGAACACGTAATTGTTAGTCTTGAGAGTAAACATAGGCTTAGTGAATAAGCAAACCACTTTATATTGTTGTGTGCTCTTCTTGCCTCAGTTCTTATTTAATCAATGGCACATTAGCATAAGCAGATATTGTGACGCGCCTATAGGGCTGTTCTTAAAGCTGATCACTCTCGAGATAACTAGACTATCTGTGAAAGCCAGTAAGGAATTTTAATGTGATAAACTTGAGAATTCGACCAAGAATCAACTTCTCGACCATGCTTATCTTTAGAAGCCATTACGGCATAGTTAAAAATCGAATTGAGATTAGAGATAGGTTGGTTCAAAGAAGATGTGTGGCTAATCGTGGGTGACTCCATTAAATTGGAAAATTCTCGTCGACCAACACTAGTTTGATTTCTCTGTCGTTTTGGTACCCTGTGTCCGTATTTGAATCCTCGAGATTTTCACGACAATCGAGAGTCACCAATATGTCAAGTGGGTTTGTAGTGGTTTGAAAAAAATCGACCACAGGTCATTTGCATTAACAATCTCTAAAAATTACCCGGTAGTCTAGGTCACGATAAAAACGCACTGAATGGAAATTAACCGCAAATTTGAGTCCGATTTCAGAAATTGAAGATCCTGTCATATCACAATAAATTCTAGGAACATTGACTCAGTCTCAGAAGATTTTTTTGAAACCTAAGACTTTTTGGGAAAAATTCGTCGCATGACCATTTTTATTCATAAAAAGGCCGGGATTGTTTTTTATCACAAATTTGGGAAGCATGATGAATATATGGGTGAGGAAAAATATGAATTGAAGTATTGAGGTGTCAATTGAATTTATTAAAGCCAATTGAGATTTAATTCAGCAAGAATTGAGCCCAATTGAAGCCAAGATTGTTCAAATTCGTATCCCCCTAGGCCTAGTCTTTTTGGACCATTTGAAGAAGTTGTGGAGGTGTTTTGGTGGCTCAATGACAGCCATGGAACCTTGGCTTGGAGGGCAAGCTCGAGGGAGACAAAAATGTGGAAAATGTGCATGGTAGGCCCCCATTTTGGCTTCTCTCTCCTTCCTTTTGCCCAACTGCCGTCCACCACCCATTTCCCCTCCATTGTTGTGTTGTTTGAGTTCAAGACATCAGCTAAAGGAGACCAACAGCCCGTCGCACGCCTGGAAGCCATCTCTATCGCCGTCGTCGCCGGGAATCGCCGCTCCACCTCCACCCGCGCTAGGCTGCACGAACCACTGTCCAGCCACCACTGTTCCAGCTCCTGTTCATGTGTTTAAGGGACTGTCCAGCCACCGACAGAGGCTGAGGAAGCTCGCCGGGTTCGCCGTTCAACTTGCCGATCCACCGCCTGCCCATCCCCGAGCCTTGCAGCCATTTCAACCTTGTTTTCCTTCTATTTTGTAGCCCTTTCCAGCAAACAGAAAAGTGGGTTTCACAGCCACTTCCAAGGTTGTTTTGAGGTGTTTGTGGGCCTCGAATCCTAGGCCCACTTTGGAGAAAAGCAACCCCGCGACGTTCCCAATGCTTTGGTCCAAACGACACATTAAACAAGTGAGTTTGCTCACTAAACCTTACTTAGTAGGTTAATTATGCTTAAGGGTTATTTAGGTTAGCTTATGTATGGATTAATGATAAGCTAGGATGGTTATATTAGTCTTAGAATAGATTAGTGTAACTTAATTAGTGAGATTAACACCGTTGATGATGGATTAGTCGAATCCAATAGAATTCCTGCAATTCGGATCTTTGGACCCTCGCCATTTGCCATTTTTGTGGACCGAAATGGATTACATATTTGAGATTGATATCTTCTTGATAAATGTTCTAGACATCCTAAGCTACAACATATATTTTTCTCAAGATTTTTAGGGATTTAAAAGACGGAGAAGAGGGAGATATCGACTCAATCAATTTCAAACAAAGTCTCAGTTTTTGCTTAATTTAGTGACCTATTAGGATTCTAGGGGTTTTTATCAACTCCTAGGGTTCGAATTTCAAAATGATTTCTTCACAAAAGTTATTTTTCACGTTCTCTAGTTTAACATACTCAAATTTCAGATCAAACAAACATGGCTTGGACCTCGAACCAAACTAATTTTAGAAAACAGATTTTCTAGAAAACGGACACAATTTTTGTACTAAATTGAACGATTTACTGGGTTGAATCTAGAAGGATCTCGGTTAAGGTGTCTTCATGAGAAATGTTCGTTTGTGTGTCCTCTATAACATATTCAAATTTGAGAATTTTCTGAGTTTGTTCGTGTAGATTTCTAGAATTAAACTTGGACACGTGCAAGTGGCCCAGTTTCTGCCAATTAGGACCAGTTAATGTTTTGTTGTTGATCTTGAGGTTGTGCTTGCTAAATAAGGTGTATTTAGTAAGGCGGTGGACTAGTGGCATGTTTTGAGCTTATGTGTGAGGTCATGAGAGAGATTTAGTTGGTTAGATTGTGATATGCCTAGAGATTGTGCTTGATTATGATGTGAAAGTTAAGAAAATCCGTCCCCAGCATGTATTGGTGGATGTTAATAGTTAAAAGAATCTGTCCTCAGTGTGCATTTGTGGACATTAATAGTTAAGAGAACTCATCCCCAGCGTATGTTGGTGGGTGTTAATAGTTATTAGTCTTTCGCGACGTGTGTCGATAGTTATTAGTCGTTCCCGACATGTGTCGGTAATTATTATCTTTCCTGGTGTGTTTCAGTAATTATTATTCTTGCTTGGTGTGTGTCAATACTTATTATTTAACCCCGGCATGTATCGGATAAAACTACTCATGTGAGTAGTGATTTAATTATGATTTTGGCTTTGATGTGTATTGGTAGCTCTTGCTTGTGTGAGTAGTGATGGAATTGTGATTTTTGCTCGTATGAGTAATGATTGGTTTGAACGTTCTAAATCGGTGTGTAAATTTGCTAAATGCACATGGTTATGATATGAACTGTGCTGACCTGCAGGAAGGAACTAAGGCCAAGGTAAGCCTCTATGATTGTATGATTGTGTGATTAAGACGTCTTAGGTGTATTACCCTCTTAATCAGGGTTTAGAGTGTGGACTTGTTGAGACATTATCTCACTGGTTATTGAATAACCATTTCAGGTCCGTAGGTGGTGTTGGCGAAGGACTAGAAGCTCCAGAGTCTGTGGAGGTGGAGCCTAAAGGATCAGCGTATGTGTCCGACTAGTATGTCGTAGGACAATTCACTTTTAAAAGTCAATCATTTGAAGTCTTGTGGCTGTAGACTTTTGTATTTGACTCGGTGTGTATTTAAAACATGTTTGATTAAAAATCTATTGTCCTGCTTTTCTTTCACGAGGTGATTATTGTCAGGGGATTTATTATTTGTTTCCGCATGTGTAATAAAATGAAAGAGTCGGTGACTCGTCCTAGGAAGTCACAAATATTTATTGACCAGTGAGGAATATATGCGTGCTCGAGGATTGGGGCGTGACGTCCCTATTCAAGTGGTATCAAAGCATGGTCGTTAGAGATTGAAGTGATAAGGTGCAATGGGTCCTTGGGATAATTAGTAGGATTTACCTTTATTTCATATTAATGCATGTTTGTGATAGCTGATTGGTAGAATTGTTTGTTGTTATCGCTCGACTTCTAATTCAGTGTGAAATTGGAAGGCAGGTCTTTGTAAAAAGCCCACAAGATAAGCGATTAGGAGCAAAGGACTCCTAGTAAGAGATCTGTTAGGCCTGCAAATTGGGGTAGAACGTTGACGAGGGTCGGTACCCGAGGAGGCCGAGGTAGGGCACCAGCACAGACTAGCGCCAGTGGAGTAGCACCACCCCCGATTGGTGCTGGGGTGGCAACCCCTGGTGATCCTAAAATAGACGGGATCATGCAGTCATTGGAAGCTATGAGGGACTTGATTGGGTAGTAGGCCTAGAATCAAGCTGCCGCTGTTGCAGCCGCCGCTACTGCTGTCGTTGCCGTTGCCGCTAAGGCCGCCCCCGTTGCCGCACCTGCTACTACACCTGTCGTCGGCCCCATTGAAGTTCCATTGGGGAACGTGGCCGCTAGGAGGCCGATCCACAAGCTAGTTGAACAATTCTTGAAGCTGAACCCGCCGAGGTTCAAGGGTGAAGGAGACCTTGAAGTCGCATCACTTTGGATTCAGGATCTCGAGAAAGCGTTCACACTCCTGATGTGTAACAAAGAGGAAAATGTGGTACTGGCTGTGTACCAACTTCAAAGTAATGCGAACATTTAGTGGAGAGCTGCCAAGGATACTATATTCCCGAAAGGTATGGTCCAGGTGTGGGATACTTTCCTCAAAGCTTTTAATGATCAATACTTCTCAGGTACTGCTCGGGAACAGAAGATGGAGGAGTTCCAACGTCTCCGCTAAGGAGTATGACAGTTGACTAGTATGGGGTCAAGTTCACAAAGCTTTCATAGTATGCTCCGAGGTTATTGAGGACCCAGAAGAAAAAGCCCGAAGGTTCAGAAACGGTCTTCGTTCTGAACTAAAACAATCTCTTCTACCGTTGGATTTGAAAGATTATCGAGAAGTTTACCGTTGAGCTTAGATGATAGAAAGAGGATTGAATGAGCAAGTTGCCTCATTTGGATCGAGGTTTAGCTCTCACAGAGGAGGGGTCCAACATGGGAAGAGGGTCATGACCGGAGAAAGATTCCAAATTCTGCCCAATAGGAAGGGTGGGATCAGAGAGTCAACACCAAGACAGAATGGCGTGTGTCACTTCTGTGGGAAACGACACGAACCGACCCCATTCCATTTTGAGATGGGTACGTGTTACGAATGTAGCCAGCAAGGTCACATAACTAGAAATTGTCCCCAAAGACTGATGGGACTGCAACAGTTGCCGCCACTACCACCAATGGGTCAGAACCGAGGAATTGCGCCATAGAATGCACTGCATGGTGGATTTAACAAGCCACCAACTCAGAGATGAATCGAGTTAGGCACTGAGTAGGAAGGGCAATGTCCCCAAAACAATTTTATCAGAGTGGACAGCAAAATTTTGGTTAAGTTTGTAGAACCTCAGTTGTTGTAATGAAGTTATAGAAAGTAGAATCACTGGCTATAGTTGTACTTGAATATTCCGTCTATGTATAACTTTGATACAATATATAAAAAGGTTTGGCTCGAGGAGCTTTTGTTGTAATGAATCGTTGTCGCAATGTGATGCAGTTTGACTTGTTGACAGATGAAAATTTCAAATTGATTGGAAATCGAGGAGGACCCTCGATCCCTTTAATCTCATCACTTGAAGCAATTTGTTTGTTAGACTGGGATTGTCAAGGTTACTTGGCGACTGTCGTGGATACGACAATTGAGGAGCACGAGAAACAGTTGAGAATAGTACTTCAGACTTTGCGAAATTATGGGTTGTACACCAAGTTTAGCAAGTGCTAGTTTTGGTAGACTCGTATTGCTTTCCTAGGTCATGAGGTTTCAGGCGAAGAAATCTCTGTGGACTCGTCCAAGATCGAAGCAGTTATTAGTTGGCCGAGATCGACGTCAATGTTAGAAATCATAAGCTTTTAGGATTTAGCCGAATACTACAGAAGGTTCGTAGGAGGATTTTCAATATTAGCGTCACCGTTGACTCAACTTTTGAAGACAAAAGAAAAGTTCGAGATTCGATTTTCAAATTTGAGATGGGCTACCTTCCAAATCTTATAGCTGCCCTCAGAATTAAGCTGAATGCTCAGATTGGAATAAAGGCACAGCTTTGTAAGCCGAAAGGACTTTTGTAACCTCTTGAAATTCCCGAGTGGAAAAGAGAACATGTCACAATGGACCTTGTGATGAGCTTGTCAAGGAACCAGAGGGGTAATGATTCTAATTGAGATAGTGGTCAACAGATGGATGCAGCCGACTTACTTCAGTGCAGTACGAAAAGCTCTCAATTTGAATAGGTATATAAAAGTGTATATGTGTCAGTTAGTTCATCTGCATAGAGTCCTAGTGACGAATTTATATTAGATCTAGACCCAAGGATTCCCAATTCCAATAGAACAGTCAGATGGTTCCTTTTGAAATAGGACAGAGCAGGGTGTACAAAACTTTAGTTGTTGAGATGAGGTCAGAGAAGGAAAGATCACAGGCCCAAAGTCAATTCAGCAGTTAATGATTGCAGTTGCTGTGTTCAAAAACAAATTAAAGACCGCTCAGAGCTGCCAAAAATGTTGTATCGTTGAGCATCGGAGGCCTTTAGAGTTCCAAATTGGTGATTACATCTTTCTAAAGGTGTCACCAATGAGGGATACCTTGCGCTTCAGCAAGGAGGAAAAACTGAAACCGAGGTACATAGGTCCCTTTGAGATTCTGAAAAGAATCGGGATCCTAACATATCGTCTTGCATTGCCGCTGAGGTAGGCGCAAGTGCATGATGTCTTTCATGTGTTGAGGTTGAGGACGTATGAGCCTGACCCGACCCACGTGCTAAATTTTGAATAATTAAACGTGGATGACAGAGTGTCGTATGTGGAACGCCCGGTTCAGATTGTGGTTTAGAACATATTCTATGTACCAAGATGGTCCCCTTGGTCAAAGTCGTTTGACAACACCACAGGACTAAAGAGGCAATCGAGGAAAGTGAGACTTGATGAGACGACGATACCTCTACCTTTTTGTTTATGGATTGATAAAGGTTTAAATTTCGAGGACGAAATTTTTATAAGAGGGGAAAAGTTGTGACATACTAGATTTTCACTTATGTTTTCTATTAAATAAATCGGGCATTTCATTAACTATAGGCTGTTCTCAGAGCTAATCACTCTCGAGATAACTAGACTATCTGGGAAAGCCAGTAAGGAATTTTAATGCGATAGACTTGAGAATTCAACTAAGAATCGACTTCTCGACCGTGTTTATCTTTAGAAGCCATTACGGTAGAATTAAAAATTGAATTGAGATCAGAGATAGGTCGGTTTGACAGAGATGTGTGGTTGATCGTGGGTGACTCCACTAAATTCGAAAATTCTCATCAACCGACACTAGTTTGATTTCTCTGTCGTTTTAGTACCTTGTGTCCGTATTTGAATTCTCAAGATTTTCATGACAATCGAGAGTCACCAATGTGTTGAGTGGGTTCGTAGTGGTTTGAAGAAAATTGACCACAGGTAAATTTGCATTAAAAATCTTTAAAAACTACTCAGTAGTTTAGGTCAAGCTAAAAACGCGCTGAATGGAAATTGACTGGAAATTCGAGTTCGATTTCAGAAATTGAAGATCCTGTCATGTCACAATAAATTCTAGGAACGTCAACTCAGTCTCAGAAGATTTTTCTGAAACCTGAGACTTTTTGGAAAAAAGTCATCGCATGACCGTTTTTATTCGAAATAGGCCGGGATTGTTTTTTATCGCAAATTTGGGAAGCATGATGGATATATGGGTAAGGAAAAATATGAATTGAAGTATTGAGGTGTCAATTGAATTTATTAAAGCCAATTGAGATTTAATTGAGCAAGAATTGAGCCCAATTGAAGCCAAGATTGTTCAAATTCGTATCCCCCCTAGGCCTAGTCTTTTTGGAGCATTTCAAGAAGTTGTGGAGGGTGTTTTGGTGGCTTAATGACAGCCATGGAACCTTGGCTTGGAGGGCAAGCTCAAGGGGGACAAAAATGTGGAAAATGTGCATGGTAGCGCCCGTTTTGGCTTCTCTCTTCTCCCTTTGCCCAGCTGCCGCCCACCACCCCTTTCCCCTCTATTGTTGTGTTGTTTGAGTTCAAGACATCAGCTGAAGGAGACCAACAGCTCGTCGCATGCTTGGAAGCCATCGCCGCCGCCGCCGTCGCCGGGAATTGCAGCTCCGCCTCCGCCCGTGCCAGGCCGCACGAACCACCGTCCAGCCACCACTGTTCCAGCTACTATTCGTGTGTTTAAGGACTGTCTAGCCATTGAGAGAGGCTAAGGAAGCTCGCCGGGACTGCCATTCAACTCACTGAACCACTGCTTGCCCATCCCCGAGCCTTGCCGCCATTTCAACCTTGTTTTCCTTATGTTTTGCAGCCCTTTCCAGCAAACAGAAAAGTGGGTTTCACAGCCACTTCCAAGGCCGTTTTGAGGTGTTTGTGGGCCTCGAATCCTAGGCCTGCTTTGGAGAAAAGCGACCCCTGCGACATTCCCGACGTTCTGGTCCGATTGACGCGTTAAACAAGTGAGTTTACTAATTAAACCTTACTTAGAAGGTTAATTATGCTTAAGGATTATTTATGTTAGCTTAAGTATGGATTAGTGATAAGCTAGGATGGTTAAATTATCCTTAGAATGGATTAGTGTAACTTAATTAGTGAGATTAGCACCATTGATGATGGAATAGTCGAATCCAATAGAATTCCTGCTGTTCAGATCTCTAGACCCTCACCATTTGCCATTTTTGTTGACCAAAATGGGTTATGAATTTGAGGTTGATGTCTTCTTGAGAAAAATTCTAGACATCCTAAGCTACAACATATATTTTTTTTTGAAGATTTTTAGGGATTTAAAAAAGGGATATATCGACTTTGTCATTTTCAAACAGAGTCTCAGTTTTTGTTGAATCTAGTGACCTGTTAGGATTCTAGGGGTTTTTATCAACTTCTAGGGTTCAAATTTCAAAATGATTTCTTCACAAAAGTTATTTTTCATATTCTCTAGTTTAACATACTCAAATTTTAAATCAAACGGACATGACTAAGACCTCGAACCAAGCTGATTTTAGAAAACGGATGGAAAACGGACACAATTTTTGTACTAGATTGAACGATTTACTGGACCAAATCTAGAATGATATGGGTTAATGTGCCTTCATGAGAAATGTTCTTTTGTGTGTCTTATATAACATATTGAAATTTGAGATTTTTCTGAATTCGTTCGAGTAGATTTCTAGAATTAAACTTGGAGACGCGCAAGTGGCCCGGTTTCCGTCAATTAGGACCGATTAATGTTTTGTGGTTGATCTTGAGGTTGTGCTTGCTAAATAAGATGTATTTAGTAAGGTGGTGGACTAGTGGCATGTTGAGAGCTTATGTGTGAGGTCATGAGAGGGATTGCTCTATGTTGGTTGGATTGTGATATGCCAAGAGATTATGCTTGATGATGATGTGAAAGTTAAAAGAATCTGTCCCCAGCGTGTGTTGGCGTACGTTAATAGTTAAAAGAATCCGTCCCCAGCGTGTGTTGGTGGACGTTAATAGTTAAGAGAACCTGTCCCCAGCGTGTGTTGGTGGGCGTTAATAGTTATTAGTCTTTCCCGGCGTGTGTCGGTAGTTATTATTTAACCCCGATGCGTGTCAATAGTTATTAGTAGTTCTCGGCATGTGTCGGTAATTATTATCTTTCTTGGCATGTGTTAGTAATTATTATTCGTCCCTAGCGTGTGTCAGTAGTTATTATTTAACCCCGGCATGTGTCAAATAAAACTAATCGTGTGAGCAGTGATTTAATTATGATTTTGGCTTTGATGTGTATCGGTAGCTCTTGCTCGTGTGAGTAGTGATGAAATTGTGATTTTTGCTCATGTGAGTAATGATTGGTTTGGACATTCCAAATTGGTCTGTGAATTTGCTAAATGCACATGGTTGTGACATGAAGTGTTCTGACCTGCAGGAAGGAACTGAGGCTAAGGTAAGCTCTATGATTAATGATTGTGTGATTAAGACGTCTTAGGTGTATTATCCTCCTAATAAGGGTTTAGAGTGTGGATTTGCTGAGATATTATCTCATTGGTTATTGAATAACCATTTCAGGTCCTTAGGTGGTGTTGGCGAAGGATTGGAAGCCCCGGAGTCTGTGGAGGTGGAGCCCAAAGGATCGGCGTATGTGTCCGACTAGTATGTCGTAGGACAATTCGCTTTTAAGAGTCAATCATTTGAAGTCTTGTGGCTGTAGACTTTTGTATTTGACTTGGTGTGTATTTAAAAGCATGTTTGCTTAAAAATCTGTTGTCCAGTTTTTCTATCCCGAGATGATTATTGTTAGGGGATTTATTATTCGCTTCCGCATATGTAATAAAATGAAAGGGTCAGTGACTCGTCTTGAGAAGTCGCAAATATTTATCGATTAGTGAGGGATGTGTGCGCACTTGAGGATCGGGGTGTGACAGATATCTCTAAAATTCACTTCTCGTAATTTCAAAGATTGGCTATTGATTTCCACATAATTTTTAATATTCTATCAATGCATATAGATTCTTCCTCTAGGTCACATATTTAGCCTCGACACAATTGTTTTGCTATATTTGATAGAAGTGACCGTGTCTGCAAATCCTTGTGGAGGGTTTAAGTTGCGGGTAAAGGTCCTTAATTAGGAAGTTCAAGCGCAGTGTGGTATGGTGATTAAGCTTATGAGGTGTTGTGGGAGAGTACCAATGATCAAGTTCTAGCGAAATGATTGTGACTTGACTCAAATGTTGAGCCAAACTGGAAATTGTTGAGAATATGTATTAAGTTTAAGCCCGTGAAGGAAAATTGATCCAAGTAAAAATTTTATATCAAAATATGATTTCTGATTTGACGTCGGGATACGCAAGAAATTGTTGAAATGCTTTCCATGTTGGACTTGGATTCATAGTTTGAGTAGGTTTCCTAATTTAAGTAAGCTAAAAGAGCTTTTCTTTTTTTCAATATATATATATGTATGTATATGTATGTATGTATGTATGCACAGACATGGCTTTTTGGTTTTTGACCCTTAGTGAATGGGGAGCTTTTTAGCCAAAACAATTAATTTAGCAGTGCGCTCATGAATTACATCCCGAAGAAATTGTAAATGTTCAAGTCAATAGACATTGTGACAAGATTTAAGTATTATTTTGTAAGATTGAGAAATTATCATGGGAGAAATTATGAGTCAATAATATGTAAATTATAGGGTGTAATTATGGGCTGAGAAACACATAGAATGTTCAAGTGTGGTCCTATTATCTATTGGAATGCTTGATCTATGATGGAATCTGCTCTTCCCATGGAGCAGCTCAGATCGGACAAATCAGATAAATCCTATGTTCAATTTTTTTTTTTTGGTTCTATTTACAATTGTGTTGGATCACTAATTTTTGCAAGAGATATAAACTAAACCCGAGCGTTCAGATATAGTAAGTTTGTATGCTAAATATAACTATATGCTAATTAGAGTAAATATATATATATATATATATATATATATATATATTCTCATATTAGGAAAAAGAATGAGTAAACTAGAACTCGTGCAAGCACGGGTAGCTTACTAGTTATATGCGACTGTCAAGGATGTGCTATGGTGCAATCCACCTTTGACTTTACAATTTAAACTGTTTAGTACTTAAAATAAGATGGGCTTTTTTTATCCTTCATTGTTATGGAGTATTGTTTTAATTCACACCAACTTTATTTGGGATGCTAATGTAACTTTAATTATCACTTAGGGTTTGTTTGTTTTACGGAAATTAAATGATTTCATAAAAATTTCCTAAAAAATGATCATTTGGAATGCTTATAAAAATGATGAATTATTCCTGAAATTATTAAGTCATATATTATTGTCGATAATGATAAAATTCTTCATTAACTAATTACCTTAAATGATACTAGAATCAAATTTTAAATTATTCACTTTTCGCAAAATAAACACACATTCAATTAAAGTGAGAATTCGTAGAACTATTTAGGTTTCTTTTTTCTATTGAATGATTGTATAGTTCAATATAGGTAATTTAATTTAAGTACAAATGGACAAGGCAGTACGTTTCCCGACAGGTCACTTGCCTAAAAGTCAACTAGGCATGGCGTATGACGATCCAATATCCATCCATGTTCCGTGAATTTAGAATCTCAACTCACCTGTCCCATAGCGTACGGAGGTTGACTTTGGACGCATGATTGGATCACTCTCGCTGGGCACCTGGATAACCGTAATTTAAAACCGACAATGAGTGCTACGACTATATCGCAATAATGCAAATTTAAGAATGAAGTTCGCTGTCAAACGTTTATAATAATTAATCTACTTTGCTTGGTTAATTGTTATCCGCAGACACTGCGCAACACCTCTTCCCATTTGTGGGTTTTGGCGAAGTTCTCAATTAGGGATGGATTTATTCAGTTTTGAGCGTGCATCCGGAGATTTGGACAAAGGCCGTGCTCTTAATCATTTTCTATAATTCTTTGACGACCCTTAGAATTTCCCCTTACCTTTTTAAAAGGGAAAAGTGCCAAAAAAGTCCTAAACCTTTTGGTTTTGTGCCGATTTAGTCCTAAACCTTTTTTTGGTGCCGATTTAGTCATAAACCTTTTTACGTTGTGCCAATTCAGTCCTTTCCGGCCAATTTTAACCGGATTTTGCTGATTGGACGCCGGTCGGCTGATGTGGCGTGCTCGGTGCTGACGTGTACAACTTTTAATAGTATTTTAATATTTTTAAATTTTTTTTTCTTTTTATTTTTTTCTTTTCTTTTTCATTTTCATTTTTTTTTTTCTGCTCATCTTCTACCTCTAGCCGGTCGCCGGAGCTCGGCGATCGGCCGAGGCGACGGCCGGCGAGGTCGAGACCTCGCCGGCCACCTCGCCGGTGGCCGAGGGCGGCCTCGCGCCGGGCGGGCGAGGCTCGCCCTCGCCGGATCTGGCGAGGGTCGAGCCTCGCCCACGACCGGCAAGGCTCGACCTCGCCGGATCCGCGCGAGGAGGAGCGGGTGGGGCTCGCCCTCGCCGGCCGCGGGCGAGGCTCGAGCCTCGCCGGATCCGGCGAGGGCGAGCCTCGCCGCCCTGGCCTCGAGGGCGGCCTCGCGCGGGCGGCGAGGCTCGCCCTCGCCGGATCCGGGCGAGGCTCGACCCGCCGCGGATCCGGTGCGAGGAGGAGCTGGCGGGGCTCGCCCTCGCCGGCCGTGGGCAAGGGTTGACCCTCACGGATCCGGCGGGCGAGCCTCGCCGCCCCAGTCTCGAGGGTGGCCTCCCACGGGGCGGGCGAGGCTCGCCCTCGCCGGATCCGGCGAGGGTCGAGCCTCGCCCACGGCCCGGCGAGGCTCGACCTCGCCGATCCGGCTCGAGGAGGAGCTGGCGGGGCTCGCCCTCGCCGCCCGGGCCTCGAGGGCGGCCTCGCCCGCCGGCGCGAGGCCGCCCTCGCGGCACCGGCGAGGTGGCCGGCGAGGCCGACCTCGACCTCGCCGGCCATCGCCTCTTGCCGGTCGCCGAGCTCCGGCGACCGGCTTGAGGAAGAAGATGAGCAGAAAAAGAAAAAGAAAAAGAAAAGAATAAAAATAAAAAGAGAAAAATAAAAAGAGAAAAATATTTAAAAAATTTAAAAATATTAAAATACTATTAAAAGTTGTGCACGTCGGCGCCGAGCATGCCACATCAACCGATCGGCGTCCGTCAGCAAAAATCTGTTAAAATTGGTCGGAAAGGACTGAATCGGCACAACGTAAAAAGGTTTAGGACTAAATCGGCACCAAAAAGGTTTAGACTAATCGGCACAAAGCCAAAAGGTTTAGAACTTTTTTGGCACTTTTCCCTTTTTAAAATACATCAGACAAACTCCATGTATTTATTATATAAAAAATTGTAGAGAAATATTGTGCCATTTGGATTATCTGAGTTCGTCGGCGAATTATATAAGATCAATTTAGGAGGAACATACTCATAATAGGCCTTGGGAGACCCCAGGTGAAGGAAATGGCAGGAAGATACTCCGAGTTCTAAATTCTCTCTTTTCTTTTCATCTCGCAGAAATTTAAAATTTGCAAGAATATTGCACGCATATTTCATCACCTAAAACAAAGTGAAAGTTTAGGGTAGATGTCATTGTTCGGCACAAAACGCACGCTAGCCTGAAAGTTCGGGAGGGGTTTTATGCAATTTCCAATAAAAAAGAATTGCTTGACAAAAGTAATTTTTCTCTTTGAATAATCTCGAGCCTTATCAAAGAAATAATGATTATTTTAGGGAATTAGATTACAAGACAATATTGTGACACACCTTATATATTCAGCCCAACTAATCCTCATTCCTCACTTATCCATGTAAATAGTCATATCGATTAACATTAGAGAACTCTCCATAATGAAAAGATGAGCGATTTCAAAGAGTATTCTATATAGAGGTGGGGCGATTCAAATACAAAATTAGTCGCATTCAAACCAATTGGTTAAAGTATGCAATAAAATTTGGCCACATAACTTTACGAAAATTATATTGTTGTCATCTGACATTATTTCTTTTATGCGAAGGTCAACCTCAATTCTTTTTGTGGGGCTAGAACCCTTGTGTGACAAGTACATTAGAAAGAGTAGGCTATTGGAGTAATATAGGAAGTACATGCGGGGCATTGCGGGGGAATTCTCGAGATATTTTTCTCAGATGTCCCTTTCATGAAGTCATACAAGATTGGCCTACATATTCACCTTGGGAGAAGTAAACAACTGTGTGGAAAATAGAAATATAAGTTAGGTATCCAATTGACAACTGAATGGTTTTGTAGCATTGACAAAAGGTTGAATGGAATGTGCACTAAATACTTAAAGCGAAAGAACGATACCGTGAAGATCAATGGTATACTTTGTTGTAGTGTGATAGTTTGAAATGTTTGGAGTAAGCGACTACACAGGTAATTTACTCAAAGTAGGGAAAGCTTTTTAATTACGCATAATTTATGCTATTAGAAGAAATCATATAATTTTATCTCTTATGAAACCACAAATGAACAAGAACACGATACATTCTCTCTCTCTCTCTCTCTCTCTCTCTCTCTATATATATATATGTCAATGTCATTTAATTATTAAAACAATGACAAAGAAAAGGGGGAAAACATTTTTTTTTCGAGACAAACACGTTTCACCTATTATCCTGATCCTATAAGCGAAACAAACACGTCTCACCGATTAAAAAAAAAAAAGTCAAATTTTTCGAGATAAACAAACCTCAATGATCACCTTTTTTTTTCCCACCAAACGGTTCGCACGATTTGTCCAGCCGAATGTGCGGTTAAAGCGTCAGGACTCTCGAAGCTCTATAAAGTGCGGAACCATCCCTTCACGTTGAGAGAAAGGAACAGAGCGAAAAAAGGCCGGCGAGGAGAAAAAAAATGGCGGAGAGGAAGGTGGTGGCGCTGGAGGAAGAAGAAGAGCCAGAGATCACGATGGAAGCGAGGGAGGGGGAGAACAAGACCAAGCTAAACATGAAGGAGCGAAAGGTCTCGTGGGCGAGGCTGCGCCGCGTTGACTCTCTCAACCTGGAGGCAGGTCGAGTCTCCAAGTCCCACGCGCACTCTTCCAAGGTGGTGCATGGAGCTATATTTTTCGTCAGCTAATTGTTTGATATTAGTGGATTTCAATAAAAAATAAAAAAAAAAAAGTGCTTTGAGTTTCTCCATAGTCCTTCTTGAAGTACGAGTGCCTCCATTTTACTATAACGGACTTTGAACAATTATTGCATCGCGTCGATCACAAATATCAATAGATAGTGGAAACTTTTTTTCTCCTTGAATAAGCAGGTATATTTGTTTTTGCGGTTGAAGTGATGAATAAATGATTTACAGGTGAATTGGCAAAGAACGTTGAGTTTGGCATTTCAAAGCATAGGAGTTGTGTACGGTGACATAGGGACATCTCCACTCTATGTGTTTGAGAGCACATTTACAGACAAAATTAAGAACACTCAAGACATTCTCGGGGTTTTGTCGCTAATTATCTACACGATTGCCCTAATCCCCATGCTCAAGTATGTCTTCATTGTCCTCTTGGCCAATGACAATGGCGACGGTATGCTATTTTATCTCTGTTTTGCTTCACATACTTAATATTATCAGGATATGTACATGACCAATTATTGTAGGTTCACATGCCTATAATATATTCTTTTAGCATTTTCTTCTTTTTCGTGGCTACCAATGACTTGATTTTCGTAATTCTGATTGGTGTGCCTTGTGTGTATGCAGGAGGGACTTTTGCATTGTACTCTCTAATATGTAGGTACGCGAAAGTGAGCTTGATCCCCAATCAACAGCCGGAGGACCGAGAAGTTTCGAACTACAAGCTGGACCCTCCATCTAACCAGCTGCGACGGTCTCAGAAGATCAAGGAGATGCTGGAGAACAGCAGGATCGCCAAAATCATGCTCTTTCTCGTCACTATCATGGGCACTTCAATGGTCATTGGTGACGGTATTCTGACTCCATCTATTTCAGGTTTAAATCCGTCTCCTTTCTCGCTATTTATCATCAAACCCCTTTCGAAGAATTCTTTCTCGTTACCCATGCACAATTCATGTACCGGATAACAGATGTGTCGCAGGTTTTTGTTTTCATGTCTTCATAGTTGAATGAAATTCAACTTGATATATCTCGAAATCATTCGAAAAAGGAAAATCAATGACTCCTGATGGTGCGTAATACGAGACAACTTTGCCAATATTATGATTGAGACTTCCACTCAGTGAAAACTGATAATTTCTTATACTTCATTACAAAATAATATAGACGGAAATATATTTTGCACCCTGGAAGCTAAGATTAAAACTCTGGTCCTTTTTAACCCTCTCTTTTGGGTTCCTGCAGTTCTTTCAGCAGTGAGCGGGATCAAGTCACTGGGCACAGGTAAAAATACGGTGCTTCATCATTGGTAAATTGGTGGTACAAATGTGCTTCTAAAAACCATAAGTAACTCCCTTCAATAAACGTATATGATGTATGGACATGCAGGCGCGGTGGTGGGGATATCGGTGGCGATCCTGATAATGCTTTTCAGCATCCAGAGGTTTGGGACGGACAAGGTCGGGTTCACATTCGCGCCCATCATCTTGGTCTGGTTCATGTTCATTGGTGGGATCGGGCTGTTCAACCTGTTCAAGTACGACATCGGCGTGTTGCGTGCCTTCAACCCTAAGTACATTGTCGACTACTTCAACCGCAACGGCAAGCAAGCCTGGGTCTCGCTCGGCGGGGTCCTCCTCTGCGTTACAGGTCTGCGTGTCATATGCTCATGTGTGTTTTTCCAGGTAAACAAGTTGGTGACAATTTTAAGCTCATTGATATGGATGGTTCAATTGAATCAGGCACTGAGGCCATGTTTGCCGATCTGGGTCATTTCAATGTTCCAGCAATCCAAGTAAGGAGATACAATTTCCTTTTCCTAAACTTTTAACAGAGGGAGGCTCTCGTTGACTTCTTTAGGAATAATTGATTGATTGTGCTTTGTTTATTGTTTTTTTATTTTTTTCCCCTTCTCGTCTCCGTGACTTCATCCATTGAGGAAAGGATGCTAATAACAAAATCTTGCTCACCGAGCACGGAATTTAGTTCTCTCTTTTCGATGAACCATACAATTGAAAGTTTCAAACTCAACATTTTCTTTTTGGGTTAATACTACGAAAAGCATCAAACTGATATAGTTATGATAAATTTATCCCAAATTAATTTATTAACCACAAAAAATCTCAAACTGGTACACCTATGATAAACTTGCAATTTATTAGCTTTTGTTAAATTTTGCCAACAAATTGCTGAGTTGGATAGCATATTGCAATTGTTGGGTGTACCGATTTACCATCCGTTTATCACAAATATATCAGTTTAGGGTTTTTGACGGTCAAAATATTACTTATGGGTAAAAAAATTTTAGGTGTAATAGTTTTGAGTTTAAAATTTAATTTTGGATAAATTTGTTATAAGTGTACTAGTTTAGAGTTTTTCTTAGTATTAATCCTTCTTCTTTTTTAAACGATTAGTATTAATCCTTTCTTTTTTTAAAAGATCCTCAAGCGATGTATTTATGTCCCGCGCCCTAAATGCATGGCTAGTAACAAGTGTTCCCATGGTCGAGTTTGATCATTTGGGTGTACAATTGATGCAGATCAGTTTCTCTTGCCTGGTATGTCCTGCAATTTTGGCCGCATATTGTGGACAAGCAGCTTATCTCATGAAGCACCCTGACCATTTTGCCGATACATTCTATAACTCAGTCCCAGGTACGTAAAATTATAATACAACGCCTGATTCTAATTTCATAATTTATATAATCTAGCGAAGAAAAATTATTAGTATGGTTTCCATGATCGGGACTTAGAAAATTGACCCGAATTAAGTTCCCGTAGGTAAAATCGCACGCGATGTCTTAGGATGAGATGGCAAAAGACTGTAAGGCCTCATGCCTGCAGTACAAATGAGCCTATGTTTCGTATCGTCTTGTAAATCCTGTTGATCAATGAGCAGGACCGTTGTACTGGCCGACGTTCGTGGTGGCGGTCGCTGCGTCAATCATCGCGAGCCAAGCAATGATCTCCGGGGCGTTCTCCATCATCTCGCAGTCGCTGAGTTTGGGCTGCTTCCCAAGGGTCAAGGTGGTTCACACATCGGCCAAGTACGAAGGCCAGGTTTACATACCGGAGGTGAACTACATGCTCATGCTCGCCTGCGTCTTGGTCACTGCCGGCTTCCAGACAACAACCAACATTGGCCACGCCTATGGTAAGTCCAAAGTGCGAGGCTTCCACGACGAATTGATTTGCTTTCCTTTCCATTTGGAACTTCTAAGCTCTAACGACTTTACATTAATTTGAACCGGTGCCATCGAAATAGTCTAACTGGACCTAATTTTGTGGCTTTCATGATTTAATTTGTCTCGCGAATGTTTGGTTGCAGGAATTGCTGTGGTGAGCGTCATGGTGATCACGACTAGCATGCTCACTCTCATCATGCTCGTGATATGGAAGACAAGCATATGGTGGATCGTGCTCTTCTTCACCGTCTTCGGTTCGATCGAAATGCTCTATCTCTCGTCGGTCTTCTACAAGTTCATACAGGGTGGTTTCCTGCCGCTCGTGTTTTCGGCCATTCTCATGACCGTCATGATCATCTGGCATTACGTCCACAAGGAACGGTACATGTATGAACTCAACAACAAGGTCTCAGCTGAGTTCATCAGAGATCTCGCTACAAACCCAAGCATCAACCGTGTCCCCGGGGTCGCCCTCCTCTACTCCGAGCTTGTTCAGGGCATTCCTCCAATTTTATCGCATTTTGTGGAAAATATTTCGTCTATCCACTCAGTTCTAGTCCTCGTCTCAATCAAGAACCTCCCGATCAGCAAGGTCGCGCTTGAGGAGCGGTTCTTGTTCAGGCAGGTGGAGCCAAGGGGCTTCAGGATGTTCCGATGCATTGTGCGCTATGGATACAAGGACAAGATGGAGGAGCCGCACGAGTTCGAGCACCAATTGGTGGACAACTTGAAGGAATTCATTCGGCATGAGTACTTCTTGCTCGAGGCTGAGAACGATGATCACAACCGAAAGGATGAAACAGCCAACGACAGTGTACCGCATTCGACATTGCTAGCAGAAGTTGGACAGGCCAAGGGATCAACCGTCCAAATGGAGGAGTCGCTGCCACAGCCAAGCCTGTCGAATCTCTCTTCCAATTCTATCCGATCAATAAGAATAGTCAAGTCGACAAATTCTTCCAATCGAACTGTGTTCAGTTCGATCCAATCGGCCGAAGAGGAGAGGCAATTTGTGCAGAAAGCAATGGAGAAGGGTGTGGTGTACCTCCTAGGGGAAGCTGAGGTGGTCGCGGAGCCGAAGTCATCCTTGTTCAAGAAGTTCATTGTCAACTATGCCTACAGTTTTCTCAGGAAAAATTTCAGGCAAGGCGAGAAAATCATGGCGATCCCAAGAAATAGGCTTTTAAGGGTTGGCATGACATATGAAATATGAATGAGAAGATAACACTGCTTGTGGTGAAATAAACTCAGCAATTTTTAATGGGAAAGTTGATACATGCGTGTTTAGAGGGAGACGACAAGTTGAAGAAACATCATGTTCGTGTTTCATAACTAATGGCTTTCAATAATACAAAATATGTTGTGATATGTACCTCCTGTGTGTCCATGGATGAATGTTATTGCTACATTACCTTTTTCTTTGCATTCAACAAGAAATTCAATTACTGAACTGATGATAAATACTAATCTTCATGGCCCACCTGTTTAACAGGCTTAATAGGCAGGCCGAGCTTTGAGTAATTTTAGGATATATCTCGAGTTTGGATTCTCGAATGAAGTCCATTTAAGATGAATTCTAAGGAAGCCTAATTGATTAAAGGGAAGTCCAGAAATTGGATCTTTATGCACGTCATAACGTGTGCCATGGAAATCCATGTTTCCTATTAATTATTGGAGTCCAACTTTGAGAGGAAAATGATTTCCTGTTTTGTTTGAATATATTTTCAATTCGTGGGTTCTTGATCTTCTGCCTTGTGTTGGTGGCCAAAGTCTGTAAATAATTCAAGAAGTGGTTCAGTAACGGCACCCAAAAAAATAAAATAAAATAAAATTCCACGAGCAATTTGAATATTTGCAGCTTCTTCGTAGATTTCATTATGTAGTTTATGCAGCTTCTCTGTAATTTATTTTATTGAGACTAAACAATATGGGTTTGGGTGTAACTAAGGTAGGGAAATACTTGACTAAGCAATTATAATTCTATAATTCTTTGGCTAATAGTGGATTAGTTACAGTGGACTCTCTAAAGAGTCGATACTGACACTCGGTTGAAGCACGTAAATTGCTCATGTTTTTCATCATTCCTCGTTATTTTTTCTCTGTGCTAGATTTAAATTGCAAGATTCATTAATTTTCACATTATTCGATAATATCTGATATCAGAATTAGAGTAAGGATTTTTTGTGGCTGATTGGGCATATAGCTTGTCTAATCACTTTCTTGAAATTTTGCTGCTACAATTTTTTTTTTTTTTTGGGTAAGATAAGATGTATATAAACTTTTACCAATGGAACTTTACAAAAAGTAAGTCTTGGCACTGAAAAAACTTACACTCACAATGACAACAAGTCACCGTGAGTGGAAGGGTGCCAAGAGTAAAAAGAAAGAGGGAGGACTACAAGAACGATAACCTCTAGCAAGAAAGAACTAAATCTGACACCTATAAAGAAAAAAGAGAGGGATCCAGTCTCCAATTTCTTTTGCCCACGGAACGGTAAATTGTTCCTAGCCTTCCAAATAATATGACAAAGAGCAACAAAGGAGAACCGAGCAATAGCATGGTAGAAATCATCACTAGAAAGGAAATTAATGGCCCAACATAAATTCTCCACCCACAACCTATTTTGCCACGGGAGGTTGCAGCTTGAAGCCCCAAAGGTTGCAAGTCCAGAAGAGATATGGCACTAAAAAAAATAAGTGGTCTCTAGAGCTTGGAACAGAGTTGCAAAAACCACAAGAGACATTGGCAATTCGACCATGGGAAATTAGCAAAGCCTAAGTGGGTAACCTGTTCCTAGATATGATTTATAAGTGGAATTGATACCAGGGAATAAGTGATTTATGCCAAACAAAGGAGAACCAAGGCACCACATTGCTCTTCCTACGAATGGTATCCCAAGCTGAAGAGATCAAGAAAATATTGGATGAGTGCTGTAGCCATGTTAACCTGTCGGGAGTCTGATTGAGAAAAGGTAAGGGATCCGACCAAGTTTGGAGAAACGCTTTGGTCTCTTGACCTGAGGCGAAGAATAAATCCGCTAATTTTGCGTGCCTAGGTAGCCCCAATCGGTAGATAAAGGAGTTCGTGACGAACAAATTTAGAGGACCACGAGGATGCCAGGGATCAAACCAAAGAGGGATAGATCGGCCGTCACCCACCCGCCATTTAAAGTATTGTTGGAATTCACTTCTAAGATCCAACAATTTTCTCCATGCCTGGGAACAAAAGGTAGGTCTTTTAACAACCCAAAAGTTCTTATTTTTAAGAAAGGTTGAGTGTATCCATTTACATCAAAGCGATTCCTTATCTGTAAATAGGATTCGGATATGTTTCAACATCACTGCTGTGTTACAATCACGAAGATTGCGAATGCCAAGGCCACCTTCTTGTTTTGGGAGACAAACATCGTCCCATGCTACTTTAGCTCCCCTGACTCAAGGCTAGGGCCTTTCCATAGAAATTGCCACAAAAGTTGTTCAATACGATCTAACACCACTCTAGGTAACATAAAAATGTTGGCCCAATAGACTTGCATCGAGTGAAGGACTAACCTGATTAGTTGAAGTCCGCCCGCAAAGGATAGAAATCGTTGTGCCCAGGATTGGACTCTTGAAGTTATAAGATTTACCAAGGCATTGCAATTAGACTTGGTAAGCCGAGATGACACAATAGGAACTCCAAGGTAACGGACCGGGAGTACTCCTTCCCTGAAACCAAGAGTCTGCAGAATAGCTGACCGTGAATGGAATGTACCCCCGCAAGGAAGACTTCACATTTGTTCAAGTTTGGTCTTAAGCCACTCCAAGAGGAAAAATTACGAAGCCCCTCTTTAAGAAAAACCACCGAAGCCATATCCGCTTCGCAAAAGAGGAAAACATCATCAGCAAAAAATAGGTGGGAGAGACAGGTATGCTTGCACCTCCAAAAATATTTGAAACCTTGTAGTCTAGATTGATGATAGAGAATCCCAGAGAATACCTCCATCACTATAGTAAACAAGGCGACATTAGATCTCCTTGGCGAAGGCCCCGTCCACTCGAAAAGAAACCATAGAGCTCCCCGTTGATTGAGATAGAGAACTTCATAGTTCGAACACAAATCATAATCAACCTAATCAAATGATAAGGAAAACCAAAAGCTTGGAGAGTTGTTTCCAAAAAGGCCCAATCAATGGTGTCATATGCTTTCTAGAAGTCAACTTTAATGGCACACTTCACCAAGTAAGGATCAACATGGAAACCACTAAATAGCTCTTGAGCTAGGAAAATGTTGTCACTAATTCTTCGACCTTTAATAAGAGCATTCTAAGAGGGCTGATCATAAAATGTAAGAGGGCTGCCAATCTGCTAGCTATGATCTTGGTAATAACTTTGTATATGGTGTTACAACAAGCAATTGGCCTATAATCAGAAACTGATGATGCATTGTCGCGACCCAATTTTTCGGGTTCACCACCTAAAACTAGGTTAATGGACTGCTAAGTTTTTACACTTAGCTCGGGCTCTCCCAAGCCCATACCAAATCGCGACTTAAGTCTAAATTTTTAAACATGCAAGATTATTAACTAGGAGCCGCCACTAATCGGTTTATGGTAGGTCGATTAGACACCTAAGTAAAATAAAGGGAGATTTATTTTACTCCTACGAACCAGAGACTAAGGGTACGGGGACTTGGTTACACTAGAATTTTCTAATGCCCTTTCGGTACCATTTCTTTTTAATTTTTTAAAATGCTTTTTTTGCAGGCAGCTGATTTATTTTAACCTAAATTACTATCATGCAAATGGTGACCACACGGGTGCTCATCCATTATTAAAACATTCAAATAAAAAATAATAAATTGCATCACACAAAGCAAGCAATCATTTTTTTTTTTTTTTTTGGGATTTTCTTAAAAATTAGAATTCTTTTATAAAATGCATTTAAACACTAAATGACTTAATCTTATTAATGTGGAAATTCTAATTAAATGGGTCTATTATGCAAACTAGTTATTATGCACCTTATGACCTAACTTTACTAATAAATTCTAATTAAATGATCATATTATGCAACTAATTAACATGCACCTAGATTTTTGTATTTTTGTATTTTTTATTGAAATTCAAAACTAATAAAAACCCTAATTGAGCTATCTAAAGTAATTTTCTAATCCATTTTTGGGATTAATTTGACTTAAACCCTATTCTGTCTTAGAAAACTATTTTTTTATTAATTTTTTTATTTTAAAAAGAGGATGAGAATATGAAAATGTGCCAATTATATCTAAGACTCTAAAAAGGCTATTTAAGTCTAATCCTAACTTATTTCTTTTAAAATATCTAAAAATGCAGTCCTAAAAATATTATCTAAAAATGCAATCCTAGAAATATAATCCTAAAAATTTGATTAATTAAACCTACGTGTCTATTATATTAAACCCTAATGTCCTATATGCTTATGCAATTTTTTTGAATATTTTGATTTTTGATTTTTAGTTTCTTTTTTTTTTTTTTAGGTTGAATAATTGTTAAATTAGGGTTAAATCTAAACAATTAATATAATCACTAAATAAAGGATCAAAATAATTGAAAAAATAACTTGTCGTCTCACAGGTTAAATTAACAATTATTCTAACCCTAATCATCACAACAACTCAAAATAATTAAAAAATCTAGTCCGAAGTCTTACGGACCAAATTAAATAATTATTATGATTTAACAATTGAGATTCTACCAAAAAGCTCAAAAATTAAAAATAATTAGAAAAATGATCCGATGTCTCTCGGATCAAATTAATAATTATATTAATTTCGGACAAAATCCCTACGGATAATGCATACTAAATTCACAAATATTAACATCAAATATTACAACTTAAATAGATGAACTAAAATGAGATAAAATAGAACAAAATAAATAAAAGAAAAAGCTAAACCACCTAAAGAAAGAGGGGCTTGCTGCGGCGTTGATGAGCGCCGGATGGACGGTGGCCGGCGTCGGGTGCTGCAGGTCGGCGCCGGCAAGGTGGCGCGGAGGTGCGAGCACGGGCGTCGGGTCGAGCAGCGAGAGGGCTCGCGGGCGTTGCGGGTCGCAGTTGCTGCATAGCGATGCTCGCGGGTGCTGGTGCGCGGAGCGGGGCGGATGTCGAGGCGAGACCGGCGGAGGGCGATTTGCGAGAGGTGGGTCGCGTACGGATCGGGACTGCTTTGTCTTCGGGAAGCCGCGGTGTCGAGCACGGTGAGAACAGGCAGATCGGCGAGCAGCGGGGTCGCGGGTCGCAGCGGTGGTGGTGAGCGGTGGCGTCGGGCGAGCTCACGGGTGCGAGACGCGGCGGCGTCGGTTGCTGCGAGAGGCGGAGTCGCGCGGGCCGAGGTACGGCGAGTGTCGGGCGTGCGAAACCCGCTTGTCGGACTGCTGGCGTTGGGTCCGCAGATCGCGGTGGTGCTCGTGCGGAGGTGCGGTGGGCTTCGGAGCGAGGCGGATCTGGTGCGGCGTCGGTGGGGCGAGGCGGCGGCGTCCGGAGGGCAGCGAGCGCGGGCAGCGTCCGGAGGGCAGCGAGCGTGGGCAGATAGCAGTCCAGCCCACCGGGGAAGAAGAACAGTTCTTCTTTCCCTTTTTATTTCTTTCTCTCTCCTCCCTGTCTCCTCTCACGTCACTTTCTCTCTGTACCTTCTCTTTTCTCCCCTTTTTGACTTCCTCTTTCCTTTCGACCCTCCCCTGCACTCTCTCTCTCTGCAGAAGCAAAACTTCTCTTCACTTTTTCTTTTTTTGTTTTTCTTTTCCACCCCTGACGAAGAGAAGGCCCCCCCTATTTATAGAGTGAAAACCCGGTCTACATTCTACGTACGAAGATTTGCGTATCAACTCAATCGCTGAAGATCCTCCTTCGAAAAGATGAGATGTGCTCAACCAAAAGATAGCTCTAAAACCTAAAATTATCTGTTAAAATCTTCCAAGCTGACTCACTCGACCATTGAAGATTATCCTCGATAAGGCTTCATTATCCAAATTCTAAAATCTTTTAAAATTTCCTTCCATAACAAAATATATTTTTTTAACAACTTTTTTTTTTTTTAAAAGATAAGTGAAATATTATTGTTATCCTAAAATAAAAAATAAAAATAGTTAAAATTTAGGTGTCAACATTTGCCCCTCTTTGAATGTGAGCTCGCAGAGGTTGCCTTCAAAGATAAATTGAGACCTAAATTTTGGTCATGCATATGCAATGGATGATTTTTGTTGGAAAATGAACTCCATTTTTTATGCAACTTATATGATGCATGGAAATGCTAATGCAAACGATAAAGGAACTTACCTGGAATAACTTACCTTCAAAGAGGGTAGAATGATTCAAGATAGTTGGTGTTACATGTCCAGGACCCGTACCATTTTATGGTCGCCTAGAGTAGTAACATGGCTTTGCAAAGAGACTGCTTTCCTAGGACCCATACCATTCTACGGTCGCCCAGTATGACAGTGTTTGGTTGTGTCTAGGACCCGTACCATTCTACGGTCGCCTGAATAGGGAAATAGGTTTTATCTAGGACCCGTACCATTCTACGGTCGCCTAAATGGGGATTCACTTTCTAGGACCCGTACCATTCTACGGTCGCCTAAAATAGGGAACAGGTGTTGTCGAGGACCCGTACCATTCTACGGTCGCTTAAACAGGGATTTACCTTCCAGGACCCGTACCATTCTACGGTCGCCTGAATAGGGAAATAGGTTTTGTCTAGGACCCGTACCATTCTACGGTCGCCTAAACGAGGTTTTGCTTGGCTAGGACCCGAACCATTCTTCGGTCGCCCAGCCTTGCAATAGAGATCAACTGACCAGGACCCGAACCGTTCTTCGGTCGCCTTAATCAGATTGAATCTGGAGGAAAATCTTTGGGGGACAACTCAATCGAGTGTCAATTAAAATGGACTCTGGGCTACAAAAGCACGCCAGGTCGATAAAAGAAATCCGGGCTACGGAAGCACGCCGGGTCGATGAAAGGGACTCTGGGCTACGAAAGCATGCCAGGTCAATATAAAGGACACCGGGCTATGAAAGCACGCCGGGTCAATGAAAGAGACTCTGGGCTACGAAAGCACGCCAGGTCAAGAACTCTGGGCTACGGAAGCACGCTGGGTCTATTAAAGGCGACATCGGGCTACGGAAGCACGCCGAGTCTATTAAAAGGGACACTGGGCTATGAAAGCACGCCAGGTCGAGAAAGGGACATCGGGCTACGGAAGCACGCCGAGTCGATGAAAATGACTCTGGGTTACGAAAGCACACCAGGTCGATATAACTGGACAGCTTGACCAAGTCAAGTGTCGATGCACTTGAAAGAGAATACCTGCACAATGACAAGTATTTTAGAGTATGGTAGAGATATACTTACCTGGTGATATCTCTAATTCTTGGGGATATGTCTTTTGGAATTTAGATATCCTGTGGAAGTCTTTCACCTCATGGTGGAGGTTTCTCATCTTCTAATATCATGAAACATTCGAAAGGAACTTGAATTACATCGACATGATTTAGAACAAAACTGATATGCATTCATCAAAGAGATAGACAATCTAAGCTATTCTAGAATGCACATTTCAAAATTCAGTGAGGTTTTCATCAACTCAATCAGGGTTTATGCATAATGACCTTTGCATCACCCAAATTTCCACTGGAGAGAATTATCATTTAAGACAATCTTCACTCATGACATGGATTTTTTAAGAATACTAAATGAGAGACTTTCGGTTAGAAAGGACTTTCGCTCACTCTCATTTAGAATGGCTATTTTAGGTGAATCACTCAATTTCATCATATTGATACGGGTCCAAGTATTCTCGCAAGCGGTACGATCTTACCAATCTGAGAGGTCTTTAACAGGGACCATAATGGGGGCTTGGTCAACGGCTTAACAAATGGACTCTTTGAGTCAAGACTATTGAATGAACAGTCTTGTAATCATCTCCGGGTTTACAAGTCAAGAACCCTACAAAATGAAAAAGAAATAATATTGCTCGCACTTCTTCGAGCGATGCTTATAAACATATGAACTCTTACGTTAATTCAAATGCCCTAATCTGAAGAGACTTTGTAAGGGACGTAACGTAGGTTGGGTTCATGGGTTGAGAAATGAAAGGATCATTAGGCTCAAAAAGTGTTTAGGGGGTCAAAGTTGGTGATCATCTTGACATTTCCAACAATTTTCCTCCCCATCGTCGAAGATTTTCTTCACATCACAACTCCACTAATTGCAACATCTCAACATTTTAGTTTTTTTTTTTCTTTTGGGTACCACCTTGTTGGGGATACGACTCACTTCATCAAGTGTTTGATTTTTTTCTTTGGGCATTGGCCTTGCTTTTACCAGGCACACTGCTTTTTCATGCCCCATTTTTTGCACTCTTTTTTTGGACAAAGTCTTCATTTTTATCAGCATTGTAAATCATGCTACTTGAGTGGTTTGATTTTTCTTGCCTTGCCCCAGTGTGGGGGATGATCACCAATTGGGTTTAAAGAAAAGAAATTGCAGGCTCAAGTGGGCTATGCAAAGGATATAAGTGTATGGGATAGAGAAAGAAATGCTCTTCATCATCCTAAGGCACTTAAATTAACACATGAATTCAATGTAATAGCATGACTTGAAGATTGATGCAAGTGAGAGCAAGAAAATTTCAATTCATTTTCCTCACCTCATGATGCCATTTGATCTCTTAGTTGCCCCGATGTGGGGTGCTTCTTGACAAGGGTGATTTGAAAAGAATATTCGTAAGTGTATGGGCTCAAAAGGGTTAAGCAACGGATCACTTGTAGTGTTTGGGATAGAGATATGAATTGCCTCTCATCATTTCGGTTGCCGTACCTTTTGCGAGAAAACTTTTTACCTTATGGATATGAACCTTCCTACACTCATCTCACAAGTGTATGAATATGGGACTGTGTATAGGATAGGGTTTGCCTTTCATCATCCCGACTCGTCTCATTTAGTATGCTCAATCAATTCTACATCATTCATTAAATTAGTCCATCTTGATGTTCTTTAGTGGAATTGGTGGATAAAACATGTAAGAGTCATCATGCAAAATCCTTTTTTTAAAAAAACTCGACAGCTTTAAGCATGTCAACTTCAAACAGTTTTCTATACTGCAAAATGGTTTTAAGCATTCATTCAAGGATTCCTCTACAATGGGAATTGCCTCAGCAGTTGATGTCTTTGGATTGTCCCTATCATTCAAGACTGAAAATCCACTTTTGCCCCTGCACAAGAGAACGTGCATCAGTATGATACTATGCAATATCAAAGTAAATTCAAATTGCACATCCATTTTGGCTCGGGTTGAGACTTTATCCTAGTCGGGTCACTACCAAAACCTGTCATGTCCCCAAGTTGTCAACTCTTCCACCAGGGAATGATGGTCCTCTTTTACTTGCCCCAAATCTTTTTTTTTTTTTCACTGCAAGTGTGCTTTAAGCCCGTTGATCACAAGTCAAGTTTATGATCGTTGAAACTTGATACGCTATTTTCAGATGTCCCTTGTCATAACAAGTGATAGAATTATGCTCTGAGACAAGAAGTAAATGAGTCAGACAAACAAACAGATTTAATCTGCTACAAGCTTTGGGAATTTTTTTTGACAATGAAATGCTTTTTGTTTTCAAAAAGTTTTTGGGAGGAAACATGAGAAAGTCCAGCCCTCAGGATTTCTCCGTGGATGATATTTTTCTTTTTCATGGTTGGATATCGTCATTGGATTGGTTTGGAGTACTCCGTCATGTCCTCAAAATTTGAAATAAAATTGTAATTTCATTGAATCGAATCAAATGAATTACATTATTGGGATGAAAATTGTGATTCCTAACCCCTAAAAAGAGAAAACATCGAAAATGATTCCTAGAAAGCGAAAACAATTCCTAAAAAGCAATGAGAATTCCCACGCAGGGGAGGTGCAACCAAGCATGCCCCTAATTAAACAAGGAAAGTGAACTACTTAGGACCATGAATCATGTATGCTTGAGTTCTTCACCCTCCTTGATCGTGTCATGCGAACCCTTCAGGTCAGAGATTCTTCCTTCTAGATATGTCACTAGTCTCTTCATGGTGGCATCAAATTCAGCTATCTCAGGAAAATGAGACGACTCAAAAGTTCTCTTGGCTCTCTTCTTCGAGTCGTAGATTCTCACTGAAGATAGAGTACCTATGTCATCACGGCCCTTTTGCTTAGTGAGAAAAGCTATAGTAGCAATCAATTCATCAACTTGACTTTGGAGGTGTGCAATTCGCTTATTTATATTGTCGATGATACGGTCCAGCACCTCGTTTTGATCCGCCATTTTAGATCTCGACCGTGTACGGATGGGTGAGCGAGATCGCTTCATAATCACCTAAAAAATAAATGGGAACATGTAAGCATGAAGTGTAAATAGAAAGCTAGTCCATGACAACAATTTAATTTTAGTCAAGAAAAGTCCACATATGAAGAGGATTTCCTAAAAATGAACTAGGAAAACAAAGATATGGGATGTCCCAAAAGGAAGAAATTTCCTAAATATGAACTAGGAAAGCCAAAACATAAATTGAAAACAAATTTCCATTTTTTTTATTTTCCAAATGGTTCATTGTATGGCAATTTATTTCCTCATTTCATTCCTAATTGACAAAGGAATTAAATCAATGATTAACCTAAATTGTCATGGACGGACAAAACTGCAATAAAGTAAGTAAATTGCAAAGTGAGACTTTAGACAACTTACTTTTACCGAAACCGAAAGGGATGACAATCACATAGGCATGCACATGAAATGTGAAGCTCGATTTCTGCCTAGACGGCTTAACAAAGTGGAGCTAAGAGGATGATCTGACCGTTGCAGTCTCGCATTAACGTGTCAGGTCCCCTTAACTCCGGCTTAGTCGAATGGAATACCCAATAATCACGCAGTCTCGCGGATATGGACAAATACATTCGACACCATGAAAGAAATTTCGGGGAAGAGAAGGTCAACCTCTGCATAGCAGTCTCGCTTTGGAGGAAGTATCCTTCTCAACGCCATCCTAGAAATCCTATCGCAGCCTGAGTCCGACCGCGGGTTGTGTGTGCAATAGTGTAGTGCTAAAGCAATAAAGCATGCACAACAGTTTAAATGCAAACAACACTTCTATAGTTTTAATTCAAACATTCATCCCTAACTTCAACCTGCAAGACAGGGGTTAGCAAAGACTACTCCCCTTATACCTCCCATCTGCAAGAACATTTAACACCTTAGGAATGTTAGGGACGTACCTGAGATCCTTGCTGCCAAACAAAAATATTTTAAAAATAAAAAGAAGAATTGGCCTAAGTCCACTAAGTGTTTTAACACAAGTCCCCAGCGGAGTCGCCAAGCTGTCGCGGCCCAATTTTTCGGGTTCACCACCTAAAACTAGGTTAATGGACTGCTAAGTTTTTACACTTAGCTCGGGCTCTCCCAAGCCCATACCAAATCGCGACTTAAGTCTAAATTTTTAAACATGCAAGATTATTAACTAGGAGCCGTCACTAATCGGTTTATGGTAGGTCGATTAGACACCTAAGTAAAATAAAGGGAGATTTATTTTACTCCTACGAACAGAGACTAAGGGTACGGGGACTTGGTTACACTAGAATTTTCTAATGCCCTTTCGGTACCATTTCTTTTTAATTTTTTAAAATGCTTTTTTTTTTGCAGGCAGCTGATTTATTTTAACCTAAATTATTATCATGCAAATGGTGACCACACGGGTGCTCATCCATTATTAAAAAATTCAAATAAAAAATAATAAATTGCATCACACAAAGCAAGCAATCATTTTTTTTTGGGATTTTCTTAAAAATTAGAATTCTTTTATAAAATGCATTTAAACACTAAATGACTTAATCTTATTAATGTGGAAATTCTAATTAAATGGGTCTATTATGCAAACTAGTTATTATGCACCTTATGACCTAACTTTACTAATAAATTCTAATTAAATGATCATATTATGCAACTAATTAACATGCACCTAGATTTTTGTATTTTAGTATTTTTTTGATTGAAATTCAAAACTAATAAAAACCCTAATTGAGCTATCTAAAGTAATTTTCTAATCCATTTTTGGGATTAATTTGACTTAAACCCTATTCTGTCTTAGAAAACTATTTTTTATTATTTTTTTATTTTAAAAAGAGGATGAGAATATGAAAATGTGCCAATTATATCTAAGACTCTAAAAAGGCTATTTAAGTCTAATCTTAACTTATTTCTTTTAAAATATCTAAAAATGCAGTCCTAAAAATATTATCTAAAAATGCAATCCTAGAAATATAATCCTAAAAATTTGATTAATTAAACCTACGTGTCTATTATATTAAACCTAATGTCCTATATGCTTATGCAATTTTTTTGAATATTTTGATTTTTGATTTTTAGTTTCTTTTTAGTTTTTTTTTTAGGTTGAATAATTGTTAAATTAGGATTAAATCTAAACAATTAATATAATCACTAAATAAAGGATCAAAATAATTGAAAAAAATAACTGTCGTCTCACGAGGTTAAATTAACAATTATTCTAACCTAATCATCACAACAACTCAAAATAATTAAAAATCTAGTCCGAAGTCTTACGGACCAAATTAAATAATTATTATGATTTAACAATTGAGATTCTACCAAAAAGCCCAAAAATTAAAAATAATTAGAAAAATGATCCGATGTCTCTCGGATCAAATTAATAATTATATTAATTTCGGACAAAATCCCTACGGATAATGAATACTAAATTCACAAATATTAACATCAAATATTACAACTTAAATAGATGAACTAAAATGAGATAAAATAGAACAAAATAAATAAAAGAAAAAGCTAAACCACCTAAAGAAAGAGGGGCTTGCTGCAGCGTTGATGAGCGCCGGATGGACGGTGGCCGGCGTCGAGTCTTGCAGGTCGGCGCCGGCAAGGTGGCGCGGGAGGTGCGAGCACGGGCGTCGGGTCGAGCAGCGAGAGGGCTCGCGGGCGTTGCGGGTCGCGGGTTGCTGCACAGCGATGCTCGCGGGTGCTGGTGCGTGGAGCGGGGCGGATGTCGAGGCGAGACCGGCGGAGGGCGATTTGCGAGAGGTGGGTCGCGTACGGATCGGGACTGCTGTCTTCGGGGGCGCGGCGTCGAGCACGGCGAGAACGGGGAGATCGGCGAGCAGCGGGGTCGCGGGTCGCGGCGGTGGTGGTGGCGGTGGCGTCGGGCGAGCTCACAGTGCGAGGCGCGGCGGTGTCGGTTGCTGCGAGGCGGAGTTGCGCTGGCTTAGGCGCGGCGAGTGCGGGCGATGAAACCCGGTTGTCGGACTGCTGGCGTTGGGTCCAGATCGCGGTGGTGCTCGTGCGGAGGTGCGGTGGGCCGGAGCGAGGCGGATCTGGTGCGGTGTCGGTGGGGCGGCGGCGGCGTTCGGAGGGCGCGGCGCGGGCAGCGTCCGGAGGGCGCGGCGCGGGCGGATAGCGGTCGAGCCCACCGGGGAAGAAGAACAGTTCTTCTTCCCCTTTTTATTTCTTTCTCTCTCCTCCTGTCTCCTCTCACGTGTCTTTCTCTCTCTGTCTCCTCTCACGTCACTTTCTCTCTGTACCTTCTCTTTTCTCCTCTTTTTGACTTCCTCTTTCCTTTCGACCCTCCCCTGCACTCTCTCTCTCTCTGCAGAAGCAAAACTTCTCTTGACTTTTTCTTTTGTTGTTTTTTTTTTCCACCCGAGACAAAGAGAAGGCCCCCCTATTTATAGAGTGAAAACCCAGTCTGTTCTACCTACGAAGATTTGCATAACAACCCAATCGCTGAAGATCATCCTTCGAAAAAGACGAGATAAAGTAGCTCCAAAATCTAAAATCATCTGTTAAAATCTTTCAAGCTGACTCACTCGACCATTGAAGATTATCCTCTGATAAGGCTTCATTATCCAAATTCTAAAATCTTTCAAAATCTCCTTCCATAACAAAATATATTTTTTTAACAACTTTTTTAAAAGATAAGTGAAATATTATTGTTATCCTAAAATAAAAAATAAAAATAGTTAGAATTTAGGTGTCAACATGCATTAAGAGTCTTAGGCATAAGGGCTACAATAGTATTGTTTACCTCTCACAAAAGATTCCCAGAACTGAAGAAATCCATGACCGCCTCCAACATTGAAGGCCGAACTACATCCTAGTTGAGTTTGAAGAAATCAACATTAAAACCATCAGGACCAGGGGCTTTACCCACAGGTAAGGAGAAGAGGTTGTCATGTATTTCCATCTTCAATATAGGTCGAGAAAGAAAGATAACTTGTTCATTGCTCAAAGACTGCCACAAGGTTCCTTGAATCTCCTAGACGGATGGGCATGAAGAGGAGTCCGAAGGGGCCAAGAGATTACGGAAATAAGACACAAAAACCTGTTGTACAACATTAGGATAATTCACAAGATTGCCCGAAGTGTCCTTGACCAAGAGAATTCTATTTCTCAAGTGCCTTTTACTGACAAGTGGTAGAAGAATTTAGTGTTTTGGTCACCCTCCTTCAGCCACCTTACTCTAGACTTTTGTTTGTAGAAAAGACTCCTCCTGCATTCTAAGATTCGAGAAATTCTGGAGTTGACTCCTTTCCAATTCTGCAAGGGACAGGTTACACAAATCGTGAATCAGAGCCTCCTGAGTGATCCGTAAAGCTTGTCTCCCACTCACCGTTCTAGCGGAAATGTCCGAGAAGGATTCTCTATTAAGCTGTTTCAGGCGGCCTTTCAAAGTTCTAAGCTTCCAGCAGAGCTTAAACATGGGTGTACCCAATGCCGGGGTGTCCTACACATGAGCAAGAATATCACAGAACTCTGGATGCTTCATCCAGAAATTGAAGAACTTAAAAGGCTTTGAGGAAGATGAAGGAGCCGCAACTCTAATAACCATAGGACTATGGTTTGAGATACCCGGAGCTAGGAATGAAGTCTCCGAGTAAGAGAATTCTTGGCACCATTTAGTGTTAACTAGCACCCTGTCTATTTTCCTCAATTTCCTATTAGCACCCGAGGATGAAGACCAAGTATAATGAAAATTGACATACCTTAAGTCTTCCAGCTCCACTTGGGCTAAGCAATGGCCGAAATCATCAAAGGAGGGAATCCAGGTGTTTGAGCTTCCTAAGTAGTCCAAGGGGTCTCGGATGGCGTTAAAATCCCCGGCCACCACCCAAGGACAATCCAACCAATTGGAACTGAGTTGAATCAGCTCATCCCATAGTGGCCGCCGAGTAACAAAAGTGTGCTCCCCATAAATGATAGATAAACAGAATTCCGATCCTGTCGGAGTACCCATAATTCAAAATCCAATTCCAGCCCACCAATAAGGGAGTACCCATAATTCAAAAATCCAACCGACCCAAATTCTACCCACCAGGCTTGGGTCCCAACCGACCCAAATTCTACCCTTAAGGGAGTACCCATAATTCAAAATCCAATTCCAGCCCACCAATAGGCATGTCGAGATGGAAGGAAATAGCAATTCAGGAACTTTCGTTTCCAAAATACCAACACAACAGATGTTATTGGTTCTAACAAAGCTTCTTACCTCAGCTTGTTTGAGAGGGACCATAAGACCCCTTATATTCCAAACTCCTATGTTCATATGCTAATATATACAAAGAAGGAAAAGGGAATTACCGCCTCTTAGCTGCTCGCCTCCTACTGGTCCCGGCCTTCGAAGAGAACTTGGGAACAGAGGACACGGGAGAAGGGTCTTATGACTAGCAAGGCAGCTGATCAGAAGCCCTTAGAGCATCAATAAGCATCTTTGGAGATTGAGTCTAAGGGACAATAGAGCTGTCCAGTAAAGTGTCTTCCTCATCCAAACTACTGATGTTGCTAGCTTCTTTTATAGAATCTTCAACTGAGCTTGGAGAAGAGGTTGGGATGGTACGGTCTGATTGCAGAGCTTCACTGGAAGAAGCATGTTGAGCCACGACTTCATCAAGTTGGGACAAAATTTGCTTCTTCTGTATCACCTTGGATACCGGGGGCTGGGCCAAGCTAGACACTTTCCCCTCAACGAGAGAAGGGCTTGCTTCCTTTGATCGAGCGAGGTGCTTCATCCTTTTGGGAGGTGATAACTTCCATCCCTCCTTCGCAGGATTTGGGATTGACAAACCAGGGGCTGGATCAATTACCGGGGACGGAGCAGCTCTAATTAAAGCTTGCTGAGGGGCCTCAATAGGGTTAACAATAGGAGCATCGTCATCACGGTCTGCCACAATCTGGTGATCTATCACAGGAACCAAGGGTTCTTAGGAGGGGCACTTGTGGCCAAAAGTGCCACATTTTTGACAAGACATAGGTCGCCATTCATATTCAACAACAACAGAACGACTCTCCCTATTTACAACAATATCCATTGAGTCGCAATGCTCATCCTATGCAGATATCTCAATGCAAACCCTGGCAAATGAAATCATTTTCATCTGTTCAGTCCTATGATCAACATATAAAGGTTTCCCAATGGTACTAGCAATTGCGCTTATCCCAAGAGCTGACTAGAATGCATAAGGGACGTTCTTCAATCTTACCCACACCAGGACAGAGGAGTGGTTATCCTTCTTTAGCTCGAGGAGCAGATGCCATTGTTGAAGAATGAGAGAAACTCTAGCAACAATTAGAAGTCCTTCTTCAATAACTTTCCTTCTGAATTCTTGGTCTGGAATGTGAAAGAAGAAGAAGCCTTGTTCATTGGCCATGACATTGTGGAGCTGATGTCCCTATATGTGTTTAAGAGCAGTTTCTATGAGCTTAAATGGAAGTCTCTTTCCCAGAAAGTATCCCACAAGACATTCATGCCACTTTGGATCTATGGCCTACAAAATTTCATCCAAAAGAAACACCACTGGTTTTTTATCAACCAAAGAAGAGGCCACATAGGAGAGGTTGTACCCTTTAATAGCAGCTTAGCAACATTGGCCCACGATCGAGCTAAAGGGGATTTTGAGCCTCCCGCCCGCTGTCTTTGGGTTTAGGGTTTCTCTGAATGAGCAGCAACAACAGTGGAAGCCCAAGCAGAACCCAAAGGGATCGAGTTCTCAGCTTCAACGACAAATTTCCCCCTATTCGAAGGAGGTTGGGATTTTCTACCCCGACTTCGGCCTCGAATCCCACCTTGCTGGGCTTCCACCGCTATCCCTTTCTCTTTCGAAGGCATGTCCACATTCAAGAGAAGCCCAATTGTTGCTACAATTGTGTCTAGAGCAAAAGCATAAATTGAGAAGTTTAACAAAAATAATAACTTCGGATTGAAGAGCATTAATATATGCGTGCTATTAATGACTCAAGGTCAAGGCGTTGAATGGTAAGGATAAGTTGTTAGAAATTGTTATGGCATATCTAGAAACTAAAACGAAATTGGAACCTAGAAGAGTAAAAGAATACCGGATTTACATGGAAACCCTTGCGAAATAAACCACGAGGGGAGGAGAAGCAAAATCCACTATAGAATTTTAAGGATTACAAAAGACGATTCTAAAAAAACCAAAGACTCTGTGTCTCAATTTCTTAACCTAAAACTTGAGAAAAACAATGTTCATGTTGTCCCCAAGCCCTAACATTGGCCCAAGCTCATAAAAAAATTCAAGACATACTCAACAAGTCTCCACCTTGGCTTGAATTCTACATAAGTAACAAACAATCTTCTCCTCCCATTAGAGTAAAACTTAGTTGCAACAAACATTAATCAAATCCAAGATATGCTGAATTTGGCAATAGGCAAAGGCTTTATTAACATATCAGCTAGATTGTTGTCTATACCAATCTTTAAGACCTCAATATAGCCATCAACAAGAATATCTCAAATAAAATAATACCTTACATCAATGTGCTTTATCCTCTCATGATTCATCTTATCTTTATTAAGATGTATAGCACTCTATCACAATGGACAACAATCACACCATGATCCTCATTGAGCTCTTCAAATAAGCATCTTAACCATATGGCCTTTTTAATTGCCTCTGCAATAGCCATATACTCTACCTTTGTAGTAGATAAAACAATTGTATGTTGCAAAGTATCTTTCTAACTGACTACACAACCTCCAATAGTAAAGATGTACTTAGCCAAAGACCTCCTCTTATCAAGTTCACCAACATAATCAAAATCAACATATCCTGCAAGAATGTCACCAGTATTCCCAAACTCTAAACCAAAATTAGAAATGCCCTTCAAATATTTGAAAATCCACTCTATAGCTTGCCAATGAACTTTGCTTGAGCATGATAAATATTTACTTACCACACTAACAGCATGTGAAATGTAGGGTCAAGTACAAACCATGGCATACATTAGGCTATTAACTATACTAGAGTATGGAACATGTGACATTTATTTTATGTCCTCATCTATTTGTGGATATAAATTATCTGATAATCTAAAATGAGCAACAAGAGAAGTACTTACTTGTTTGGCATCTTTCATGCCAAACAATCTAATGCCTTCTTGGTGTAGCTTTTTGAGTCTCGTGCCTTCTTGAAACAAGGGTACTTTTCCTTCATCTGATCCTCACTTTCCCATGTGGCTTCCTCCATATCATGATGTCACCATAATACCTTAACCAGAGGAATCTTCTTAGTCCTAAGAATTTGTTCCTTTCGATCCAATATCTGCACAGGCTCTTCAATGTATCTCACTTTCTCATCCACTTTGATGGCTTCATGATCGAGTATGTGACCAGGATCCGGCTAGTACTTCCTCAACATCGATACATGAAACACATCATGCAAATTTCCCAACTTAGGAGGTAGCGCTAAGCGATAAGCTACATCCCCTATCCTTTCTAGTATCTCAAAAGGTCCGACAAATCTAGGGTTTAACTTACCCTTCATCCCAAATCGAGATATCCCTTTCATTGGAGATACCTTAAGGAATACATGATCTTCTACACTAAATTCTAAAGGCCTTCTACGCTTATCCGCGTAGTCTTTCTGCCTACTCTGAGGTGTTTTAAGTCTTTTTCTAATAATTTCAACAGCCCGGAGCAGAACGCCGTGCTCAAGGACTGGTGGAGCAATTTCTGAAGTTGAAGCCACCTAAGTTCAATGGAATAGGAAGTCCTGAGGAGGCGGAGCAATGGATTGATGGGATGGAATGAATTTTCCGGCTGTTGGACTGCACTAAGGCTGAGAAATTAACTTTGGCAGAGTACCAGTTGGAGGGAAATGCAAAGTTTTGGTGGAGAGCTTCGAAGGATATAATCTTTCCACCAGTGCTGATGTTAAGCGGGAAGAGTTTGTGAGAGCTTTCAATAGAAAGCATTTTCTGACTATGCTAAGGATAAGAGAATTTCGGAATTTGTTCGGTTAGAACAAAAGGGGTTGTGATAGATCAATATGAGGCTAAGTTTTCTGAACTGTCTAGATATGCTCCTAAGCTGATTGAGGATCGGGAGGAAAAGGCTAAGAGATTTTTGAAAGGGTTGAGAACTGACATTATGAAGCAACTAGTGCCTTTGAGCATAAGGGATTACCATGAGATTTATGAGAGGGCACAGTTAGTGGAGCAGGAGTTGTTGAGAGAGCGGTCGGAGTTTAAGAAACCGCTGAACTTTAATGATGTGAGGAAGGGTAAGAGACCTTATTCTGGTCAAGGTCAGACCTGGAATGTGAAGAATCCCCTTTCTTGATCTTGTTGAATTTCCATGCCTAGAATTTTCTTCACTGCACCGAAATCCTCTATCTCAAATTCAACGCTCAATTGTGCATTCAATTTTTGTTTATCAAATTTATCTTTAGCTGCAATCAACATATCATCAACATATAAAAACAGATAAATAAAAGAGCCATGTGGAAGCTTGCGTAAAAATACATAGCTATCATATTTGCTCCTACAATGACCAATTTGGAACATAAACGAATCAAACCTCTATACCATTGTCTAGGTGATTGCTTCAAGCCATATATAGACTTTTTTAATAGACAAACATTGTCTTCTGTTGACACCTAAATTTTTGCACAATTTTTGGGTTAATTTTTACTAAAATAAAAAAAATAATAATAACATGGCATATGGTTTAGGAACATTTTTATTTATTTTATTTTATTGGACCATCGGCGAGTGCAAAATTCTTCACATATTTCGTTGGGATTTTCATATATTTAGGCAATATACACCGAGTGATATATTTTTGACAGAAAGAAATTTTTGAATGAAATATTTGAAAAATATTCCGCGGGATGGAATGATATATTCAATAGTATCGTGCACAAGCAAAGTTAGAAATGAAATATACCACGAAGATACAATTTTTTGGCCTATAAAAGGAGTCCTTTCCGTCGAGTAAAGGGGCGGCACAATTGAGCATACGACGGAAAATTGAGAGAGTAAACGTGAGGATTGAGAGGAAAAGTGGAATTGTAAGGGAAATTGCTGCCGCCAAGGAACTTCACGCGCGCCTGCAAATCAGCTTTGGTGAAGGTGTGGGGGCCGTGAGGGGCGCCAGCTGTTGCTCCTACGAAGTCAAACCAATGACTTCAAGCGGCGTCAGCAGGAATTCCACGCACGCCTGCAGCTTCTCCTGGCTGTTTTCATTGACCATCACGCCGGGTCTTCAAGCGCCAAGCGTTCTCCCATCGATCTGCCAAGCCACGTGCTTCGTGGACAATCCCATCGTAGCCCAACATTGATGAAGTCCAAACCCATTGACTCCACCCCCACATTGACTGAGAACAGCAGTATTGTCTCCACGTTAATCCAAGGGTGTGTCAAAGAGGGTTGAGCGGCATCACAGCAATTTCCCAACGTTGGGGGAGTCCTCGGCAGCTACACCACCATATTTGCCGAGCCCTGTCTTTCGCCGTGCCGCGCCCACCATTGGCCCATTCTACCGATTGGTTCTTTCGAAAAATTCAGATTTAGGTATAGTTCTATTTGATTTTGTTAGGTAGGTTTAATTTCTTAGGTAGATTTGTTTGTATTGTTTTAGTTTTTTTGAATATTTAATCGCTTTGTTTGATTTATTTTCCGATGCTTGATTGAAATTCCATGAGATGACACCCAATTTGCAACCGCATGGATTTTTTATTTCGTCTATAAGGCTTTAGATTAAATAATTAGTCAAGCGGGAATAAAATTGATATTTTGATCTTTAAGGCTTAAGATCAATTTATCGATTTTACTAGCGAAATATTGTCCCTTGATCTGAACGATGTGTGATATTTTTGGGTAATTTTGAATGGTTTTGATTGCTTTGTTTATATTGAAATATGTCTGAGTTAGAATATTGCATGTTTAGGGTTATTTGCATATTTAGGTTAAGCATCTTATTTATCATGAATTTTCAAAAAATAAAAAGAATGAAAACAAAAAAAAATCAAAAATCAAAAAATCAAATCAATTAATTTAGGTTGCATGTTTAATTATTAGGAATTGTTAATTTCGAAAAAGAAAAAATGTTGAATTAGGATTAGGTTTTTTTATTATTGTCTTGCATATGTAGAATTAGGGCATATTTTGCACGTCATTACATATTAGGGTTAAATTGCAATTAGTTTAATTTTAGATAATATTTTTTTAAAATTTATTATAAGTGTAGATATTTTATCAAATAGATTGCATTTTAGGATTATTTAGGTTAAGATAATATTTTAGTTCAAATTAGGATTTGGCTCAACCTAATTCCTAATATAAACTAATTAGGATCTTAATCTAATTAGGTAATTTTCACATTTCACCTAATTTCGAATTTCATGAAAAATACAAAAAAAAAGTCATATTATTTAGGATAAAATGCATTCTTTTAGGAAAAATAAAAAAATGCCATATGCATGTCATTAGGGTTAGATTCATTGAGATGCATGTCATTTAGTATTTTTGCTAGACCCATTTAATTAGAAATTACATGTCATTAGAATTAGGTCATTTAATTAATATTGCATTGCGTATTGCATGATTTTTATTAATTAAGTGAAAATAAAATAAAATTGCGTGTTAATTAGAAACCATATCTAAGGCTGTTGATGTGGGTTCTAATTTAACATTGCAGATGCTTTCGTTGCTTTGAGGTAAGTTTTTTTTTTTGCAATTTATTTATTGTTTATCTGGGTGTTAAATTGGTGGTTTGTGCACCGCATGATAACCTCACAAGTTAGGGAAATAAATTTAAAATCAATTCAAACTGCTTGCCAAACATTTTTCAAAATAAAAGAGAAAGGTACCGAAAGGGCGTTAGAGAATTCTAGCGTAACCAAGTCCCCGAACTCATAAATCTCTAGTTTGTAGGAGTAAAGTAGAATTCCCGTTACTTTACTTGGATTTCTAATCGACCTACCAAAAATAGATTAGTGGCGACTCCTAATTAAAAATCAATTGCATGTTAAAAAACTCGAACCTAAAGTCGTGAATTGGTATGGGCTTGGGAGAGCCCAAGTTAAGTCTAGGCTTAACAATCCATTAGCCAAACCCTAGGTGGTTCACACCCGAAAAATTTGGTCGCGACATCTTCCTTACATTCAAATTGAAATCCTCTGGTTGGCCCATATAGATTTTCTCTTCAAGTTCACCATGTAAGAAAGTTGTTTTCACATCGAATTGTTCCAACTCTAAATCATGCATAGCAACTAACGCAAGAAAAACCCAAAGAGAGTCATGTTTAACAACAAGTGAGAAGACATCATTAAAATAAACTCCCTTAGTCTGACTATAGGCTTTAGCAACTAGACGAGTTTTGAACTTGATGTCTTCAACTCAAGGAATACCTTTCTTTCTTTTGAAAACTCATTTACAACCCACAATTTTCTTTTCTTTTGGTGGCTTAACAAGCTCCCAAGTTTGATTCTTTTCGAGAGATTCAATCTCTTCATTCATAACAACTAAGCACTTTGCTGAATCTTTTGAAGAGATGGCTTATTTGTAAGTTTTAGGCTCACTATACTCTATTGACTTTGCAACGAAAAGAGCACAAGTAACAAAATCTGAAAACCTATATTTCCGTGGAGGCTTCACCTGTGGCATCCCAAAATTCATAACGACCTCTAGTTACATTAAAGTCTATGAATAGGTGATGGAAGTATCATCAAGTTATGGCTATTTAATCCATAATTTGCAATAAGATTTATGGCCAAGCTTTTAATGGATAATTATGTGATAGGAAAGAAAATTGTATCATTGGCCATGTGCATCATAAATTGGAATTTATGGATTTGTGACTATAAGTTTAATGGCCTTATTATTTTTGCAAGTTAGGTATTTATTTAAGTAGAAAATGTTAATGGATGATCAAGGTTGGTGCTATAGGACAATTTGATAAAGAAGACTTTGTTCTTGACTATGCACTTTATAGATTTGATTTTATGGATTAATGTCACAAAGTCTTTTGGCCATTTCATTATGCAATTAGATATTTATTTAAATGAGGATTAAAATGTATTATTAAAAATTAACTTGGGCCATTTAAGTTTGGACTTTAGGCCCAAGTGAGATGGGCCTAAAGTGGGCCATAGAGGCCCGGCCCATAGAGCCCATTGGTCTGGCGCATGGAGGGGGAAGGAGGAGCTGCATGGCCTCCAAGTGTCTTCAACAAAGGAGACACTTGTCTCCTTCTTAGGGACAAGTGTCCCCCATGCAAGAGAAGAATGCATGCAAATATATAAGCCACCAAAAAAAAGAGAGAGAGAGAGAGAGAGTGGCTGGTTTTGAGAGAGTGAGAGAGAGGGAGAGAGTTGCTGAGAGAGAGAGTGAGTTGCGAGAGAGAGGGAGGCCGAGGAGGAGGAGGAGCTCGCCCGTCGCCGCTCGCACGCCGTCCGTCTGTCCGTCGCCGGTGTGCCGTCTGTGTGCCGCTGTCTGCTTGATCTTAGAGGCAAGTTGGGATTGATTTCCACTCTTGCATGTGTGTCTTGTATGTATGATTTGTTGGTGGTAGATTTCGGATGCTAGGGTAGGCAAAACCGAAGCAAGAATGTGACTTGTTTTTGAATATGCTTGCTGATTTCGTGTGAACCACCCGACCCAGAATCTTGTGGAGGCTTGCATGCATGTTTCGAGTTGGATTTTGACTTTGATTCCTTCGTAAAAGTTGTAGCCAACATCTTAAACTACAACATAATAAAATTTGGGACAAAATGATGGAGATTTAAGGGGTCAAACCCTCATCCTACGAAGACACCAGATCTGGAACGATTTCACTGACCTTTCGGTGGATTTGTGGTTGCATGTTGATTTTTACTAAGAATCTCTCTTAGACTTCTTCATGAAAATTGTAGAGAACATCTTGAAGTTTAACATACTCAAATTTGAATTAAAATGAGCAAGTGTAGCCTAGTGAATCGACTTACTCTTGAAAACCGTAGATCTGGAGACGCGGTACTGGACACCCGAGACTTTACGGACCCATATGATGATTATACTCTGGAAATTTGACTTAAATCCCTTAATGAAAGTTGTAGGGGACCTCTTGAAGTAAAACATATCCAAATTTCAGAGGAAACGAAGAAGAATAAAGGGGTGAAAACTCAGTATTTCGGAGAAACATACACTGGACGTTTCGGTGCTAGATCCAGAAGCTTCGTATGACTATAGAAAATAATCTAAAACTAATTTGGCTTATAAGTCTCATGAAAAATCTACTTTAGTGTCTTGGCTATAACCTGGTAAAATTTCATAATTTTCGGAGGTCGTTCGGGTATTTTAATTGAATTATTTCGGAAACTGTGCATTCTGTTTCTATCCGAAATTGCATGCTGTTTTGTGTGAATTGTACCTTCTTGTGTGGAACTCTATTGGGCATGTGCTTTTCATGAAATTGCTATCTTATTGTCTTGTCTATCACATGTTTTAATTTCATGATTTTTGAGAAGCATATGGATATTTAATTTAAATATTTTCTAAAAATGGTACTTGCTGGAATTTTGTAAAAGGCATGAAATATGGACCATTTTAAATGGTATGGACTCCATGAATGGCATTGTTATGAATGATTGTGTCTTGCTGTATTGTATGATGATGATTAGAGATGCATGTATGAATCAAAGGATGAAAGTGATCTTGTTTGCCATTATATTGTGCACCATGCTGAGTTGAGGCATGAATTGGTAAACATGAACGATGATAAATGAGGAAACTGTTTGAGGCGGATGATAATGCCCTGGGAGTATCAGGATGCCCGGGATGGGGGGTGCCGGATGGCCGGAATGTATAGAGATACATGGCCGGATGTCCTCGGGAGTTTCGAGATGCCCGAAGAGTGGGGGAGCCGGAAGCCCTGGAGGTTTGTGCCCAGGGGGATGCCTCGCGATGCTAGTTGGGATGCGAGATGCCCGGAGAGTGGGGTGTAAATGCCGGATGTCCGGTTGTATCTTGGATACATGCCCGGAGGTTCCGCGTGATGCCGGTTGGGGTGCGAGATGGGAGAGTATGATGGTGAGAATTGTATCTTGGATACATGTGGGATGCAAACAATGGTGAAAGAGAAATGTAAAAGATCTAAGATGAAAAAATTAAATTATGCATGGTGATATATGCATGACATGATGCATGATGATATATGCATGATATGATGCATGGATGCATGGCAATGATAATGGTATATGTAATATGATGATGTTACATGCATGGATGCATGGTAATGATGATGGAATATGTGATATGATGATGTTACATGCATGGATGCATGGTAATGATGATGGAATATGTGATATGATGATGTTACATGCATGGATGCATGGCAATGATGATGGTATATGTGATATGATGATGTTACATGCATGGATGCATGGCAATGATGATGGTATATGTGATATGATGATGTTACATGCATGGATGCATGGCAATGATGATGGAATATGTGATATGATGATGTTACATGCATGGATGCATGGCAATGATGATGGTACATGTGATATGATGATGTTATATGCATGGGTGCATGGTAAGGATGATGCCATGTGTGACATGATGATGGTATATGTTATGATGGGGATGTCTATATGATGATGATGGTATATGAGGTATGATGACATGTGCATGATGCCATGGTATGTTGTGCATGGATGCTTGTATGACATGTGATGCTATGATTGTGGTGATTGCATGGCATGATGTATTGAGTGGCTTATTGATCCTTTACCTGCTGAGTGGTTGTACTCACCCCTTCGGGGACCAACATTTCAGATTAGTATGTGGATTGAACGGTTGGATATGACCGTGAGGAGGAGGATAGCAAAGGAAGGAACTTTTGGACGCCGACACTGATCGATGGACTTTAAGTATACGACTGTTGGAAGAGATGTCGGTCATCTTTTGAAGTATAGCCTAGTATAGAAAAACTATGGCATTTTGATGTACCGACGAATGATGCCCATATGGTTTAAGTGAATAAAAGTGTACGGCTTTTACCTATAATTGTTTAGTTGGTGTGCATCGTTTTATGAATATAGGGAATGGAGTTGTTGGATGTGCTTCCGTATATAAACTACGCAAGGGACCGATCTAAAAGATGTAAACCCCCAGGCTGTATGGACCCGCTGCAATTGAAATGGTATTTGAGTGACATGTTATTAGGAAAAGTAAATGGTAAGCGAACTGTGGTGACCCTAATCGGATCGGGGGCCGTCGAGGGGTGCCACAGCCCCGTCCTTCTTGGTCTATTTCTAGCAATAGAATATTGTTCCTCTTCAAGTTCTTCAAACTCAATATTATGAGTAGATGGTTGAATTGGTTGAGAAGAAATTACTTCAAGCTCTACTTTCTCTATGATACTTTCTGCATTTTCATCATAAGAAATAGATGATTCTTTCTAGGATGAAGCATAGTAGGCTCATAAAAAACATCTCTACTGATAAAAATTTTAGATGGATTAGCACACCAAAGTCTATAACCTTTTGCAACAAAAATCATAACTAAGAAAAATGCATTTTTTGCTCTAAGCTCTAATTTACCTTCACTAACATGTGTCTTGCACTCGATAGATGTGCGAGGACAACAATTTATCAAACAAGTAGCTATATTGGCTACTTCAATCCAAAACTTCTTGCCTAAACCAGTATTAGATAATTGACATCTAGTCCTTTCTAATAAGGTTTTGTTCATGCGTTCTGTAATATCATTTTGCTATGGTGTATTCACGATCATATGATGCCTCATAATATCTTCAACTTTGCAAAACTCATTAAACTCACCTCCACAAAGATCAAAGTGAATATAATCCAAAGTGCCCTTTGTTGTATAAATTCATGTCTTGAAATTGATCCTTTCATATTTTCCAAAGATCCAATGCCCATAGAATTCCACTTTTCCAATCTTCTTACCACACAGAAGACCTCTCTTACTCAGCTCCTCCATCCCTCTAATACATATATGGCCTAATCTCATATGTCATTATTTAGTGTTGTCTAATTCTATTATAGTGGATGAGATTGTAGCAAAACCGGTAATTGTAGTGCCTTGCAACTGATACAAAGTGCTAATTTTCAACTCCTTCATCAATAGAAATGAATCTCTCATAATCTTCATAACTCCTCCTTCAGTTGTCAACTTACAACCATTAGCATCAAGTGTATCCAAAGAGATGAGATTTTTCTTCAAATCAAGAGCATGTCTGACATTATCGAAAGCCCTGACGATGCCATCGCACATCTTAATGTTGATAGTTTCAATCCCAACAGCTTTGCATTTGGCTTTGTTTTCTATTAGAATAATTCCATCATTAAATTCTTTGTACATGAAGAACTAGTCATGATTAAGGCACATGTGATATGAACAACCTAAATCAAGAATCCAGCTAACGTTGAATTTGTCTTTATCATCTACAACCAATAACCAATCTTTGTTTTCTTTTTCAACAACATTAGCTTCAGCGGGTTTTTCATTTCCCTGTTTTTGCCTGATTTCGTAGTTTTGATTGTTCTGCTGATTTTCCTTCCCTTGATTTTGCTAATTCATATTATTTTCTCTTTGTTGTTTTGCCTTTAGTTTCAAACAATTTATCTTGATATGCCCCTTAGACTTATAATAGTTGCAAATCAAATCCCTATGCTTTGATTTTGATCTGGGCCTACCACTATTACTTCTCTCAACAGACCTTCCTCTAGCAACAAAACCAGCCACATCATCATTACTGCCTTCAAAAGTCAATTTTGTATCTACTTTCTACTTATTTGAAAAACCAATCTTGACATCTTCAACATCAATAGTTTCTCTACTAACAATCATGGTTTCTCTAAAATTCTTATAAGAGGAAGGTAGTGAAACTAACAATTAGAGAGCCTAATCCTCTTTTTCAATTTTAATATCGATACTTCTTCATTAAGAAACAATAGTATCAAATTCAGAAATATAGGATTTAAGAAAAGCACCTTCAGCCATACGAAGAGTGAAGAGTTGTTGTTTGAAGTTCAACCAATTGGTAGGGGATCTTGTCAAAAAAAAAAAAAAATCCTCTCCAGTTTATTCCATAAACCTACACTTATTTTCTGATCTAGTATCTCCTCCAAAACCTCGTTCGTGAGGTATAACTAAATAGCAAACAAGGCTCTTTCATCCAATTCTCCTATGTTTCATCTGGCATACTTTCCGATTTCCTCCATTTTCCAAATAGAGTTTTCTTCAAATCCTGCTGCGTAAGAACAGCCAACATATGAACTTGCCATAGGTTGAAATTGCCACTCCCATCAAACTTCTCAATATCAAATCTCGTTGTTGAACTTGAAGCCATAACCAAAAGATAAAAGAAAAACCATAAGGCTCAGATACTAGTTTGTTATGGTAGATGTGGAAGCTAAGATGAAATTGAAACTAAGAAGAATAAAAGAACACTGGATTTACGTGGAAACCTTTGCAGGAAAAAAAAATCACAAGAGAAGGAGAAGCAAAATCCACTATAGAATTTCAAGGATTACAAAAGGTGGCTTTGAAAATATTAAGACTCTTTTTGTTTCAAATTCTTAACCTAATAACTTGAGAAAAAAAATATTTATATTGCCCCCAAGCTCTAACGTTGACCCAAGCCCATAAAAAGATTCAAGACATACTCAACAGAAACAATGAAATGGGCCAATAAATGATAAGTTGATGGAGAAGGCAAATAGTATAAGCCTGACAAACGAGGTGCTAATAGAAGTAACCAAGGACAAGGACACCTCTACTTTCTGGACAAAATTTTGGGCCCCTTTTATATAGCAAATGGTTTTAATAATTCCTTATATATATAAAGGATTTTTTGGTTTTGATTTTTTTTAAGGTACTTTTATCAAAGCCAACCTAAATGAGTTTAACAAATTCATGGTGGATTTCAAGAGTGTCAATGGCCCCAACTAATGAAAATAGGAGGGAGAAGGACGTTAGAAGTGCCAAAAATGTTGTATGGCACTCAATTTTAGTGTAAAAAGTTTTTTTTCGGATCACTTAAGTGCTTTTTTTTTTTTTTAAATGACCACTTAAATGCCAACTCCAATATGAGTCGTCGGAAATCTGACATAACCATATTTTATTAATTTTTCAATCCTACATGGCTCACCAACTTGTCCGGTTAGCATATAACCCCTAAACGATATCGTGTAAACAAGTTGACGAGTGATCATCTGAACGCCAAAAATTGTAAATATTGATCGTTTGAGTGCCAATTATTGTTGAAAGTGATTACTTAAGTGCTAGTTATTATTAAAAATGATTATTCAATACCAGTCTTATTAAAAAGTGATCACTTAAATGCGAATCTCAATTCAAAAGTGATCATTGTGCAACATTGTTTTTCATCCATGTGGTCTAGATTTTCTAAAAAAAAATATGCTAAGTCATATTAAAAATTTTAATTATAAAGGTCACATAATTAATTTGGCTGGAATTTCTTACTAGAGGCACTTAAGTGATCGTATTTTCTCTAATTTGGCACTTAAGTAAGCTAGCGAAAACTTTTAGCACTAAAGTGAGTGTTGTACACAACTTTTAGCACTTTTAGTGTCATTCTCTTGAAAACGATATAGTCACGTTCTCTTTGATTATTGAGGGATAAGTACACCAAAAGTATCAAAAGTTGTGTATGGCGCTCAATTTAATGCCAAAAGTGTTTTTTTTTTTTTTTTTTTTTTTAGATCACTTAAGTACTACTTTAAAAATAAAAAATAAAAAGATCACTTAAGTGCCAACTCCGATCAATCGACAAAAAAAAAAAGTGCCAATTCCAATTTGAGTGTCATAAATCTAGTGTAACTATATTTTATTAATTTCTCAGTCCTACATATCTCGTCGGTGTGCCTAGTTAGTTTATACGACGTTATCTAAAATTTGTAAATAGTGATCATTTGAGTCCTAAATTTTGTTTAAAATAATCACTTTAGTGTCAGTTGTTGTTAAAAATCGATCATTTCAATGCCAAGCACGTCACGTGAAAATGCCACATGGACTGAAGTTTTTAAAAAATGTGTTAATTCATATTATAATTTTAATTATAAATGCCACGTAATCAACTTGGCAGGAATTTCTCACTATTGACACTAAGTGATCATTTTTTTTTTTCCAATTGGGCACTTAAGTGAACTGGCAAAAACTTTTGGCACTAAAATAAGCGCCATCACAACTTTTAGCATTTCTAATGTACTTATTCCAATTATTGCAATCATGCTTATATCCATTTTTATTATGCTCTTTTGAGAGTTGTTGTCGTCATGATCCGCCCTCCCGTGAGGGCCCATCTCGTTTTTGGGAGGGACGGCGATTAGGGGTATTTGCTTGCATGTTCGTACTCGTGGTCATGTCCCATGAACATCATCACCTCATACTCAGTTTTGACCCATTGAGTTTGAAGTCTACACGAACGTGGGTTCTCCCAAACCTATACCCAAGCGACAGTGGAAAGGTCTCATGATTCACTTCCATGCATACGATACACCTTGAAGAGAACATCAAGTGTGAAACATGAATTTATGGGTACTTTTACCATGGAAGTCCTCTCGATAGTACTTCTCCCCGAAAGGACGACATCATTTCATCCTTTTGAACTACTGCTATATCAAGTCTACTAAACCACGGTGAGTCTCCACAAGACCCATACCCTGCATGATGGGTTTATTTTTATTATTAGTTGTGTTAGACAACCTAAAATATAGTTCTAGAAGTTGCCACTAGACTCATTTTTGGGGATCAATTAGAAAACCCAATCGAGGGTCAGGAGTGATTCCTTGATATTCATGTAACTAGGTTATATTAATATTTCTATTAACGCTCTTTTGGTACCTAATAGTTGTCATAATTCCTAAGGTGTCCATACTTGTCCTTTTACTTTTTCGTACACTAAGAAATTGACAAAGTGATCATGCGTGGATGGTCAGTTTCATATCATTCTACTTCTACTTAAAAAAAAGGAAAATAAAGCAAGCAATGAGAATTTAAAAGACAGTGTGGTAAGTAAACACCTAAAATAGTTGGAAAGAAGTTATAAATCTAACATACAATCCTAAAATAAAAGCAAAGCAAAGAAGAACCCGCAACTCGTTGGTCATTTATACAATGCAAAAACAACTCAAAACATATATTGGGGAATAAATAGTACAAAATAGGGTCAGATTGGACATCAACCATTCATCATTTTCGGGTCTTCGAGACAGTCATCTTCATTGGCCTATTCTAATTCTATCCTATGACTGAGCTAGGATATAAATTAAAAAATGATCTCAAAGTCACTCATAGCAACCAGACAAATAATTCATGGCAATTAATCAGCACGTCATTTCACATTTAACATCCAAGGAAGAATACTCAAGCAAATCAAGAATGGTCTCAGGTCAACTATTGATTATTCATGCAACAAGCCACACTAAAACTCCTACCCAATCATTTTAAATGACTGTAGCCATTAGTTACCATTTGTATTCACGCACAATAACCAATGCTGGAAGTCCCTAGAGTAGGTTCTATGTGTGACATTTGGAATTTCCATATTTATAATTATGTAATATTTGAAAATTCATGTTATGATAATGATACTTAGATTTTGAGCTACGTATTATTTACCTTAGTATTCGGACAAGCACATGAAGACTTTAATTGAATCCGTAAATTTCGTGGGACGCGGCCGATAATTTTCCTGAACGTATATTGTTTCTGGTTCGACATGTGAATCAAATTATGTATGTGCTAATAATAGAATAGTATTAATTAAATTACTATAATCTTACAAATTAATGGTTATTATTAATCACATAAGTTTTAGTTAATTAATAATAATATTGTTGAATAATTTGTGTTAATAGTGCTTGAAAAAGGAAAGTACGTTATGCTTGTTACATTTTCCATTGCAAAATTTATTAGTTAAAATTAGAAGTGCCACATGTCATTGAACAAAGGTTTGCATGGCCATGTGTTCTTAGAACATAACATTTTTTGGTTAAATTCTTTTACACTCAAACTAAGTATGGATTATTACAAGACGACTCATTTTCTTCATGCATTTTCTTTGGCCATGTGCAAGGGTCTTGCTTTGCATTATTGCCACATCAAGCTAAAGGCTAACATGTGATTTTACACCTAGCATTGCAAGAAATTAAATTATCTTAATTAGTTTAACAAAACTCATTTTACTTTGACAGAATCGATTTCGCTTCCTCAAAACTCAAACAGATGTTGCATATGTTATTTTTCATTTTTTAATATAAGAATTTAGAGAGCAAAGCTTCATATTCAAGTGCAATTAAGATGGCAAAGACAATATGTAGTTTGTGGTTTGCATTCATTCGAGGGAAGTAAAATTTCTAGTGTTGAGTTAGCTTAAATTACTTAGTTACTTCTATCTTGGTTGGTTGGGTGAGAGGTGCAATCTTGATGTGGGTAATGATAATTGTTAAGTGGCTTTATAATTTCTTACAAGTTCATTCTATTTCTTTCTACCTCATTCTGGTAGTTAAAATCTGGCCATTTTGCCATTTTTGTTTTGATGACTTACCGCATGTTTGTTTTACTTCATTTTGCCTCATTCTGGGTAGTTGGAATATGGTCATTTTGCCATCTTTGTCTTGATAACTTACTGCATGTTCGTTCTACTTCTTTCTACCTCATTCTAGATAGTTAGAATCTAGTCATTATACTATATTTGTTATAATAATCCATTGCATAATCGTTTCAGTTCTTTTTACCTCATTTTGGGTAGTAAAAATTTGGTTATTCTGCCATCTCTATCTTGGTGGCTTATTATATGTTTGTTTTGCTTCTTTCTACCTCATTTTAGGTAGTTAGAATCTAGTTATTCTGCCATCTTTGTCTTGATGACTTACTGCATGTTCGTTCTGCTTCATTCTATTGCATTCTGGATAGTAAGAATCTGACTATTCCATCATCTTTGTCTTGACAACTTACTACATATTCATTATATTTCTTTCTGCTTCATTATAGGTAGTAAGAATTAAGCTATTTTGCCATCTTTATCTTGATGACTTACTACATATTTGTTCAGCTTCCTTCTACATCATTTTGGATAGTTAGACTTTGGCATTTTACCATCTTTATCTTAATAACATATTGCATGTTCATTCTACTCATTTCTGCCTCATTTTGGGTAATTAGAATCTAGCCATTCCACCATCTTTGTCTTGATGATTATTGCATGTTTGTTTTGCTTCTTTCTGCCTCATTTTGGGCAGTTAGAATCTAGCCATTTTGCCCTCTTTGTATTGATAACTTATTGCATGTTCGTTCTGCTTCTTTCTGCCTCATTCTGGTAGTTATAATTTGGCAATTCTGCCATCTTTGTGTTGATGACTTACTATCTATTCATTTTGCTTCTTTCTACCTCATTCTAGTAGTTAGAATCTAGTCATTTTGTCATCTTTGTCTTGATAATTTACTGCATGTTCATTCTGCTTCTTTCTACCTCATTCTAGATAGTTAGAATCTGATCATTCCACCATCTTTTCTTGATGACTTACTGCATATTCATTCTGCTTCTTTCTCCCTCATTCTAGATAGTAAGAATTTGGTCATTCTACCATCTTTATCTTAATGATATACTACATATTTGTTCTACTTCTTTTTACCTCATTCTAGATAATTATAATTTGACATTTTACCATCTTTATCTTGATGACATTTTGCATGTTCGTTTTACTTCTTTTTGTCTCATTTTGGGTAATTTGAATCTAATCATTCTGCCATCTTTGTTTTGATGATATATTGCATGTTCGTTTTACTTCTTTCTGCCTCATTTTGGGTAATTAGAATATATGGATAAGTGTAATAGAAGTTCTAAAACTTATCATGGAAATGCAATTGAGTCCTAAAACTTACAAAAAGTGCAATTAAGTCCTAAAACTTGTCAAATTATTTCAATCGAGTCCTTAAGTTAACACCGTTAGCATTTTTAACGGAAAATGCTGACGTGGTGTTAACGTGGCCTTTTAAATAATTTTTCCTTTTTCATATGGCTTTTTAATTATTTTTATTCAATTTTTTAAAAATAGATTTAAAAACTAAAAGGAAAAGTTAAAATTTTTTAATTTTTTTTTTTTTTAAAAAATAAAATAAAATTAGCGGCTCCTCCCCCCACCACCGCCCATCGCCGAAGGGACCGGCGACGGTCGCCGACCCTAGGCGGGGGTGGCCAACCCTCGCCTAGCCAAGGCGAGTCCTTGCCGGCCCCAGGCGAGGGCCAATGACCCTCGCCAAGCTTGGGCGAGGGAGCACAGATCTGGACACGCTGGCCATCACGGGGGGCCGGCTGCCATCGCCCGCCTTGGGCGAGTCGTCGCTGGCCCTCACGAGGGACCATTTTGCCATTATGCTATCTATTGCATGTTCATTCTACTTCTTTCTACCTCATTCTGGGTAGTGCAAATTTTGCCATTTTGCCATCTTTGTATTGATGACTTATTGCATGTTCATTATGCTTCTTTTTGTCTCCATCTAGTAGTTGGAATTTGGTCATTCATCTTTGTCTTGATGACTTACTGCATGTTTGTTCTATTTCTTTCTGCCTCATTCTGGGTAGTGAGAATATGGTTATTTTGTCATCTTTGTCTCCATGACTTACTGCATATTCGTTCTACTTCTTTCTACCTCATTTTAAATAGTTAGAATTTGGCATTCTACCATCTTTGTATTGATAACATATTACATGTTCGTTCTTCTTTTTGCCTCATTTTGGGTAGTTAAAATTTAGCAATTCTGCCATATTTGTCTTGATAACTCATTGCATATTTGTTCTGCTTCTTTATGATTCATTCAGAGTAATTAGAATATGGTCGTTCTGTCGTAGTTTTCTCGATGACCCATTATATGTTTGTTTTGCTTTGTTTTGCTAGAATTATACCAGTCAAACTCTGTTTGTTTCACTTTTTTATACTGGAATTTCCTAAGACAAAATCTGTTTATTTGTGAGTCTACTCGAAATCTGTTCATGAGTTTGTTCATTTGCTGAACTTGCCAACTTGTGAATTTGTTTGTTGAATAGTCTATTTATTGGTTCAAGCAAACCTTACTGAATATGAATCTACTTCTTATTGAATCCATTTATCTGTTGGTTTTGTCAATTGCTAAATCTATCCATTTGAAAGTCTGTTCATTGTTGGATATGTTCTTTTGTTCTATGAGCTTTTATCAAATCGGAATTTACCCTTTTGATTGTTTAGACCTTATCTTTAGAATGTATCTATTCTTTCATATTCAAAATATATCTATTTGATTGATCAAATTTTGATGTCCAAAACCTACTCGATGTCCAGACTCTGAATATAGTCCTTTGAATGTCCAGACTTTAATAACCAAAATATGCCTGTGTATTATTTCACATGTAGTCATTTGATAAATGTATTAAATTGAATTGAGATATGTGTGCTATGCTTGAGAGTATGCATATGTCATGGCTTGAATAAGATTAATGTGATTCTGTCACCTGTATAATGTTGAGTGATGATGCCCCGTGTGTCGGAATGCCTCAGGAGTTATGATGCCAAGTGGATCCGAATGCCCCATATGTTGGGATGTCCTATGTGTCAAGATGATAAAGCATTAATAAATAAAATGTATTATTATGAGTAGAATCAAATCATTGTGCAAAACATAGTGTGCACATGCAGAAGTCTGGATGGATGTTTTGTTGATTAACAATTTCTGTGGTAGATGAACATGAAAGATAAAGTCTATTTATATTTGTATCATACTTATCACTTGATTATGCCTTCATTTTGTGTATACCAGGTGAAGTGGTAAGATGATTTTTTTTTTTTTTTAAACTTAAAACTAGAAATTTCATTTACTATGCTTCAGCTCATCTCTTTTATTTTTCAGACATACATGATGGACACTCCTCAACCCTTACACTATGGAGTCCGTATGTGTAATGAAGTTTTTTATGAAAGTGTGCTGAGTCAGAGTCTAGAATAATATATACCAAGTGTAGTTCTACGATATGGGTTGATGTAGGAGGTTTCGTGACATGAGTTCCTTTCCAGTTCGTTGCTTGGTACCGAAATCTTGATGGAGAGTTATTCGATCTATTGAGTAGCTTCGATCTAGACATTGGAGATGCAACAAAAGGAGAAGTTATTGACCCATGACTTAGTCTAGAATGTTTGTATAGGCAAACTTTTGAAAATATAGTATAATATGGATATAGATCTCCCTATCCCTACTTAGACTTCTGTCTTTTGCTCGAAATATAATGAAGTTGTGAACTCACATATGGTATAAATAAAAGAAGTAGAAGTGTTTTTATTAAAACAAATACCCTTCACCTGAAAAATAAAATAACTAAATAAAGTTTTGGGTCAAGCGTACATACTTTGAGTTGGGCTTGGAAAATATTTTTCCATATACCCAATGGTTTAAACCAACTAAGCATGTCCCTAAAATATTTGTGCTTGTCTTCTCCTTGAACAATTCTACTAACAATAAGAGGCATTTTAGTTGTTGGAAACTCAATAGCAATGGTATAAATATTAAACAAATGCTAATAAAACCAATTGAGTTTTTTTGGAAAGTTTTTCTTTAAGAAGAAAGTGAGAGGATGAATAAATGGACATTTTAGATGCTAACCATATGTGCTAAGGAGAAAACCACCATATTTACTAATAATATGGAAATGATATTGCCACATAAGTCTTTCAAGATTTTCAACAAGAACATTATCTTGGATAAGCCTAGGGATTTTTGGCGGGTATGAATATGAAGGCAATTTAGGCTTGATTTCTCGGGTCTTGAAACCGCCTCTTAGATTTCTTACCATATACATATTTCTGGATGTGGTAGCTACAAATTCTTTTGGTCTAAATAGAAAATCAACAAGTACATTCTTTTTTTTCAAAATATGTTTGGTCTTATAAGAATATCTTGAAAACCATTATGCCGACCTAAGAAGTTGTGGATGTGGAATTTGCTTTTGAGAAAATGAGGACATGTCCATCTCTATAAGGAAATGATATCCTATAAAATGGAATTCAAACTTTTTGATGCCATATTTTACTGCCAAGATTTCTTTGAACATAAATTGATAATGCATTTCTGCTTGCATGAATTTCCTACTCTTATGTCCATAGACTCGTCACTTTTCATCAATTTCTTCAAAAAGAATTAGCAACCCAATACTCATCACTAGCGTCTGTTTGTAGTATTCTTTTTCCTATGGATGGGATTTACAAGGGAGAAATATGTTATAAAATTCCTTTAGTCTGCATATAGACTTAGTTTGTTGTGGTCCCCATGGAGGAGCATCTTTCTTGATCATTTGTTGCAGTTGACTTACAAACTCTGTGATTTTTGAAACAAAGTCTTGGAGATAATTTACAATCTCAAGGAATTGCTAGACTTACTTGTTGGAGAGATTTTCATTAGGAAATTTTTGTAATTCCTCAGCAATATGAGGACCAGAATAATAAGTTCCATCTTTGAGATGCATTCCAAGAAATTCAATTTCCTTCTAGGTAATGATCATCTTCTTTTGGGATAGCATGATGCCATGCTTTCACACCAAGTTTATAAATTGGGCTAATAATCAATAATGAGAATCCTCATATGGGCTATAAATGAGGATATCGATAATGTAAATCCGAGCATTGGTTAGGATGGGTTGGAAAATTCTGCACATAGCATTTTGAAACAATGAAGGAGTTGTTTTGAGGCCAGCATTGTCCAATAGAAATGTTGATTTGGGATGCAAAATCTAGTTTTGTACCAATCTTCAGGGTGTAATCCCAACTGCCAAAATTTAGCTTTAAGATCAAACTTGGAATACACTTTAGCTTGGGAGAGGCCGAAGAATAAAGAATTCCAATGTGGTAGAGGAAATTTATCATCTTGCAAGAATTGATTAAGATGCTGATAATTGATAACTAGTCTCATCTTTCCTCTATTCTACTCTGCTCGTTTATTGACACAAAATGCTTTGCAAGCTCATTGAGAATCTGAGGGCTTAGTTAATCCTTGATGGATTAAATTTGAACATTCCTTTTGGGTTAAAAGCAAATGTTCTAGATTCATTTAAGAATGACTAGCTTTGGTGGGATTGACATCCTCATTTTTCTTGAAAGGAAGATTGATGAAGAAGTTGGGATTTTTCCACAAAATGTTGGAGCATTTTTGGACAAAGTCTAAGTGAGAGTCTGCTTATACCCCGAGAAGGGTTTGTAGAATTGGATCTAAAATGCTCATTTAAATAGTGAAGAATCTTTGGATATCTACAAATTTCTAGAACTACCTTTTGAATCATAGTCCATTAGGCACAATTTCAAGTGTAGGAATTTGAGTAAGAATATTCCAACCAATAATGATATCTTTATCTGGGGAACTCGAGCTAAGGATTTTAGTAGTGATTGAATACTGGGGAAAGAACTGTTTGGTTATAGGTTTGTCCCGTACCTTTGTAGTAAAAGTATCTCCACAAGTATAATTAAAATACCAGTCTTATGACGTCCAGTATTTTTATAGAAGTATTTTTGTATCAAGAATAGAAGCACTAGTTCCAGTGTCAACAAAGGAAATAAGAGGAATAGGCTTGTCATATATAGATGGGTAAACTTTTATAGGAAAATTCGGAAGGATAAAAGGAGTGCATACAATGATCTTGGATTGTGGGAGGTTCAGAAAATAAGAAGAATACCTCTTCTTTTGGTTCTTTTAATGAACTTTCAATGTCACTAATTTGTGACCATGTCTAGATAGCACGCACAATGTGTTTGGTTGGTTCATCTTCCAAGAATACCGATTCAATATCATCATCCTGGAGTGATACTCTAGTTTGCTTTTCTATTTTCTGGATTAAATGAGAATTTCTTCCTTTAGCCTTTGGACAATTCTTAGCAAAATGGCATTTTTTGTTGCAAATGTAACACATTGGATTTTCTACACCTTCCAAAAGAGCTTCATTTAGAGCATCTTTTTGTAGGAATCACCATTTGTGCCTTTCCTTTGTATGTCCTAAGGAGAATCTTTTAAAATGCCTTCGTTTTTTTACATCAACCTCCATAAGAAGGATCATCACAAGAGTCTTTCTTTGAACACTTGATTCTTAACTGAGACTTTTGACAAGCCCGGTCACGTTCCTTGTTACTCTTGAGATAACTTCTTAAAGCCTTTCTTCAAATACAAAGATCATTAAGAGCAGGATGTATCTTTTGCTGGAGTTCTCCAAGGGGAACATTGGCAACACTTTGTTGTTTATTTTGAATGGATATTTCCATCATTTGTCTAATCTCCTTTGGAATTGAGACCAAAAATACCCACTTCAGGTTGGGATTAGCTCCAAGAGTATAGAATAATTTAAGCATTTCTTGGAAATGCCTATTGAGATTCTTTCTTTGTAAAAAACAGTACTTTCTTTCAAAAAATTCTCTTTTTTTAAGCTCAAGGAGATCTCTTGACTTACCAATAAAGAATTGGTGGATAACCCAGATCACATGATAAAAATATGTCAAGGCAAAAGTGTCATTTGATCCTGGTCAAAAATAGATCTCCACAAATCTTTTAAGCTCAAGAAGATCTCTTGATTTACCAATAGAGAATTGGTGGATAACCTAGATCTCATGATGAAAATCTGTTGAAGCAAAAATGTCATTTGATCCTGGTCAAAAATAGATCTCCACCAATCTTTTAAGCTTCTAGTGAATCTGCTCATAAACTCATTTAATATATCATATTGGTGTTCAACAAAAAGTGCTTTGGTGTTAAGCCAAGTATGGAATTCTTGCAATCTATCTAGCCATTTGGAATATGAAATGTCATCGAGTGTGAAGTAGTATTTTAAAGTCGAAGACTTCTATTTAGGATTTGAGTCATGAAGGTGTACTATTTCTGGCTCGAATGAATTTGATTACATCTTTGCTTTAGGGGAGTTAGCCATAAAAATAGCAAGTACATAGGATTTTGGTGTTTGTGGCTCAAAGCTTGAAGCAGTTTTAGAGGAAAAGGGAATTTGGTTTTGAGACTGATTCAGGGGTATTTTGCTTGGCAAAATCAAATGAAACAATAATTGGTATGCTTTGTTTGCCTTGGTCTCGTAGGAAAGCCTCGAGTGGATTTGAGACCATATGAGCAGAGGGAGGTTGTGGAAAAGGTTCAAGAGCTGACTTCTTTTCTTCACTAATCTTTATTTGCTTTTCCATCTCTCTAATACAATTTCGAAAAGGGTAATAATATCCCTCTTTTCCTGCCTTGGAGCTTCGTCAATAACTGAAGCTATTCATGTAGCTCTAGAAGGGTCAACATCCATTGGAAATGTTTGCCAAGGCTGGGAAAATGGATCTAGAGGAGTAATAAATTTTCCATCTTGCAGGAGCTTGATTTATCTTCTCAATTTTTCCATTTCAGCCATTTAATCTTCCATATAATAAAGAGAGACATATCTTCCAGATTCCATCTGCTGAATTGTTTTTTTTTTGGAATGTCTCAAGCAATCTATTTGTGACCAAAACCATTTGATCAACTTTCTGGTCAACATGATTAAGACAAGCTTGGACATTTGTCTTGAGAACATTATTATGGGGCAAGGTATTTTCTGATTGCCAATTCAAGATAGTTTTAGCAGCTATAACTTTCTTTTTCCTTTCATGGTCATCAATATCCGTGGGATTCGGGATTTTAGGGATATGATGGAATTAATTATGTATATCTATAAATTCTTCTAGCACTGGGAAGGGGGCACTGGAATTAGATCTTTGCAAAGGTGGAAAGTCTAAGGATTGAAACAAATAAATGAAAGGACGTGTGGTGGTTTTGGTATTGGGGAACATGAGGATTGAGGTGATTTGGGTACTTGTAGGGGAAATGAATCCTTCTTAACCCATTTGTGAATGGGTTTATAAAAAAGTGAGACAACTAGCTTTTGGGGCAAGAGTTTTTTTCTAGATGGCGACTGAAGAGGTGGAGGAAGTTCACGTGGCTCAGGGATTTTTGGAGGAGGGTATGAACGAGGTGGTGCATATAAAGACCATGTGAACTTCCTCCATCTTCACCTAGATATCCGACAGTGGGGTCTCCATCAACGTACCTTTGGTAAAGTTTATCTGTTGATTGCTTCTTTTTTTTAGACGGCCTATCATCTTCTTCATCATCTAGAGGATTTGTACAAAGTGAGCACTAACAATGTAGATCCTAGAAACAGTGTCTTATACGGGGATCTTTATAATAATGAATAGGGCATCCCTCCTGGTCAAAAAATTCAATCATGGATTTTGGATTAGGATGGCCTTCATCAACTAGGACATGATCTGCACAAGGTTGCATCATAAAAATAGTAGGAAAAATAGAAGATGTGGATTCTTCATTTTCCTTACTAAATTTGATGACAACCATGCTGTCTTTCTTCTTGGTAAACTAGGACTCTATAGATTAGATCAACCTAGAGTTCTAGCAGATTTTTCATAGTTAGTTACTCATGTATCTAGGTGTAACTTAATTAATTGATCTCGAGGAATCTGTCTAAGAACATGGATACAAAAGTTTGGATAATAGTTTGGTTATTATCCACTCGAGATGAACAAGGCATCTTTAGAACTAGGAAGTTGAGATCAATGGCATGATTATGGACCCGATAAACCATTTGGTAGTCTAAGATAGCAGTAATGTAATTTGGAGTTTAAGGAGCTCCAGTAATCTACAGCTGGACCTTAAGGACTGAGAGAAAACGTGGATCCAATAGAGCCATATTGAATTTAGGAAACATAGTAATGGGTATCTAAGAGAGCCAGTCAAGCAATCATGGGTAATTTGAATGGTGTTGATGCAAGCATGCTAGTAGTCCAAAAAATTGGGTATCCAAGAGAGCTAGTCAAGCAATCATGGGTAACCCCTTCCTTCCGTGAAAGAATAAAGCAAGTCTAATGGCACCAAAATGAAGATGCATATAACCTTGCTATATCCACTAGTGTGGAAAATCATAAGGGATTTGAAGGGTGACAAATTGTTCTTGCTGAGTAGCTAGAATAGGATGTTGGTCAAATTTTGAGGAATGAACATACTCTTTAACCTTTTTAGAAGTATGATTTATAACTTGCTTAATAGAACGGATAGGAGAGAAAGAATATGGTTTAGCAAAAGTAGAATACGGATTTATAAGTGGAAGATAAGTCTCGGAGATTTTGCTATCTTCGTTGAGGTAGGAAACCTCATAAAGAAAGTCAATTTTAGAGACATTTGAAGTGCGGAATTTAAGAAGAGGACTAAGAGAAACAGGCGCACTTACAATGGAGGGTGTAGAAATTTCGGAGAATTCAATCATAGTATGGAAATTATCCCTTTTTTTGCACTAAATATTCAACTTCAAACTAGAAATATGCTGAAAAATGCATGGCTCTGATACCAAAAATTTAGCCTATGATATGAGTCAAGGAAAATAAAAACAGAATTTGTGGTAAATATATTATCCCAAACATGGGGCCCTTCCTTGGCCTTAAAATAGGGACTACCTATTAGCTACCAAATCTTTATCATTCTTTGAATTTTATCACATAAAATTTTATAGTAGAATTCTAATGCAAAGGTTCCACATTTGTGACAAGCGTAGAGTAAACTACTAGGATTAATTAGAACATTTTTGTTTTAAAGAATCATACCAGACAAAAAGGAAGATGTGAGAGAACTTTTGAGGATTCATAGTAAACCACACAATATTGCTTTTAGAAAAATTCAACTAAGGGTTGATTTTTGGTCAAACATTTGATAAAAAAAAATTGAAAATCCTCAAAACACTTTGTTTTAGTGTTAATTTAGCCTGTGTCGAAAATTTTGCAAAATTCAATCAAAGACCTTGTTTTTCAATTTTTTATTTATTTAAGGTTCAAAATCAACCAAAAATAAAATTACTTTTGCTATAGTTACAATTAGGTTTAGTTCCTTTTACAAATTTGATTCATGGACTATTTTTAATCCACTCATTCATTTAATTTAAAAAATTATCATGTCGAAAGGCAAATTGCCATTTATAACCCTAATTAGAGGGTCCGAATCGATTTTTCATGAGTTGCGAATGAATATTTGTATTCCATTCATTTTCTTAAGATAAGTCCAAATCTGGGATTCGTTTTGACAAATTCACTCAAGAACTTTCTAATTTGAAGAATTTCACTCTCTTGGATATAAAAAAATCAAGTTATTAAACTTCAATTTCAAGTTGACTCATTCAAGATTAAAATTTAATTTCATCAATTAAAGTTCAATTTTGATATTTGACCTCGATTCATTTTTAGCCTACATCTCTTTGGCTTCAATTCATGGTCAATTTGAATGCAATAAACTATTCTAAGCATGGGTAATTAATTGAATAGGTTTATCGCAATATTAGTTGAATTCAATTTCAATTAATTTGCGATTTCGAGCATGGAATTGCAAAATTGCTTGTTTTAGCCTATAATGTTCAATTTCATGTACCCATGGTCTAAGTTCGCTATTTTTCACCATAATCGTTCAATTAGGTCAATAAAAAGCCTATAGATTACATTTATGGGATTTAATTGGCTTAATTTGATTAAAATCGGACAATTCCTCCTCAAATTGGACAAGTTTTCTCTTCAATTTGGTCCTCGAGGTACCAAATTACACAAACTTTAAGCTCATGAAGACTATCTAGCTGAAAACTAGCCTAAACCGGCCAAGAATTGGTCAAACCGGTGTGAACCGGTTTGACCGATCTATGTAGCTATTGGCGAGGCAAGCCAAACCGGCCCTTATCGGTCAGTTCTAGGTCATCGGTGACTAGTTCCATGATCCTTGCCACATGTATTTTACCTTCATGCCCTTACATTTTCCAAATTTTGCGAAACAACCTGAATTTCATGAATTTATGATTTAGCCCCACATTAGTCCATAATCACAATTTCTCGTTTTAAACCCTGATTTTTGCTAATCGAACCCATCCAATCTATCATAGGCATATCTTAAGTGTGATTAGCTTTTAATGGACTTAATTTGGCCATTAAATCAAAATTTTGACTATCGGATTGAACCAATGATCAAGATTTGACAATTAGGCCTTAGTATAAAAGGGTTTTTCCCTCTAAAATGCAAAAGGGCGTTCATTTTTGCAAAATTCAGATCAAAAGTCAACAGAACACACATGCACACAAAAAAAAACACACACACACACACACACACACACACACACACACACTCTCTCTCTCTCTCTCTCTCCCCCCTTAAATTCCTGCCCAAACCCCTCTCTCTCTCTCTCCTCTTGCTGCTCCCTCTGCCGGACTTCTACCTCGTGTCGACCACCTCGCCACTGCCAATCACCCCCTCTACAGCCTCTTTTAGTTGATCCTTGACATGCTAGAGGCTAGTGATCTCTTCAGTGGACCTTGCCTCATCTAGCCCTAAATCGAGTGCGGTTCAAGCTCGATGATTGAACCACCGATCGAGCCGGTGGTTCTAAGCTCATGAAACGGTAGCTGACAGTGGTCCTTGCTAGTTCAGTCCACTGCCAATCTCCATTTTAGTAGTCCTCAGCCTTGATGTGGTCAAGGATCAGTTAGATGGTCACTAGATCACCTCCAATGATCACTTTTACTCTGGCATGTCCAAGGCTAGTCCGAATAGGATCGGTTCTATTCTAGGAACAGACAGCCCAATCGGTCCCTAGCTAGTCCATAGGCAATCTAATCACCATCCCTCTGAGTCCCGATAATGTTCCGGCAAAAGTGATTTCATCTTATCGTGTCAAAAATCGAAGAAAAATGTAAAGGTAAACATCCGAAATCTCAAATCCGATGAAGCAAGATCAACATAACCGATCAGGGTTAGGATTCAAGTTTAGATCTACATTATAAGCTTAGATTTGAGATTGATGATGATATTGAATGATTTGCTATGGTTTGATGCTGGTTGTTTGAACTTAACATTCATTAATCTCCAATTTTGTACCTCTATGAGTGACCTATTATTTTGGCTAGAATGAGGTAGTAGACGAACTTTTTTTACCTCAAGCCCTTCTAGGCTTAGAAAATAGACTTCCCAAGCTTCAATTTGATAGGCTGCATGTCTTGAAGGAATGCCATTTAGTTGCTGAAAAGCACCTCCGAAATTGGTCGATTTTGCAGTAGTTATAGGTCGATTTGTAGTTCTAACTTTGTCCCGATTTTCTGTTTTATCATTTTCATATTGATTCTTGTAACATAAATCTATAAAAACTTTATTCACAAGATTTGTACAAAATTGTGTCATTTACAACATATATTTTTTCCAGAATTTTTGAAGATGTTTTGATTATGAAAAATCATCAAACACCGAACCTAAGTCTGTTTGCCCTGCACTAGGTCGGAATTGCATTTGTGTGAAATTGAGATTGAAGATGAGTCCATTTTGAAAGTGCTAGTATGAACACCTAGAAGGGGGATGAATAGGTGTAAAAACAATTTTTCGCAAGGAACAATAGAAATATTTTTCAGAGTGGACAGACTTCTGATGTCAAATAGACTTTGACACTAAAGTCTGGAAATCTTTAGAATAGACTTTGGATAATTTTTGTCAACTTCAAAACATTAAAGGAGTTTTCTCCAACAATATCCCCCTTTTTTATGGTGACAAAACTTCCCTAAAGATTTAAAGACTTGTAACCTGCAAAACAACACTTTAGCAGTATATGATATCTAAAAGACAAATAGATAAGGATCTAGATAGCATTGATTCTGCAACCACAGAAAACATGTTAATCTTGAAAAATAGTCAAACACCAAGATTTAAACATCCACATCCATAATCACCACAAAAGTTGCTGCAGATTATAAGAGTCACCAGTCAAACAAAATCAAATCTGCAAAAGGTTAAGTTCAAAAATAAATCTGCACATTCTCCCCCTTTTTGTCAACAGCAAAAAGTGAAGAAAGTCAAAGTAGAAAAGATATAAAGGAAATCAAGATTGTCGAGGAACTCGAACTAGTTGGAAATCCCCCATGGACTGCACTGCCTCTTCAACCTTCTGGCACTGGAGATGAACATTCTTAACTTGAGTCTGAATAGTCTTCAAAATCTGAATAGTCTGATCATTCTTGACAACGGTTTGAGAAACTTGTTGATTCAGAGTCTGTACCTGAGTGTCCAAATATAGTATCTTTCCAGTGTGAAAATCAAAAGAGGATCTCAAGGCATTATAAAGTCTCTGAATCTCAATCTTCATAGTGTATTGCTGAGCTTTTGCCTCCAAAAGGAGTTCTATCATCCTTGGATAGTCACCAGTTGGTTCAGTCTACGCACTAGCTTCAGCGAATTGATTTCGTGGAGAGTCTAGAGATGAGGGAACATCAACTTGTCTAGTTCCAAGGGTCGGAGTAGATTCTTCAACATCAGCTTCAGGAAATTGAGAAGCATAGACATCCTCTGGGTCCTTAGGAGATTGACTTATGCCATCACTCACAAAATGAGGAGAAGAAGTCCTTGTTTTCTTAACATCTCCCCTTGTTTTTGTGCCTACAGGTGGAGAAGGGATTCCTTCTTCTTGAGTCTTCTCGTGTTCAGAACGAGAGTGATGTTCTTTCTCTGTTCGTACTCCTACTGTCCCACTCCTAGTTGCTTTTGAATTTTCAGACAATGTGATCGCAACTGTATCTGCATAAGAGTCATCCTCACCTTTCTTTCCAGAATGACCTTCTTCTTCTACTTCAGCTCCTCCTCTTTCTTCTCTTTCTTCTTCTTCCTTCTCTATTTCTTCTCCTTCTTCTTGCTTTGTTGCTTCTTTGTCTCCTCCTTCCTTGTCCTTTGGTTGCTCAAAACCAACAGAAGCTTGAAGATTCTTTAAGGCAATTTCAGAAATTGTAATATCATCTTCATCCTCTTCATCCTGCAGGATGAGGGATCTTCTCTTCTTGACAGGTTCTTTCACAACTTCCTTGCCTTTTCTCTTTCTTGCGGCAGAATCTTCCTTCGTTTTGCTTAAGGACTCCTTCTTCAAGCACTCAATAGCTTTGTTCAAATCCTTCAACCGCATCTTTGAAACCATCTTCAGCCCTATGACCATAGGAGCAACAGTTTGAGAGTAAAGAGAAGCGGGAAACTAGATCTGAAAATGTCTAAACAATTTCATAACCAGCGCTGAATAAGGCAACTATCTCTTATCCTTCATAACTGTCATGTACATGTGCATCAAGATAGTATGAGGGAGTGAAAATCTCTTCCCATTGCAAATAGCAAACATCAGTCTTGCTTCAAATCTGGAAAACATCTATTTTTGATGTAGCCTTTGGTCTGATGCAGTTAATGACAACTTTGTGCAACAGAACATTCGAGGCTAACAGTCTCGAATAAGTGATGCTTCCTTCTGGTAATCTATCCTTGACAAGAAACCTTGTTGCTTGACCAACTGAGACATTGATGGGTTGAAAACCACTCATTTCCACCCCAATTGTTTCTTATTTTCATGTATATGGATACAAATGTTTTATATTGAAAAATGCAAATGATCAAATTGGTAAGTTTGAAGAAAAATCAGACGAAGGCATCTTCCTTGGATATTCAACCACCAGCAAAGCTTACAGAGTATACAACAAAAAGACTCAATCTGTGGAGGAATCGATGAATGTCAAATTTCAAGACTTTATACAAAATCAATCTTGAAGAATAATCGAACCTCGCTCTAGACTCTACAAAGTCTAAATCACCAGAAGCAGCTCAGACTTCAGAAGACCAACAATGAACAACCGTTATAGAATCAAATGAAGAAAAAAATCAATAGTTTGACAAACCAACCAGCAACTGGAAGCACAAGTCTAGTCATCCCAAAGAACTCACTATTGGTGACATTGATGAAGGGATTCGTACAAGATCCAAAAGGCATGAAGAGTCTAGCGCTATGGCTCTTATTTCTGAAATAGAACCCAAAAGCATAGAGGAAACTCTAACTGATGAAAGCTGGATTGAAGCTATGCAAGAAGAACTCAGGCAATTTAGTATCAACGATGTCTGGGAATTGACTCCTAAACCAAATGGTAAATATGTTATTGGAGCTAAATGGGTTTTTAGGAACAAGATGAACGAGAAAGGAAAAGTCATAAGGAACAAAGCAAGACTCATGTGGCATCCCAAAATTCATGGCAACCCCCAGATACATTAAAGCCTATGAATAGGTGATGGAAGTACCATCAAGTTGAATTGTAGCCATTTGATCCATGATTTGCAATAAGATTTATGGCCAAGCTTTTAATGGATAATTATTTGATAGGAAAGAAAATTTTATTATTGGTCATGTGTTTTATAAGTTGGAATTCATTGATTTATTATTTCAAGTTTTATGGCCAAGTGAATAAGGGAAATTAAGTATTTATATAAATGGGAAATTAGGTGATGATTAAATGGGAAAAATTAGAGAAGAGTGGGCCAAAACTGTTAGGCCAAGACCAGCCCACAAGACCCCACCATTCGGCCATTTGGGCCCGGCCCGCGAAGCCCAAAGGAGGAGGAGCTGCCGTCGACCAAGGCTGGCCCAAGCCCAGCCGGATGAAGCCCATCTTGCATGAAAAATTGCAAAGTGTTTCTTCCTTAGAGCCAAGCGGCGTCGGCATGCAAGATCAATTATTGTTAATCATTGAAAGGAAGAAAATTAGAGAGGAAGAGGGGCCGGATTAAGCGAGGAAAGGGAGAGAAAGAGAGGGGTGTCACATGAAGAGAAAGGGGGAAAGAGAGAGAGAGTTACCGTCCAAGAGAGGGAGAGCAAGCGTGCGAGAGAAGAAGAGGAAGAAGGAGGAGGAGTTCGCTGCCTAGTCGCCGCCGTTCGTTCGCCGCCTTGCCTGCCGTTTGTCGCTGTGTTTGTGCTCGGATTTGAGGCAAGTGGAGTCTACAAACCTACCCTTTGCTGCTGTGATATGTGTTGTGAGGGATGATAAACTTTGGTTGTGGTAGAAGTGAAGAAATTCGAAGTTCTAGGGAGAAATATAGTAGCCTTGCATTCTGTTTTCTAGGAAGGCAGTCCAACCTCTGATGAATTTGTGAGCTGCATGCGACTTTTTAGTTAGAATATTATTTCGACTCCTTGATGAAAGTTGTAGAAAACTTCTTGGAGAGTAACATATCAAAATTTCAGAAGAAATGAACAAGTATAGACCAGTGAAACTATTTTTCTTTGGAGAAGTCAGATCTGGAATCAAAATGCTGACCTAGTATGATTCTGTGAATTTTATAAAATTCTCCGGTTGAAAATTGATCTTGTGTTCTGAATGAAAGTTGAAGATGACATGTTAAGAAGTAACATACTAAATTTTAGAGGAAATGGATGAGTTTAGGTTGGTGAAATGATTTTATTTGAAATGGTCAGATCTGGGAATTTTGCCAAAGGTTAGAGACGGCTACGGTGATTATAGTTTTTAATCTATCACAAATCTGATTTCGAGTTCTACATAAAATATGTAATTCTGGACCTTGTCTATAACATATAAAAATTTCATAAATTTTGGAGCTGATTTAGGATTTTTACCGAATTTGTGAATTAAACTGTGTATGGCAATATTCCAAAATTTTAAGGACTGTGATGCGTGGATTGTACTGATTTTTTGATGTTCTTTTGATATGGTGATCTTCACAGAATACTTTCCTCTAGATCTTTTATATAACATGTCAAATTTTTAGAATTTAATAAGGCTGTTTACTAATTTTTCAAGAATTATGATCAAAGGAGCGCAATCTGTTTTTATCCAAAATTTTGTTATATTTTCGAAAATAAATGAAATTGTTCCATGTGATATGATGTCTTGAGTGGTTGATTATGTTGCATATGTGGTGACATATGGCATGTTATATGACATCAAAAGCTAGTTGAGACTCTTGATATTGATGCATCAAATGCCATGCTGAAATTGAGATACATGTGTGAATATAAATTGAGATAATAATGAGACCGTCGGAGGTGTGAGCCGACGATGCCCCGGGAGTGTTGGGATGCCCGGAGGTGTGTGCCGGTAGCCCTAGAGGTGTGTGTCAGGGGGTTCCTCGTAATGCTAGTTGGGGTACGAGATGCCCGGAGTGTGTGTGCCGGATGCCCGGAGGTGTGTGCCGGAGGCTCCTCGCGATGCCAGGTTGGATGCAAGTGATAAATTGTGGGACGCAAATACTGGTCCCTGGTGTTGGAGAAATCTTCGTGGAGTGTTTTGAAAATGACAAAACGTTTCCACGAAGATTTGCAGACTCTTCTATTTAAAGTCCGAAAACCTACGGATGCGACTCAAGACTCAAAGTCTATTCTCATTGATAGTTTCTAGTCCATCGAAGAAGGCCTAACGGGTGTTTCGTTAAGGATTTGACCTTATCGACTGAAGAAGATCTCTTGGCTGGATATGACATAACGGAATCATTTATTCGGATCAAGATTGATTCAGAGATTGAGGATCTGATGATTGGCAAAGTATACTTGGAAGGTTCTACTTATGGAAACCGAGATCCTGATTGTATGGGCGAGCAGGATTGATGGGCTATCTTCATGTTCCTTAAATAGCTCGAATGATCTTCCTAATTGATTCTGTCCAATAGGAAGATTGGAAGAATTCCTTTGGTAAGTGCCAATGGGTATGATGGCATAAAGGAGTATATAAGGAAGACGTTCCAGTTGTTCGAGTGTGTGCGCGATAGAAGAATTCCAAAGTCGAAGCTCTTTGTTCTTAGTCAATTCATTTGCGAGCGAAATCTTGTACGCAAAAGAGAGTCTATATTCTTGAGAAACCTTGAGGAAGTGTGGTAGAGTATCTATTTGTGGAATCAAGAGAGAAGATAACAACTCTTTTGTTCATAGTGAAATCCAGTCGGTGGGTTGTCAATGCGGAAGAGTGGACGTAGGCTTGGAATAAGCCGAACCACTATAATTTCTATGTTCATTTTCTCTTCCCTACTCTATACTTTGCTTTGATCATAATTCGTTTTGTTAACAAAAGGAGAACTTCCTTTCTATGAAACTATTTTTACACCTATTCACCCCCCTCTAGGTGCTTACACTAGCTATCTCACCTGGAAAGATAAAAAAATTTGAGACCGTATCATGCGCATTGATGTGTATATATGGCATGGGATGAACCTCATGGGAATGCAAGCATGAAGTGTATGGTGGTATATGCACATTGAATGGTGATATATGCATGGCTGCTTGATGATAAGTGCATGGTGATATATGCACGTTGCATGGTGATATATGCATGGCTGTAAGGTGAGGTATGCTTGAATGCATGAATAACATGTGTTTTATTCTCGATTGTTCTGTTTGACGCATTGTGTAGTTTGGTGGATCTTTACTGCTGAGTGGTTGTACTCACCCATTTTGGGGATTAACATTTCAGATTAGAAAGATGCCGTTGCTACTAGTTGCACGCGGTGCCTATTATGAATTGCCATCTGATGTCGAGGTGGAGTGCATAGAGCATTCCTGTGTTAGTTTGCCTGGTCTGGTGTATGTCTAAGTCCACGTCTTAGTGATGTACAATGTGGGTCTTGCTGATGGCCCGGTTATCTAAGAGTTTTTGTTTGTTCATGTTCGGCGTGGTGGAGTGATGCTAGGGATGATGCCGCCGCTGCCGCCTAATATCCCCGAGTTGGGTGTGATGGCACATATAGCTGTGGGAGCTGACACTTTTTGGGGATAGCCAACGCTTGTTGATGGAAATGTGTACATGTTGATGTAGGGTCGAGTTTTCTTTTGAGTTATAGCCAAGTATAGTTAAAAATCTTGGTTTTTTACTGTACCGAACCGAAATATCCATCGTGAAAATATAAATAAAAGTGACTTAGCTTTGTCTTTTCATTTGAAGTGTAGGTGGTGTGCATTGCATTATAGTTATTGAAGTGAGAAATGGTGAGATACGTTTATGCTTTCGCTGATGAACTGCGCTGGGACCTTTACAAAAAAAATTAATACAAAAGTATTTTATTGATCAACCCCTACAAACTATGGTTTCACTTAAATTAAAAAGTTACCTTACTGGTATGTTGTAGGATGAGTGACAAGTACCTTTGGTGACCCTAACGAATTGGGGGCCGTCGAGGGGTGCCACAACTCATGGCCAAAGGATATATGCAAGAAGAAGCGATAGACTATGATGAGACTTACGCACCAATAGCAAGGTTAGAAGCAATTAGATTATTACTTGTTTTTACTTGTTATAAGAATTTCAGGCTTTCCAAATGGACGTCAAAAGTGCATTCATGAATGATTTTATCCAAGAGGAAGTCTATGTGGAACAACCTCCTCGTTTTGAAGACCTAAGGAAACCGGACTCTGTATTCAGACTGAAAAAGGCGCTATATGGTTTAAAGCAAGCACCTCAAGCTTGGTACAACAGGTTAAGTAAGTTTTTAATCCAAAATGGCTTTGTTAAAGTAGACACTACAAATTTTTTTGTAAACCTGGGGGTGACGCTAGCGGAGGACCCACCAAACGGTCGAACTCCTCCCCTCTTCGCAAAGGGTCAGTAGACACTACATTGTTTATCAAAAGAGAAAGCAAAAACTTTTTACTTGTTCAAATTTATGTTGATGATATTATTTTTGGATCTCCTAACGAAAATATGTGCAAAAAATTCTCTAAGACTATGCAGGATGAGTTTGAAATGAGCATGATGGGTGAACTATCCTTCTTTTTCGGACTTCAAGAAAAATATGCTAAAGAACTTTTTAAAAAGTTTGGCTTGAAGAATTGCAAAAAGACTGATATACCAATGTCAAGTTCCTCGAAGCTGGACAAAGATGACGGAGGAAAGAAAGTTGACTAGAAGCTATACAGGAGTATCATTGGTTCACTTATTTATCTTATTGCTTCTAGACCTGACATTTTGTTTAATGTTTGTATTTGTGCTAGATTTCAATCAGATCCCAAAGAATCTCATTTAAGTACTGCAAAACGCATCATCAAATACGTTGCAATAATCTCTAATTTGAGTCTCTATTATCCTAAAGAAAGAGACTTTACTCTCCTTGGATATTCAGATGCAGACCTAGCAGGATGCAGAGTTGATAGAAAGAGCACCTTGGGCACTTGTCAATTACTTGGTAACAGGACAGTATCTTGGTTTTCAAGTAAGCAAAGTATTGTAACTCTTTCAAAGCAGAAGTAGAGTATGTGGCTCTTGGAAGTTGTTGTTCTCAAATCTTATGGATAAAACAACAGCTAAGAGACTTTGGAATTTAAAACTCATGCACTGAGATCAAATGTGACAACACTAGCACGATTAATCTCACCAAGAATCCAATTCTTCATTCAAGAGCAAAGCATATAGAGATTCGACATCATTTTATTAGAGACCATGTTCAAAATGGAGAAGTTTTGATTCAATTCATTGACTCAAAGAATCAACTAGTTGACATTTTTACAAAGCCACTTGAGAAAAGTCAATTTGAGTCTATTCGTTCCAGACTTAATATCTTAAAGTCTGAAGAAGCTTAAACTCAGGGATAAAAGTCTAAGGATACTCAAACTCAGAATACCAAATCTTTCAACTGTAAGTTATTTCCTTTTTATCTCTCGGACAAAAACTCGAAAAGGTACGAATGCCTATTAATCTGCAATTAATTGATGTTATCTTTCCAAATTTTGTAATCATTCCTTTCGAAAAAGGAGTTATTTTTACAGTTATCTATTTTCAAAAAGGCAGTTATTTTTTTTTGAAAAGGCATTTTCTATTTTTCCTTTTATGACGTTCCGTATACTTCGCTTCGATTGCTTTATATATTATTTGTTTTCTTCTGCTTTACTCACAAAACCCTAGAAAGCACAGAACATCATCTTTTCTCTTTTACTCTCTAGTTTAATCCTCAAAGTTTTCATCTTTCTTGCGAAACGAGTTTGAAATCTCTCAAAGACTATGAGAATGTCTTTTCAAAGAAAGTCTTCAAGGCTTGTGAATAGAGGACCATAACATATGCATGGGGGTCCTACGCATTTTGACCTAAACGAGGAAGAAGAATCTCCAAGACAGCAGTAGAGTCCACAACATTCTCAACCGCGTCAATCTCCTCAAGCTAGACCTCAGGATATTCATCATTGAGTGGAGGAAGAAATCATTGAAGATGCAGAACTTGTAAGAACTCAAAAGCCTGCTTTTACCTTTAAACTCTACTCTGCCTTGAAGGAGGGAGGTACTCCCTTGAACATTATTGATGAATTTTTGAAAAAGAAAGGGTATCGAAATGAAACCCACTTTTTGCGAACGATGGAACGATTAGGAGTTGCTCCTGCGGGGTCGGTTGAAAGAGCATTTGCGAATATTCCAAGTGATCCATGTGTTGGAGGTCTTAGTCAACCTGATGGAATGATGATGACAAGATGTACACTTATTTTGAGCCTAGAATGGGTGTTGCGGCGAATATTCGAAGCAAAAGGACAGATTTGTTTCGCTCTGAGGAACACAAGCGACTTTACTCTAAGTTGCTAAAGCGAGGGGTAATCAACCCAAGAAGTGTGGACTTTGATTTTCTCGATTCTCTGAATGTGAAGTTGCGAGAGAAATTCACTCTACTTCAGCTTGAACGATTTTGTTCTGAGACAACAGAGGCTCATCCAGAACTTACTGCATATTTCTATTCTAATCTAAGTTTCTTGGATGCGAATAGATTTTCTTTCGGTGTTCGAGACTAGAACTATGTAGTTGATATGGACACATTGGCTGATGTGATTGGAGTGGAGAGAGGGACATTCCAATCAATTAGTGTGTCTATTGGTCGTGCTAGTGTAGAGCTTGTTCGGGATGGAATGGCAGAAGGACGAATTTCATACTTGAGGATGAATGCTTCAAATATTTTGCTTCACAAGATAGTGATCAATTGCCTTAGACACAAATCGACTTTGAAGACTAACGTCTCCAACTCATAAGCATAGCTGATGTATGCTATTAGCGCTAGTAAAAAGTTCTCTCTTCCACACACTATCATGTTTTACATGTATAGATCGATGGTGAAAGACAAGGGCCAACTTCCTTACTCAACACTTGTTACTAAGTTATTCAAATATTTGAATATTCAGCCTCCCAAAATTCTATGTGTTCATACTTGTGATCAAATGGTGGTGGGACTGAAAATGGTTTCCAAAATGCGTCTGAAGGAGCTAAACAAAGCTTTGGAGCGATTTAAAGAAAAAACCCCTGTCAAGACTCACCAAGTTTCTATGGCTGCAAAACGGAAAGGGAAGGAGCCAATGACAACTCCATCCAAGAAAAAAAGAGCACTCATCTTGCATTGAGAAACTTACAACGTTCTGTTCCGGAGACAGATGAGAGAGAGGATCAAGATAGAGAAGAGTCAGAGCAAAGGAGTGGAGAGAGAGAATCGATGAGGAAAGAAGCAGAGGAAGAAAAAACTGCAGAAGAAGAGGGCAAGGGAGAACAAGAAAAGACAAAGCATGAAGAGTACTTCTCTCCGCCTGAAGGCATTGAAACAGGGGGAGCTACTGAGAAAAGAGGTACATCTTCAATTGTTTTTACTAGTGAAGATGTTAGCTGTTCACCTGCAGATCTAGAAGATGTATATGCCTCTCAATTTCCTGAGGAAGGTCATGAGGTTTCATCTCCAAATCTGGGTGCTCATGCTGAAATGCCATCATCTGCCAATACTCCTTAAACTGATCATGTAGAAGCAAGCACTCAGACTAACAACTTAGCAAACTTTCGAAGATTGCTTGATATTCTTATGGAGATGCGATGCCAAATTTATGCCATGGGATGTGAAGTTTAGAATATGCAGAATACCAGTCAAACCTCTTCAGTTTATTTGCATGATCAAATTCAGGCCCTTGCTCTTCAAGTTTAAGCAAATGCCAAGGGTGAAGAAATGGCACAACTGAAGGAGGATTTGAAAAAGTTGGAAGACACTGTCAAGTCGATGGGAGATTTCCAGCTTGTTCGTGTTCCAAAACAATCTTAATTTTATTCTCTTTTCGTCTCAACCTTTTTAATGTTGACAAAAAGGGGGAGATAGTGTAGATTTAAGATTTGACTCTTGTTTGATTTGACTTTTTGACTTTTGATTTTTGATTGACTTTACTTTTGTTTAATTATTTGCGCTGTTGATACTCATGGCAAAGATAGTTGTTTTTAACAAGACTAACTTATCTCATGTGGATGCAGATTTAATACTAATCCAATTATCTTTTATGAGATATCATTGTTTGCTTGAGTATTGTCTTGCAGGTCAAAAATATCCAAATCTGCAAGAAAGTTTTGTCACCATCAAAAATGGGGAGATTGTTGGAGAAAACTTCTTTATTTGTTTTGAAACTGACAAAACGTTTCCATCAGTCTAGTCTAAAGACTTGTAGACTCTTTCGTCAAAGTCTGAAGACTGCTGGACCACCGGACCGCCAGACTCAAGGTTCAAAGTCTACCCTCATTGACAGTTTCTAGACCGTCAAAGAAGACTTATCCAAAATCAAGTATTTCTTTAAGGATTTGATTCGATCGACTAAAGAAGATCTCTCGGCTGGATATAGCATCTTGGAATCTATTATTTGCCTTGATTTCAATTCAAGTAATTTGGATCTGTTGAATGGCAAAGCATATTTGGAAGGTTCTATTTATGGAAACCTAGATCCTGATTATATGAGCGAGCAGGATTAGTGGGCTATCGTCATATTCCTTAAATAACTCGAGATCTCCTTAATTGATTCTGTCCAATGGGTAGATTGGAAGAACTCCTTTAAAAAGTGCCAACGGTTATGAAGGCATGGAGAAGTATATAAGAAAGACGCTCTAGTTATTCGATGTTGGTGTGCAATAGAGAAATTCTAAAGTCTGAAACTTATTGTTCTTTGCTAATTCATTTGTTGAGTGTAAACCTGTACTCAAAAGAGAGCTTATAAATTTGTGAGACCATGAGGAAGTCTAGCAAAGTCTCTACATGTGGAATCAAGGACGTGATACTGTAACGACTCTTTTGATTCATAGTGAAATCCAACCAGTGGACTGTTAGTGTGGGAGAGTAGACGTAGGCTTGGATTAAGCCGAACCACTATAAATCTTGTGTTCTTATTCTCTTCCCTAAACTTATTTACTTTATTCGTAACTTTATTTAATTGTTAGTCTCTTTTCTCTTTTAAAGTCTACTGTTAAACAGACTCAGGTTAAAAGTAAAGTTTTGCACTATACTTCTCAAAAGTTTTTTTTTGCACCTATTCACCCCATCTAGGTGCGTGTACTAGCATTTATAGCATGAGCTTAGAATTCTCCCTTTTTAGTTAGAAATCCTTTTAAGAGAAGATTTGAGACTGAGACAAAGTTCATCTATGTATTTAGAAACTTTGACAGGAATTTTTAAATCACTAACCTCAATTTCTTTGTCTGAATCTAAATCAGAGTCTGTTTCTGATTCTAAGTTTGAGTCGGAATGAGACATCAGACATATGTTGACATATTTTCTTCGCTTTCTCACACTCTGTGTCACTCCAAATTTCAACTTTGAGAACCTTTTTGTACTTCTCAGTTTTTCCTTTCTTCTTCTTCAACAATGGAAAATTTGGTATGATATGCTCATTTTTCTTGCATTCGAAGCATATCACATATTTGTTGGTTTCATTGTCCTATGTTGGTCTCTTCTGGAAATTCTGCGTACTATGTTTCTTCTAGTTGAATTTTCTTCCCTTTCTATTAAGCTTTCTGAATTTCTTGATCATAAGTGCCAGCTCCTCATCGTCCATATAATCATCTAAATCTGTATCATCAAAATAAATGTTAGACTTTAAAGTAATTGATTTCTTATCTTTAGGATCTTCCTCATCATTAATCAGCTCCACTTCGTATGACTGAAGTGTGCCTATCAATTCATCAACTGATAAAGGCATAATCCTCTGAGTTTCTCTAATTGAAGTCTTCACATGGTTCCAATCTTTCGAAAGCCCACGTAGCAGTTTGTTGACTTTCATTGGTCCTGAGATTGGCTGACCTTGATAAGCCAAGCCATTCACAATCTCTGTAAAGCGACTGAACATATTAGTTATAGATTCTCCAGGCTTCATTCTGAAGGCTTCATACTATCCAAGCAGAATGTTAATTTTGGTTTCCTTCACACGGTCAGTCCCTTCGTAGGTAACATGTAATTTGTCCCAAACTTCTTTTGCTATTTCACAAGAAATTTGGTTATAGTCAGTGGGAGATAAGGCACAATATAAAAAGTAGATAGCTTTAGCATCGAGAGCTTGTCTCTTGGTTATTTCAACTTGTGTTGTTTCGTCAGCATCAACAACTTCTTTTCATTTGTCTGAGGTTGATATTGCTTTAAGATTAATCCATTTTTCAGCAACATCCCATTATAGGGGATCTCTCGATCTCAGAAACATCTTCATCTTGTTCTTCCATACATTGTACTCATTCCCATCGAAGTAAGGAGGTCTGGTGTTGCTCTGACCTTCAACCAGTCCTGGAGCCAAAATACTAGCCATAGAGGATCTTTAGCTTAGAAGTGAAACACTGCAATAATTAAGCACACGAGCTCTAATACCAATTGAAAGTGCTAGTATGAACACCTAGAGGAGGGTGAATAGGTGTAAAGACAATTTTTCGCAAAGAATAGTAGAAATATTTTGCTTATAAAATAGAGTTTGAAGAACAATAGACTTTGAGCGAGTTCAGACTTTAGGAGATAAATAGAACTACGAACAAAATAAAGGAGTTCAGGGAAGAGAAAAATAATACAGAATTTATAGTGGTTCGGCTTAGATCAAGCCTACGTCCACTTTCCACGTTGACAACCCTCTAGCTGGATTCCACTAAGAATCAAAAGAGAATTTACAATCTTGCGATCTCGACTTCACAGTAAAGAGTCTCTACTGCTATCTCACGAAGTCTCACTATGAGTTTCTCTCTTTTGTGTACAACTTTGAGCTCAGTATTTTGAGTAACAAGGAAATGGAAAACTTCAGACTTTGAAATTTCTTTTTCACGCACTCTATAGAACAACTAGAGAGTCCACCTTAAATACTCATTCATGCCTTCTCGACCATTAGCACTTTCCAAAGGAATTCTTCCAATCAACTCGTTGGACAGAATCAATCAAGGAGATCTCAAGCCGTTTGAAGATTGTGATGAAAACCCATCAATCATGTTCACCCATACAATCAGAATCTTAGCTTCCATAAATAGATTCTTTACTTGCAATCCAAAAAGATTTGATATATCTAAATTGATTCCAATAAAGATAATCAATCAAGTGGGTGATATTTCCATCCAAAAGGCCATATATAACTTGTACAAACCAAACTCTTAAAGTAAGAAAGATAATCTCGCATCTAGATAAATCTTCTTTCTTCACTTGCGTTTAGTCTAGAATTTGTCAGAGTAGGCAGACTTCTAATGTCAAACAAACTTTGACACTAAAGTCTAGCAATCTTCAAACTTTGACACTAAAGTCTAGAAATCTTCATAATAGACTTTGGATAAGTTTTGTCTACTTCAAAATATCAAAGGAGTTTTCTCCAACACATTTGACTTCATGTCCTTCATGAGACTTGTAATACACGTCATGTATGTTCTAAAGAGGAAGGATTTGCATGATTTGAGCATCATTTGGTATGACAATTGCATGCAAGAACATGCTTAGGTACTGCTGCAATTGATATATGTCACAATACACTTCTGTTTTGCAATTTTCTCATAGGATTGTGTGATCAAAATTGAAATTAGATTGTCTTAATAAAAAATGTTCATCATGTTGCATTCCACATATATGATTTTTCGTAAGATTTTTACACATCATTAGATCATTGAGATTGAGCATGTTCTATGATGATTACATTGGTTAAGACCAAAGTGCATCAATGCCTTCTTGACATTTGAAGTGTGCATTACAAGTCTCGTGTCTATATGTGGCACATCATAATTGAATTTTATTTCGTATGTAAATATCATGTATCAATTAGGCTAGTTGCTATGGAAAATCATTGAATATGTCATTCTTGGTGTTAAGTCACATTTTGCAATGTTAATGACTCGTATGATCTTTTTGCATCTCGACCTAAGATTAGATGTTTTACCCAAAATATTATCACATTTAATCCTTCGTCATATGAAAGTTTCATAACATTCATGCGTTGTTAAGTGATCTTTTGAACTATTAAGTATAAATCATGTTTTGTCTTGTTAATGGCTGATTTGCATGCTTTCACGAACATCGATTTTCGACCTTCAATTCGACCTCAATTGGATTCAAACCCTTCTAGGAAATCGTAGGACTCATCTAGATATTTCCAATGCTATTAATTTTGTGTGATTTGCTTATCATTCGTTTCCTTTTCCTTTTTTACTATTTCATGTTAGAAATCTGACTTAGGTTAAATTCGGAACCCCTTTTTACCACTGTTTAATCAGACTTTGTTATTTTTGTGTGATTTTTTAGGTAGAGATTCTTGAGTCGACCCTTAATAAACTTTGATTGTAACCTTTTATCTTTGTTGTGGTGAAATTTCATATTTTTTATAACTTGTTTACTAGGTCATATATTAGTCGCAATGACATATTACCCTTGCTATTTTGTGAAATTTCTGATGCGACGTTGAACTTCATTGAATTTTTTAAAAATACCTATGTGGCTTGTTTCAGAAAACTTCTCAACGAAGTTTGTTCCTTGTTATGTTGTGCACGTTGTGTAATTTTCTTGGGATGATTTATTAATGGGTCCCCTTTCAATTTTGCTAATTTTTTTTATCCTGTTTGTAATGTTTTGTTGCAAATCCTTATTGTGATTTTCTATTAGGATCTTTTAGGGTGATTTGCTTGTGGAGTTAGGGTTCAACATTTGCATGAAATCAATTCCAAATTCCCTAATCTTCATTGTCGAAAATTTTCGATAAATGAAATGATCTTTTGATGGCATTTTCTCCAAAATTGATTTGAGACGTTGATTTTGCGTATCAAAGTGAATTTGGTATATGTGATGCTTCCTATATTAATTGTTTAGAATCTTTTAAACTTTTGATTTGACATAGGAATTGTCAAGGTTTGGACTGTATTTAAAATGCTTGCAACGTTTGTAAATACATGATATGCGCCCTAGATTAGCCTTGGTAATTAAATGCGTTCCATAGCCAAGATGCTCATTTGTCTAAATGTTTCACTTTCCTTTCTCAACATTTCAAATACATCCAAATCATTGAAGCATCACATGAACCTTACATGCATGCAACCATTTCATTTGTTAGAAATGCTTGTGATTGTGATTGGCGCCTGTCGAATGAATAAGTAATCCACCGTTGGCTCACTGAAATTGTTTGATTGTTTGGAAAACAAGGCTCAAGGGCCTGCTTGCATGTTTATTTCTCACAATGCATGTGAATTCTATATGTTTGCTTAGGTGCGATACCTGATTCCATGGGTATACCTTGGGATTCATATAGAACATGTCTTGGGAACTTATAAGCATTAGTAACTGTGCAAAAACATAAATAGTCACTAATGGCTGTAAGTGATGAAAATGAACTGGGGGTAGGCGTCTAGAGGGACCAATACATGAATTACAAAGGTTGACCTCGAGGCTCAACTTGATCAGATTTGAACCTTATTTCAATTGTTTGATTCTCCTTATTTGTTTCATGATTGTGACTATTTTGTTGTGAAATGGTTGTTTCTTTTCTATTGTATGTACTTAGTTATAGATTTAGGTTAGAATTAGATTAACTCCTTAGAAGTGGAGATCCCTTAAAATTTGAAGAAATGAAAGGTCGATGTCCCATCTGATCATATTTTTTCTATCATTATCCCCAATATATGTTTTGGATTTTTTTTGTGTTGTATAAACACCCGACAAGGTGCGGGTTTTGTTTCTTTTGCTTTAATTTTTGTTTGCCAATTAGAATTGCATGTTACTTGTGTTGCTTTCTTTAAACTACTTACTTGTTTGTTTACTTTTCTATCTTGTCTTTAAATTCAATTGCGTGCCTTATTTTCCTTTTCATAGAAATAGAATTGCATGAAACTAACCATCCATGCATGATCACTTAGTTAGTATAATTGACTCGAAAAAGTAAAAAGACATGCATGGACACCTTAAGAAAGACAGCATATTGTTAGGTACCGAAAAGACGCTGATTGAAATATTAACGTAACCTAAGTCTTCAAACTTAGAATCTCTAGTTTTGTAGGGACAACTCTCAACCCTCTATTGGGTTTTCTAGTCAACCCCCAAAAACGAGGCTAGTGATGACTACCGTCTTTTTAAGTTGTTTAAACATTTAGTTAATAAATAAACCTATCATAAGGGGTATGAGTCTTGATGAGGCTTAGCATGGTTTAGCATACCCGCTGTGGAAAGTTCCTAAAAGATGAAGTGATGTCATCCATGGGGAGTGAGTACTAATGTGAGGGTTAGCATGGTAAAGGTACCTCGAAATTTGATGTGCACACTGACCTCCTCTTTTGAGGTGTGTCACTCATGTGGGTACGAATCACGATACCTTCCACCGTCACACGAGGTACGAGCTTGACATAGCTCATGACTGTATACAAGGGAACTCAAAATGGTTCATCCCAAAAGGCGAGGTGATGATGTTTTTTGAGAACATAAACTGTGAGGGAACTCTCATGGTCAAGTACCCCTAAACCTGACCTTTCCCACCTTCATTTGGGGCGTGTGAGAGGTCGGGTCGCGACATATGTCACTCAAATGATCGATTGGAAGTGATGATACTCAACTACACGTATTTAGAAGTCATGACACTAAAGTAATCGAAAAAAAAAAAAAAAAAAAAAAAAGAACTATGACATTCAAATGAATGTCATATGAAAATTGTGGTACTTGGAAGGCCCTTTATTGTGATACTGACCCAGTACGCAAAAAAGACACATCTCATTAACAAAGTGTCAAATTATCGACATAACATCAATGATCACACTTATTTATTCACCAAACACTTCCGCACGATTTGTCCGGCAAAAGATTCTCTGTTTTTGGTTGGCACCCATGACCTGATTTTCGGGATTCCAACTTTTGTGCCTCTCTCGTGCCCGTGCCATGCCTATTCCGTGCAGGAGGGACATTCACGTTAGCCCGATCCCGAATCACCAACCGGAAGACTGAGAAGTACATTCTCGGAGTTCTATCGCTGATCATCTACATGATTGCCCTCATCCTCTTGCTCAAGTATGTTTTCATTGTCCTCTAGGCAAATGACAATGACGATTGTACGCACGCCTATCTCTATTTTGCTTCACCTACTGGGATTATTAAAATAATGTACATGACCATTTTTTTAGGTTCACATGTCAATTTTTTTTTGTTCTTTTAGCTTTTCTCTGTTTTTGGTGGCAACCAATGACTTGATTTTGGAAATTCTGACTTGTGTCCCTCATTCATGCCCATGTCGTGCATGTTCTGTGCAGGAGGGACATTCGCGCTGTACTCTCTAATATGCAGGTTTGTAAAGGTCAGCCTAATCCTGAATCGCCAACAAGAGGACTAGGAAGTGTTGGACCTCATTTGGTGGCTTTCATAATTTAATTTGTCTCCTGAACGTTTGGTTGCAGGAATAGCTGTGGTGAGCGTTATGATGATCACGACTTGCATGCTCACTCTCATCATGCTTGTTTTGTGGAAGACGAGCATATGGTGGATTGTGCTCTTCTTCACCGTCTTCGGCTCGATTGAACTGCTCTCTGTCTCGTAGGATCTCTACAAGTTAGTAAAGGGTGGTTTCCTACGGCTTGTGTTTGCTGCCTTCCTCGTGACCATCATGATTATCTGGCACTACGTCCGCAAGCAACGGTACATGTATGAGGTCTCAGACAAGTATATTAGAGATCTTGCCACGAACCCAAGTATCAACCGCGTCCCCGGGGTCGCCCTATTCCATTCCGAGCTTGTGCAGGGCATTCCTCCGATATTATCACATTTCGTGGCAAATATTTCGTTTATCCATTTGATAATAGTCCTTGTCTCGATCATGAACCTCCCAATCAGCAAGGTCATGCTGGAGGAGCGGTTCTCGTTCAGGCAGGTAAGCCGAGGGGCTTCAGGATATTCTGCTGCATCGTGCAGTACAGATACAAGGACGAGCGAGGAGCTGCAGGAGTTCGAGTGCCAATTGGTGGACAACTCGAAGGAATTCATCTGGCACAAGTACTTCTTCCTCGAGGCCAAGAATAATGATCATGATCAAAAGGATGAGTCTGTCAACAGCGATGTACCACATTCGGCATTGCTAGCCGAAGATGGACAGGGCAAGGGATCAACCGTCCACATGGAAGAGTCGCTGGCGTAGCTAAACTCATCCAATCTCACTTCCAATTCTATATAATCGTTTAACATGGTCAAGTCGAGGAATCCTTCAAATGGAACTGTGTCCAGTCTAACCCAAGCGGCCAAAGAGGAGATGCAATTTGTGCAGAAAACGATGGAGAGAGGAGTGGTGTACCTCGGGGAAGCTGAGGTGGTCGTGGAGCCAAATTCATCTTTGTTGAAGAGGATCGTCGTCAACTATGCCTACAGCTTTCTCAGTAAAATTTCAGGTAAGGCGTGGAAATCATGGTGATCCCAAAGAATAGGCTTCTAAGGATTGACATGACATATGAGATATGAATGAAAAGAGAACAATAATTGTGGTCAACTAAAATTTAGCAACTTTTAATGGGAGAAACATCAGTGGGAGCAACTTTTAATGGGAGAACACTAATTTGACCTGAAAAAATTAAAAGAACTTACCAAGATGAATGCCATTCATTATCTTCTCCAAGTGACGATCTATACTATACTCTACAGAACAGTGGAAGATAATGATATAATAGTGGCTACATGGATCGTGTTAAATTAATGTGTTAAGTTTAAATCTATGTACGGTACCCGATCTTCATGCACAGCTTTTTTTCGAAATGAGGAAGCACGTCCACGGAGCATTTAATGAGAAAGCGCGCCTTCCAAGCCGAAATAATCCAACTCTACCTATAGGCTGCACATGTTGGACGTTGAAGACAAAGGCCATCATCCAATGTGTTGACTTTTGCACCTTTATCATTGTTTTATCCCCACGTCCATATTTCCACTTGCATGCATTGCCTATAGATTTGGCTGGTGGGCATTGGTGCCGATTGTGGGCTTGAGTTGCGCGCGCCTGTGCTGTATTTAATGAGGCCACTTAATTTTATTTTTGTCTTGTTTCCTTTTATAGGGAGGACCTATGAAGATGAAGTGAGAGCTCAAGAGACTGAGAGGTGAAAGCTCCAAGAGATTTGTGCGTAAGTTGAGTCCATTGAGTTAAGTTGTTAAACACAATGGGTATTGGATATACATTAGGATTAAAAAACACTCGAGTGCGTGGCGATTATAATCCTGTAATTCTCCAATATAGTGGTTTATTTACTGGTTTATCCATGGACATAAATCCTGACATTTGAAATCAAATCACATAAATTTTTGTGTCCTTTTATTGTTCCTTGTTTTATTTCTGTCGATTTCTATAGCTCTCGATAAAATTGCAAATTTACGATCTGCTTTTCAACAGATTGATCAGCTCTTTCAGCAGGATTGTCCATGAAACTCTAAAGAAAACTCCGAGAGCAAAATATAGTGCTAAAAAAATAAGAGTAATCATCCATCCTCGCAAAATAGGAAATATGGTGCTCGAGAACTACAAATCTAAGCACCATTATCAGAGTACAGGAGACACTAATGATGTACTAAGGGTTGAAGGCGCGCAACGCAACTTTGTCGTATTTGAACAGGTTGAAGAACGTGAGCCCGTCGTAGTGGACGATGTACCGTACTCAGAGGCCGATGCCACTGATGAAGGTGAGCCTGTCGCAGTTGCTTCCACTGATTGTCAAGCTTGAAGTTCTACAGTTCTCAATCCTCCGGTTGGTGACTCAGGATTAGGCTCATATTTGCGTACCACATAGCAGACAGCACAACATGAATGTCCCTCTTTCACGGAACAGGTACGACGCGTGCACGAACGAGGCACATATGTAAGAATTTCAAAAAATCAAGTCATGGGTTGCCACCAAAAATAGAGAAAAAGCTTAAAAAAAAAAAAATTGGCATGTGAACCTACAAAACATGGTCATGTACGTTATTTTGATAATCTTGGTATGTGAAGCACATTAGAGATAGGCATGCATACTGTTGCCATAACCATTGGCCAAGGGGACGATGAAGGCGTACCTGAGCGTCGCCCCGGGGGGGATCTGTAGATTATTAACAATAGAATCCCTAGAAAGTTTCACAGTGTCCTTAATTCCCTCTGTGAATGTATTGATATGCTCTGAAAAGCCAAACTCATCATCCTTTGGCAATTCACCGATAGATCATTTTTTTTTCATCAATTCTATTGCAAAAATAATATATTCAATTAATTCAAAAATGTTTTTACATGCATTTTTTGTCATTTTTTTTCAATGCCAAGGTAAACTCAAATAGAACAGGAAATGCAAATAAGAAACCTTTTTCTTTTTTATGTATTTCCATGGACAATGAACTTTGGAAAATAAGGGTTGGCAGAAAAACAGCTAAGCGAAGGTCAGGAGCAATCATTGCCCCTGCATGTTGATATGTTGACAAAATGTCACTGCTACATCTCAAACAATTTCAAACAAAGAAAATTCCAGCTCTCTTAGGAAGCGTAAAAGCCAATTTCTCAGAAGCCTATACTAAATGCATAGAGTTTTAATTTTGTGGAGGTGCAATTCACACTTTCCATTGACAGAAAGGCATAGGGTCCTGCTCCAGGACAAGTAGGTAGAGGTCTAGAGCTGTCTCAGCAGGGGCTGTGGGGGCAACGCCTTCGAGCCATCAAAGGGGTTTTATAATTTGAGTTCATATTTTCTTAGTAGTTTGGGTTAAGGGCCTTGAATAGATACTGAGAGTTGGCATGATATATAATAAGGTGTGAAAATCATGGCGATCCCAAAGAATATTAGGCTTCTATTGGTTGGCATGACATATATGATATGAATGATTAGAGCTTACTAATTGTGGTCAAATAAGATTTATAACTAAAACAACAAATGTTTCGATATATACTGTCCTTGTGTCTATCGATAAATGTTCTTCCCATGTAGTTGTAAATTACCTTTCATTTTGCATATAACCAGAAAATTCAAATAGTGAAAACTTATGATATACACTAATGTTCAAGGACCGTCAATCCATCAGTCTTAATAGGCAAGCTGAGCTGGAGTGTAACTTTTATTAGATGGGTAGGCCTTGCGGTTCACTTTACAACTCGACCATACCTATTAGGCCTCCCTGGTTCAGACCTCTTCTGTTCGAAAAGATAAAAGCAAATCTCGAAGATTGTTTAGTTAGTAATGAGAAAGCTTGGAAAATGCTTTTTAGGGAGGCTACATTTGACACATGATTGTTTTCTTCGAAGGCTTCGGGCCGAGCCTGCCCGGCTCATTGGATGATCATGACAGAAGGCTTGACATTGGTTAAGTACTAATGTTGTATGTCAAAAAGATGTCATACAAAGGCCATATTGACTCATACACGATGTGCCTCTCTTTCTTCTTTACTGGTTTGAAGACCGCAAAGGATGAATGTTAGGCTACAGATATACAGATACACCATAAGAAACCAAAAAAGGAATCTTCTTTTCTCTACCTTTTCTCTATTTTCTTCCCATCTTCTTTTATGAAAATTAAAATTTCTCAGAATTGCGGACTAATATAAACCATGTTTAGATACTCATTTATAGCCCGAAACATGGGAGACCGACTTTATAAACAGTCCTTTTGATGTCCTGGTGGACTTGATTGCCATTGAAATATCTCACATATGAAATTTATATGCTTTTTATATACATATGATATATACTTAAACTTTTAAAATCATTGACAGTGATCTCAAAATATCTCACATGGTATCAAAATAGGAGATCGTGAGTTTAAATTTTTTCAAGGCTTGAGCCAACGTTTAGCATACATGTAAGGGGGTATCGATATGTTATTAAAATATTAAATTGTGATTTCAGCGAACAGTTTAGAGCTTTCTGGGTTGCAACCGGAGGGCTCTCCGCAACTCCTGATCAGGGTTATACGAAGGGCTGTGCTCCACGCTCTTGTGCACATCATCGCTCCACACCTGAGATGGGTAATTTATTCCTGCGTTAATCATCGAAGAATTGGATGAGCATTGGTTGGATGAACCCGTCTCCAAATTGACTTGGGCCGAAAGCAAGTAGCTCTTTTATCGATTTGGGTCGGCCTAGTAGCATTTGAGCTGACTCCATGCAAGCTCCACACACACCCACCACTAAACCCCAACAACCCCCACACCAACCTCCCCCCCAAAAAAAAAAAAAAAAATTGATCTAAATTCAGCAAAAGGATTTTAAACTAAACAAAAATGGGAAATTCTAAGGTATATTAGGGCGTGTTTAGCGGAGAACAATTTTTGAACAGAAATAGTTTTTGAGTATAAGAACGCACTTGGTAACTATAAAAAAATTATATTCTAGGAATAGAAATGTGTTTGGTAAACTTGTATAATTCTATTGTTTCTTTTAATTTTTCAATATTTTTATTATATTTTTCCTTTTTCTTCTTTCTTTTTTTTTTTTTTTTTCCTTTTTCCTCCTTTATGGCCGATCGCCAGCCACAACGACGGCCGGCAACCAGCTAGGCGAGGTCCAATGAGCTTGCCAGGCCACCACAAGGCCCGGCCTCGCCAAATTTGGGCAAGGCCGAGCCTCGCCGGTGGCTTGCCTAGCCCGGGCGAGGCTCGACCTCACCAGGCGGCGAGGCTCGACCTCGCCCTAGGTGATGCGAGGTCGACCTTGCCCTGGCCTGGCGAGGCCAAGCCAAATTTGGCAAGACTCGACCTCGCCGGGGTTCGGGATCGCCTCGGGGGCGAGGTGAGGTCACTAGCCCTCATCGGCCAGTCAGCCGATCGCCGACCATGGCCGAGGTCGGCAACTAGCCAAAGGGAAAAAAGAATGAAAGAAAAAAGAAAAAGAAAAAAGAGAAAAAATAAGAGAGAGAAAAATTAATTCTCGGAATTGTTTCCGGGAATAAAATGTGACTTTTTTCTACTTCTTATATATGTTCCTAGAAACAAAAAAAAATAGATTTTTTGTTCTTGGAAATAAAAATTTTACCAAACACGTTTCTGTTCTGGGGAACAAAAACTCTTTTTAACAAATAGGCCCTTACTACATCGTGGACTGTTTTTTAAACTTGGTTACAACAATTTGTGGTAACATCATAAATCAATTTTGAAAGGCGTTTCAACATTTTTATACTCAATTATGACAATACACCTTAATGTTGTACGGTACGCCTAAGAATTATGTGAATGTGGAGTGAGTGCGTTTGTGCGCCCTTTTCTTTTTGTTACCTAAAGAAGGTCTCTGATGTTGACGATGAGACCGTCTAAATTGAGCTTGACGGCAACCCATCGAGAGCCCTTGAGTAGCTGAAGGCGTCCGACCTGGTTCTGGTAAAGAACGGTCAGAAAGTCACTATTCATGTGGGGCACCAACCTGGACATCTTCGGTAAGAGCCGGCATGCTCTATAGTGGTTCAGCTGGAGGAAGTACTTGCTCTCGTCGAACACATCGCCGCCCCAACGGCCCAGTTTCCCCGTTAGGAACCCACCAGCACCCTCGCTATCTTCAACATCGTCCCCTGTTTCATCCGTTTCCACCTAGATTCCCTTAGATGGTGGGTTGAATTAGATTAGATTAGATTAGATGACATGACATGAGAAGGGAAGCATGGTATTTGAGAGGGATGGATTGGCCATAGGACTAGGGCTCAAAGACCTCACAGGAACTACAGTTTTACCTTTGAAACATAACATTATGTGCAAATTGAAAAATAGACAAAGGGTTGATGGTTGAAACAAAGTGAAAGTCTTAAGGGGATTTTGCCTAACGATTGAAAGTTTAGGGGTAAATGTTCATCGTCCTAAAAGTACCCGGGGCTTTCATGCAATTTCCAGAGATAAAGTAATTGATAGACAAAAATATTTTTGCTATTTGAATAATTTTGAGCTCTTCTCAAAGATATAGTGATTGGTTTAGGGAGGTGAATTACAAAACAATATTCAACTGCATTTATCCCGCACCTCCTGACCTATGCATGCGGATAGCCTCGTTAAGTTGCGTTAGGTAAGACTATATATTAAGTGGCCAGAGTGATATCAAAGAAGGTTTGAGCCATATACAACGTCTGTTTCATTCAAACCACATGCTCGAGTAATGAATTGACAACCAAGGAGCTCATAATGAAGTTCGCAATAAACGTTGGTCCCATAATTTCACAAAAATCAATATTAGTGTCATCTGGCAATTTTTTGGATGGTAGAACCCTCACATCTCATAGTATCTTAGAAAGAGCAAGCTATCGGAGTGATATGGGAAGTACATGTGTGGCACAGTTTTATGTCAAGGAATGCATCCTAGATATTAACAACGTGATGTTCACTTGACATCCTGTCTCTTGACTAGTAAAACATAAACCACACATTTATCTAACAGTTTGATCTTTTAAAACAGTTAATAGTAATCCCACAAAATCTTACATTGTATTATAACAAAGGCTGCCAATAAGTCTGAACTCAATAGTCACATGATAGAGTCATGGGAGCCAAGAGCCAATGGTCGGTTTATAAGTGTAAGGAAAAGTCTCACACTTTGAACTAGCTTCTATGACGAAAGAGGTCCAAGACCACTTAACACATTCTCCCTTCTCTAACCACAAGTGAACAAGAAGATAATACAACATGTGTGTAGGGAGAATTACCAAAAAAAGTCTTAAACTTATTATAATTGCGCCAATTCAATTTTAAACATTTTTTGTAACTAATAAACATTTTGTATTTATGCTAATTCAATCCATCTGGCCAATTTTTGTACAGTTGGCACTAACATGGATGCCAGCCGGCCGGCCGATACTAATGTAGATAATTTTAATAATTTTTTTTTTCAAATTTGTTTCTTTTTTCTTTTCTTTGTTCTTTTTTTTCTTTTTTCTTTTGTCATCCTTATTCCTTCTTCCTCCAACCACTCTTCGGCGATGATTGGCCAGAGGCAAGGGCTAATGAGGGCAGCCTCACCATTGCCAATGGATGATCGGCGCTGTCCAGACAAAATTAGTTGAATGGACTTAAATAGCACAAATGGAAAAAGTTAAGGACTGAATTAGCCAAAACAAGTTCATGACTAAACCAGCACAACTACCATATGTTTAACATTTTTTTGATAAGTTTCTCTCTCTATCTATATACACAAAAAAAAAAAAAAATTGACAAAGAAAAGGAGGGGAAAAAAGAAATATCTTGCTCCGGACACACCACGATTTTAGGGCCAGCACATAATTAATACGCTAAAGACAGCTGCCGCACAGATAAATATATCTCAAATAAGATTCTAGAATAGCCACAAAAACGCACGACCTACCAAACCGACCGATGAATCCTGGTCCCGCAAAACAAACTCGTCTTTCTAACAATATGTGAAATTGCCGAAAAAAGCAAACTTCAGTCATCAACTCTCGGGGCCCGGTGAAGAGTGGAGTCATCGCTTGACAATGAAGAAAGAAACATAGAAAAAGTTCAACAAGAGAATCATTGGTGGAGGAGGTGACGGAGATGGAGGAAGAAGAAGAATCGGAGATCACAACAGATGCGAAGGAGGCGGAGAACAAGGCAAAGCGGAACATTGAGAAGTGAAAGGTCTCATGGGCGAAACTAGGTCGCTTCGACTCCCTCGACTTGGAGGCCGGTCAAGGTGATTCTTGCAAAGTTTGCATGTAGCCATGTTCTTCATCGGCTAAGTAATTCCTTTTCATCGTTTGATATTGACTGGATTTCAAGAAAACATCGCATTGAGTTCTTCCGTCCGTCTTTACTGAAATGTGAATGCCTATGTTTGTTTAGGATGCAACCTTTGAATGGTCACTGAATCACATTGATCGAAAATAGCAAAAGACAGTGAGAGGACCTCATAACATATGCGGGTCCCACGTGTTTTTTTAAAAGACTGCGGTGAATTCGGTCACCAATATATGCTTGTCATAAGTTGTGAAATAAGGTAGAAGCTAACGAATGTTGTAACTCGAGTGTAACGTGAGAAAAAAAAAGTAATGGAGAAATTAATGAGGAATGACAAAATGTGGTTTGGTTCAAGTGTTGATACTTACTTTACGAGGAGAGATAATCACTAAGAAATTCATTATGAATCCGGCGGATTGTTGAGCTTACACAATCATTCAAGTGTTCCTTAGTGCTAGATTACACCAAAAGAAAAACACACTGGTATAATCTCATAATCTCTTACTAAAAACTCACTCAAAAAAATCAGTGAGAAAATCCTCACACTTCTCTTGTTTGCTTTAGTATATAATAGAATTCTATTTTTATGTTTTTTTAGTTGACTTGCTAAATCAAACTAGGGAACCTAAATCCAGCTCTAACATGGAAACTATTTCAATAATTCCTTACTTGTTCAGACATCAAACCAAAAGTGATTTTCGGATTTGGAACTTCTATCTAGATTTGCGAAATTAAACTTGAGACATAATCTTAACACTTGTGTCAACTCTCTTATTGCGTGGAAGGATGCAACCATTGCAAACATCCATCAAGACCAAGTTGAGCTCGGACTTGTTTAGAGGAATGGACTTTGTCCACACATCAGTAGGATTCTCTGCTGCAAGAAGCTTCTTCATTGTCAAATCCTCTCCTAACATGTGATTTCTTATGTTGAAATATGGGTCACCAATTAATTCAATTCTCTAGCAATATCTCCAGTTTTCACTAACCACCGCATCAATCCAATGTCCCCTGCCAATATCGATAACTAATTCATTAGACCACACCTCCTCTTCAAACTCCTTTATTGTCACTATTTTCCAATCTCAATCTTCCTGAAATCATCATGTCTCTCAATGACATCTTCTAACTCGCAACACAACTGATAGAAGTAAAGGCATTACTGCTTGGAAATCGACCATCCAGCGTGTTCCCTACATGACCTTAGGGTTCACAAATCCAATTACCGCCACCCTACTTAAATCACATCCTCTAAAACGTATCCAACATATGATATCCCCAATAAAATTAGTAGGATCCACTTCATAGCATCACTATATTCACCTAGATTAATCGTAAATGTTCTCCTGATCGGATGTGAAAGATCAAGCCTAGTATTATCCATTAAATAACTTAGACAACCATTGGTACTATCATGTGAAGCATGGGACAAGCGCTCCACCTCCATCCAAGTACAAAGTGAGAGTCTAAACAATATATGATATGTAGCATGTAGGGTACTTACAGAATTTCTCAATCACACATTGAAGCATCTCAATGCTTTTCCGACATAACTTCTCCAAGTCACTCACAACATTCCAACTGTCTCCACTCTCTACATCTCCAAACTAGAAACTATCTCTAGTGGACCCAAGTTTCTAAATCAGTTTTTGCATGCAATTGGTCCTTTATCCCATCCAACTTCGTTAACCACCTTGAAGCTTCATTAATTTAGACCTATGAACAACTGTCAACTACTATGGAAAGTAACAATTTTGCAGACAATGTCACATCTATTGTACTCTAAACATACGTAGGCTCTCTTTGAAGCTCCACTTGTTTCTACATATCATCCGTATCTTTCTTTGCAATCGATCCCTCCCTCCTCTTATGAAACTGAGTAAATTTGTTAAAGATAACATCTCTATGGACACATGTCACGCCTCGGTCCTCGAGTGTGTGCCCATCCCTCTCTGGTCGATAAAATTTTACGACTTTCTAGGACAAGTCGCCGACCCTTTCTTTTTATTGCACCTACGGAAGTGAAAAATAAATCCCCTGACAGTAATCATCTCGGGATAGAAAAGCAGGACAACAAATTCACAAAACAAAACATGCTTTTATATTCACATAGAGTCATGTACAAGGTCTATGACCAAAAGACTACAAAAACTGACTTTCCAAAAAGAAATGGTCTTAAACGACCTACACTTCATATCACCTCCTCTCGGCTCCAGGTACTCCACTTGACGATCCTAAAAATTTAGCCCACAATGGGGTGAGATATAAATCTCAGTGAGTTCACGCTCTAAACCCCAATTAGGAGAGAAATACGCCTAGAAGCATCCTAGCCACACAATCACACAATCAAAGAGACTTACCTCATCTCAGATCCACCCTGCAGGTTAGTACAGTTTATATCTCAGACAGCATGAAAGCATGAGCAACCACTAAGCACAGGAGTCCTGATTATAGGGCCAAATTGCTATGACACGTCCCATACCGTGCCACACAATTTTGTCCCATAATCCGGCACATTCAACTCAATTACACATGCATTCATAGTTTTGATCTTGGCATATAGCACGACCTACTCTCTGTTCAGCAGTCTTCTGGTATTGCCAGGCTTCGTCTCACCCCATTGAGCATGGCACGTCTCTTTCAGACGGCTTTTTCGAATGAGCATAGGGTCCAGAATCTATTGCGACCGGCTTCCCGTTATCTAGGGGTATCCCAAATAGGGATAACGTCCAGCTTAACAGCCCGGGACGATTTTTCTTAACCATCACACGATCACTCAAATATGGCCCAAGGCACCGTACATTGTACTCAAATATTTCAATTAAAATGGTGAACCTGACCTTTTTCTTCGTATTAGAAATATATTGTAAATTAGTCATGTGTGGGTACATGATCAACTCGACCCAGAAAAATTGACATTCTTCCTTTTTAAAATTCCATTATTTTATATAGTACTTAAAACTATTTTTGGTGTCAAAATCCGACATCCGGGATTTTATGGATAAATATTGAAATTCACAATTTTTGGAATTAAAATCAGCACTCAATTTGCATAATTTAACACTCAATTGCAGAATTTATAAGCACGAAATTCCGGTCACCGGATATCCCGGCCTAATTTCCGGAAAAATAATTAATAATTAAATAATTTCTAAAATTAATTAAATAATTCAATTTAATTTTCAAAAATATTATCTTAGGCTAAAATCACTAAATTAAATACCGATACGGACCCGGAAAATTCCCAAATTCTTCTAGATAAATAGTACAATTTATCTAGGCCTCACTTAATCTAATCTAACCACCTAACATGCATTATTACATAATTAAATCACTAAATTAATCTAACTAACCACCCAATTCCTAATTAAATTAAACTAAACACCCATTAAACGTCATTAGCCTACTAAGAAGAGTTTAGCACATAAACTCACCGGTTTATTGTGGAAACCGGTTCACCGCGACGGCGGTGCGACGGCGGCCGAAATCCAAATTTTGGCGGCGTCGGCGGCGGACTCGGGACCGGGCGTAAACTTGGCCAAGCTGAGATTTGTTCTTGAGTTGGGCTGGGCCTAAAGTTGGGCTGAACAAGCTTTGAATTTTCGTGGGCTTTACTGGCTTCTTGGGCTGACTTCAAGTGAGCTGGAATTGGGCCTCAAAAACTGGGCTGCTGCACTTGTGGGCTGGGTTGAGCCCAAATGATGGGCTGAGGAGCGGCTGATTTCACGCTGCTGCTGGGCCTGCTTTGCTGATCTCGTGGAAGATGGACGAACAGCAGTCAAGCTTGGTGGGGGAAACGCCGTTTGATGGCTCGACGGCCAAGTGGCAGCGAAGTGGAGCTGCTCGGTCAACCAAGGAGCTTCTGTGGGCTTGCTGTTGACCAGGCGTGGCTGAATGAAGACACGTAAATGGCAGCTGCAGGCAGCAGAGAGAGAGAGAGAGACGGATTCGGTGGTGATGGCAGCTTCGGACGTGGGGTGATGGGGCGGACGACGAAGCAACACCGAAGAAGGGAAATGATGGGGTCAACAATTTGCTTCTGTGAGTGGCGTTGTTGACCAAGGAAGGCCAGCTCGTGGACAAATGGCGTGGGCGAGTGAAGATGGAGGGTTGTTGCGGTGGAAGGAAATGAAAAAATAATGAAAGGAACGGCAGAAGCTGAGAGAGAAGAGTTCGGTCTGCTTGGTGAGAGAGAGAGAGAGAGTGATTCCGTTCCTTTGTGGGGGAGAGAGCTCGAAGCAAAAAAGGGAGAGGGCGGCGGCAGAGGCGTGCAATGGAAGATTTGAAGGAACAAAGAAAAAAAAGTCAATAAAGCTTATCCCAATTCTTAAATGCATGGTCCCCCAACTAGCCCTCAACTTATCTCAATGTCCCTTATTACTTTCTTGCATAAAATCCATCAATAATCCAAATTTTGAAGTCCAAAATTGCTGCCTTCTTCTAGATCCGAATTTCACATTTTTGGGACATTAATTTCTTCAATGATTTCCCAATTTGACATCCAATTTTGATGTAGAAAAAGCTCACATAATTTCTACAATTCCCCTTTGCTAAGTAGCTTGGTCCGCAAGTCGAAAATCTCTTCAATTTGGCCAATCCAAATTTCCGTTCATTTTCCGAAACGTCCTAATTGAATTTCCGTGAAAATCTCGGAATCATCGAAAATTCTTCAAAAGATGAGTAGATGTTCCTAAAATAAGCCGTGACATGACAGAACTTTCAATTTCTGAAATCGAATTCAAATTCACGGTTAATTTCATTTCGGCACGCTTTTAGCGTGACCTAGTCTATTGTGTAACTTTTAGGAATTTTTGGTGCAATTGATCCGTGATTGATTTATCTTGAGTCACAATGTATCAATTACAGATACTAGGTACCCAAAACAACAGAAAATCAATTTAGTGTCGATTGATGAGAATTTTACAATCAGGTGGAATCACCCACACTTTGATCACATATCTCAATCGAATCGACTTATTTTTGATCTCTGATCGATTTTGACAATGTCATAATGACCCTTGCAGATCGACACGGTCGAACAATCGATTCCTGGTCGAATTCTCAAGTCCATTGCATTTAGATTCCTTAATTGCTTCCCCAAATTATCTAGTTATCTCGTGAGTGATCAACTCAGAGAATAGCACTATTGGTGCGTCGATGAAATGCCTGATTTATTTAATTAAAAATAATTTCTGAAAATTCAAGCTATCACAACACAAGCTCCAGTAATTCTTCCTTAATACACCACAGACTATATTTCTTCACACTGTGCATCAAACACTCTGAATTCAGTGTATTTAGCAAGCTTAACAAACCAAGTTTAAGTTCCTAATTGTCACGACCTCTTTTTTTCCGTCCGGGGAAAAAGAAGAAAGGTTGAGGGGTATTTGCCTAAAGAGGTGCATCAATGGCCCTAGATTAGGCACGGGCTCTCCCAAGCCCATACCTCGCGCGACGTTGGATTCGTTTTTTAGTTCTTAACAACCTATGTAATTCTAGGAGTCGCCACTAGCCTATTGGGGTCGGCTAGAAACCAATCAAGACACGGGAGTGTTGTCTCGATTCATACGCAACCAGAGATTTCTAGGAACGGGGACTTGTTTACGTCAATGTTTCTATTAGCGCCCTTGCGGTACCACTAACTTGGAAGGTTGTTTATCTAAATGACCATACAATCTTGATTACCAATTATAATCTTTATAAAACCGTTAAGTGTCCATGCAAATGTTTTTGTAGTTTTTTTTTTTAATGTCTAGACTAATCCTAACATAATTTATAAGAGAAATTTACACTCAAAATAATGAAAAGCGACGCATAAGTAAACATCCAAGAAATTGAAATGACTTCAAAATAAACGCGGAAAATGTAAACCCGATACAAGTCGGGCAAATAATATTACATGGCCTTGTTATCACGCCCCGGGACAGGACCCCCGTGAGCAAAATGAGAAGTTAAATATGCATGAAATTACTCTAGATGCATGAAATTACTCTAATTAATTTTAATCTACGCAAAATAGATTATTTACAAAAATGGTTATAAAATACCAAAATATCATTAAATTAAGAAAATGACCTTTTAAAATTAGGAAATTTTCCTAGATGTCATTTCTATCATAATTTGATATCATCCATCATTTTATAATTTTTTTTTTGAAATTTTCATATTTTTTCATATATTTTTTTAATTTTTTATTTAAAATTAATTCCCTAAACCGATATATGCTAACATTGAACAACACAGCACATGAATATCATAATAACCGAGCTCAAATCAACCGTTTCGAGATTGAAACTTGGTTTGCGCATTTTGTCGAAAGCTTGGCGTGCATCAAATCATCTCAAATCAACTTCCTCGGGCCATGTTTGCGGCTTTTAATCTTCACCCATGAGCAATCTTATGTGGAACTAAAGCATCAAGATTATACTACCACATGCAATGAGCAATATTAGATATAAATCATAGCCTACAACACACAAGAACCAAGCTAAAATCGGCTTCAAATATGTGGGTTGAGCTGATTTTGAAATCTGGGTTTGAACCAAAGTCAAGCAAACAGGTTGCATGCCCATATTCAAGCCCCAACACTCATCGTATACGAGATCTAAAGGAAGCATTACTTGATCCGAGTGAAAGTAGGTAACATGAGCTTTCAAATGCAATAAACATCACAGAGAATGACCCACCGAACAACATCAAAACGACCTCTCCAAGAAGCACACATGCAACACTCTTGAAGAGATTCCAAACACTTAAGAAAAATTTCAGCCTCAGAAATCAGTTTTCCGGGCTGGTTTTCCTCTTGATTTTCATGATCAAAACATGCTCAAACTCGAAAATAAGTACATCTAGGATGCTTACCTTACTTCCTAGTTTCCTTTTCAAGTGGTTCTTGGCCAAGGAAACCGAGAAATTGTCCTCTGGAAGCACATGGAAGTTGGCTTCTTCAACTGGAAATGAGATCTGCAGAAAAGAAGAACTGATAACGAAGGTTTTCGTTGACCTCTAAAATTAGACTTCAAGACGTCTTTTGTTGGAAAAATTGACACCAAGACAAACTATATGTATTTTAGTTTGGGTAGAAGTCAATATTTTCCTCATTTTTTTCTCAACTTTCTCAAAAACACTGCCTTTTCTCCACTCGTGACCAACTGGGCTCAACACTTCGAAAAATTTTCAGTGTTTCCTGGCCCGCCTGGAGGGTGTTTTTCGGGGGGCTTTAGGAGGCCTTCCCGATCTCCATTTGGGACGTGCGACCTATGGATGGAAAGATATTTGAGTGAAGTTTCACTTTCTAGTTGAAGGTTTTGGCTAATTTTGGCCGAAGGGTTGTGAAAATCTCACTTTTCTCTCAAAAGGTTGATCTGGAATTTCTGGGTTTTCTTTTCTGGAGTTGCTTCTGAGGGCCTCTTTGGGGGACGATTCCGAGCTCTCTCCTCTCCCTCTCGTATCCTCTATCTCCTCCTTGAAAAGAGCTCATTTCGTAGATCTTATCCCCTGAATTAGAGGATTTTTGGTGAGCCTTTTGTCCACCTACCAGGCCTGTCAATAGGGCTACTTCACCCACTCTCTGACTTAGCCAATTTTTTTAATTCTGCAGCTGTTGAGTGTGTAGGTTTTGCTGCGATTTTCCGGTGTTGTCAGCAGCTTATCCCTGGCGATTTTTCGTCCACTTGTACTACTGTATACGGTCTTCCATCACGTGCAAATATTAACCTAAATGGGCGGCTGAGTGGGATATGGTGGGGCCACCAATATGGCTATTTAGCAGCTCCGAATTAAGACTTAATTGTGGACTGAGATTTGGCAGCTGGTTTGGGTGCTTTAATTCATCACTTTGGCTGCAGTTTTTGATCAATTAGCAAGTTCATGTATAGTAGTTTAAGATCTCGACCAGATTTCGCAATTGTTCCCACCCAATTTTGCAAAAAAGTCCCTCAAAGTTGGCCATTTTCTTGCTCGAAAATGCCAAATTCAATGCAATTAGGTCCTTTTTACCCGATTCGATTAATTATACCTGACCCAAGTTCAATTTCAACTCAATTGGGGGCCAACATAATGATTTAAGCGTTCGGGCAAAATTTTGCAAATTTTGCAAATTGGTCCCTCAACTTTTGGAAATTACATTTTGGCCCAAACTTGCCATTTTAATTACAATATGATCTCCTGGGCTTGGCTAGTCACATTCAGATCATCGGCCCCAACTTGCTTCTTTTTTTTTTATATAAAAAATATATTCCATTAAAAACTATATTAAACACCTAGATAATCTATATGCCCGAATGAAATATTTTGGGCAAAAATTTAGGTGTCAACACTAATCAATTGCTAGTAATGGTGATCTATTCACTAACCAACAAGCGAAATTCACCACTTTGACCTAGAAATCTTTATTTAATCTAGCATTGGAAAGCAAAGAGTGAGCTCTCTCTAAAATAATTTCATTTATCAAATTTGGCAACTCTGTGCAACTGTGGTGAATCGACGTTAGTGTGATATTTCTCATGCCTTCCTCTGTGCAAAAATCGCTAAGCTCCTCAAAATAGAATTTCAACCATTTGTCAATTCTTAGGCAAATATTTCCCTTTCTATATACATTTTGACCATCATCTTCCAAGACTTGAACCAATTAAGCACCTTGCTCTTATGCTTAAGAAGACAAATTCTCACTTTCCTTGAAGTGCCATTAACGAATAACAAATACCTAACACCACTATTGGAGGAAACTTAAGAGGGTCTCAAGTCTGAGTATATGCAGCTTGCCATCTCCGAGATCCGGTGAACTTAACTTCACTTTCTACTAATTATCCATGTCACAGCCTTCGCAGATGTTCAGCTTCTTAGTCCAAAAATCTCACAATAGACCCCTTCGACTCAAAATAATTCATACTTCTAAGTCTTTTGGATCATGACTGTGTCATGTCCTGACCTAAAGCCTCGAAGAAACTAGCAAATGAGCTAATCATTATCATCTCATAGATGAGATACAATTCGTAGTTTGTCTTCCCCCAAGTCCATGTTAGCAAACCTTGAGAGACTAAACTCCACTTTCAGCAAAGATCCCATATCCGAACCGTCAAAAGTACTCAATGAGAAAAGGTTCTTCTCAACTCTGGTACATGCCTCATGTCAGTCAACATTCTTTACTACGCCATCAAGCATTTTAATTTGAACCGTTCCAATGCTTATTAATTTACAAGCAGCGCCATCTTCAATAAACACCTTACTGACCTCCATAAACCAATTAGTAATAAACCAGTGCTTATGAGAATTCGAAACTTCTAATAACTTTATATCAATCTAGACCGGCCTAAAGATTGGCACCCTTCAAAAATTCCAATTGGACCTAATTTGGTGGCTTTTATAATTTGATTTGTTTCCTGAAAGTTTGGTTACAGGAATCGCTGTGGGGAGCGTCCTGGTGATCACAACTTGCATGGTCACTCTCATCATGCTTGTGATATGGAAGACAAACATATGGTGGATCGGGATCTTCTTCCCCATCTTTGGCTCGATCAAATTGCTCTATCTCTCGTCAAGTCTTCTACAAGTTCATAGAGGGCGGTTTCCTGTGACTCGTGTTGCAGCCGTCCTTATGACGGTCATGATTATTTGGCAATACGTCCAAAAGCAATGGTACATGAACGAGCTCAAGAACAAGGTCTCAACGGAGTTCATCAGAGAACTTACCGCAAACCCAAGCATCAAAAGGGTCCCCGGGATTGCCCTCCTCCACTCTGAGCTCGTGCAGGGCATTCCTCCTATATTATCACATTTTGTGGCTAATAGTCCGTCAATCCATTCTTCTCTAGTCATCTCAATCAAGAGCCTCCCGATCAGCAAGGTCGAGCTGGAGGAGCAGTTCTTGTTCAGGCAGGTTGAACCGAGGAGCATCAGGATGTTCCACTGCATCGTGCAGTACGGATACAAGGACAATAGAGTGGACCCTCATGAGTTCCAGCGCCAATTGATGAACAACTTGAAGGAATTCATCCTGCTCGTATTTCTTCCTCGAGGCCAAGAGCAATGATGACAACCACAAGGAAGAGACAGCAATCCTTGAGGCAGAAGAAAAGATGCAAATCATGCAGAAAGCAAAGGAGAGAGGCGAGTTGCACATCCTCGAGGAAGCCGAGGTGGTCACCGACCTGAACTCATCCTTGTGCAAGAAGATCGTTGTCAACTACGCCTACTGTTTTCTCAGGAAAATTTCCAGGCAAGGCGAGAAAAAATCACGGTGATCCCAAGGAATAAGCTTATGAGGGTTGACATGACAAATGAGATATGAATGAAAAGAGAACACTAATTGCAATCAAATGAGAGAGAAAGAGAGAGTTGACATGACATGTGAGATATGAATGAAAAGAGAACACTAATTGCGGTCAAATGAGAGAGAGAGAGAGAGAGAATCAAATAAAAAAGGCTTGACATTTAAGTACTAATGTTGTCTGTCAAAAAGATCTTATACAAAGGCCATATTGACTCACACATGATGTGCCGCCATATTTAATGAAGATAGAACACTAATTGCGGTCAAATGAAATAGAGAGAATCAAAAAGGCTTGACATCAGTTAATATTAATGTTATCTGTCAAAAAGATCTTATACAGAGGCCATATTGACTCATACATGATGTGGCGCCCACGAGGGAGAGGGGCGAGGTGCACATCCTCGAGGAAGCTGAGGTGGTCACTGAGCTGAACTCATCCTTGTGCGAGAAGATCATCGTCAACTGTTTTCTTAGAAAAATTTTCAAGCAAGGCGAGAAAAAGTCACGGTGATCCCAAGGAATAAGCTTATGAGGTTGACATGACATATGAGATACGAATGACTTGCAGTCAAACGAGAAAAAAGAGAGAATTGACATGACATGTGAGATATGAATGAAAAAGAGAGAATCAAAAAGGCTTCACATATAAGTACTAATGTTGTCTGTCAAAAAGATCTTATACAAAGGCCATATTGACTCGCACATGATGTGCCGCCCTTTTCTTTGCTTTTTTGGAGGCTGCAGAGTATAGATGGTATGCTATAGATTTACAGATACATCGTAAGACACCTAGAAAAATTGTCCTCCGTCTCTTTTCTTCCCTTTTTTCTTCCTCTCCTTCTTCATTTTCTTTTAATAAACCAATAATTTCTCAGAATTGTGCATTGGTATAAAAGATGGAAGTCCCCATAGGATGGCTTTCTTATATTTCAATCAAACGAACTGTCTTTATGTACTCAATTGTAGCTTGAAACGTGGGAGACCAACTTTGTGGCCGTTTCTCTTGACGTCCTCTCGGACTTGCTTCCGGTACTCGCCGAAAGTGAACTTTCTGTAGACGGAGGGCTCTCTGCAACTCCCGATCAGAGAGTCGTACGAAGGGCAAAGGAAGTAGGCGACGGAGTATCTCTCCACCTTGTCGTTCGTTATCACCTTGTGCTCCACGCTCTTGTACACATCGTTGCTCCACGCCTGCCCAAAAAAGATGACCGATTCGTACTCGTGTCAATCAGTGTCCTCGTTCAAGACACAAGAAAAGTCAGTCTATTGGAGGACTGGATAAGCATGGATTGGATGAACCCGTGACGCTACTGACTTTGGGCACTTTGTTTTGAATTGTGCTTTCTTACCTGAAGAAGGTCTCCAATGTTGACGATAAGAGCGTCTCGGTTGGGCTTGACGGCGACCCATCGGGAGTCCTTGAGGAGCTGGAGGCCTCCCACTTGGTCCTGGTAAAGTATGGTCAGGAAGTCGCTGTCCGTGTGGGGCACCAACCCGAACATCTCCGGCGAGAGCGGGCACACGGGGTAGCGGTTCAGCCGGAGGAAGCACGTGCTCTCGTGGCATGTCTGGTCGAATGCGCTGCAGTCCCTATGCCTGAGGTTCTCCGCCAGGACCCCCGCCAGCGTCCTGGCCAGCCTAGACATGGCAGCAGCGAACTCCATCATTACTCCCCTGAGAGAGATGAACGGCCCGTAGCAAGAGGGGTCGGAGATCTTGGTGAGGGGGACGTGGAAGGCCTCGGACCAGGAGAATTGGGCAGGGGAGGTGGCGGCGGGATTGCCCCAGCGGTAGGAGTTGTTGAGGAGGGCAGAGCGGGCCTTGGTCTCGAAGGGTGTCTCGAACAGCTTCACCTGCTCCCTCCTCATCTCCCCGAGCAGCTCGCTGCTGATCCCATGGTTCACCACCTGGAAGAATCCCCACTCCGTGGAGGCCCTGTAGATTGCCGCTGCGCACGACCGCCTCTCCGCCTCGCACTCGCTGCGCAGCCCACTCAGGTCGATGACCGGGAGCTCGCACTCCCGGGGCGTCACCACATCGGCATTCTGGGCCGGAGAAGAGGGGGAGCAGGAGGAGGAGGAGGAGACGGTGGGGCAACTCCGGAGGAGTTGGGTGAAGTCGGACAGAAGGGGTGGGTCTGAGATCGAGCCCATCGCTGCAACACCGTGTGGAGAGAGTTGTGGGTTGGGCGGTGGCCGCTCGTATTTATAAGTGGGGAGAGGAGTGGCTAGGGCGAAAGAGCACAAACGGACGGGGACGAAGGCGGGCAAGGGGGGAGGGAATAAGGGAGGCGCTCCAAATATAGCGACAGTTGGCAGCATGAGAGCGTTTCCCCCTCTCGCCTCCGTCTCCAATTAGAGAGAGAGAGAGAGAGAGAGAGAGAGAGACTCGGTCTCCCCAAGAAAACAAGGCGGGGGAGTCCAGAGGCTTCCATGAAAAGTAATGATAACTTTTTAGTAAGAAAATCACGTAAAAAGAAAAATTCCCAACTTATATGCATTGTGATATATTTACAATGATCCGTTTTTTGTGATATTAAAAATTTCAAATTATGCTAATTATGACACATTTACCTTCAACATTTTTCTTATGACATAAAAAAACGTCAAACTTGTACTTACCTGACACATTTATCCTTCCGTTAAAGTTCCGTTAAATGATTTTTCAGTCAAACCAACTCATTTTTGTTTCACTTAAGTTACGTAGGCGTCATATCAACTTTGTTTGTTTTCTATCATTCGCATAGGCAAATTTTTAACAGATCTCATAGAATAAATGTGTCATACAAGTACAGATTTAAGATTTTTTATGTCACGGATGAAAGTTTAGGACAAATATCACGGTAAATATAGTTTAGGGTTTTTTTTTTTATGGATTTTGCCTCAAATCTTATTGCTTTTTCGCAGCCAAATTCCAGTTTGCGCTTGGGTAGTAATCTCGATGCCGTGACATTGACCCTAGAAGGTACTAGTGCCGTTCGTATCATACCATCATGTTCTATCAATTCGACGCATTAAATCAACTTTCACTTTTCACGAACGGCAATCGGTTTGGCACGTTCTTTATTTTTCTCCCTAAAAAGTTGGGAGTGTTCTCCTTCAGAATTTCATTGGGGAATCCAGCTAGTACTCCTCTCAAGTCTTTGGAGAGTGGCAAGGCAAGGCGATAAGAGGAATGGATCCAAAAAAAACCCACATCATATCTTTCGACTGTTTACCAAAAGACATGAGAAAAAGGTTCTTGAATTCAACGGCCAGGGACCCTTCTCGTGCGTGGACGATGGCAATGAAGTGCCAGAAAACTTTTTCTAAATGACACTTTTGCTTTGGACTTGGAACACAAACGCTCTTTGATTTCTTCTGTCCTTGTCCCCATTCTCTTTGTCCTCCGCGAATATGTCTTTATCCCCTTTTGGCTTTTGGTGGTTTCTAAGAAGCTACACAGCACCACATGCACAGTATTTTTCGGGCGCTTGGAAATTGACAGAAGATCTCTTATTCGGAAAATGCATTATGCTCTATTGAATTTATCCACTTAAAGCGAGTAAACAGTCATGTGATTAGGCACGGAAGCCGAGAAGGACCGACCAGATTAGGCCCGACCAGATTAGGCCCGACCAGATTAGGCTTTCGGTGCATCGTGGCTCTTTAGGATCAGGCAATAGACGAATCATCCACTTCTAAGTAATCCATTAACGCCGAATATTTTATTAAATGTTCGTCTCTTTTCTTTTCAGGGGAGAAAGGAGAGCTTGAATAAAGAAACAGTAGGCGCTGGTGACTTTCTTTTTCCTGTTAAAAAAGGCACGCTCATCTAAACCTACAAAGCAAAAAGGGTTTGCCTATGCACTTTTGCTTTATTGCAAGGGATTGTCTTCGTCCGCGAGAACAAAGAAAAGAAGGGTCCGGCGTGAAACATTAAACATATGGCATCTCCTTTTCAAGGTTCCTATAGTTCCTCTCCACACATTTCTGTCGAATCAAAAGTGGCACAAGGCAAAGTGTCCCTTATATAGAAAAAGACCTTTCTAGAAAAAGTAATATGACCAAACCCAGAAAAAAGAAGGAAATTCTTTTTGGGCTAGGACTCAGAAAATTATATATGTTTATATATCTAATATATATATAGTAGCACAGTATAATATAGTGTATACATCACATGCACATGTTTATACAGTGTGGGAAAAGGGCGCGTGTGGATGATGCATTTGTGCTCCTTTGAGGCACATGTCATGACCCAAAAATCACCGAGGACTCTCGATTCAGCGACATGGTGCCGCCCTGCAGAGTCTGGTCTGTTTCTTGTTTTCCCACGTTCTTCTTTATTTCCCCCATCATCCTCATTTTTTTCTTATGTTCACGTTCACACCAGCATTTCTGGAAAGATCTGCTGCCGCCCAAGCATTAGAAAAAGGTTGCACAGCTCCGTGGAATCATATTGTCTTTGTTGGAAATCATTCTTCTTTTGTACTTCTTTTGGGTGTTTGATAGGCCGATCCATATTATCGGGATCGGCCTACCTTTGGTTTTCCCTTTTTTACGGGATGGAAACTTAACTTTGCTTTATTCCTTCGGCCAACCTACAAAATTTAGGTCGGTTTTAATTTCTGCTTCATAAAGCTACGAACTTTATCCTCTAATTTAAGCCCCGGTCACAAGTTCATGGTTTTGAGCAACATTTTCTTATAAATAAATAAAAAAATCGGTTTTTATATACCTATTTATGTATATGTATGAGAATAAGAGAACTTTCTTGATCAATTTCCGTGCCCCCTCACTGTTCAAGAATTAGAAAGATCTTTTTTTATTGAAGATAGGATTTGATTTGATTCTAATTCCTTAGATTATGGACTAATTGATTCAATCAATCCGTAAGATTGGAACAACATTTTCTTAAGAAAAAAAACCATTTTTATATACCTATGTATGTATAAGAATAAGAGAACTTTCTTGATCAATCTCCTTGCCTCCTCACTCTTTGAGAATAAGAAAGATCATTTTCATTGAAGATAGGATTTGATTTGATTCTAATTCCTTAGATTACAAACTAAATGATTCAATCAATCCGTAAGATTGGAGCAGCGTTTTCTTTAAAAAAAAAAAAAACCGTTTTTATATACCAATGTATTTATGTAAGTAAGTAAGTAAGTATGCATGTATGTATGCATGCATGCATGTCTCACGGCCCGAAAGAACAACAATCCAAGAGGTTCCTACGGGACGGCCATGACACGTCCATGGATCCAACGACCCTCGGCTTATCTCCGACACTTAGGGTACTTAGGGTTTTTCTTGAGTCTTCTAGAATAATCCTGGGTGCGGGCGATACGGGAATTGTACCGTTATGTAATAAATACGGGTAGTTGGTAGTTGGGAAGATTCAATCTCCACCGTTAGATCGAGGAGAGATCTACGGATACGATTTGCCTTGTATTTGTATAAATAGGGATCTCCTCCCCCTCATTTGTATCATCTCACTTTCACAAGTGAATATAATCCAGAGCTTCTCTCTCTAGAGTTTCTCTCTCTACAATCCTTGTGAGTGAGTGTGAGAAAGGCTGACTTGGGAGAAATTCCTAAGGCCGAACGAGCAAGGGAACGCTAGATAGATCGGCCTGTGACACATGCATGCATGTATAAGAATAAGATAACTTTCTTGATCAACGTCTGTGCCCCCTCACTCTTTGAGAATTAGAAAGATCATTTTTATTGAAGATAGGATTTGATCCGATTTGATTTGATTTGATTCCTCAGATTATGGACTAATTGATTCAATCAATCCATAAGACTAGAGCAACGTTTTCTTAAAACATGGACCCATAGTTGTCAAATAGCACAAATAGCTAAAAACTCTTAGGTGGTCAATCTTTGACCGTTTCCCAAAAAGCATCTCAAAAGGACTTTGACCTTCAAGGACTCAACTAGGCATGTGATTGATTAAACGGGTTGCCATGACCACACAATTTCCCCAAAAAGTTTTAGGAATAGAAGCTTGGTACTTAAGTGCTTAGGCTACTTCTAAGAGTTATCAATGTTTGCGCTTAACAATCCCATTTTGTTGAAGAGTGTCAATGCAAGAGCTTTCATGGAGTATCCCATGAGAAGATAGAAAAGATGTGCATTTAGTAGTGAAAGACTCGCATCCATTATCTGTGCGAATTTGTTGGACGGATCCATTGAATTGCTTTTTGTTCTAGGAGAACAAATTCGACAAATGGGAAAAAGTTTGGCTTTTGGATGCATGAGGAAAATCCAAGTGGCATAGGTATAATCATCCACAATAATGAGGAAAAAATGAGATTTGTCACAATGTGAAGTATGATAAGGAATTCAGATATCCACATGAATTAAAGAAAGTATTAGTAACTTGAGATGTACTGATTGGGAATCATGTTCATTATTACTTTGCCAAAAGGCAAATTGTGCATTTTGGGTGAGCAAAACGAGCACTATGATCCAAATATTGATGAGAAAGAAAATTTTTAATACTAGTGGTGGGATTACATGAAATATTTTTATTCAAGGAAGATAAATCAAAGTCTTTCGGAAAGCTTATCCAAAAATGTAGTCATTGTGTGACACTACCTAAGCCTATCAGTTTGCCAGTTGAATGATCTTGAAAGAAGCAATTTTCAAATTTGAATATGGCATAACAATAATTGTCCTCACAGGTGTTTGAAACGGATTTGAGATTGCACTCAATTTCAAGAATGTAAATAGCATTCTTAAGGATAATATTCTAAATAAGATACACAGTGTTAATTTTAATGATATAAGTGACATTCCTATTTGGAAGACCTACAAACACGGAAGAGTGGTGTCTTTTATGAACAAGAGAAAAAAAAAAATTGTCTATTGCATATTATGCAGTTGTTGGCACTTGAATTAATTATCCACGCATCAACTGAAAGAGAATTTGTCTTGCAAAACTAGGTATCTGAAAAACTCACGGTCTTGTCGGTAGTTGTCAATTGACTAAGAGCCTTTGTGATATTTTGATACCAATCTTGGGTAATTGTTTGATTTGCCTTTTCAGTCCCTTTTGCTGAAACCTAATAAGCAAATAATTATTTCCCCCTCTTTATCATTTGACTCTCCTTGTAATTTCCAGCATGAATTAATAGTATGATGCGAGCGCTTGTAATATTCACAAAATTTACCTTTTGTTTTGACGACCCTATTTCTATGATGATGTAGCATTATATGGACGATTAGATGGTAAAGGCTGGTGCAAACGCGGCTTGATATGGGCTGTTGGAGTCGGTCACATGGATGGGCGAACAATAGCCTTCGGATCCTTGCTTCTGAACTAGGCCGTTTGTTTGAAACTCTCTAGGGTTTCCTTCCTCTTCTTAATGAAGTCCAGGCACTGCATGGTGGGACGTGAGGGCTACAGGAGCTTGCTATGACGACTCATCGACATAGCAAGTGCCCCGCTCTCTCCCATTTGCACATATTCAATCATGGCTAGGCATTGGTTCTCTTCCTAGGCAGTTAGTTGGTAGATTTGATCAAGAAGCGAGACAAGTTCCATGGCGAGGATCTATGACAAGAAAGATGAGTAGCTCTCATTCAAGAATATGAGAAATTGAGTCACTTTTTGTCGCTCTTTGATGACTTGGTATAGTTTGAGAGTCGTCTTGGGTCCCTCAAGTTGTTTCTCGACTACCTCAAGCCCGTTCTATAGAGGCAAGAGTTAATTGAAGCAAGCAGTGGTAGAGAGGTTCCCTTGCTTCAACTTCCACAAGGCTTGGGTGAGCAAGAAGATCTTGACTCAGTCAAACTTACCCGTAAATCATGTAGATGTTGTCCTACATAGTTTTGAAGTATTCAGTCACTAGGAGTTCGATCGAGAACTCGGGAGCTACATAGCTCTCAATCCATATGCAAACGAGTTGGTTGCACTTGCGCCAATATCGTTGTAGTTGGTCGTCGGTCAAAAAAGCTACAGTTCTATCAAGGAAACATTGTCCTTCGTCACAAGAGCTCATTAGAAATCTCGAGCTCAGGTGGAGTAGTTGTTTGGTCTGATGAGTTGTTGTTTGATTAATCATAGTTTTAGTCCATCAATTGGTGATGTATAGAGTGGATTGCCAAGGTCTGAGTGGTCGCCGATGGTTGGAACAATAGAGGGCAAGAAACCGGGTTGAAAAACCAGGTAGGGATTTGTCTTTAAACTCACCGGTGTCAGTTTGGGTCTTTGACTTGGAGGTGACCATTTCGACCCAATATTTGTGTTGGTCTTGAGAACAAAAGGAATCGGCCCAACCCTATTGGGCTAAGCTCCAAGGGCTAGAGCTGCTTCTTCTCTGGATAGACCGTGCTAGACCTACGATTGATTTGGCCTAATGGGCCATTGGCTTTGAACCGAAAACCAGTGGACCAAGATATTAAATAGGACTAGTATGGTCTTGGATGGAAAACCGCTCCTCTTGAGTCGGATCAATATAATCCAAAGTCTGGTTTTTAGGTTGAAAGAGCTAGTATAAACACCAAGAGGGTGGTGAATAGATGTAAAAATAGATTTGTTTAAAGATGCAGTAAGAATATTTTTCTTTTAATTGGTTCGGGCGTACGTTGGTCACACCACTGGCCAAGGTTCGATTCCCCAACTTGTCACGTTGCACGACTTAAGTGGGGTGCCGTGGGAGGTGGATTCCCGTGCTAGTGCCCCCCGGGTTTACATTGTACAGTGGTTCCCGGGTACAAAATATATATATATATATATATATATATATATTTTTTTTTCTTTAAAACGAGTCTGTTAAACAATAAACTTTGAGTAAAGATTCAAACTCAAATAAGATATTTTAAAATATGGCGAAACTTAGTAGAATATCACAGCAAATAAATTAAAGGAGTTCAAGGAAGAGAAAATGAACACAAGATTTATAGTAGTTCGGCTTAGATTAAGCCTACGTCCACTCTCCCACGTTGATAGCCTTCTGGTTAGATTTCACTATGAATCGAAAGAAAATTACAGCAGTATAACACTAACTACCTAGTAAAGAGTTTTCTTTTTCTCTCACTAAGTCACTCATTAATGTTTTTCTCTCTTTCGAATACACATATGAGCACTCTTGATGAAGAACAAGTGATTTGAGAAGCTTCAAATTTTGGAATTCTAACTTTTTTGTCTCTTTTTGAATGACTCGAAAAACCTCCTTAAATACTCCTCCATGCTTTTATGACCGTTGGCACTATTCAGAGGAATTCTTCTAATCAACCAGTTGGACAGAATCAATCAAGGAGATCTTGAGCCATTTGAAAATTGAGATGAAAGTCTGACGATCCCAATCGCCCATATAATCAGAATCTTGGTTTCCATAAGTAGATTCTTTCCAAATATACTTGTCTTCAAATTGATTTTTCGGTTCCAAGATTGATTTCATCAATAATATCCAAAAAGGTAAGTAAGATTTCCATCCAGAAAACCATATATATCTTGTTCGTACTGAGTCTTTGAAGGAAGAACAATAATCCTAAGTCTGATTATTTCTTCGATCTTCACTTGAGTTCAGTTTGGGTCTTCGTCAGAATGGAGCAGACTTCTGATGTAAGAAAGACTTTGATAGAATTCCACAGAAGTCTAATATTCCTCAGAATGAGAATAAGAATAGAAATAGAAAAGTTTTGTCAACTTCAAAATCTAATAGGAGTTTTCTCAACAATCTCCCCATTTTTTATGGTGACAAAACTTTCATACAAATATTAAAAATTGTAACCTGCAAACCAACACTTTAACAGCACATAATAATTTATAATAATAATAGATCATTATAGAACTGAATAATATGGAATCTGCATCCACAAAACGCATTAATCTTAACAATTATGTAACAACAATCATTTAGAGTTCAAGCACTACAAAAGTTCAATCCATAACCACAAAAAGCTAATCATAAAAGTTCAAGCCAACACAACCAAGTTTAATCAAAATCAAAACAAGAACTTTAAATTTGCTCTCATTCTCCCCCTTTTTGTCATCAGCAAAAAGATAAAGTCAGTCAGGAATAAAAAGAGTGAACGAAAAGATGATTAGGGTTGTTTTGGAATGCGAACAAGTCGAAAATCCTCCAATGACCGCACGGTCTCCTCAAGCTTATGTAGGCACTGATGATATACATTCTCCACTTTGGCTAAAGTTTGCAAAGCCTATTGATTCAATGTCTGAACCTGAGTGTTAAAAGATTGTACCTTGCCAGTAAGAAATTATGAGGTAGATCCTAAAGCAGCTTATAACTTTTGAATTTCAAACTCCATGGCATATTGTTGTGCCTTTATCTCCAAGAGGAGGTCTACTATCCTTGGATAGTTTACTTAAGGTTCGGTTTGGGCACTAGCTTCAGCACAATGAATCTATGGAGCATGCAGAAATGAAGGAACATCAACCTGAATGCATGTAGGTTATGGCTTACCCTGACTTGGAGTTTCCTCTTCAATTGAAGCTTTAGGGAAATAAAATGTAAATACATCTTTAGCATCTACAAGAGATCTACTGATACCATCACTAGCAGTAGTGTTGGAGAAAACTTCCTTATCTATTTTGAAGTTGACAAAATATTTCCTTTAGTCTAATCTGAAGACTTCCAGACTCTATCGTCAAAGTCTGAAGACCACCAGACTCAAAACTTAAAGTCTGCCTTCATTGACAGTTTCTAGACCAACGAATAAGACTTATCCATATGCGAGTATATTTTTAAGGATTTGATTCGTGCGGCTAAAGAAGTTCTCACGGCTGGGGATGGCATCTCAAGATCTATTATTCGTATTGAAATTAATTTGAGTAACTAAGATCCGTTGATTGGTGAAGTATACTTGGAAGGTTCTATATATGGAAACCTAGATCCTGATTGTATGGGTGAGCAGGATTGGTGGGCTATCTTCATATTCCTTAGATAACTCGAGATCTCCCTAATTGATTATGTTCAACGGGTAGATTGGAAGAACTCCTTTGGAAGGTGCCAACGGTTATGAAGGCATGGAGGAGTTTATAAATGAAGATGCTCTAGTTATTCGAGGTGGTGTGAGATAGAAAAATTCCAAAGTCTTAAGCTCCTTGTACTTTGCTTATTCAATTGTTGAGCTTAAATTCGTACTCAAAAGAGAGATTAGATACTAGTAAGACCTTGAGGAAATGTAGTAGAATCTCTACACTGTGGAATCAAGGACGTGAGATTGTAACACCTCTTTTGATTCATAGTGAAATCCAGCCAGTGGGCTGTTAGTGCGAGAGAGTGGACGTAGGCTTGGTCTAAGCCGAACCACTATAAACCTTGTGTTCTTATTTTCTTCCATGAACTCCTTTATTTTTTTCGTAACTCTATTTAATTGTTAGAGTCTGATTTCCTCTGCAAAGTTTATTATCAACCAGACTCAGATTAAAAGTAAAGTTTTACACTATATTTTGCAAAATTTGTTTTCACACCTATTCACCCCACTCTAGGTGTTCGTACTAGCACTTTCAATTGGTATCAAAGCCTGTGTACTCATTTAATTGAAGTATTTTTACTTCTGAGTTAAAGATCTATGACTAGTATGTTGGCTTTAGGTTTGGTTGAATGGCAAAACAATACTAAATCGCCTTATTTTGATGGAAAAGAATACAGTATATGGAAAAACAAAATGAAAGCATTTCTGAGATCAAAAGATCCTCTGGAATGGAATGTGGTAGACAAAGGAATCATTCCTAAAGTTACAACAGTCTCAAAAAGGGGAAAAGAAGCTATAGAGGCTAGCGAGATGACTCAAGAAGAAATAACCAAGAGACAAGCTCTTGATGCAAAAGCAATGTACTCCTTATATTGTGCATTATCTCCTACTGAATATAACAGAATATCTTCTTGTGAAATAGCTAAAGAAGTCTGGGATAGGTTGCACATTACCTATGAAAGAACTGATCGAGTGAAAGAAATCAAGATCAATATTCTGCTTGGTCAATATGAAGCCTTCAAGATGAAGCCAGGAGAATCTATCACTGACATGTTTAGTCGTTTTACAGAAATCGTGATTGGTCTTGAGTATCAAGGTCAACCAATCTTAGGACCTATGAAGGTTAACAAACTGCTACGTGGACTTTCCAAAAATTGGAATCACGTAAAAACCTCAATAAGGGAAACACAAAGGACCATGCCACTCTCCGTTGATGAATTGGTTGGCATACTTCAATCATATGAAGTGGAGCAAATCAATGAAGAAGAAGATCCCAAAGGTAAAAAGTCTATTGCCTTAAAATCTAATGATGATTCTGATGTTATAGATTCTAAAGACGATATAGACGATGAAGAGCTTGCTCTCATGATAAGAAGATTCAGAAAACTGAACAAAAAGGGAAGAAGATTCAATTGGAAGAAATAAAGCTCTCAAAAGTTTCAAAATAAATCAGCTGAGGACGATGAATCCAATAAAGATGTGACTTGTTTTTAATGTAAGAAAAAGGGCACATCAGACCCAGCTGTCCCTTGCTGAAGAAAAAGAAAGGAAAAGCTGAGAAATACAGAAATGCACTCAAAGCATAAACTTGGAGTGATACCGAATGCGAAGAGAGTGATGATGATTATGTTAATATTTGTTTAATGGCAAAATCAGAATCAAACTCAGACTCTAAGACATATACAGACTCAGACTCAGACAGTGAAATCGAGGTAAGTAATTTAAAAATTCCTACTAAAGTCTCGAAATATATTAATGAACTATGTCTTAGTCTCAAAACCTCTCTCAAGAGGATTTCCGAGCTAAAAGGAAAAAATTCTACACTGAAGCAACAGGAAATTGTTTGGAAAGAAAAGTTTGAAAATTTAGATAAAAGTTTTGTTACTTTAAAAGAAAATACAGACTCTCTTTCAAAAGAAAATACACTTTTGAAAAATGATATCTCAAGTATTTCATAAAGGTTTTCTATAGGATCTGAGAAATTGAAAAAGATTCTTTCAATACGAAGACCGTGCTTTAACAAATTAGGTTTGGGAATGACTTCTGAAACCATTCCTTTAATTGATTTTCCAAAAGTAAAGGAAAGAATCAAACAAAGACCTACAAAAGCCTTTTATAGAAATCATTTTCAAAAAGTCTTTGTAAAACCTATTGGCTAAAGTGCTCTTAAATGTTCTAAGTGCAACAGCTCAGAACACTTTGAGAAAGAATGTCCTATGGTTTGGAGACCTGTTAAGAATGATTGGGCAAAGACCATATATTGCACTAACTCCATTGGACCCAAGAAAACGTGGGTACCAAATAAAGCTTGAGTTTCTTTTTTAATTGTAGGTCACTATCAAGAAAAAAGGTCAAATGATACTTGGATAATGGATGCTCAAGACATATGACAGGAGATTCAAGTTGTTTCATAAAGCTCATCCAAACAAATGGAGGAAAAGTTTCTTTTGGTGGAAATAGCAAAGGAAGAATTGTCAAATGCGAAACAGTAAAGATTGGAAGCCTTACGATCAATAATGTCTCATTGGTAGAAGGACTAAATTACAATCTACTTAGCATAAGCCAACTGTGCGACACAGGTTTCAAAATTAATTTTCAAAAAGGAATATGTTCGGTAACCAGTAAAGACTTCTCTCAGATTTTCACGGGGCGAAGACATGGGAACATCTATCTTTTGGATATCAAACTAGAAAAATCTCAATGTATAATTTCAATTCAAGATGAAGCTAATCTCTGGCATCGAAAGCTTGGCCATATCAACATGAAGCAAATTGCCAAGATCTCTTCAAAGAAGCTTGTTCATGGACTACCCAACCTAAAATACCAAAAATCTGAATTATGCACACCATGTGTGTTGGGGAAACAGTTTGAAGAAAAATCAAATGAAGGAATCTTCCTTAGATATTCAACCTCCAACAAAGCTTACAGAGTATACAACAAGAAAACTCAATCTGTGGAAGAATCGATGAATGTCAAATTTCAAGACCTTATACAAAATCAATCGATCCAAACTCAACCTGAAGAATCTGAACCTGCTTCAGACTCTACAAAGTCTAATTCCCCAGAAGCAGCTCAGACTTCAGAAGGTCAACAACGAACGAATGTTGAAGAATCAACTGAAGAAAAAGTTCAGCAGTCTGTCAGACCAACCAGTAACTAGAAGCACAAGTCCAGTCATCCCAAAGAACTCATCATTGGTGACATTAATGAAGGGATTCGTACAAGATCCAAAAGACATGAAGAGTCTAGTGTTGTGGCTTTTATTTCTGAAATAGAACCCAAAAGCATAGAAGAAGCTTTAACCGATGAAAGCTGGATTGAAGCTATGCAAGAAGAGCTCAGGCAGTACAGTGTTAATGATGTTTGGGAATTAACTCCTAAACCAAAAGGTAAATCTGTTTGGAGCTAAATGGATTTTCAGGAACAAGATTGATGAAAAAGGAAAAGTTTTAAGGAACCAAACAAGACTCGTGGCCAAAGGATATACACAAGAAGAAGGGATCAACTATAATAAGACTTACGCACCAGTAGCAAGGTTAGAAGCAATTAGATTATTACTTGATTTTTCTTGTTATAAGAATTTCAGGTTATTCCAAATAGATGTCAAAAGTGCATTTCTAAATGGATTTATCCAAGAAGAAGTCTATGTGGAACAACCTCCCGGTTTCGAAAACCCAAGGAAACTAGACTCTGTATTCAGACTGAAAAAATGCGGTATATGGTTTAAAGCAAGCTCCTCGAACTTGGTAAGACAGATTAAGTAAGTTTTTAATCCAAAATGGCTTTGTTAAAGGTAAAGTGAACACTACTCTGTTTATTAAAAGATAAAGTAAAAACTTTCTACTTGTTCAAATCTATGTTGATGATATTATTTTTGGATCACCTGACAAAAACCTGTGCAAGAAATTCTCTAAGTCTATGCAGGATGAATTCGAGATGACCATGATGAGTGAACTATCCTTCTTTCTTGAACTACAAGTGAAACAATTGAATGAATGAATTTTCAAAAATACGCTAAAGAACTTGTTAAAAAGTTCAGTTTGGAGAATTGCAAAAAGACTAATATACCAATGTCAAGTTTCTTTGAAAATGGACAAAGATGAATGAGGAAAGAAAGTTGACCAAAAGTTGTACAAGAGTATCATTGGTTCACTTCTTTATCTTACTATCTCTAGACCTGACATTTTGTTTAGCGCTTGCATTTGTGCCAGATTTCAATCGGATCCCAAAGAATCTCATCTAAGTGCTGTGAAACGCATCATCAAATATGTTGCAATAACCTCTAAGTTAGGTCTATGGTATCCTAAAGAATGAAACTTTACTCTCCTTGGATATTCAAACGCAGATCTAGCAGGATACAGAGTTGATAGGAAAAGCACCTCGGGCACTTGTTAATTGCTTGGTAACAGAACAGTATCTTGGTTTTCAAGAAAGCAAAGTACTGTAGCTCTTTCAACTGTAGAAGCAGAGTATGTGGCTCTTGGAAGTTGCTATTCTCAAATCTTATGGATAAAACAACAACTAAGAGACTTTGGTATCGAAGACTCATGCACTGAGATAAAATGTGACAACACCAGTGCAATTAATCTCACCAAGAATCCAATTCTACATTCAAGAACAAAGCACATAGAAATTCGACACCATTTTATTAGAGACCATGTTCAAAATGGAGAAGTTTTGATTCAATTCATTTACTCAAAGAAACAGTTGGCGAACATTTTTACAAAGCCATTGGAGAAAAATCTATTTGAGTCTATTCGCTCCAAACTTAATATCTTAAAGTCTGAAGAAGCTCAGACTCAGGGATAAAAGTCTGAAGATGTTTAGACTCAGAAGACCAAAAATTACGACCGTAAGTTATTTCAGTTCAAGCAATTTACCTTTCGGATAAAAACTCGAAAAGGTACGATTGCTTATTAATCAGTAATTGATTGATGTTATCTTCCCAAGTTTTTGAAATTGTAGCAATTATTCTTCTTCGAAAATGAAGTTATTTTTTGAAATAACAGTTATCTATTTTCAAAAAGGCAGTTATTTTTTGAAAATGCATTTTTTATTTTTCCTTTTATGACGATCCGTATACCTCATTTCGACTGCTTTATATACTATCTTTCTTCTTCATTTTTACTCACAAACCCTAGAGCACAGAATTTCACTTTCTTACTTTTCTCTCTAGTTTAATCCTTAAAGTTTTCATCTTTCTCACGAATCGAGTTCGGAAATTCTCTCAAAGACTGTAATAATGTCTTCCCAAAGAAAGTCCTCAAGGATTGCAAGTAGGGGACCACATCATATGCGTGAGGGTCCTACGCACTTCGATCTAACCGAGGAAGAAGACTCTTCAAGGCAGTAGCAAAGTCAACAACAACATTCTCAACCGCGCCATTCTTCTCAGGCTAGACCACAAGAGTCTCCACATCAACAGGCAGAGGAAGAAATTATTGAGGATGTTGAACCTGTAAGGACTCTTAAGCCTGCTTTTACTTTCAAACTCTACACCGCCCTGAAGAAATGTGGTTCTCCGATGACCTTTATTGATGAATTTTTGAAAGAAAAGGGGTACCGAAATGAAACCTATTTTTTAAGAACGATGGAACGTTTGAGAATTGCTCCTGCTAGTTCGACAGAAAGGGCTTTTGCGAACTTCCCAAGTGATCCACGTTTTGGAGGATTTAATCAACCAGAAGGAAAAGATGACAATGAGAAAATGTTCACTCATTTTAAGCCTAGAATGGGTGTTGCTACGAAAATTCAAGGAAAAAGGACAAATCTGTTTCATTCTGAGGAACATAAGCGAGTTTACTCTAAGTTGCTGAAGCAAGGGGTAATGAACCCAAGGAGTATGGATTTTGATTTTCTTGATTCTCTGAACGTGAAATTACGGGAGAAAATTACTTTACTTCAACTTGAACGTTTTTGCTCTGAGACAGCCGTAGCTCATCCAGAACTTACAGCGTATTTTTATTCTAATCTAAGCTTTTTAAATGCGAATAGATTTTCATTTAGTGTTAGAGATCAGGATTATGTGGTTGATATAGATACTCTGGCTGATGTGATTGGAGTGGAAAGAGAGATATTCCAATCAATTAGTGTGTTTATTGGTCATGCTACTATGGAGCTTGTTCAAGACAGAATTGCAGAAGGTCGGATTTCGTATTCGAGGATGAGTGCCTCAAATGTCTTACTCCATAAGATTGTAATTAATTGTCTCAAACCCAAATCGACATCAAAGACTAATGTCTCCAATTCTGAAGCAAAGCTAATGTACGCCATCAATATTGGTTACAAGTTCTCTCTGCCGCACACTATCATGTTTCACATGTATAGGTCAATGGTAAAAGACAAGGGCCAACTTCCCTATTCAGCTCTTGTTACTCGTCTATTCAGACATCTTAATATTCAGCCCCCCAAAATTCTGTGTGTTCGCACCTGTGATCCAATGGTGGTAGGCCTGAAGATGGTTTCAAAGATGCGTCTGAAAAAACTAAACAAGGCTTTAGAGCGTTTTAAGGAGAAGACTCATGTCAAGACTCGTCAAGACCCTATGTATGCAAAACAGAAAGGCAAGGAGCCCATGATAGCTCCATCTAAGAAGAGGAGAGCACTCATCTTGCAGGATGAAGAAGATGAGGATGACATCACCATTTCCGCTCTTGCCTTAAAGAACTTACAATGTCTTGTTCCAGAGACTGAGGATAGAGAAAACCAAGACAAAGAGGAAACAGAGTAGAAGAGTGAAGAGAGGGAATCGATGAGGAAAGAAGAAGAAGAAGAAGGAAGAACTGTAGAAGAAGAGCAAAGAGGAGAACAAACAGAAGGAGAAAGTCATGGTGATTCTCCAGCAGAGGATGAAGGACAAGATTATGGTGGGATTGAAGAAGAACCAGAGCATGAAGAGTACTTCTCTCCACTTGAAGGCACTGAAATAGGGGGAGCTGCTAATAAAAGAGGTACTCTTTCACTTGCTTTTACCAGTAATGATGTCAATCGTTCTCCTGCCAATCCAAAAGATGTATATGCCTCTCAATTTCCTGAGGAAGCTAATGAGGTTTCTTCTCCAAGTCTGGTTGTTCATACTGAAGTTCCATCATCTGCCAATACTCCTCAAACTGATCATGCTGAAGCAAGCACTCAAACTGACAACTCAGTAGACTTTAAAAGACTGCTTGATGTTCTTTTAGAGATCAGAGGTCAGATTTATGCTTTGGGATGTGAATTTCAGAACATGCAGAATGCTAATCAAGCCACTTCAGTTTCATTGCACGATCAAGTTCAGGCCCTTAATCTTCAAGTTCAAGCAACTGTCAAGGGTGAGGAAGTAGCGCAATGAAGGAGGATCTGAGAAAGCTGGAGGAGACTGTCAAGTCGATAGGAGATTTACAGCTTGTTCGCATTCCAAAACAATCTTAATTTTATCAAATTCTCTTTTTCGTCTCTACCTTTTTAATGTTGAAAAAAAGGGGGGAGAAGTTGGTGCAGATTTAACCTTTAGATTTGACTTTTTGGTTGTGTTTGGTTTGGACTGTGTTTTGATCATTTAATGCTTGCAGTATCTTAAACATTGTTGGTAAAGATAGTTGTTTCTACAGGACTAACTCGTTTCCTGTGGATGCAGATTCAATACTATCCTTATCCTAACTTATTTATCTTTTATGAGATATCTTTGTTTGCTTGAATATTGTTTTGCATGACAAAAGTATCCAAATCTGCAAGAAAGTTTTGTCATCATTAAAAATGGAGAGATTGTTGGAGAAAACTTCTTTATCTGTTTTGAAGTTGACAAAACATTTCATTTAGTCTAATATGAAAACTTCTAGACTCTATCGTCAAAGTCTGAAGACCACCAGACTCAAGACTTAAAGTCTGTCCTCATTGACAATTTCTAGACCGACGAAGAAGACTTATCCATATGCGAGTATATCTTTAAGGATTTGATTCGTGCGGCTAAAAAAGTTCTCACGGCTGGGGATGGCATCTCAAGATCTATTATTCGTATTGAAATTAATTCAAGTAACTAAGATCCGATGATTGGTGAAATATACTTGGAAGGTTCTACATATGGAAACTTAGATCCTGATTGTATGGGCGAGCAGGATTGGTGGGCTATCTTCATATTCCTTAAATAACTTAAGATCTCCCTAATTGATTATGTCCAACGGTTAGATTGGAAAAACTCCTTTGGAAGGTGCCAACGGTTATGAAGGCATTGAGGAGTTTATAAAGGAAGACGCTCTAGTAATTCGAGGTAGTGCGAGATAGAAAAATTCCAAAGTCTGAAGCTCCTTGTACTTTGCTTATTCAATTGTTGAGCTTAAATTCGTACTCAAAAGAGAGATTAGATACTGGTGAGACCTTGAGGAAGTGTAGTAGAATCTCTACACTGTGGAATCAAGGACGTGAGATTGTAACACCTCTTTTGATTTATAGTGAAATCCAGCCAGTGGGTTGTTAGTGCGAGAGAGTGGACGTAGGCTTAGTCTAAGCCGAACCACTATAAACCTTGTGTTCTTATTTTCTTCCATGAACTCCTTTATTTTGTTCGTAACTCTATTTAATTGTTAGAGTCTGATTTCCTCTGCAAAGTTTATTATCAACCAGACTCAGGTTAAAAATAAAGTTTTACACTATATTTTGCAAATTCATCTCAACCTGAAGGCACCAAAACAGGTTTATTTTCACACCTATTCACCCCCTCTAGGTGTTCGTACTAGCACTTTCAAGTAGGTGCAACTAAAGGAGGTTTCTCATGTTCTCCCCCTGTTTTGGTGCCTTCAGGTTGAGATGAAAATTCTCCTTCTTGCACTTTCTCCTTTCCAGCACGAGATCGCTGCTCTGGTTCAGTCTCCTCTTCTTCAAATGTAGCAATTTCCTTGTTTTCCTCAGTTTCCTCCAATTATGGTATTGTACCAGCGTCTTTTTTTGAGTCTTCATTGTCATCCTCCTTCTCTTCAAATTCTTCAGCATCACTTTCTTCTTCCTCCTTTTCACCTTCTTCTTCTTCTAGTTCTTTAGAATCAACAAACCCTTGAAGATTGCGCAAAGCGATGGCATAGATTGTTAAGTCTTCATCTTCCTTCTCTTCATCTTGCAAAAGGATAGATTTCTTCTTTTTCAATGTTTTCTAGACAACATCTTTTCCCTTGCGCTTCTTTGCAGAAACAGATCTTTCTTTGATTCTACTGGAGGATTCCTTCTTCAAAAGATCTAGGGCTTTAGAAAGATCTTTTAGCCTCATCTTGAAAATCATTTTCATTCCTATTTTCATAGGAGCAAGAGTCCTTGATCAAAGTTGAGAAGGTAACTGAATTTGAAGGTGTCTGAATAATCTCATTATTAAGGCAGAGTAAGGCAGTTGCCCTTTTTCCGGCATCATTGTTCTGTACATGTGCAAAAAGATAGTATGTGGGAAAGAGAAATGAACTCCATTGCAAATTGCCCACATTATCTTTGCTTCAAATCTCGAAACATTAGTCTCGGAGGTAGCCTTGGGTCTGATGCAATTGATCACTATCTTATGCAGCAGAATGTTTGAAGTAGGCATACGAGAGTAAGTAATACTCCCACTTGGAAATCTGTCTTTCACTAGAAATCTAGTAGCTTGATCGATTGATATATTTATGGGTAGAAAACCACTATGTTCTACACCCAAATATGTCAGCCAGAATATCCACATATACATTAAACATTCTATCACAAACAGTAAACTGAATATGAGTTTGATCCAGAAATGACATATTCGAGTAAAAATATGCCGTTAATTCAGGATATGCTTCATATGTCTGCACAAAATTTTTCAAATTGAAGTTTGGCTAACTTAAGTTAACCTTTATAGAATCCAAAAAGTCAAAGTCTATTGTACGCGGGTTTATGACCCCTCTGTTCAACATTTAAGCATAAATATTTTTATGCTCTTTTGAACGAAAATGTTTCATTCTTTCTCCTATAATCTCAATCGCCACACCCATCCTTGGTTGGAAATTTATAAAGATTCTTTCATCATCATCTTTATTCTCAAGCTGATTTTCTAACCTAAAACGAGGATCAGAAGGAAAATTCACAAATTCCTTTTCTGCTGTTCCTTTTGGCACCAGTCCTAACCTTTCCATCATTCTCAAAAATAGACTTTCATTTCCGTATCCATGGTATTTCAGAAAGTTAATGATAAAGTCCACAGGACTTCCACCTTGTTTCAAAAACGTATAATGTTTGAAAAGTACCTCAGGCCTCATTACAGAAATGGGTGTTGCCTCCTGTGTAACTTCCTCATCTGTAGAGTGACGAGGGGAACTCCAAGGAGAATATTATCCAGTCAGATCAAAATGAGTTGGTCCTTTAGGCATATTGCGAGGGCCACAACTAGTAATGTGAGAAGATTTCCTCTGGAATGACATTGTTGCAGATTTGGAGGACTTCGATGACATGTTCGAGTGGAAAAGAGAAAGAAATTTGCAGAGTGTTTTCTCGAGGAAAAAATAGAGAGAGAGAGAGAGAGAGAGAGAGAGAGAGAGAGTTTGAAAACATTGTGCTCGAAAGAAATAAACTAAAGAATTTAAAGAAATTGAAATGGGGCAAACGAATTGTCACAAAAAGAAATGCCTTTTTAGAAAACAATTCAAAAAGAATAACTGCTAAAAATTTGAAATATATTCTGAAAAATCAGTAATGAAATTGTAATTTCCAAAAATAAAAAAGGCAAGAGATAATTTAGTGAAAATAATACCTGTTCAAATTTTTCGTGCTAAAAATAAGATACCTGGTATTGGACATATTTCCATATTGAAGTAACTTCCTTAATATAAGTTGTTGAGTCTGATCAATCACAGACTTTAGTCAAAAGGAAGGGTGATATTCAACTTGCTACGAATTGATTCAAATAATCTTTTCTCCAATGGTTTTGTAAAGATATCTGCTAGTTGATTCTTTGAATCAACAAATTAAACATTAATCTCGCCATTTTATACATGATCTCTTATGAAATGATGATGAATCTCGATGTGCTTTGCTCTTGAGTGAAGAATTGGATTTCTGGTAAAGTTGATAGCACTTGTGTTGTCACATCTAATTTCCATGCAAGATTCTTCTATTCCGAAGTATCTTAGTTGTTGTCTCATCTACAGAACTTGTGAGCAGCAATTTCCAAAAGTAACATATTCTGCTTCTACTATAGAAAGTGCCACAATACTTTGCTTCGTTAAGAACTAAGATACCAGCATTTGTCCCAACAATTGACATGTACCGGATGTACTCTTTCTGTCAACTCTACATCCAGCTAGATCAGTATCAGAATAACCAAGTAAAGTAAAGTCTCCTCTTTTAGGATACCACAGACCCAGCTTTGGAAAAGTTGCAATATATTTGATGATGCGTTTAACGGCACTTAGATGTGATTCTTTAGGATCAGATTGAAATCTAGCACAGATACACACACTAAAAAGAATGTCAGGTCTAAAGGTGGTGAGATAAAGAAGAGAACCAATTTTGTTTCTGTAAAGCTTTTGATCTACTTTATTTCCTCCTTCGTCCTTGTCGAGCTTTGATGAGCTTGACATGGGAGTTTCTTTTTTTTTTTTTTTTTTTTTTTTTTTTTTGCAATTCTCCATCCTAAACTTCTTGATAATATCTTTGGCATACTTCTCCTAGTGAATGATTATTCCTTTGTTTGATTGTCTGACTTGCAATCCTAGAAAGAAGGTCAATTCACCCATTATGCTCATTTCAAATTCTTCCTGCATAGATCTTGAAAATTTCTTGCAAAGACTTTCATTAGAAGATCCAAAGATTATATCATCTACATAAATCTGTATAAGCAGAAAATCTTTTTCTTCTCTTTTTATAAATAATTTTGTATCAACTTTTCCTTTCTCAAAGCCACTATTTGTTAAAAACTTACATAACCTTTCATACCAAGCTCAAGGTGTCTGCTTCAGACCATACAAAGCCTTCTTCAGTCTGTAGACAGAGTCTGATTTTCTTGGATCTTCAAAGCCTGGTGGTTGTTCCACATAGACTTCTTCTTGTATAAATCCATTAAGAAAAGCACTTTTGACGTCCATCTGAAATAACCTGAATTTTTTATAACAAGCAAAAACAAGTTATAATATAATTGCTTCTAACCTTGCTACTAGTGCATAAGTTTCATCGTAATCTATCCATTCTTCTTATGTGTATCCTTTTGCCACAAGCCTTGCTTTGTTTCTGATTACTTTACCTTTTTCATCTATCTTGTTTCTGAATACCCACTTTGTTCCAATCACAGATTTGCCTTTGGGTTGAGGAATCAGCTCCCACAAATCATTAATGCTGAATTATCTGAGTTCTTCCTGCATAGATTCTATCCAACTTTGTCAGACAATGCTTCTTCTACTCCTTTTGGTTCTATTTCAGAAACAAGTGCTAATGCACTAGAATCTTTTTTTCCTTTGGATCTGGTACGTATTCCTTCATCTAAATTACCAATGATGAGTTCTTTAGGATGACTTGATTTTTTCTTCCAATTGCTATTTGATTTGTCATGCCATTAATCATATGTTCCATTTAATTCTTCTAGTTCTGTTTGTTGCTGTTCTCCAGAAGATTGATGTTCTCCGAGGGAATTTGACTATGTTAAGTCTGGAACTGGTTCAAACTCTTCAAGTTGAACCTGATCTGGTTGATTCTGCATAATTTCTTGAAATCTGACGTTCATTGATTCTTCTACAGATTGAGTCTTCTTGTTAAAGACCTTGTAAGCTTTACTTGACATTGAACAGCCAAGAAAAATTCTTTCATCCGATTTTTCTTCAAACTTACCAGATCGATCATTTGCATTCTTCAAGATAAAACACTTACAACCAAAAATGTGAAAGTAGGAGATGTTAGGCTTCTTCCCTTTATATACTTCATAGGGAGTCTTCTCTAGGATAGGCCTTAAAAACACCCTGTTGATTATATCACAAGCAGTAGAGACTGCTTTTGCCCAAAATCGAGAAAATATTTTGCTTTCTATCAAAAGAGTTCTGACCATCTCCTATAAAGATATGTTTTTCCTTTCTGCAACTCCATTTTGTTCTAGAGTATATGGAGAAGAGAAAACATGTTGAAAATCATATTCATTACAGAAGTTTGCAAAATCCTGATTTTCAAACTCACCTCTATGATATGTTCTTATACTTGAGATAGCATAACCTTTCTCGTTCTGAACTTTCTTGGCAAACTTTGAAAAATAAGAGAAGGTTTCAGATTTAGGGCCTGTTTGTTTGAATTTCTTTTTTCTGTTTTTGAACACTTTTTCTGTTTTTTTTGTTCCTGGGAACAAAAAAGGAACAGAAAACGTGTTTGTGTGCGTTTTTGTTCCAAAACTATTTTTTTTATTCCCGAAACACATCGGAATAAAACAAGAAACAAAAAAGTTGTTTCTTGTTTTCGAAACAAAATTTAGAAACACTTTTCTCTTTTTCTTTTTCTTTTCTTCTTCTTTTTCTTTCTTTTTCTTTGGCCGGTCGCCGACCTCGGCCATGGCCGGCGACCGGCCGTCGAGGGTCGGCAACGCCGTCAAGGGCCGGCAACCTCGCCGGAGTGTCGCCAGCCCCCGGCGAGGCCAAGCCTCGCCGTAGCTAGGCGAGGCTCGGCCTCGCCTTGGCTGGGTGAGCTCGAGCTCGCCCAAGGGCCGGCGACGCCGACCTGGGGGTGGCCCGGCGAGGCCGAGCGTCACCGGCCGCCGGGTGAGCTCGGCCTCACCAGATCCGGGCGAGCTCGAGCTTGCCCTCGCCGGATCGGGCGAGCCCGAGCTCGCCCAGCCCAAGCGAGGCTGAGCCTCGCCCAACCACGGCGAGGCTCGGCCTCTCCGGGGCCGGCGAGCCTCGCCGTGGCCGGGCGAGGCTGTCGGCCCCCCGTCGGCCAGTCGCCGGAGGCCGGCGACTAGCCAAAAGAAGAAAAAAAGAAAAAGGAAAAAGAAAGGAAAAAGGAAAATTAAAATTAAAAAATTAAAAAAATTAAAAGAAACAAAAAAAGAATATAAATTTACCAAACGTGTTTCTATTCATTTTTTATTCCCGGAACAAGTTTACCAAACGCGTGTTTCTAGTCAAAAATTGTTCCCCGGAACATAAACATTTTTTTTTATTTCTGTTCCCTGGAACAATTTTTGAACAGAAACGTTACCAAACGCGCCCTTATTTGCCAAAAGGAATACCCAAGTGAAACGTAAATAATCATCCATAATTACTAGACAATATTTCTTTCTACCAATACTCTAAGTTCTTATAGGTCCAAAAAGATCCATATGTAGAAGCTACAAAACACGACTGGTAGAAACCTGATTTACTGGTTTAAACGAACTTCTGACTTATTTTCCCAAGATATAGGGAGTGCACAACTCAAACTTTTGATAAGCCAAATTAGAAAGCCCTCGAACTAGCTTCTTTGAAGAAATTTTGGCAATCCATTTCATATTTACATGACCAAGCTTTCGATGCTAGAGACTTGCTTCATCTTGTATTGAGATAAAGCACTGAGAATTTTCTGGATTTACATCCAGAAGATATATGTTGCCATGCCTTCGCCCAGTAAAGGATTGAGAAGAATCTTGACTTATTCCAGAACAAATACCTTCTTGAAAGCTTATTCTGAAACCTATATCACAAAGCTGACTTATACTTAGAAGATTGTAGTTTAAGCCTTTTATCAGGGAAACATTATTGATGGTCGGACTTCCAATCTTCACTGTTCCATATCCTATAATCTTCTCTTTCTTGTTTCCACCAAACAAAACATTTCCTCCTTTTAGTCTTTAAAGCTTTACCAAGCAGCTTGAGTCTCCTGTCATGTGCCTTGAAGAGCCACTATCCAAATACCATTTGATTTTTCTTTTAATAGTGACCTGCAATCAGAAGAACAACTCAAACTTTCTTTGATACCCAGATTTTCTTGTGTCAATGAGAGTTACTATTAGAAACAATCTTTGTACAATCTTTCTTAATTGGTCTCCAAACTTTAGAACATTCATTCTCAAAATGTTCTGAGTTATTGCACTTAGAACATTTGAGAGCACTTCGACCAACGGGTTTTATAAACACTTTTTAAAAATGATTTTTGAAAAATGCCTTTAGAGGTCTTTGTCTAAGTCTCTCTTTTACTTTAGGAAAATCAATTAAAGGAATTGTTTCATTATTCATACCCAAACCAGATTTATTAAAATAGGGTATTTGAGCACTAAGAATTTTCTTTAGTTTTTCTGAACCTTTGGAAAACCTTTTTGAAATATCTGAAATCTCTCTTTTTAAACAGACATTTTCCTTTGAAAGAGAATCAAAATTTTCTTTCAAATCATCAAAACTTCTTTTTAGACTTTCAAACTTTTCTTTCCAAGAAACTTCCTGTCGCCTAAGCTTAGAATTTTCCTTTTTCTGTTCAAAAATCCTTTTAAGAGAGGATTTAAAGTTGAGGCAAAGTTCATCTATATACATAGAAACTTTAATAGGAATATCTGAGTGACTAACCTCAAATTCTTTGTCAGAGTTTGAATCACTATTTGTTTCTGATTTTGAGTCTGACTCTAAGTGTGCCATCAGACATATGTTTGCAAATTCCTCTTCGCTTTCTTCACATTCTATGTCACTCCAGGTTTCTACTTTAATAGTGTTCTTGTATTTTTCAGACTTCCCCTTCTTCTTTTTCAACAAGGGACAATTTGGTCTAATATGCCTTTTTTTCTTACACTCAAAACAAATTACGTCTTTGATAGTTTCAACATCTTCCGTTGGTCTCTTTTGGGAATTTTGCATGCTTTGCTTCTTCCAATTCAGCATTCTTCCCTTTCTGTTTAGTTTTCTGAATTTCTTTATCATAAGTGCTAGCTCCTCATCGTCCATATCATCATCGAAATCTGTATCATCATAATCAACGTTAGACTTTAATGCAATTGATTTCTTACTTTTTGGATCTTCCTCATCATTGATCTGCTCCACTTCGTATGATTGAAGCATGCCTATTAGTTCGTCAACCGACAAAGGCATGATCCATTAACAATTGGTCCAGAAATGGGTTGACCTTGATAAACCAGGCCATTCACAATTTCTGTAAAATGACTAAACATATCACAAATAGATTCTCCAGGCTTCATTCTAAAGGACTTATATTGTCCAAGTAGAATATTTATCTTTGTCCCCTTCACATGATCAGTCCCCTCATAAGTGACATGGAGAGTCTGTCCCATACTTCTTTTGATGTTTCACAGGAGGAGATTCGGTTGTATTCAGTGGGAGACAAGGCACAGTATAAAGAATAAATTGTTTTTGCATCAATAGCTTGTCTCTTAATGATTTCAGCTTGTGTGGATTCATCAACATCTTTTTCCATCACTTATTTCCCTTTGTCTGAAGCTGATGTTACCTTTGGGTTGATTCCTTTTTTTCAACATCCCACTCCAAGGGTTCTTTGGATCTGAGAAATGCCTTCATTTTGTTCTTCCACACATTATACTCATTTCCATCGAAATAAGGAGGTCTTGTATTGCTCTATCCTTCAACCAATCATGGAGCCAAAATACTAGCCATAGAAGATTTTTAGCTTAGAAGTAAAAACACTTCAATAAAGTAAGCACATGAGCTCTGATACCAATTGAAAGAGCTAGTATAAACACCTAAATGGGGTGAATAGATGTAAAAACAGATTTTTCTAAAGATGCAGTAAGAATATTTTTCTTTTAAACTGAGTCTATTAAACAATAAACTTTGAGTAAAGATTCAAAGTCAAATTAGATATTTTAAAATATGGTGAAACTTAGTAGAATATCACAGCAAATAAATTAAAGGAGTTTAGGGAAGAGAAGATGAATACAAGATTTATAGTGGTTCGACTTAGATTAGCCTACATCCACTCTCCCACACTAACAGCCTTTTGGCTGGATTTTCACTATGAATCGAAAGAGAATTACAGCAGTATAACACTGATTACCCAGTAAAGAGATTTCTTTTCCTCTCACAAAGTCACTCCTTAATGTTTTTCTCTCTTTCGAATACACATATGAGCACTCTTGATGAAGAACAAGTTATTTGAGAAGCTTTAGACTTTGGAATTCTAGCTTTTTTGTCTATTTTCGAATGACTCGAAAAACTTCCTTAAATACTCCTCCATGCCTTTATGACCATTGGCACTATTCAAAGAAATTCTTCCAATCAACCCGTTGGACAGAATTAATCAAGGAAATCTTGAGCTGTTTGAAGATTGAGATAAAAGTCCGATGATCCTAGTCGCCCATACAATTAGAATCTCGATTTCCATAAGTAGATTATTTCCAAGTAAACTTGTTTTCAAATTGATTTTTCGGTTCCGAGATTGATTTCATCAATAATATCCAAAAAGGTAAGTGAGATTTCCATCCAGAAAGCCATATATATCTTATTAATACTGAGTCTTTGAAGGAAGAATAATAATCCTGAGTCTGATTATTTCTTTGATCTTCACTTGAGTTCAGTCTAGGTTTTCGTTAGAGTGGGGCAGACTTCTAATGTAAGATAGACTTTCATAGAATTCCACAGAAGTCTAATATTCCTCAGAATGAGAATAAGAATAGAAATAGAAAAGTTTTGTCAACTTCAAAATCTAATATGAGTTTTCTCAACAATCTCCCCATTTTTATAGTGACAAAACTTTCATGCAAATTTAAACATTGTAACCTTCAAACCAACACTTTAACATCACATAATAATTTATAATAAGAATAGATCATTATATAACTAAATAATATGGAATCTGCATCCACAAAACGCATTAGTCTTAACAGTTTTGCAACAACGATCATTTAGAGTTCAAGCACTACAAAAGTTCAATCCACAACCACAAAAAGTTAAACATAAAAGTTCAAGCCAACACAACCAAGTTTAACCAAAATCAAAACAAGAACTTTAAATCTGCTCTCATTCTCCCCCTTTTCGTCATCAGCAAAAAGATAAAGTCAGTCAGGAATAAAAAGATTAAACGAAAAGATAGACTTCTGATGTAAGATAGACTTTGATAGAATTTCACAGAAGTCTAATATTCCTCAGAATGATAATAAGAATAGAAATAGAAAAGTTTTGTCAACTTCAAAATCTAATAAGAATTTTCTCAACAATGGTGAATTGGGAGCTTTTTCCAATACAGGTGTGTCCGAATCAAGGTTTTCATTAGAACTTGAAAGTTCTCAAAGATTGATGGGGTAAGGAGATTGATTGAGAAAGTTCTCTTATTCTTATACATACATACATAAGTATATAAAAACTTTTTTTTTTTTGAAGAAAACATTGCTCCAACCTTACGGCTTTATTGAATCAATTAGTCCATAACCTAAGGAATCAAAATCAAATCAACTCCTATCTTCTATAAAAATGTTCTTTCTAATTCTCGCAGAGTGAGGGGGCAAGGAGATTAATCAAGAAAGTTCTCTTATTTCATACATACACACATATGTTGAGAATACTTCTGAAGTTATATTGCAGACTCTTGGCAAAGTCTATTCATTCCAAAAGTATTTCCCACTCTAACGCAATCCAAACTGAAACTATATCCACAACGAGGATGAAATCAGACTCGGATTTACGACAATGATTCAAAATGAATGCATTAGGAATTGATTCTACAATATACAGCTCTTTGGCGAAGAATCTCACTTACCTTCTACAAATACATTGATGGAATCAATCACAAATTGATGAAATCAATCTTGAAGACAAGTTCCTTTTTTAGAAGTATCTACTTATGGAAACCTAAATTTTGATTGTATGGACGACTAGAATCAACAGATTTTTATCTCAATCTTCAAACGGCTACAAGATCTTCTTAATCGATTATATCCAATGGATTGATTGGAAGAGATTCATCTAGAAAATGCTAACAACTAGTGAGGCGTGGAGGAGTATTTAAAAATGCCATTCAATCTATTTGAGGTAGAGACGTGAAAATTGAAATTCCAAAATCTAAAGTCTTTCCAACTACTTCTTCATCAACAGTCCTTATAAATTGTATTTCAAGAGAAAAAATCACAAAAAGAGTGACTTAATGAGTGAGGAGGGATCTTTCATTGAGTGTTTGCACTCAAAAATTGTACTTCTCTGTTGATACTATAGTGGATTCTAGCCAAAAGACTGTCAGCATGGGATAGTGGACATATGCTTGATTTAAGCCGAACTATTATAAATTTCATGTGCAAACTTTTCTTCCCTTAACTCTCTTTATTTAAATCTGTTGCATTCTTTTAGATATCGTAAAAATCAGTTCCATCTCTTATCTGATTCTAAACATTCATCAGAAGTTTGGTAACTTATTTATCAGACTTTGTTCGATACTCAAACTTTGTTCGAAATTTATTTTATTTATCAAAGTCTCTTTTAAACACATATTCACTCCTCCCCAGGTGTTTGTACTAGCATTATCAATTGGTATCAAAGCCATATGCTCATCTGTTGAAGTGTTTTTACTTCTGAACTAAAGATCTTCTATGGCTAGTTGTTTAGCACCAAGACTCGTGGAAGGGCAAAGCAACACTAGGCCACATTATTTTGATGAAAAAGAATACAATGTGTAGAAGAATAAAATGAAGGCATTCCTAAAATCTAGAGATCCTCTAGAATGGGATGTTATGGAACAAGTAACCTAAGGACAACTTTTGCATCTGACAAAGGAAAAGAAGTCTTAGACAAGGATGCTGAGGAAATCAATCAAACAGAAATTACGAAGAGACTGGCTCTTGCAAAGGCCATCTATTCTTTATACTATGCTTTGTCCCCTACTGAATATAACATAATTTCTTCATATGAAACAATTAAAGAAGTTTGGGATAAACTTCATGTCACCTATGAAGGAACATATCATGTAAAGGAGACAAAAATAAATATCCTGCTTGGCCAATATGAATGCTTCAAGACAAAGCTTAGAGAGTCTAATGGAGATATATTTAGTCGATTTACAAAAATTGTAAATGGATTGGCATATCAAGGTGAACCAATTTCTGCCCCAATAAGGTCAACAAACTTCTGCGAGAACTTTCAAAGAATTGGAACCATGTGAAAACATCAATCCGGGAGACACAAAGAATTGTGCCCCTCTCTATTGATGAGCTGATAAGCACTCATCAATTGTACAAAGTAGAATAGATCAATGACAAAGAGGATCCAAAAGATAAGAAGTCAATTGCACTTAAGTCTAATGTTGATTCTGATGATATAGACATAGACGATGACATGGACAACGAGGAGCTTGCTCTCATGATAAAGAAATTTAGGAAACTGAATAGGAAATGAAAAAGATTGAACTGGAAAAAGCAAAAGAAGCAAAATTTCCAGAAAAGATCAATAGAAGATGTTGAATCTAGCAAGGATGTGATATATTTTGAGTGTAAGAAGAAATGACACATCAAGCCTAACTGTCCCTTGCTGAGAAAAGAATAAAGGTAAGTATGAAAAATACAAGAAAGCTCTAAGAGCATAAATCTGGAGTGATACAGAATGTGATGAAAGTGAAGAGGAGTTTGCGAATATCTATCTGATGGTTCACTCAGAATTAGAATCTGACTCAAACACAGACTCGGAATCCGACAAATAATCAAGATAAGTCATTCAAAAATTCCTATCAAAGTTTCTAAGTATATAAATGAGCTTTGTTTAAACCTCAATAATTCTTGGAAAGAAAAGTTTGAGAGTTTGAAAAATAATTTTGATGATTTGAAGAAAAGTTCTGATTCTCTTTCAAAGAAAATGAAATTTTGAAAGAGGAAATTTTAGATATTTCAACAAAGTTCTCCAAAGGCTCAAAAATTTAGAACAAATTCTTTTAGCTAAAATACCTTATTATAACAAATCCTAATTTGGTCTTAATTAAGAAAGTGTTCTTTTGATTGATTTTCCTAAAGTCAATTAGAGATTTAGACAAAGACCTTCTAAATCTATTTACAAAAATCACTTTCAAAGAATTTTTATAAAACCTGTTGGTCGGAATGCTATTAAATGTTCTAAGTGTAATAGCTTAGAACATTTTGAGAATAAATGTCCTAAAGTTTGGAGACCTGTTAAAAAGAATTGGACAAAAACTATTTTTATAACTAACTCCTTAGGACCCAAGAAAATTTGGGTACCAAATAAAATTTGGGACCTCTTTTTTACTACAGGTTACTGTTAAGAGGAGAAGCAAATGGTACTTGGATAGTGGCTATTTTAGACATATGACTAGAGATTCAAGCAATTTCATAAAATTATAAAGACAAAAAGGAAAAAATGTTTCTTTTGGTGGGAACAGAAAAGGAAAAATTATTGGACATGGAATAGTGAGGATTGGCAGTTTGATTATCAACAATATTTCCCCGGTGAAAGGCTCCAACTACAATATTCAACTATGCGATACAGGGTTCAGAATCAATTTTCAAGAAAATGTTTGTTTTGGAGTTAGTTGAGACTTCTCTCAAACCTTCACCGGTCGAAGGCATGGCAACATTTATCTTCTGAACATAAGTCCAGAAAGTTCTCAATATCTTATCTCAATTCAAGATGAAGCAAATCTCTGGCATCACAAGCTATGACATGTTAGTATGAAACGGATTGCTAAACTATCTTCTAGAAAGTTGGCCCGCGGTCTCTCTAGAATGATGTACCATAAGTTTGAATTGTGTACTCCATGCATCTTGGGAAAACAGGTCAAAAGCTCATTTAAATCTATAAATCATGTCTCCACTAATCGCATCTTGCATCTTCTTCACATGGGCTTTTTCGGACCAACTAGAACTCAAAGCATCGATGGTAAGAAATATTATTTGGTAGTAATAGGCAACTACTCAAGATTTACTTTGGTTTCTTTTTAGCAAATAAAGTAGAAACCTTCTCATATTTTTCAAAGTTTGCTAAAAATGTTCAAAATGAGAAAGGTTATGCCATTTCAAGTATCAAGATTGATCATGGAGGATAATTTGAAAATCAAGACTTTGCAAATTTTTGTGATGAAAATGGTTTTCAACATGTTTTTTCCTCTCCTTACACTCCAAAACAAAATGGAGTTGTAGAAAAGAAAAATCGGTCTTTGCAAGAAATGGCCATAACTCTGTTAATTGAAAGTAGAGTCTCTTCTCGCTTTTGGATAGAAGTAGTTTCTGTTACTTGTTATATTATTAATAGAGTATTTCTAAGACCCATCCTAAAGAAAATCCCCTATGAAGTTTATAAACGAAAAAAGCCAAATATTTCTTATTTTCATGTGTTTAATTGCAAATGCTTTATTTTGAAAAATGGAAATGATCGGCCGAGCAAGTTTGAAGAAAGATCGGATGAAGGGATATTTCTTGGTTATTCCACTTCAAGCAAAGCTTACAGGGTCTTCAACAAGAATACACAGACTGTCGAAAAATCAATGAATGTCAAATTTCAAGAAGTTGTCCAGAACCAATAAGACTTGACTCAATTTGAAAGAGTTTGAGCTAGTTTCGGACTTAATGAAGTCTAAATCCCTTGAGCAAACTCCGTCTTCTGGTGAACAAAGCCAAGCTGAAGAAAAGTTAAAAGATTCAAAGGAAACGGAGGTTCAGCGTATTCTTACAGATAATGACAAACTTAACAATAACTGGAAACACAAATCAATCCATCCTAAGGATCTCATTATTGGTAATATAGTAGAAGGGATTCGTACTAGATCCAAAGTAAGTGGAGAATCAAATGCTCTATCTCTTATTTATGAGATAGAACCAAAGGGAGTAGAAGAAGCTTTAATTGATGAAAGCTAGATAAAAGTAATGCAAGAAGAATTCAGATAATTCAAAATCAATGATGTTTGGGAGTTAGTTCCAAAATCAAAAGGAAAATCTGTAATTGGAACTAAGTGGGTGTTCAGAAACAAGATGGATAAAAATGGTAAAGTGACCAGAAATAAAGCAAGACTTTTTGCAAAAGGTTATACACAAGAGGAATGAATAGACTATGATGAGACATATGCACTTGTAGCTAGATTAGAAGTTATGAGATTATTACTTGTATATGCATGTTTCCATAATTTTAGGTTATTTTAAATGGATGTCAAAGGTGCATTTCTAAATTGTTTCATCCAAGAAGAAGTTTATGTGGAACAACCACCAAGAGTCGAAGACCCTAGAAAACCAAACTTTGTTTACGGACTAAAGAAAGCCTTGTATGGTTTGAAATAGGCATCTTAAGCTTGGTATAAAAGACTGGGTAAGTTTTTGGTAAGTAATGGTTTCAAGAAAGGAATGGTTGACACAACTCTGTTTATCGAAAGGAAAGAAAAAGATTTTCTACTTGTTCAAATATTTGTAAATGATATCATTTTTGGCTCTTCTAATGAAAGTCTATGCAAGAAATTTTCAAAATCTATATAAGAAGAATGTGAAATGAGCATGATGGGTGAGTTAACATTCTTTGTGGGTTTACAATCAGACAATCAAAGAAATGAACCTTCATCTATCAAGAGAAATATGCCGGAGATGTTATCAAGAAGTTTGGGATAGAAAATTGTAAGAAGACTAAGACTCCTATGTCAAGTTCTTCCAAACTCGATAAAGATGAAGATGGAAAGAAAGTAGACCAAAAGACATACAAAAACATGATCGATTCTCTTCTCTATCTTATTGCTTCTCAACCTGATATTTTATTCAATGTGTACATGTGTGCTAGATTCCAAACTGATCTAGAGAATCACACCTCAGTGTTGTCAAACGTATTATTAAGTATATTACAACAGATCCAAATTTAGGTCTATGGTATCCAAAAGGCTGAGACTTTACACTATTTGGATACTCAATACTAATCTAGCCGGTTGTAAAGTTGATAAGAAAAGTACATCTGGTACATGCCAGCTCTTGGGACAAATGTTAGTGCCCTAGTTCTCTAAGAAGCGAAATACTATGGCGCTCTCAACGGCAGAAGCACAATAAGTTACTCTTGGAAGTTACTGTTCACAAATTCTTCAAATTAGACAACAACTAAAAGACTTTGGAATATAAGAACCTTGCACTGAAATCAAATGTGACAACATTAGTGTGATCAACCTCACCCAAAATCCCATTTTCCATCCAAGAGAAAAGCATATTGAAATCCGCCATCACTTCATAAGAGACCATGTACAAAATAGTGAAATCAATATTCAATTCATTAATTCAAAGATTCACTGACGGACATTTTCACCAAGCCACTGGAGAAAGGATCGTTCGAGTTCATTCGTGAAAAGTTGAATATTACCCATACATTTGGTTAAAGTCTATATAAAAGCAAACTCATCAAATCAACCTTCTGGCCGAGACATCATTCTAAAAGCTCTTACAGACTCAAGTAGTTGTATTTCAAATTTTTGCGCATAAGTTTCTTTCCTTCTTGAATAGGTATGAATATTTTATTTGAATTATTACTTGTCTTTTATATTTTTGGAAATTGTTATATTGCTGCTGACTTTTCAGAATTAATATTTCAAAAATTACTTATAGTTACTCTTTTGAAGAATTTTAAAATGGGAGTTATTTTTCTTTTGTGTGCCTGTTTGTTTGCCCTAGTTCGTATTCTTTAAATAAGTCTTCAATTTATTTTCCCGATCACCAGAATCTTCACAAACCCTAATCTATCTCAAACCTCTGCTTCTCTTGATTCATTCTCACTTTCTCTGCAAACCTTTCTCTCAATCACTCCCGAACATGTCGTCAAAATCCTCCAAGTCTATTTGGATATCTTCTCATAGGAGGTCCTCTTGCATTACTAGTCATAGGCCTCGATTTGTGCATGATACTCAGATACACTTCGATCTCACTGGAGATGAATCACCAAGAAGCACGAATCAGCCATCCAGAGTAAGAGGTTACTCAAGATGCAACTCCTCTTTCAAAAAGAAAGCCTAAAGTTCTTAATCACTATGAGTTTCCGAAAAATGGAGGAAGTATCATGGATTTTATAACTTCATTCTTCAAAGAAAATGGGTATGGAACGAAACTTTGTTCTTGAGAGCCATGGAAAAATTAGGACTGATAAAGTCTGGAAGAGAGCAAAAGAGGAATTTACCATCTTTCCTGTTGATCCTCATTTCAGAACAAAGGGTCAGACTGAAGGAAAAAAGGAAGATGATGATGAGAGAATGTTCAAGAATTTCCAACCCAAATAAGTGTTGCTGCAAAAATCACTGGAACTAAAGGAAAGTTGTTTCAATCAAAGGGGCATAAGAAGGTCTATGTGCAGATGTTGAACAGAGGAGTCATCAACCCTCGAACGGTAGATTTCGATTTTCTGGATTCCATCAAGGTAAACTTGCGAGAGAAATTAGCCAAACTTCAGATTGAAAGGTTTTTTGTGGAGTCATCTTATACCTATCCTGAATTGACCACTTATTTTTATTCAAACTTGTTAGTCCTAGATCCCACTCATATTCAATTTACTATGAGTAAAAAAGTTTTTGATGTTGATATTGATCTGTTGGCTGATATTCTTGGAGTAGAACGAAGTGGATTTTTATCTATAAATGTCTCAAATGAAGAGGTCATTAAGTTTCTAGTAAAGGACAAAATCCTTAGGGTAAGCATTACTTCGAGGATATCTGCCTCTAACATTTTGCTCCACAAAATTGTCATCAATTGCATCAGACCCAAAGCTGCCTCCAAGACTGATGTTTCGAAATTTGAAATAAAAATGATGTGGGCTATCTGCAATGAAGTTGCTTTCTCACTTCCTCATACCATTCTGCTGCATATGTATAGAACCGTAATGAAGGATAAAGGTCAACTTCTTTATGCAGCTTTAGTGACCATACTTTTCCAACACTTTCAGATTCAACCACCCTCTAGCTTTTCCTCCAGAACCATCCTTCCAATGCAAATTAAGCTCAAAATGATATTAAAAAATGAGATTAAAGGATCTCTCTGGAGCTCTGAAACTTATGAAGAAGGAATCTACTAGTAAATCTAAGACAAGATTTGCAGTTAAGAAAAAGCGGAAAGGGAAGAGCGTCATCTTACATACTCTAAAAAGGAAAAGATTTCTTCTTCTTCTTCTACAAGATGAAGAAGATGAAGATGATGAAGACGAGACTATATCTGATATTGTGGCAAATATTGCCATGAGAGACCCTATTGCTGGTATAGCTGATTCTAAAGAAGAAGAAGAAGACGAGAGCAAGAAAGATCCAGAAGAGGAAAGTGAATGAGAAGACATTGGAGAGAAAGAAAGTGAGGAAGATCACTTAGATGAAGGAAAGAAGACGCAACTTTGAATAAGGAGTAGGAGCATTCTGATAAGGAATGAGATGATACAAGAGAACTTGATGAAAGAGATGCTAGAGAGAAGAACAAGGAAACTGGTCAACAAACCAGTATTGGAAGAGAATGAATGCAAGAAGGATAAGGAGTTCTTCCTTAGACTGAAGCCACTGAGATAGGGAGAGTAGGTGAGAAAACTCATTTTCATGACCAGATTGCAGAACTAGCTATAAGTGATGGTGTTAGTCAATCTCCTCCAAATGCAAAGGACATTTATGCATCTCATTTCCCTGAAGAATCTCCTGAAGGTCAGGACAAAAAGGATAATGTTCAGGGGGAGCAAGATACCTCAAATGTTCAGGTCAATATTTCTTCAATTTTGGATACCCCTCCAATTCAACTTGTAGTGGCTAATGCCCAAACCGAATTAGATTCAAACTATCCTCGAATAGTGGAACTCTTTTTGGAGATTAAGGCACAACAGTATGGGATAAAGGTTGAAATGCAAAAATTGCATGCTGCTCTCGATACTACTTCAAAATCTCTATCTTGAAAGGTACAGTCTCTTGATAACAAAGTTCAAAACATGAATTAGCAGGCCACTCAGAATTTGGCTAAGGTTGAGACTGTCTTCCATCAGTGCCTAACCAAGCTTGAGGAGACCGTGCTAACTTTGGAAGATTTTCGACTTGTCCGTGATCCAAGGAACCCCTTATCTCTTTTCTATTTTCTTTATACTTGTTTGTTTTTCTCCTTTTTTGATGTTGATAAAAAGAGAGGAACTTTTGCAGATTTGAAGTTTTGACTTACTAGTTGTGTTCGCAGTTTGTGTTTTCTATGCTTTTCTGGTATGGTGTGTTTTTATGTTGACTTTATCGTGCAGACCAAACCTTAGAAAAAGGTCATAGAATAATGCTTACTGTATAATGCTGTTCTACATGAAGGTTTTGTCACCATAAAAAAAGGGAGAGATTGTTGAGAAAAGTCTTATCAAGTTTTAAAGTTGACAGAACTTTCTAGTTATTATTCTTATTTTGAATAATAGAATACTTCTAAAGTTATATCGCAGACTCTTGCCAAAATCTATTCATTCCAGAAGTATTTCTCACTCTAATGCAATCCAGACTGAAATTTTATCCAGAATGATGATGAAATCAGACTCAGATTTATTGATCTTGCAACAAGAATTTAGAATGAATGCATTAGAAATTTATTCTACAACATCCAGCTCTCTGGCAAAGAACTTCACTTACCTTCTATAAATACGTTGATGGAATCAATCACAAATTGATGGAATCAATCTTGAAGACAAGTTCCTTTTTAAGAAGTATCTACTTATGGAAACCTAGATTTTAATTGTATGAGCGATCAGAATCAGTGGATTTTCATCTCAATTTTCAAACGGCTACAAGATCTTCTTAATCAATTCTATCCAACGGATTGATTGGAAGAAATTCCTTTAGAAAATGCCAACAGCTAGTGAGGCATGGAGGAGCATTTAAAGTGGTCATTCAGTCTATTTGAGGTAGAGACATGAAAATTGAAATTCCAAAAGCTAAAGTCTTTCCAACTACTTGTTCTCCATCGGCTATCTTTATAAATTGTATTCAAGAGAAAAAAATCACAAAAAGAGCAACCTACTGAGTGAGGAGGGATCTTCCACTGAGTGTTTGTACTCAAAAATTGTACTTTTCTGTTGATGCTATAGTGAATTCCATCCAAAAGGCTGTCAGCGTGGGAGAGTGGACATAGGCTTGATCTAAGCCAAATCACTATAAATTACGTGCGCAATCTTCTCTTCCCTTAACTCTCTTTATTTAAATATGTTGCATTCTTTTAGATATCGCAAAAATCAGTTCCATCTCTTATCTGATTCAGAACATTCATTAGAAGTCTGGTGACTTATTTATCAGATTTTGTTCGAAATTTATTTTATTTATCAAAGTTTCTTATAAACACCTATTCATCCCCCCCTCTAGATGTTTGTACTAGTATTATCAACATACATACATGCATACATACATACATACATACATACATACATACATACATACGTACGTACGTACGTACATAGGTATATAAAAATAGGTTTCTTTTTGGTTTTAAGAAAATGTTGCTCCAATCTTACAGCTTGATTGAATCAATTATCCATAATCTAATGAAATCAAAATCAAATCAAATCCTATCTTCAATAAAAATGATCTTTTTAATCTATAGGTTGTTTCTTTGTAAGCCAAGATGTTGTTTTGCACAAAGATGTGCCCATTTCAAAATATGACATTTTCATCCCAATTTTCTATCTCAACATCAAATCATCATCAATTCTTATTAGAAGAAGATTTATTAGTGACTCCACAATATGTCTTCATTGCATGAAATCCCATATCTTCTGTGCCAGCCAATTCTAATACCTCGAATCAAGCAATCAAGTCTCCAATTTTATCATTTGAAGAGAACTATTCACCTGCTTCATCAGTACAATTGTTTATTGATGGATCTTCCTCACCAATTCCTCAACAAACAACTATTGAGCAACCTCAACCTTTGGTCATCATATTCGCCCCCTACATGGACCAAAGATTACAAATGCCCTTCATTGGTTTCTCCATGTATACATTATCATGTATCCTTTCATGTCTCATTTAGTCGACTATCACTAGACCATGCATTGTATTAGTTGCATATTCGAGAAACAAGAACCTTTTTCTTATGACGAAGCAGCTTGGACCCATGCTGATAATAGGCTATGGAGGTAAAATTAAATGCCCTCATAGAAAAATCATACTCGGGACATTGTTTCCTTACCTTCATATTTAAGGCTAGTTGATTGCATATGGATACAAAATCCAGTACGAGGTAGATGGTTTTGTTGTACACTATAAGGCCCAATTAGGTATGGAGGTAAAATTAAATGCCCTCATAGAAAAATCATACTCGGGACATTGTTTCCTTACCTTCATATTGAAGGCTAGTTGATTGCATATGGATACAAAATCCAGTACGAGGTAGATGGTTTTGTTGTACACTATAAGGCCCAATTAGGGGTTCATGCAATGAGAAGGTTTCAATTATCATGAGACTTCTTCTCTAGTCACAAAAGAGGTAATTATTTGTTCTCTTTTTATCTATTGTTGCATTTCGCAATCAGCAACTGCATCAAAACTGCATCAAATATACATCCAAAATGCTTTTCTCTGTGGCAATCAAGAAAAAAATGTGTGTGTGTGTGTGTGTGTGTGTGTGTGTGTGTGTGTGTGTGTTTGAGAAAATTTGAAGAATATATGCACTCTACTTTCCACATCAAATTTTGGGGCCTCCTAAATATTTTCTTGGTACTGAGATTGCTTAGTCTGATAAGGGAATCTGTCTTAGCCAACATAAATTCATTTTGGAAATCATTTTAAAAGCAAGACTATCCAGATGCAAGCTAGCTATCATATCGATAGAGCAAAATGACAAAATGACAATACTTGACTATGATGTGGGTTCATCATCATCTAATGAAAACCCACTGCTTAAAGATCCATTAGGCTATTAGCAGCTCATCAGAAAGTTGATTTATCTTAGTATGACCAAACCTAATATATATTATGCAATGCAAATACTCAGTCAATTCATTCACAGTCCCGAGCAATCCCATATGAATGCAATACTAAATGTTGTAATATATTCAAAGAGATCCCCTGGACTTGGAATATTTTTATCTCGTGATTGCGTGATGAAAAAGACAGCCTATTGCGATACGGACTATGCTACTTGTCCACTTACCCAAAGATCTATCACTATTTTTTGCATTAAATTGAGAAGATCTTTTTTTTTTCTTTGATTTCATGGAAGACAAAGAAACAATTGGTTGTGTCATTATTGTCAGCCGAGTCACAATGTCGAGTTATGGCAAAGATTGTTTGTGAATAGTTTAAATACAGGTTAAATACAGGGTTTACTTTTGAAGATTGGCTTGCAAGTCGATGGACCAAGCAAATTGTTTTGTGACAATGATGCTGCACTCAAATTGGAGGCAAACCCAATCTTTCATGAAAGAACAAAACATATAGAGATCGATTGTCATTTTGCTTGACATAAAATCCAAGAAGTGATGGTTACAACATGTGGGATTGGAACTATGGAACAACTTGCAAACATTTTCATGAAACCATTTTGCCAAAGATAACACACATATCTACTAGGTAAGCTAGGCACCTTTGACATATACAAGCTGCATCTAAAGGGAGAGCATTGAAGATAGGATTTGATTTGATTCTGATTCCTTAGATTATGGACTAATTGATTCAATCAATCTATAAAATTGGATATTCAATCGGTAAAATAGGAAAATATTATCTTGTATATTTTTTCCTATTTGCATTTTCTTGTGTTATAAATTTCATTATGTACATGTACAATTACTATTAAAAAGATACAATTACATCCACAACTCCTCTTCAATTTTTGTCATCTCTTCTTGAATTTCTGTCAATTTTCAAGTTTGAACTTGTTCATTTAAATTCTAGGTTCTTCTACTTTGTTTTTATTTTTATTTTTCTTTACACTTTTTTTCCCTCTCTTTTCTTACTGCTATTCTTGTTTTGTTTATTTTTTTTTCATTCGCTTCCATCGTTCCTTAAGTCCCAAAAGTTTCAACCCGTCTAATCTAACCCATTTTCTTATTGAGCAAAAGGTACCAAACATTGATTTTTCTATGTATACTATTATCAGAAATCTTTGCTTTAATAGATGTTCCATTTTTATTTTTTTTAGTCGGCCTTCTTCTATGATGCAATTAAACCACGAAGATTCGCTTCATTAAGCACCAAAAAACAAACAAATAAATAATTAAATGACTCAAAATACTTCATTTATGAAACCGCATAAGGAACATAGGAAGAGTACTAGGTAGATCATATATTGCACTCAATACTAGAGAGATAATATATTGCACTCCCAACACAAAGCAACAAACAAAATTAGAAAAGTCAAAGAAGCCACATTGACAATCGACCTCTTTGAAAATGAGATGCCGTCCGAAGACGGGGACAATGTCCTCATGGATCGATTACAAAAGTCCATGCACCCATGAGGACGGAACTAATTGTGTTTTTTAGTAACCAATGACATTGCCTTTTTTTCAATGCAAAAGCTTTAAAATTAATCGAAATTGATTAGGCAGCGATTAAGACAGAGATCAGATGCTTTTCAATTGAAATAAGCGACGTTTGGAAGTTTGACCGGAACTTTGAAATGGGATCGATGACGATATTCTGCATAATCTTCCAAATTTGATTGAATGAGAACATACGGGTATGTACAATTTCTTTCTATTGTAAAGCTATGTGACTATTTTCCGTTTGGAAGAAAGTGCCATTTTGTTGGCCTCTCTTGAAGGGGAATTTAGATGCCAACCGAAGGTGTGATTCCCCAGTAACAACCAAGGGGGATAATTAATTAATCAATTTAATTTAATTAATTAGCACACTTGGAATTAATGAAAAGACAAAGCATGCTTTTCTTGAGTTGGTTAGGCGATTTTTGTCTTTTTCTTGAATCGAAAAAGTTAGTGAATTTTTGGATTTTAGGTAGCCCTTTCATGTCAATTTAATTTTGAATTAGTGGAATGTGTCGTTGCTCCAATTGGAAGCTTGTGTCTAGGAACATAGAAAGCTATCTTGGTTCTTTCCTCTCCTGGCCACATGTTTTCTTTTTCTGTTTTTATATTAAGATGGGCTGAAATCATTTTATTTACTGTTGTAGGAATAGGGATTAATCATATGGATAGATTAGATAGAAAGTAGTCGGGGGCCATGCAAAACCAAGATCTTCTGAAATTAGGAAGTAAATGAAGTTAGGCTCTCCAAATAGGTATCTCTTTTATACAGTCTTCTTGAATTTTTGCCACCTATGTCGCAATCGCCGACGGCAGTGAGGAACCATATGTGGACGGCGAAATAATGTTCGGCACTCTTCTTTTTTATCAAAAGAAAATTGAACTCATTGAACAAAAAAATGCATGCGAATTACAAAGACGTTATAGCAAAGCAAATAAAAGCATAGCAAAGTTTAGAAGATTGCAAAACTAACCTAGATCCAGAAAACAAAAAGGATCAACAGAGCACAAGCAAAGTTAAGTACACATTCGTTCCACGATAACAGATTTGTCAAGCAAAATAATTAACGACCGATTACTAAATTTGGTATTCGGTATTCTCTAGTAACTATGACATTGCCAATTGACAGTACACTCAGCTAGATTTGTCTTTCTCTACATAATTTACCATATGGAAATAACCAAAATAAGTTAAACGATCATAAATCTAATATTTAGGAGAGCATATCTTCATGGTTCAGCAAGACACCCAAACTCTTGCGATCAAATCTAGAGGTGGAGAACAAAGCACTAGGGCGTCAAATCCCCAAAACTCAATTATTAAACTCTCATACTTAGATCAGGAGAAGATAGCTTTCAAATTTAAAACTAAATCAGCAGAGTTTAAACTCGTATCTAAAATTAGAGTGGGAGAAGATGACCCCCAAATCTAGATCGGAAGAGAAGAAATAAGGAAAAACAAAAAAACCAAAAAACACAACCGAAATCAACAAGAGCAACTTGAAAGTCTGATATCTTGAAGGAGACAACTCCACTAATTGAACGAATCAGCCTCGGTTAAACCGGTATTATGGCTGGAAAAATTCATATCCTAACCAACAATATGTTTAGAACGTTTGGCATTTAGCTTCCCCTGGAATCTATTACCTTGCCCAGCTACTGAATATCAGAAAATAACCAAGAGTAGGTCAGAGCATAGATGCTGATAAATCTTGCCTCACTCAGCTAAAAGGTTCTCATCAGCTGCTATCACAGAAATGAATCAAAATTACAATAACTAAAGAAACCAACATCGAATGTCAATGTTACTGCAGAATGTTGCGAAAAACAGTTGGGGAATCATACAGAAGAATTTAGTCACAGACATAAAAACAAGGACCCCGCATCACTGTCCCTCTAAAAGAATTTATTTTCACGGAGCTCAGAGGTTGTGAAAATGACTTTTGGTACATTATTACAAAGTGAAAAGAGCTCCGGCTGACCCAAACGAGAATGATAAAACACAAATGCTCCAAAAGTACATCGAAGAATCAAAACGTGGATGCTGACAATGTATAAGATCAGTGGCTTAACCTGAGTATTGACTTAGATATAAGTTACACATCAGGCACTGAAAAAGTAATACAGAGTAGATGTCTATGATCTATACACAATGCACTTAAACTAGAGCTTCACCAAGGAAAAGGAAGTTTTGTCAAGAAACCTCTTTTTTCAAGATGAGTAGATAACGCATGTTCTGCGCTTCTATCGTCAAGTTTTCACTTTCGCTAGTTTGAGAGGTGGAGGTTCTGATTCCAAAAATGCGATCTCTGAACTTTTTGGCAATCGCTAGATGCTCATTCCCACGGAAGGAAGAATGTTCAGCAACAGCATCTTGTGTTATACAGCAGAATTGTTCTGTACTTCACAAATCTTATATGCAATTGAATTTCAGTCAATTCCCCTTAGCACCTTGGCTCCTGCTTCAATTGGATCCTTCCATGCGAACCAAACATGATTGACTGAAAGGAGCAAACAGGCAGGACATATTAGGCAGCAATAACACAATTTTAGGCAGCATTGAGCATGCAAGGACCTATGTAAGAATATACCTATAGGCTATTGCACAACAAAAGTGAACCACCTGCCTGACATAAAACCAGTTCTGACTAACCTGACAACACAATCAGTTCACTAACTACCTAGACTCATTACTAGTACATAGAGCAACGGCTGAGCACTGCTACCCTTTTATTTCACAAATTCACATAAGCCTTAGAATGGAATATGTCAAATAACTAACCAAATTCGTCCCGAGAATCCACTACTCCGCAATAGATTATACCAAAGATTACCAAATTTGTCGGTTCTGAAAACAAACCATGTTTTTGACACTTCTGAGGAAAATATCCAAAATATTAGCAAAGATGAATAATTGACCTAGTTGACCTGATAAGTTAAATAAGTGCATATCTATAAAATGAAGCAGATGCAAGAAAAATTGGGATGGAGGAACTGGATTAAATTGAACAGAGAAGAATAAGAGACTTCAATTCAAACTGCATTCCCATAGAAATGTAAACATGTCCCAAAAATTAAGTAGAAAGGAATCTATTCGTAGGGTTAACACTTCAAATTTGTATAAACTGCATAGAGAAATTGATTCTGTATTACCTGACTAATATTGGGCAATATAGTACTTGCGAGATCCTCATCAATGGAAACAGGTAGTGGTGGCATCTGGCTCATTATACCAGGCATATCTCTCATGCTGCACAATGCAATGGAAATCATTGGGAGAAACCATTTACCCAATGTGGCCACTACCATTGATAAACTATTAGAAAGGAGAAACAATGAAGATCAACATACTTTTTCAGGACAGAAGTTATATTGTTCCTCGCACGATAGAAGAGGTCAAGGTTCTCCTGTAACTGTTACTCATAATCATTAGATAGAAAGTAAGCCAGTAGAATTCCTCCACATACAATTTACCAAATTGTGCAATAAAGAAAGTTGAAATAAACAGCAATTCTTATGTCCAGAAAAGGGACCCAACCATATGTCTATGACTGATAGAACCTGGAAATTATAGTAGAAACCATACAAACGGACATCAAGTAGGCCCATCCATAGCAGTTCTCTTAGTTTTTATTTAAGATACATTGGATTGCCCTCTCTTCAAAAGAAAAAATTAGCTCCATATCGACAGAATCATTGGGTACGACAAGTACCTAAGAAAGGTGACTGCTTAACAGCCATCAATTAAGTACATATGTTCACAATAAAGGAATAAGTTATTAACCAGACAAGAATCAATAAACAACTTATGGAACAATATGCACTGCATTGTCGCCATTGAGAGAACTTATAGTCTGATATTATGAAGACCAACATAGTGACATCAAGTGAACAGACAAACCCCCGTGTTTTCATAAAACAAATAAAAATGCTAAACATCAGTTTTCCATTGACCAGATTCTCCATGCAATTTTCTCTTAACAATCATCATCCACACAAACCCGTGCATATGTGAGCATGTATCTGTGGATACATCTGATTTCTTGTCACACATTGAGAGAGAGAGAGAGCTCTACCACAAAACTGACGGTTGAAGACAAATAAAAAAATTTTAAAGAAAAGTCAGAGCATGAATGAAGATGTACTCTCCAACCTTACCAGCAAAATTCCAACAAATATGATAAAGAAAGCTGACTAGACCAAATATACAAGCTTTTTGTTCATATAACACAAAAAAGACAGAGTTTTGCACACTTTCTTCAGGTAGAATATGTAAAATTATTGCGCAAAGAGGCCTCTTGCGCTGTACCTTGAGCATATGAAGATTCGTAGAGATTTGGTTGAACGCTTGCACATTTTGCTTTAAGAGCAGCCTAGAAGCACCATCAATCCCTGAGAAAGCAACTCAAGATAATTGGCATCCCATATATTATAAGACAAACAAATCCAAAGGATATTTGACTCATGGCTTCTTGTGAATTCTAATATAACCAGCCCATCTGTCAAAGATGGGAAAAACAGTCTACTACAAGGTCAGGGAATGAGAAGCAGCTTTGGTATACCGTGACCTGGAGCCATGAGACATTGAGGCATAATGCCATGGGTGTTAAATGGAGTGCTCAATTTAATCTCCTATAGAATATGAGGGCACCAAAAAGATACACATGGTGTACCCCTTTAATTAGAAAGGGCTAAAAGGAAGTTGAGTGGAAATTGTAATGATGCAAAGGAGATTTAACAGAAAAATTTATCTCCTTCTACACTAATAGCAAGAAACTTCTGCAAACAAATTAGACATAGCAGAATTTAATAATTAGTCCAATATCAGTCTTCCTTATGACCTTTGCAGCAGGTATGGCATAAAAGATTGATTGGTGAAGCTAAATAACCGTTCAAAGTAACATCGGAACAAGCAATGGTTTTCCTTAGCTAATGAAATATTCATGCAGCTTCAGAAAAATATGTGCAACAAACTTAAACTTTCACCTACAACTGATGACATGCAATTGAGACATTCATCTGCAAAATGAGTAGTAGACCAACTCATGTCAATTCACACTTCCTACAACTGAAAAAAGGAAAAGGGGAAAAATGAAAGGACAAATGAAGCAAATTGATTTCAGTGGTATGACATAATATGAAAATATAATATGACCTTTAATTTGCCATCATAGAAACAAAACAGGTGAAATAATGAACAAAGTTGTGACAGAAACAGGATTATCTGATTTTGTTCACTAAAATCAAACAGAGCTACTGACCCTCACAAGATAAAAGCTCATTCTGGTCCATATGTTGAATCATAGAAGTATAGGCAGCCACATTTTGTGGTAGACATGAAGAATTAGTTGCAGACAATTCCACCAGCTTATCCTGAAGAGGCATGGTCATGAAATCATCACATCCAAAATAACTTGTTTTGCTAAGGTAGTAAGCAAGGCAATCAATTTATATGCAAAAAATGTTTTGAATAATCAAATTACACCAGTAGAACATGATATACACTCTGTAAGAAAAAAGCACATGATAGAAACTTCACAAAGTATGACTTTCACTTCTAGAATCCCAGGACCGGTTTTAACTACAAAATTATTTTGCTGCAATTTTTATGATAGAGGTTACCAAAAGGTTCCAAAGGTACAGATATATAGGGACACAAGGAAACCTACAGTAATTGTGTAGTATCATATAAGGACACAAGAATCCCAAACAAGAAAAGAATAGCTATTGGATGCCATCACCAGTAAGATCATCTGTTCTAGATAATGTTCTGAGTTTAAATTTTAAATAACTTGGAAGTATTCAAAAAAACACTTTTCGTTCAACAAAAATGTAAAGGGGGACACACCTTTCGGCTGTTCACCTTTTTTCCTAGATTGTGTTCTTCAGGTTTCCTTCGCTTCCTCTGCAGCAATTCCACAGCATAAGTCAGATCAATGAATCTTCTGATTTATCCTCATGAAAGGATATAAATATACAAGTCTTATAATTAGTATGAAATAATTGAGTATGCTTCAGCATGTCAAAGGTCATATTACTGGTCAGTTCATCAAACCAGTTAGTTCAAGCTGCAAAGCAAGTCAAAGGAGCCAAGAAGGTCTTGTAGCCCAAGCTTAACATGAGGAAGTATTTTCGTAAGAACATCCCATGTTTCTAATCTAACAACCATTACCTCCTCCAACAATCCCACACGGTGGCCACCATTTCATATATTATCAGCCAACTTTGTTCAGAAAAGGTTCCATAATAAAATAATATATATAAAGCTTGCTTGGAAAAATCCCCAACCTTCTGTTGATTTATCTCCAGAACTTTGATCGACTAGGGAGAAAAATGGAGAAGTAATAAATAGACCTAGTTCTCAGCCCATATGTTCAACCTCACCACCTACTCTTACTTTCTTAACAAGTGCACTTTCAAGCACAAGATTTCAAAACATAAGAGGACATAGGAGGGAGTGCCAGTCAATTTAAGCAATCAGAATATTATAATATCACCTGCAAGAGATGCAGTACAACAGTCTGTCCACTGCCCTAGTACAAACTGGAATTTCTCAAACTGTGTCATCAATTAGCTTTTTAAACTAATAGGGGCTATAAGAGACATCTCAGCTTGTGCCTATTGAAAAATTGTAACATAGGCCTTCCCACCCCCACCCCCTTTCTTGCCATGTTGGTCAATAAAAACAAAATTAAATTGAAAAGGTACCAAGGGGGTGCACATCTTTATCCTCATGTTGGTGAGTGACGTCAGTTTTAATCAAGACAAATATGAAAGTTTGGGTTGATATAGACTTGAGTCTTCTGTAGATAACTCTGGCAATTGATTCTTCTGTGCAAGATTGACAATATCTTAGGGTCCTCTCACTTAAAAAGTTGCCCAGCAAATTCCTCTTTTTCAGGTGTATAGCACCAGTTTCCATTTTTTTTTTTTTTAATAGATAACTCACGAATGATTACTCTTTCAATTATAAAACTTCTGTTGATCATTGAACAAAGTTCCAAATGTTTTCAAATAAATTGATGAAACATATGACCGGAATAATTGTGTTACCAAACATTCAGAGCCAAAAAGTAAATCTAAGCAACTAATGATGTTACTCTCACAATCTTGAGAGGAGAAGATTTATATATCAACCAAACAGAAATTGGATAGGCTAATAATTCCCAAATACGTATAATAGTCAAAGACAGGGTAAATACATATACATGCTTATAACTATCAACAAACAGCTATAGAAGGTTTAAATAGGAATATGCCATCTTAGATATGACAAAGTGAATTCTCAAAATGGCTAAAAAAATTTGTAGGTTAATCAGTCAATAGAAACAATGCGAAAAAGAAGTCTGTGACACTTTATTCTTTGCTTTGGCTGAAGTATGGAGAATAACAAAGTCTTCCAACATACTACCTTGGCCAAAAGAGGCTTGGCATCTACCAACTGATACTCCAACAATGTGATAGAGCACTTGTAATTTGCAAAATATATCCTTCTAACTCAACCAAGTCAGGGGTAGCTAGATAACACCTAATTTTCTATTATTTGTTATTACATTGAATGCGAGCAGAGGTGGCAACAACTTCATGAACATGTGGGACATAAACGTGATTGTCAAGATGACAGCAGAAGTTACTTTTCATTCCTCGTTTTCTTTTCTGGGTTCAACTTAAGCCGGAGAGAAGAAATAGAAGCTCTTGGCAATAACCTTGAAAGAGTGACCATCAACCCTTATGCTTCAATGGAGCATAAGCCATGTCACGGATTGCAGTTTCCACGGTTCTTCTATTATCTTGTAGCTAGTTAAGTGATTTCATACACATGTTGGCATGCCTGGTACCCTTTCTTAGTGTAATTTTCCTTCTGATGGAATATAAAATGGTATGGACACATTTCAGGAAGCAAGACTGGTTTAGTAGCAAAAAAAATAAAAAATACAACTGATGCTTTTCTCGTAAAAACCCAGTAATAAAATGCTGAAGCAATTATTCAAGTTTACATCTATTGCTCCAAATAGTGCAAATTCTCCTAGAAGATTCTGTGGCTTCAAGATATCAAGTAAGACCAGTAAAGAAAAGGAAATTTCTCAAAAAAGAAAAGGAGACAAAGTGAAGTTCATGAACTAAAAGCACCAGCATAATCAGGCAAAGCAATTTCCATCTATCATATTATCAAGATGAAGTTTCATTCATGTAACACTAGATCATTATGAGATTCCAGATGGCCTTAATTTTCAGAAACATTTTCTCCAATATTATGGTGAGCTCTTCTATTGATTAGCATGTTACCAGAAGGTCGAGGAAAGAGATCATATTATAAAAGCAAGGAGCAAAAAACCTGATCAAGCAGGAGGCAGCTCAAGTACTTTTTGGTATGAGAAGCAACTATGTTTACAACTCCCAATGAGCTATCAAGTCATCTCAACCCTTAACAATAGTTTTCAATGATTTCCTCTTTTTCCTTTAAAAGATAAATCTGATGGATTTTAACGACACCACACTACTTTCATTCATTCAGTATGAGAATATAACATATAAAATTTGTCACACAATCAATTTAAACAAGGAATGACCATCAAGATAACAAGCTTGCCACCACTAGTTTCCACAATTATCCCAACAAACATGCACAAAGATTATTATTATTGTAATGGACTCTCCTTGCATATTGTGCCGGATGAGATTACATCAGAAGCTAAGCATTTGAATTTGCAGAAATATTTTATTGACTTCCTAGGGAAAGTTATCAAAGTTAGGTAAAGGAGCACAAGTGGATTGACTCCTCAACCTAAGCAACTGACCTCAACATCAGCCCAAGCATTATTTGTCTTACTCTTCAATTGACTAAGAACAACACTCATTAAATTGAAAGTAAATAAGGTAAGACCATCACATGACAGAAGTCACATATATATCCCAGTTACAATGACGTGAGTATGAATTGAAAATCGATTGTGGACTCCAAGGAGGCATTTCAAGAAGCATTAATCTGCTGAGACAATCCAAGCCTCCAAGTTCATGCACAAGAACATCAAAATCAGCTAAATTCTGATGACTTGATCATAAAAGTCTGACTTGTTGTTAGGGAAAATTTCAGTAATGAGTGTGGTTTAGTTTCCAAACTTAGCCCAATAAACACGCACAAATTTTATTGTTATGGACTGTCCTTGCATATCATGCAGGAGAAAATTACATCAGAAGCTAAGCCACATATGAATTTGCAGAAATATTGCATTGACTTCCTAGTATTGAAAGTCATCAAAGTTAGGCAAAGGAGCATGATTGGATTCACTCCTTAACCAAAGCAAATGACCTCAACATCAGGCCAAGTTTTATATGGTTTACTGCTTAACTGACTAAAACAACACTCCATTGAATTTGACATAAAGAAGGAGAAATCATCCCATGACAGAAGTTGCATGTATGTCCCAGTGACAGTAACAAAAGTAGGAAAAACAATAGTGGACTCTAAGAAGGTATTTGAAGAAACATTATGCACTGAGACAATCCAAGCCTCCGAGTGCATGCACAAAAAGAACATAATATCAGCTGAATTTTGATTACTTGATTATAAAAGTATGCCTTGCTCTTAGGGAAAATTAAGGTAATGAGTGGGGTTTAGGTGCATGACATAGGCTTGATTCCCCACACATGAAAGGCAAATAATCTAACATTTTGCTTTGACAAGTACATAAGTGCATCAACAAGATTATGCCAGCAAAGACACCAAGTCCAAACAACTGACAACATCCAAACGCATCATAAGCAACCACTGAAGTTGAAAAGGTTATCTACTCTCTGAGGACATTCCTGATGTAACTTACCGTCATCCATCTACATCTCAGAGCAACATCCCGCACAGTTTTGTCCTGCAGCGTGGCCGCTATCTTGATGTACTTCATTATATTAGGCTCATCAGCGTATCTATAATTGAAGGGAGAAAGGCACTCATGATTTCCAAAGCGGAAAAGAAGATAATCTCATGATTGATGTAGAAAATGCTTAATGTCACATGCACCAAGACTTCAGTTAAAGTACATATACCATAAGTGGAAACATGAGAGCCAACAAAGGAAATGAAGGATACACTTTGAGGTGGTACAAACAGGCACAGTTATGGAAATTACACCCTAGAATAAAAGTCTAGACAGCAGATTATTCATGAGATCCTATAAAAGCTTATCAAACTCATTATCAGCGACCAAAAGAGTTATCGAGGACAAAATGTTCAGAAGAAGCAGAAGAGCTGCAGCAGCTAAACCAGAAATTCAATATATGTAGCTTAAACAGGAGTCTCCGTCGAGCAGCAAAAGATGGATTTTTACCTAGCAAGAGAATTCAAATATCAGGTTTAAAATGATTTGCCTCTGTGGAACAGCAAAGAGTGCGTGCTCTCTTCCTCATAACTCCGCTTAATATTCAGAATAACAAGCTCAAGCATGATGTTATTAGCCACAAGCCTACGAGGCAGCTCTATAATATGTCTCTCCTCTTTCTTCTCTTTCAATCGCGCGGAAGAGTGAAAGAACTACATGGCTAATAGACCAAGCTCAAAAAGCTTCCTGACTAATAAAACCCGAGCTGAAGATAAGCAAAGCAATGGAGAAAAATCACATACGTTTCGAAAAGAGATAGAGCACAATAAATTTACCTCCTGAGGCCTTCGTTCAGTTTATCCTGCTCTTCAGCAGACCACTCCACAGCCAAATCCGCATCGTGCTTAAGCCCCGGAACGTAGTCCACGAGGAGCGAGCTCGAAGAATTGCCCGCTTGAGCCAACCCCAGATTGTTGCTCAGGACGGCGGAATTCCCGGCAGAGAAAACCATCCCGCCCGTGCTGTTGACCCCGAAGTAACCGCTCCCCATCATCGGCACCATCTCCGAGGTGGTGTTCAACGCGCCGGTCTGAAACGAAATCGCGTGCCTGCTCAGGGCCGACGAGCTCGGCATGTTCGACTCCATCGCCATTCCCTCGCCTCACACTTCTGGTGGCTCTAATACCACCTCAAAGCCATCTACTTTATCGTCACAACCACCACCGAACCTCCCCCAACCACACAAAAAAAATTCCCTCCCCCGCAGATTCTCGAAACCAAAACGCACCTCGTGAACTCACCGCTGCTCCCGCTAAACTCAGCCGACCACGACAGGCTCAAAAGAGAATTCAGCACCGAAATTCCTCGACTTCAGATTCCATCACCGCCCCACTCACCGAAGCCGGTCCGCCACCGAGACGGCCCCGGAAAAAACCACCATCCCCGATCGCGATTCCGGCGCGAAGAAGAACGACCCACGATTCCTCACGGACTCCTCGGATGCCCCCCGTGCTCAAGGGGGGAACTTGAAACTGCCCGGCAGGAATTCCCGGCAAAAATCAAGAACCGATCTTTGCAGCAGCAAGCTGCAGCAGCTGCTCGGCTGCGGGAGGGGAGTAGTCAAAAGGGAAGCTTTCCCAACTGGGTCCGCTCCTCTTCACGCCATCTTCGATCGAGGATGCGGAATTGCAGCAGCGAGAGAGAGAGAGAAAAATCGCAGCGCACAGAATCAGAGCCGGAGAGAGAGGAGAGAGATAGAGGGGCAATAAGAGAACGTTAACTTTTTGGGGCTCAACTTTCCGACAGAGCCCTAATTGGCTGCTCATCCTTTTTCTCTCACTTAAAAAAATCAAATAGAATATAATTAATTAAAACCACCCCTTTATCTCCCACCTTTTTTTTATATGGTAGTATTTGCAACCCCAAGATGGATTTAGAATAAGATAAATTTTATTCCCGAATAATGTATTTCTCTTACAACTTTTTCTGCCTGGTGTTACGATGTATAAAAGGATCATGACACACGAATAGTCATTAAACTCTTACCTATTGTACAATGTGATTTATGAACATTACTTTATTTTTTACGGTTTATAAATTTTAGTTTAACGTGTAATACGATCCCTACACTTTTTATATGTATTCAATGTAATATTGCCATTTTTACTAATTCAAGTTTATGGGCAATATTAAACAATTTAAAAACTGAATTAGATATATAGATATATATCAAAAATTTTAAGATTACACCAAACAAATTAAAATTTTAAGAACGATATTATACATCAAATTAAAATTGAAGGATCACATTGATTAAATTAAAAGTTTGTAGGTATTGCATCATTTTTCCTAGTATGTATGTATATATAATATATGGTGATAATAAAATAAATAAAAAGCAAGAAAAATCAACCAAACTCATGTGGTGCCCGTCGTATTTACTGCTGTTGGGATGGGCTTTTTTCATTCTTTATTTCAATTTTTAAATCCATTTTCTCCTCTCGTTTTTTAACTCGATATTTTCCTTTCTTTCTTTTTTTTTTTTTTTTGCACACGGTCTCAAAAAGGGTATTGCATACCACCGGCTGTTTTTTTTTTTTTTTTGTGGGATATACATCAAATTTTGACGAATTAGATAAATAGGAGGATGATTCCAAAGAAAAGAAGAGAGAGAAAGAGGGAATTTTTTGATTTTTTTGGGGGCAATTTCAAGATAATTTATTCGATTTTGGAGCAAAAAGAAATAATATAATTGGAGGAGGGAGAGGGAGTGGTTCTCTTCTCTCTCATCTTGGAATTCAGCAACAGTGCGAATCCCCATGAGGGAGCATTTGATGCCGATTATCGTGGACTCTCCACCTTTGGTTTCCTTTTTCTCTCTTTTTCTTTTCTTCCCATTTTTCTATTTCTTTTAATGCGCCCTTTTTCCTATTATTGGACTCATATGCATTCACACTGAAGTTCAAAACAAAGTCAAAAGTTTTCTTTTTCTTTCTCATTTTCAGCGTTAGAATTTAATTATGTTCTTGTGGACATGAGAAATTCGCTTTACAGAACCAAGAACGCTCGATCAATCAAAATATGCTTTTGTTAGTAATTTAATAGGTTGAAGATGCCGATGATACGAGGTTGTTATCGATGCAGTGGATATGTGGTCGATTTAATGTCGATGATTGTTCGACTCTCAAAACTGGTGAACGAATTGAGGAAGAATCATTATTATAGCATTTTTCTTTTAGAAGTCTATTGTTCATGTTTCTATATGTCTAGTTAGTGCTTTGTGGGGACGCGTAAGTTTCAGGAGTGGGTTTCGCCACGCCCGCAAAGGCGGGCGAAAAAAAAGTACGAGAGTGAGTGTAAAGAAGAATAGAGAGACGACCAAAAAAAAAAAGTTAGTGCTTTGTAAATTATTTGGAAATTATCTCCTCAGAATTTTAGAAATATTTAATGAGTCACTAAGTGTAAAAATAATGTATCGAGCCTATAAAAGGTGACCCTTGTAATTGTTTCTAATATGGGGTGATAAGGTGAGATGAGGTGAAACAAAGAAAACCAAAAGTCTATTTGCCCCCTTCTCTTCTTTGAATTGTGTGAGTCATGAGTATTTCACATCCAAAAATTATCTTATCAAATTGGTATCACAACTACACCTCTGACATTCAACAAATTGGTAGTGTAGTACACAGTTTGTGATCATGGCCTCAACAAACACTCAACTTCCTTTGCAATACCATCATGCTTATCGAAGAAAATTATGGTAACTGGGCTATTAGAATGAAAACCCTACTCGGCACCTATGGTGTATGGGAACTTATTGACACCAGCTATGACAAGCTAGAAGATGTGCCACCTTGAATCAAAACCAAAGGGATGCCTCGGAGAAAGTTCAAGCAAAAGATCAATATGCCTTGTCAATCGTCTATCAAGCTTTAGATGATTCAATATTCGAAATTTTTTTGAATGCCACCACTGCTAAGGAGGCATGGGAAATCCTATACAACACACACCAAGGAATGCAAAAAAACTCAAAAGATTTGCCTTCAAACTTTAAGAGGCAAATTCGAGATAATCCATATAAAAGAATCTGAATCATTACTGATTATTTTACAAGAATTTTGACAATTGTCAACTAGATGAAAAGAAATGGTGAAGATGTTTCAGACATTTTTTTTTTTTTTTTTTTTTGAGCAAAAGGATGTTTCAGACGTTCAAGTTGTTGAGAAGATTCTTCAGTTTTCTAGACAAGAAGTACGACTACATCATCATTGCAATCGAAGAGTCAAAAGACTCGAATACCATGACAATCAATGAGCTTATGGGTTCATTGCATGCCTATAAAGAACGATTCAGAAGAAACAAGCAAGAGCCTATGGAATAAGACTCCAAACTCGGTTGATCATTTGAGATGAGAAATAGCAAAGTCAAGATCCCGTGCAAACTAGGGCTAATTAATATCGTGGGCAAGGCCGAGGCCGAGGTCGCATTCAAGGTAGAGGTCATGGACGAAGTAAAGGAGACATTGCTCGACATGACAATAGATACCTTAATCAAAGAGGTGTTCATGAAAGAAGAAATAACTCAATAGGTCAATGGTATGATAAATGTAAAATTCGATGTTATCATTACAATAAACTTGGCTCTTGTACTTTTAACTGTTGGTACAAAGAAAAAAGTGCAACGGACGAAAAGGCAAACTCGGTAAATGATGCCGAACAAATTCTTTTATTGGCATTTTAAGAAGATGAAGGCGGACAACATGACTCATAATACTTGGACATTGGTGCAAGTAATCACATGTGTAGGAGAAAGGATATGTTTACTAAGTTAGATGAAACAATCAAAGGGAAAGTCTCGTTTAATGATAATTCCAAAATTCTTGTCGAAGGTAAAGGTACAATTCTAATTCGTTTAAAGAATGATGCACATCAATTTATTACTCATATTTATTATGTTCCACGAATGTCGAGCAAACTCCTGAGTTTGGAACAGCTTATGGAGAAAAGCTATGCTGTCCACATAAAAGATTTTAATCTTGTGCTAAGAGAGCAAAATAACAAATTTGATTGCAAATGTCAAGATGTCGAAAAACAAGATGTTTACTCTCAATTTAAAAAAAAAAAAAATGAGATGTCTCAATGCTTAAAGGCATGCTTGGATGATCATCATGGTTGTGGCATTTGAGGTTCATCCATCTTATTTTTGGTGGACTCAATTTGCTTTCCTAGAAGAAGATGGTATATAGCTTATCACATATTGATCATCCTGATCAATTATGCAAAAAGGTGTGTCATCGACAAGCATTCCAAAACTAGCTTTCTAAAGGAAGTAACTAACCCAGCAAAAAACCCACTGGAGTTGATTCATTTTGATGTGTACGGCTCAATCACTCCTCAATTGTATGGTAATTATCGATATTTTGTTGCTTTTAATGATGAGTTTTACTTGAAAATTTGGATGCATTTTTTGAAAGAAAAGATAGAACTGTTTGATACTTTCAAATAATTCAAGAACTTAGTTGAAAAGAAAGAGTGGTTATTTTATCAAAGCTATGAGAATTGACTGTGGGGGAAAAATCACCTTGACCATATTCAACAAATTCTATGAGGATCATGGTATTCAACATTTCTGGATGGCTCCATATTCTCCTTAACAAAAATGGTGTGGTTGACCAAAGAAACAAAACCGTTCTTGGCATGGTTCAAAGCATGTTGGGAAGCAAAAATTTGCCCAATGAGCTTTTGCAGTGAAGCTGTTATGTGTGCAATTTACTTACAAAATTGATGTCCGACATATGGACTTAAAGGTGTAACTTCACCAAAAGCATGGAGCAGAAGAACACTAAGTGTTTCACGCTTGAGAATTTTTGGGAGCATTACTTATGCTCATGCTCAAACCAAAAAAGATCAAAATTAGAAGACGAGCAAAAAACTTATTTTTATTGGGTACGACTCCTCATCCAAAACCTATAAATTATTTGATCCTAACACTTTGAAAGTGTATATAAGCAGAGATGTCGAGTTTGATAAAGAAGGCACGTGAGAAGAAAATCCGAAAAATGAAACGAATACTTGTGGTGATTCCAACCAAATGGAGTTAGAGGATCACTCTTCACCTTCTTCTCCAATATCTTCTTCAAGTTCACCTTCTCCTCATATAAATTCTTGCAAATTGTGGACTACTTGTCCATGATGATGCTGCTAAAGTAGAAAATTGGAGTAAAGCCATGAATAAAGAAATAGAAAACATTAAGAAGAATTGAACATGGGAGCTTACTGATCTTCTAAAAGATAAGAAAGCAAACGGTGTCAAATAGGTGCGCAAGGTCAAAAAGAACGAGAAAGGTGAAGTGACAAGGTATAAAGTTAGATTAATCATGGAAAGGATATAAGCAAAAAGCCGAAATCAATTATGATGAAATTTTTGCCCTTACATCTGCATGGAAATTATTAGATTGATCATTTATTTTTCAACTCAAAATGGATGACAAATTTATCAAATGGATGTCATATCGGCATTTTTCAATGGCATCCTCGATGAAGAAATTTATGTTGAACAACTCAAGTGGTTATTGTGAAAGGTCATGAAAACAAAGTGTTGAGGTTGAAGAAAGCTCTATATGGGTTTAAACAAGTATCTAGAGCATGGAATTTCAGAATTGATGCTCATTTCAAGGTGAATGAATTCTCTCAATGTCCATACGAACATGCACTTTATTTGAAGCAAGAAAAATGTGATGTTTTATTGACTTGTCTTTATGTCAATGACCTTGTTTTTACAAAAAAAAAAAAAGTAATCCAACAAAGATTTATGCTTTTGAGGAATCCATGATGAAGGAATTTGAGATGAATGATAATAGTCTCGTGCATTTTTCTTTTTCTCCTTTTTTTGCATTAGTGAAACTAAGTGCATGTGGGATTTTTATTTCCCAAAAAGGATATGCATAAAATATCCTTGAAAAATTCAATATGAAAAACTATATATCGGCGCTATGGGAGGTGGGTCCCTGTGCTAGCATCGCCTGGGTTTACATCACCAATTGTTGGCTGTTTGGTGGTTCCCAAGTCATAAAAAAAAAAAAAAAAAAAAAAACTATATACCGGTCAATACACTGATGGAGTACGGAACCAAAATCTCAAAGTTTGATGATGGTGGCAGTGTTGATTCAACGTACTATAGAAGCTTGATTGGAAGTTTGAGATATTTTACATGCATTAGACCAGATATCATGCGCAATGTTGGAAGAGAAACCGAAGTCATCTCATCTTAGGGTGTGTTTGTTTCAACTTTCTTAATGAGCTTTCAGTTTCCAAAGCCCCTTGGGGAAATGTTGAAGCGTCTGGCAAGCCTGTCTAAAGGGCATTCAATCAAATGTTGGTCTTGGGAAAACTAAAAGCCTAATACTAATAAGGACCAATTTTGAGCTTTTAGCATTTGACCAAATGCTGAAACTACTCTTTTTTTTTTTTTTTCAAAACTACTGTCATATTTTTTTTAGTTTTTTAGTTTTACCTCTCATTATTCAAAAACTACCCTTATATTCACTAGAGTTGGCAAATAGTTTAATATTTTTAATAAAAAAATGAAATCCAAAAGCCCTTTATAAAAAAAGATTTGCCAAACACTCTTTATGTCAAAATAATTTTGCAAAGAATTTTTTACCAAATGCAATTTGCATTTCTCCAAAGCCCTTTAGGTTAAAGATATTTGCATTTCCCCAAAGCTCATTTCCAAAGCTGAACCAAATGCAGCCTTAAAGCTGCAAAGAGGATACTTTGCTTCATCCAAGATATTGTTGGTCATGGCTTACACTATTATCAGTCTCAATTTTTTCATCTTAGAGCCTATTCAAATAGTGATTATGGTGGAGACATAATGATGAAAAAAGCACAATAGACTTTGTATAGACTTTGTATTTTTCTTATGCAACATTGCTTTAACATGCTTATCAAAAAAGCAATTTAATATTACTCTATCGACGTGTGAAGCTGAATATGTAGCAACATCTCCATATGTTTATCATGCAACATGGTTAACAAAACTACTCAAAGACATGCATATGTTTATCATGCAACATGGTTAACAAAACTACTCAAAGACATTTATGCAGAGCATAAAATAGTAATGCAGATTTTTCTCAATAACTTTTCTATCATTATTTTGGCAAAAAATCTAGTTTTTATGAGTGAAGCAAAAATATTGATGTTTGATATCACTTCATTCGAGACAATTGAAAGAGAAAGAAATTGAAGTGTCACAATCTGAAAACGAGAAATCAAGTAGTAGGTATTTTTAATAAACCTCTCAATATCAATACTTTTGGAAGTTTAAGAGTCTGCTTGAAATGATTGATGGAAGAGAATTGGGTTTAAGAGGGAGTGTTAGTAATTAAACCAAATTTCAGCTATAAACTAATAAGTTGAAGATGGTAATGATGCCAAGAGGTTATTATTGTTGGTGACCATTCAAACTGGTGCATGAATTGAAGAAAAGTTATTATTGTAACGTTGCTTTTAAGAAGAATGTTTGTATTTCTATGTCTTGACTATTCGTGTTTCTATGTATAGTTAGTGTTTTGTAAATTCCAAGTAAATTATCTCCTTAGAATGTTACAAATATTTAATGAGTCATTAAGTGATTGAGTCATGCACCAACCCTATAAAAGGCGACCCTTGAAATTGTTTCTAACATAGGGTGATAAGGTGAAACAAAGAAAACCAAATGTTTATTTGCCTCCTCTCTTCTTTGTGTAGTATGAGTTGTGAGTGTTCCACATCAAAAAATCATTCCATCTAGTATCAGAGCTACGTTCAACAGTCTCGGCAGCTAAATTCGATCGTGTTGAGGTCGCAAATCTTGTAATTTCTTCGCAATGAAGTCCCGAGTGAGCCGCGTAAGCGAGAACCACGTCTTCATGAAGGTAAAGGTCGATTGGCGAAGCTTGTCGGAAAATGCCAGTCTCTAGGGAAAGATTGGAGCATATCGAACCAACGGATCTACAGATGTTCGCTGGGGTTGGAGGACGCATGGGATCCCGTCCGCGAGTCTCGGATCATCTTCAGGACTTCCCTCATCGAAGGCCGGTTGTTCGGATCGGGAGAGAGGCAGGCCATCATGATGCTCAAGAGCGTCTCGAGCTTTTCCTCGTACACGTCCCTGCCTAGAGCAGAATCGCCCGTGCTCTCTGTCTCTTCTTCGCGGATTGACCAAACCCACCCTGGCAAATCGGACCCGTGTTCCTGGACGTGATCCTGGAACGGCATTTTGCCAGTCAAGAGCTCCAGCAGCAGGGCGCCAAAGCTGTAGACGTCAGCTTCCTGTGTGATTGGCTCATGATTGTCTCGGCACTCGGGAGCTCTATAGAATAGCAAAAAGCGGCTCGACTCTTCGGGAGTGTTCAGATCAGGGAATGAGAAGAGACCGTAATCCGTCAGGCATGCCTCGAAGTCGGGACCAAGCAACACATTGGAAGTTTTCAGGTTTCCATGGGTTAAACCGTGGTCCTGGTGGATGTAGAGAAGCCCAGCGGCCACATCTTCGGCTATTTTGAGGCACGCTGTCCAGTGAAGCGGCTTTTCACCTCCTGAAGTCCCTCCTAAAGTCCCTGATGACCCCGCAAGAACAGGATGCAGAAGGCAAGAACTGCATATGAATCTTGTCACTGTTTCATTTACGGGAACAAAGACGAGAAAAAAGAGAGAAACCAAGCGTACCGTGAATCAGTGCGAAGAGACTGCCATAAGGAAAGTAATCGTAGACAAGAAGGCATTCCTCATCGGACTGGAAATAGGCCCGGAGCGGCACCAGGTTCAGGTGCCTTAGTTGCCCGAGCATGTCCATCCTTCTCCTGAAGTCGTCCATGCTCGGATAGTTAGCGTCCTTCAGCCTCTTGACGGCTGCTTTATACTCCGTGGTGATCTCCACCTTGAAAGTACTTCCCACGGTGCCTCTTCCGAGCATGTCTGCCGATGCGTCCAGCAAGTCCTTTATGCCGTAGCTCATCCTCTGATCACCTGCTCCTAAGAACACCAGACCCCCGGCCTCCTGCTGTTCGCCTCCCAACAAAGGACCACCTTGTTTCCCAGCATTAGCGCCTCTGTTTCTACTTGACTCTTCTTCGCCTTCTGCTGCTGCCCTCTTACCCTCTTCGCCTCTTGCCTCCCCCTCTTCCCCTCTTGCCTCCCCCAAAGCTTTGCTCTTGTCACGACTTTTCCAGACCATCCATGAGCCGAAAACTATTATGAGCAACACTAGTCCACCTACCGTCTCTAAAATGATGTGAATGAGCTTTGCTCTTCTTTCCGACCCCTTAGAGGTCGGTAGAATAGGAGGGTACGCAGGACTAATTGAAGGCCCCAGGAGCACGCTGCTGCCTCTGCACAGCACATGGACTTGTTCACCGCAGAGATTTATATTGCCCGAGAATGATGATGCATTGAATCTCATCAGGGTAGGAGTCGTGGGAATTGGACCGGATAGTCGATTGTTAGACACATTGAAGAACGTGAGACTGGCTTGGTTGAATGGAGGGATGGTCCCCGTAAATGAGTTGTCCTGCAAATAGAGAGCATAGAGCCGACCCAATCGGAGAAAAGACTCAGGTATAGTCCCTGAAAGTTGATTACCGGCCAAGGCTATCACTTTCAAGTGGTTCAGCTCCAAAAGGGAGCTCGGGATCTCGCCGGCAAAACTGTTGTCGTTGAGATAGAGAGATCTGAGATTAATGAGGCTGGAGAGACCAGGGATTCGGCCTGATATAAGGTTGCCTTTGAAGCTAAGCACGAGCAATTGGTCTAACTGGTTCAGAATGCCGTCATTTATAGTGCCGCTCAAATTCAAATGCTCAAGCACGAGCTTGCTGACTCTCCCATTGATGCACTCTTCGACTCCTCGCCATCGGCACACCCCATTTCCTAGCCAATTCAAGGAATTTAGGGGATCGATTTCTGATTTTAGAGCAAGAAGCGCTTCTGCATCACCTGATCTAACCAGATTAACCCGTGAAATGAAGAGAACCGCTAGCACTAGAAGTAAGCGGCTTGAAACCACATACCCTCCCAAATTCGACAACATCTCAAAAGAATCCAATCAGAGATAGCACGGCATTTGCACTTTGTTCTGCATTAGCCAACTGCATTGATGTAGGATCAAATGCAAGTCCTAAGATTGTTGTTCCACCCTCTAATTTGTGGCTGTGCGGAGCGCCAACATTATGGCCAGTTTCATGAAGAATGCCATAAATGAAACTATGAGCCACCTTGATTACCCTTTTGCGGACTCAGACCACACCATGCAGTATCACCCAAAAGCAGATTCGAGAGGGTTAAGGACCTCTTTGAATTCACCAGCAGGCCAGCACTTTACTACTATGGATCTCAGGAAAAACTCTTGAAGCAGAACAGTGAAGACAAAAGCAGGCAGATTGGCAAAGCAGCGGCATTTGATTAGAAGGCAGTACCAGAGAACGAGAATTCTGCAGCACCGGCATCTCTCTCTTTTGGAGTTATGGGTGGGGAGAGCATTTTTCCACTCCTCCACATGTCTTGTACTTCCCTGAAGCTGTGCACTACGTTCTCATTGCTGCGAATAGATCCGGAGAGAAAAAACAGTGAGGCCGGGCATCAAGAGGAAGAACATAAAAGTTGCCGTCCTGTAGGAACTAAGAATGCCACGCTTGTAATCAATGCCATATCTAGCTAAGTTAGTAGTGTAACACAAACATGGATTGTAGTGATTTAACTCGATACACTTTCCTTAGATGTCGGATCTTTTGACTTTCGATGTTGCAAAGTTGCATGATCTGGGAGTTCTATTCAAGCGGTCATCATCATGAGTCCCTCAAATTTGATGTCCCTCCATCCTACATACATGCCACCACTTGGGGAATCAACTGAAGCGTGTTGGCACATAGAATACATGTATTGAACTTGGTCGTCTCAATAAAAGTTATTTTAAAAAAAGCATAAAAAAAGCAAACTTGTCAAGCGAGCGAGAGAGAGAGAGAGAGAGAGAGAGGAGGGGTTCCAAATATACGGAGTCGTGACACCAACTCAGATTTAACATAACAACGATGGACAGAATCAGCTGCAGAATGATCACGCGACGATCCTGTCATGTCCATCGAGAAGCAAACCAATCATTTTATTGTTCTCTGCATTCGGCACGGCGTCGTCGGGTCGTCAACCAGAATCTCCACAAACAGGGAGGGGAGGGGGGAGAATTGATGGGTGCCCACGAACGAACTGGAGTTGAAGGTTGGTCTCGCAACTCTTCTCCTTCCTCCTCCCAACCCCCATGGCTGGCATGATTATAATGGAGGTTGACCAACCCACGTTCAGCGAAAGTCAACGGGTTACACAGGAACGGAGCAAGGGGCAACTAACAACGGTAGGCGTCGCGTCGTCGACAGACGGCGACGATCTGGAGGGTCAGAGCAGTCTGCACCCACCACTTCTTTCTCATCCGCTCAGGCCAGCTGCAGAGATTTTGGGGGCTGTGTCACGTCTCTCTACTAGCTCTGAGCATGTTACAGAGCACCGACACTCTTCAAGAGCGTTTGTATCGTGTCGAAAAATCACTTTCCGACACTCGAACACTATCCAACACTTGATCAACACGTGTTGGAAAATCCGACACTTTCCGACACTTTTTGGAATTCGATACTCGAGTCGGAATTTAATATACGAGTTTTCGACATATATATTTTAAAAATTCAATAAATAATAGGTCTATATTTTAAAAAAATAAAAATAATTAATAAAAAATGAAAAAAAGAAAAATCTAGTCTTCCCTTCTCTTCTGACTCCCACTTCCTATGATATGCAATTCACCCATTAAGTTTTTTTTTCTCCTCTTCCAACATATCTAACATGTGAGTCCATAATATGGATCGCTTATTTTTTCTCCAAATTTTATGAATTATTGAAATAAAGTTGAATTTGTCAAATTGAAATAATAAATGATATTAATAAATTGTGGATTAATGTTTTTAGTGTATATTAATTCTAAGATTTTTTAATTATTTATTTATTTATTTATGAATTTGATTCAAATAATTAAAAATGATAATAATCATAATATATAAAAATATATATTTAATATATAACGTGTCTTAACGTATCGAAATTCTTAACGTATCGAAATTCTTTGTTTTTTGAAAAATGACATGTTGGCGTGTTGTGTTACGTATCGCATGTTAGTGTCGGTGCTACTTAATGAGTAGGGATGTCGGTGGTGATTGCCATGGTAGGTGGCGATCGGGCAACCAACTTATGTAAATAATAATCAAGATTTAAACATAAGCGTATGACCATAAAATACTCAGGCTTAACAAAAGCAATTTATGTCATATTTTGGGAGCGAAATTCCAAATAAGAGTATGAAATGTTTTCATTTTCTCAAATAAGGATTTCAAATGGACATTGTTTTAATTAAGAGCTCAAAGTGTCATTATTTTCTCAAATAATATTTTTAAAAATATTGTGTCAAATAAGGGCTAAAGTGACCATATCAATATTAAAAAATAATTTGAACAATTTTGTCTTTTGAATTTTTTTAAATTTTTCCTTTTTCCTTTCAAAAGTAATAAAAAAATCATAATTTAAAAATAAAAGAATGAGTACAGGAAGGAGGGCTCCCACCTACTTGTGGTCGCCACCCGGTCGATGGTTGGCCATCACTGCCACCCCACCAACGATGGGGGATGCCATTCTCCCGTTTGTATCTTTTTCTTTTTAAATTTTTTTATTTTTAATCTAATTTAATTTAAATTGTGTTTGGACAAAAACAACCATATCAACTTCAAGAGACTAATATGACTGCTTTAGATTCTTATTTGAAATAATGTTAATTTTAGGTTTTTATTTGAGAAATGAAGGCAATTCAGGTCCTTATTTGGAATTATTCCTATTTTAGTGGCGAAATCTCTCTTAAAGTAGTATTGTCATGTTCATCTTCTAAATCAGCTTTTGTTCCTTCGTTTTTTTACTTTAGAACTTAATCGAATCTCCGTTATGGAAGAGCATCTTGCGTTTACTTTAAGTGGCTTAAGAAGATATACTTTTTATTTAGTTTGATGCTCACTAGGCTTTTAATTTTAATGGTAAAATAGCGACCGTTTAGATCGGAGCTTATTAGACATCCTCTAAGTTAGGAAAAATACATTAGAAGTACTATAACTTTTGTAGAGTGCCTATTGTGGTGTCAAAATTTTCGTTAGATTACTTAAATGACAAATTAAATAAAAAGCAATCACTTAAATATCTCCAATAACAAATTCTAGTAAAATACCATATATAACTATTTAATAAAATGTTAATTCATACAAGGTTTATATCTATAGAAAAGCAAGTCCAACGTGGACTATGACGTGGTCTTTCTATACCTAAAAGAATCCATATCCTCTTCAAGTTAAAACTCTCCCTCATAATAAACTAATCTCTCTCCATTGCTGCTTAATCTCCCTCACTTTTCCTTCCCTCCTACGCAAGCTTTTTGACTTGGGCAATAATCACATTTATTCTCCCCACCGCGGCTGAATCGACAACACCAAGGATGGTCGTTTGCTGGCTGAATTATGCTCTCTGTATTCAGACCAAAATGCGTTCCGAATCAGGGTTGAAGAATTCGGGGAAATTGCTTGATTTGTTTGAATTAGAGTTTATATTTAGGAAAAAAAATGTTGAACTACATCGTTTAGAGCTCTCAATGCTAACTTGGAGCACCGGCAAACCACGTCGGCATTAAAAATTGATAAAATATTATCACATCGGATTTCCAAGCATCCCAAACCGACAATGACACTTAAGCGATGAAATTAAAAAAAAAAATGGCACTTAAATAATTCAACGAAAAGTTTTGATAACAAAGTGAAGACCATATGATGACGCTCTAGTGTTACTTTCCCGTTAAAGCCCCTGTAAATTAGTAATTGATATTTCTTTATATTCTTTTATTCAAAAGTTTATGTATATTCTCCAATTTTATAATAGTATTCGGTTCTAGCAGAGCTCTTTATATGAAAAAAAAAAAAAAAAGCATACTCAAATAATCCCGCGCCCTGACTTTGAAAAGCTAGCTCCTCCATAAAATCGTCTTATTGAGTGCAGTGCTAAACTACAAATGATTATACAACTAGCGGGCCGTATACGATAACTAATAGCAGTCAGTCACGTTAATTAATGAATTGGTTTTGTAGATCAATTCTTTTTTGAGCTATTTCAAAGATTAAAAATAAAGAAACAGGTCAAGAAGAAAGGAAAAGGAAATAAAAGAAAAAATTTCAAATAAAAACTTGAAATGCCCTCGTTTTTTTAAATAATGACTTAAAATAAATATTATTTCAAATAAGAGTATGAAATGAAATATCAATATTATTTTAAATAAATGTTGAAAGTCCATATCAATCACAAATATGGATCTAAAATCACTGTTTGATAAATGGCAATTTCATTTGTTAATTTTTTTTAATTCTTTCTTTTTTCTGTTGTTTCTTTTCATAAAAAACTCAAAAAAATTAAAACATCACAAAAAAAAGGACACTCACAGGAGGGAGGGCTCCCTCCTGCTTGTGCCTAGGCTCTCTTCCATTTTTGGTGAGGGTCATCAGCCCTTGCCCAAGGGCCCCGAACCTCATTGCCCAAGTTTGGGGTGTTGGGCGAGGTTCGCTAGGCCTACATGAGGGCTAGCAACCCTTGCCTGGACCGAGGTGAGGGTAGACGATCCTCACTAAGGTAAAGGAGATGGTCACTACCCTCTCCTGTTTTTTGTGAGGGCTAAGCCCTCACCTAAGCGCCAACGACCCCATTGGTCATTATTGTTTGGGAAGGCATAGCCTCCCTCCCACTTGTGTTTTTGCTTCTTCTTTTTTCCCTTCTTTTTTAATTTTTTAATCAAATTTAGTTTAAATTTAAATTGTGTTTGGACGAAAATATTTCTAATCGGTCGGAATTTTTTATCAGCTGGCAATGTTAAGCCTTTATTTGAAATAATCATATTTATTTTAGGCTTTTTTTTTTAGATTGATATGGTCACTATATATTCTTATTTGTAATTTTTAAAAGGATAAAAGAAAACCATATCATACGTAAATAGAGGAGAACTGTTGCTCTCGCTCTCTCTCTCTCTGTGTGGACTCTCGAGTGTCCACTTGCAGAGAAGAAACTGCTCCACACATCTCTCCTTCTCTCCCTTCCACGTCTCTCTCTCTCTCTCTCTCTCTTCTTTCGGCTTCTTCCCAGGCAGAAGCTTCATAAAGCTATCGGTGGCCAACCACTAGCCAGCTGACTCTTGACGAACGACATCCACTTCGTAAGCTCTCTCTCTCTCTCTCTCTCTCTCTCTCTCTCTCTCTAGCATCTTTTTGGAACTGGGTTCGTTGTGGATTCGATCGTGCAACCTGGAGAAACTTGAAAGGCTTTTGACAAACGAATGCCCGAGTGGGAATATCTTTGTAATACAGTGACGTTTTCCTCTGCTTTTTCCCTGTTCGTCTGTCGGGACTCTGAAGTGAACAGAGAGTGCATGGTGGCCTCTGTTTCAACCCGCATAGCGCTTTTAGATTATGAAATGAGTGGGTGAAAGCTAAAGGGAAGATAAAGTGGAACGTTTGATTGAATTCTCTCTCGATCCAAAGCTTGCTTTAAGTTAACGAGACTTTCATACCTTTCATTCTTAATCTGCTCAGAAAGCAAGTTTCAGCACTCGAAACCCGTATGGATCGGAAGCTTCATAGTTTATGTGCTTTCTCAACTGCTTTGCTAGTGCAAGATACATCCATGTTGCTTGGATCAGTAGCTGAGTGAATACCCACTGTTGGGAAGTGTATGTCCATGCCCTGCTCGATTTAGTTTGTCGTGATTGCAGAGGGCTGTCTTTGAGTCGGCCTTTTCGCCATTTGAAGTAATCTTGGCTGTGTCCATCTTCGATTACTTTGATCCACTGTAATAATTTGCTTAGGCAATGACCACAGTTGGTCATCGTCCTTTCATGATGCTTGGTTTTACTTTCTTTGACATGAATGACTGGTAAAGAGGACAGAATTTTACTATAGGACAGCACGTGTTATTATCATCTTTGGATGCAATTCTGAAGTACAAAGCTCACATACACATGACCAGTAACAAGATCTGTAGGTTAATTCTAAGTTGAGAAAGAAAGGAGAGAGGAGTTTGTACTAAGTTCGTGTGTATGTTTCTGAAAGAAAAAAGATTCTAGGATAAAAGGCATAATCCGTGCTTAAGTAAGAAAACTTCAGTAATGTGGTTCTAGAGTTCCTAGCAATCAAAGGAAATCTACAGCTGTTTAAAACTCGTGGTTGTGTTTTGTCCATCCAAAGGAGCATGTCATTTGAGTATTTGACGATAATACTGAGCTTAAATGCAGATTTACATCCCAATTGGATAAATAAATTACATTTGGAATTTAAATGGGACAGTTTTACACTTAAATTCGTTGGGTAATATCAGGATTCTAGGGACATTAGTCTATTTATTCGTCATGTTCAATTTGTTTAGACATTTGCCTCTATTTAGAAAAGTACAGACTTTGAGAGTTTTTTCTCTGCTTCACTTCATGTGTGTTGAACATGTCTGCTTGTGCTCTAGTTCTACTTCTGTTAGTCCCTTGCAGCTGCATCAACTTCAGGAGAGATGGCCAATGAAGAAAATATGTCAACTTCAGTAGACTATGGAAATGCATCTATTTAGCAGAATGTTATTTCCCTCTTCATTTTGTATGTTGAAAAGTTGGTTTCTAGATTCTAAACTCTTAGTGCAGATTCTTCACATTTTCTCCAAAGCAATTGATAAATCTTTTCCTCTTGAAAAACATTAGATATGGTTTGTTGATGTGCAGAATTTTTCATTATATCAAATCAAGATAAAAGGAAAAAGTGATTCCGTGAGCTATGTGGAAATTCTTAATCCATGTTTTTTGTGATATAGAGGATATGACAAGTCTCTTCCCAAGTCATCATTGTAATTGGTCTCAGAGGATCCCAGAGTTTTCTTTCAAAGGAAAATGCAAGAAGGTTCCACGTTTAGGATATTCCGGCACATATTTTTCCCCAGATGGAAGCATGTTTTTCCTTGCTCAACAGCCTTCAATAGAACCCAGTCCATGCTTAAGAAGACATGGGCCAGTCTATTCCAGTTCAGTGGGTGATGGGATGGACTCAGAGAACTCTGAAGATGAGCCTAACGATGAGAGTTCTACTAATGATGACAAAGGAGAGGTAATTGTTAATCTTATTTATCTGTACTTAATTATGTACATTGCTAGACCATCTTTTAGACAGTGATGCTAGTTTTCTGATTCAATATTTTGGTGGAGCACTGTGGGAGACTATTAGTGTTATTGGTTTAGTAAAAGTTATACAACATTAATTCTTAAGGATTTGGTACTCTGGTGATTCAACATTTTTTGAGATTTTGAGTGATGTTACAAAAGAAGCATCAAGTGCCGCAATTTTCACCCATTTTTTGGCTACTGACAGAGGAATGAAAGATGAAAGAGCAATTAGTTTGTCTTCATCTCTTTATTTGGACTTTCAGCTTATTAAGCTGTTTTCTTTCTTGTGTTCTGAATATCTTCAAGGACTGCAAGTCTGCATTTTGAAAATTGCTTCAATCATCATTAATTTAATTCTATATTCATTATCTATGGAGTGAACTGGTAAACAAAAGAAATTGACTGTGCTTACTGAAAAGCAATAAAAGTTTATTCATCTTCAATTATGAGCCTTTCATGCTCCTCATATGGGTAACATAAAGATTCATCTTAATGATGTTTAAGATTTCACTTCTCTCGCTGTCACGTCCTTGCCTCCCTAAGAGCCTGCTTTCAGAGACTGTTGGCTCTCAATCTAGGAAAAGAACATCTCATCTCCTCTTTTCTTTTGTCCACTTTTCTGGATTTGTTTTATTGCTTTTTGAATAAAGAAGAAAGGTTCAAGTGCCATACAATTTGGTAGAATTTAAATGTTTGAAGCTGGATCCTCTTGTCACGGAACAAATATGCCTCAACCCTGCAATTTTAGAGTTGTGCTGCAAGACATTTACGCTTTGCATCTGTGCTACTGTTTTTAAATTTTCAGGTAAGTGATGAATCGCTTAGAGAGAAGCTTGAAAGGATTGTTGGCATGGATGATTCTGCCTTTAGCGGCATAGATCTTGCCACTCTTATTAGAAACAAATATGGGAGGTCATATGACCTTCAGCTTATAAAGAAGGTATATTCTCGAGCTCCAGTTGCTCTATTATTCCAACTTCAGTGTCCTTTGACTCGAACATAACTTCCTAGGCCTTCTGTATTCATGCCTTTCTGAGCGGTTCAGAGTGGAAGGACCTTTTTCTTTAACTGTAGAACTTCAAACATGAGGTAGAATCTGTATGAGACTTTTATATATCATGCTTAAGGTTTCCAGTCTTTTTGTTCTTACTCCAATGAGCAGTCAATTACATGGTTGATTCGACCCTCAATTTCTTAGAGATTATATCTTACATCTCTTACTTGATTCTGGACACCCACCTCTGTCAAGAGCTTTAGTAGTTTGGAAGACTGGTATTTCAGAGCTTTTACTTAGAAAAGAATTATCTGCCACAGAATCACTGTTTATATGTCTGAGAATGTGTCAACTGAAAGTATAATTTGCTGGGACATTTTCTTAAGGTACTCTTGTCTTGCAATATCTCTTCACACTGGATTAACTGGGTTGTCTTTGCTGAAATTCCGGTATTTCGGTTGTGATTATAAATGCTATACATTACAGGAATTTTTGGGAAGAAATCTTCTGGCGCTCAATGTCATGTGGAAGTACCTTGAACAGGTCAGTGGATGGTCGACCCACATCTTACAGTTTCCTGGTAGAATCTCCAGCGATGAAATTTAAGAATATTGTTATACCAGTTTTGGGATGCAAATCTTCTCTGAATCTTCTGTTCGATGTGCCTTTCTTCTTTTTTCCCCCAAGAGATCCTTTCCGCTAACTGAAGAGGAGTATATACTGAGGCTCGATGATGTGGCGAACACATTAAAATGCTGGGGAGCTGTCTCACATGTTAGAAACAGCCTAGCAAAGTCAAAAGAGCGTCCAAGAATAGGAAAGGTAAAGATATGATTCAATACTTGGCAAATGTCCAGAAAAGCTCGCATTTGCAAACTTGCATGCACTCGATGCAAAGTTCATTCTAGGTTTTACTTCAAGGCATAGAGAGCGTACGGTATGAATAGGACTGTTGAATATATATTGATTGATTGCAACCACTGATGCTTTTGTCGCAGGCAGTTAGCATTTTCATAGATATGGACGAGTCTGGTGGCCGTGCCAAGGAATGGATATACAAGTAGATTGTGATGGAGTAGTGCAATCAGTCGGAGGGAAGAGAAAATAGATTGTGATGTTGAAGTGAGGAATTTTCACCATGTTCAATGTGCACCGACATATAGGAAGACGCAAGGCCTTTCAACGTGGAGCAGGGGCATGCTCTTTTCTTGTTTCGATGTGCATAATGCTCTGTTCAGGTGGTATTTCTGTAGGCAGTCCCTCATGAGCGAAAATGGCTTTCAATTGTCCTCTCTCTCTCTCTCTCTCTCTCTCTCTCTCTCTCTCACATGCACATGGATTCTTTTGTTCACTTGTTGTAAATGCACATACATACCTGATGCGATTATGTCAAATGAAATCAATATAATCCCGAAACTTCTTTTGGATTGTAGCTACTTTTTTGTTTACTTTTGAGGTTGATTTTGACATAGAGGTATCATTAGATGGCAAGTCCATTTTATTTGAGACTAGTCTGCTTGCATTCCGAGTTGTTATACTACCATAACAAAAGGTGCAAGTTCCATTAAGTTTGGAGGACGCCTTCATGGTTCTTCCGAATTATGAAAGGTGCATTTTGATTTCCTTTTAAAGAGCCAAAGTTCTTTGTGGAGTACCATGGACGATGCATTGAGGCACGTCATCGGTGCAAAATATGAGCTTGTGCGGAATTCTCTTCAAATCTAACATCAGAGAGACATTATTATCGTGCCAATCTAGCTTTGCAACGTCAGTAACGTCGTGGGATACCTATTTAGAGCCTGTTTTGTAGCTCTATTTTGGCGACAGTCCGTTGAAACTCCAATTCTTCTGCTTGGCCTGGTATACCGATAAAGATACCGTGCCTCATCCTGCACTAGATTAATCCCAATTTCAGTAAGGATTTGCCCAGAATTTTCAGATTGTTTCCCAAGGCCTCAAGGTATGCGATGTTGGATTAGGCGCCGGCAATCCCCTTCACCAGGCTGCATTAAGGCTTGACTTCGATACGGCATAGCAAATGCATAAAACTTTACACTTGGGAAGTTACTCGGTAAAGAAGCGACTGAACCTCGCCTCTTTGGGCTAGGCAGTGCTGCTAAATCACCAACAGATGGTGAGGCCTCAGGTAGGGAAATTTGGGAAGGATGATGCTTGCTGCTCCCTGATCATGCCTCGGTAAGCCTTCAGAGGGAGATGCTAAGTGAGATCATAGAAAGAACTATCGATTGAAATTTATTCAATTCCTGTAGTTCTACATCTGATGAAAAGAGCTGGACTATACCACCTGCTCAGGGCGACGTTTGACAACGCGATTCTAGAGAGTACTACGTTTGTTTCAAGGACAAATTCCCGAAATTCAAATGAAAAGAACTAACTAGTTAACTGCTTATTGTTCCAGCCATTCCTAAACCCTAAACCACCTCTATTTTGACATGTACAGCATCAACTATCCAATTAAAAGCAGGAACAAGGAAAAAAAAAAAAAAAGACTCTGCAAAAACTGAAGCAATGGAGTTACTAATGTCATCTAACAATTCGGGAAAGACGGCTTCACTTAGTTGACAATTTGCCTCCTCCCATATGGTTGATATCGATTAACAAATCACCCTTGAAGTTGGTATCTGTCGGCAATGTTCCAAAGCTATAAGAGGCAAACAAAGGATCAGGACTGCAGTGGAAGTGCTGTTCGGGGTAGAATCGTATTGACTAGCTCTTCGTTCACCTTAACAGGGAGTGGCGGCATCTGCCTCATTATATCCACCTGGTTACCCAAACTGCAATTCATAAAATACGAGATTTGTCAATTTTAACAGGGGGTAAAAATATGCAAATGATATGGAGTACTCTTTCCTTTACTTCGTTAGACTCTGTGATTGAAACATAAAATGTAGGTGGTCTCATAAAAATAAGTCAATTAAGCACAATCACAGCATCTGTCTAGAAATGGACATAATCTGCCTAGAATGAATTAAGAATGACAGTTGAATCCAGTGACATCACAGAGAGATCATCTCAAAGCGGAAAGGAAAAGAAAAGCATCATTTATCATCAACAAATTAATGCTGTCGAATAAAGAGACATCTCTCAACATCATACTGATTAATCAACAATAATTACACAGCATTCTGTAAGGCACCATCACTGACATAAGCTAGTGACAGCCATAGCTATTTATATTGCCACTTGATATCCGTCATGGACGAAGCATCGAATACCACAAAAGAAAAGATAAAACAATCAAAACTCACCCATTTATGACTTTTTCTATGTTATCACGAGCTTGGCAGAAAAGACCGATGTTGTCATGAATCTGAAAGAAAATAATTCCATAAGTTAGTTCAACATTCAACTGATGCCTTGATAAAAAGAACAGCATAAAAAAGCCATAATTGCAGACCAGATTGGCATCTTACGTGCACTCTATATCATAATTCACACTTCAATTTTGCATTACGTCTAACAAACATTATGAAATGTAGTAATTGGAGTTGGTGCTAGAAGATAATGCAGAATACAAATTATAAAACATTAAGCGACAGCACAAAGCTGATGCAATATTGCTTTTCAGATAACAGAAGCAAGATCCATGCATCGATGATCCTCCCCAATATATTGTGCATGACTATGAAGCGACACGAGCCATTCGTTGGAAGTTAATTTATTCTTATCCTGGGGTGCAAGAATCATCACAAACCAGCTCATGTAAGTGTTTCCGATACAAAAAACAAAATAAAAGAGCATTAGAAAAACAATTTGCTTTAATTCAACCAGAATCTGGGCATTGCACGGTCATCAATTAGAACTGGACATGAACCATCTGGTTACTCGACTATGTTCACACATGCACACGGAAGAAAAGAAAAGGAGAAGAATATTAAATGGACATGAGTGCACATTATCCATAGGCTTAAAAGTAATATGCACGCTAAACACTGCCAAAATTGACACAATATTTAATAGACATCGTGTGAAATATCAAAATGTAAATCAAGAGTGATTACTAAGCCTAAACTGAAAAGAGAAATAAAACTGAAATGGGAGTGTCGCTGTGAAGTTTGGTCCAAACTGTTATACACTTTCATATCCACGAATTGTCTGAACCAACTATGACAAAAGTGCTTCACCTTTAATGTTGCGAAATTTGCATGTATCTGAGTAAAGGCTTGTGCATTCTGCTCAAGAAGGTCTCCAGTAGGACCACCAATTGCTGCACAGCATGGAACAATTTCAGCATAAAAATTGCGTCAAACACAAAATTTACAGATAAAAGTTTCTTCAATTCAATGAATGCACAGAGACTGATACAATTCCGTAATCAACACAATCATAGAGACAACTGAAGAAAATTCATTAGCACCTACCAGACAACTAAATGCACACAGCATGATAAAATAATGCATTTTGAAGCTGATTAATTTCCAGACAAGTAAAGTCCATTGTCATATGCTTGCGGAAAGCAGCAACCAATAGAGGCCCTTATTCAAATTAGGAAAAAAAAATGTGGAGATATCAGTTGGTAATTAAATTTATTTCATACTTCAAATTTAACCTACAATGGAAAAAGATGGGAAGTGAAACTTCAATAGCTAAGGATCTTTCTGGACAGTTATTCGACATTCAAGTGAACTTCTGAAGCTGCTTTGTTTTCTGTACTAGCCAAAAGGTATACAAAATCCTGTGACGTCAAGGTATTCAAAGTCAAAACTCCCTAAGCTCAATTACTCTTTTTTCTTCTTCGTGTTTGGGGAGGGGGGTTGGTTTCAACTTAAGCTCAAGTACATTACAAACTCTGGAATTAGCTGAAAACTATAAAATGTCCCACTCATATTAGAATATAAGCACCACCATATCAGGTAAATGATATAAATGTTTGTCAAGAAATTCTACCCGTCAAAACAAATTTTTCAGATCAAGAAGCCAAATCAGATTAGTCCTCGCACAAACATCAATTTCAATAAGGAAGACCCAAAGCCTCCCTATCGCAGATAAAATCTAGAAAAACCCGCAGAGTACTGTTAATGTACATTCAAGTTTGGTGAACATCTAACACAAAAGCAAAAATCTAAGCTCCAAAATATAACTAGAGACTTCTTCAAGTCAAAAGCCAATACCTTTAAAAGAAATGCCATCATCATTGTCCAGAGGAATCACTGGTGGCATGTAGGGAGCAACATTAGGCCGGGCAGCAAACTGAGAAGACTTCGGTGAAGGATCGGCTACCTTTTCCTGTAGAGAAAACCAACATGATATCCCAGAGAAGCTTGTCAATAAGGTGGTGTAAAACTACAGCAGAGACAACAACATCAATAAAAAGTAATGATGCACAAGAAGCACGTTAGCCTACGACTCAAGAGATAGATAAGAGTGTACAACTCCAGGAAAAGTTGCCCTAAAATGTCACAGCAAAGAAGTTTCTGAGTATAGATGTAAGTACCATATTCTATTATAACCCTTAAACCATAATTGAATGAACCGAAAAAAAAAAAAAAGGAAAGGAAAAACTCAAGGTTTAGCCTAAATTCTTTCCAAAATTTCAGTTGGCTGCAGGAGAAGGTTGAAATACAGTTCACGCAACCCAGTATAAGTACTTTTCGGAATTCATTTCACCAATATAATGGGCATTAAAACTGGTTCTCCAATCAAATAATACATTTTATTATTGAAAAGGCATCTCGTCAAATCATCCTCCACATGATTCTCTCTTTCATCATGATACAAAACCACCGAACTAACAGACAAGCCATCAGGAGTGGGTCCAATCAACCTGCTCAAAGCATCTCAATGCACCACTATATGCAAGATCTCAAGCCAAATACAAAAGGCATGAAATTTAGAGAAAATATAAGCTCCCTCCCCCACTCCCACCAAACTAACAGACAAGCCATCAGGAGTGGATCCAATCAACCTGCTCAAAGCATCTCAATTCACCACTATATGCAAGATCTCAAACCAAATACAAAAGGCATGAAATTTAGAGAAACTATAAGCTCCCTCCCCCACTCCCACCAAACTAACAGACAAGCCATCAGGAGTGGGTCCAATCAACCTGCTCAAAGCATCTCAATTCACCACTACATGCAAGATTCCAAACCAAATACAAAAGGCATGAAATATAGAGACAATAAAAGCTCCCTCCCTCACTCCCACCAAACTAACAGACAAGCCATAAGGAGTGGGTCCAATCAACCTGCTCAAAGCATCTCAATTCACCACTATATGCAAGATCTCAAACCAAATACAAAAGGCATGAAATATAGAGACAATAAAAGCTCCCTTTCTCCTTCTCAAGACTTACCCAAGTAAGGAAATGTCTCGATTTTTAATAATCCCACTTATTTGTGATATGCATAATCAGAGCTTTGAAGTTTGAATATTCCTCATTAATTATAAGTATAACAAGTGCCCATGGAGCACTTATAGACTTGACCTGTTCCACATGCATGTACTTGGAACAGCAAGTAGATAACCGTGCCAACTATGGGCTACTAGCACAACATAGTTCCTCGACATAAAAACATCAAAGATCACTAGTATTTCTGTTTCAAGACCATGAATCACTATAGAGTACACGGAATGTCTGATTTGAATTCAAAAACTGAGAACAAAAATTTCACAGTGCAGATTACAGCTACCACATAATCTTACAACAACTGATCATCATAATCGAACTTCTGCCATTTCAGGAGACAGAAGAATAGATTCTAATCTTCGTGTCATGTTTCAAAGGACAGCATGCACTTGGTATAATTTTTAGTAGAAAATACAGAGAGCCCCGCACACGCGGGAGGGGGGGGGGTGTTTAGAAAATAAATAACTACACCACCTTGCAAAAAGGAAAAGGTCTTCCATAATATCAAAAACTAAAACATCAAATTGGAAATGAGATAATGCAATGAAACAAACCTTTTTATCTTTGCTTTTCCTATTGAGATTATAATCCTCTTTCCTTCTCTTGCTGTTCTCCTTTTTCTAGACAGGAAAAAAGGAAACAAAGAGAATTTAGGACACAAAAAAAGGTAAAACATAGTAAAAGCAAAAATGCTGTCAAAGCCGCTATCAGCAAATCTAAAAACCCTTTTACCATCCAACTTATTCTTTCAATAATCCAGTTTACCGCATGCTCTCTTGAAATCAGGAAAAAAGAGACAAGTGCTCAACATATGCAAAAAGTTAAAATCAGCCATGGATTTCTTCTGAGACATAGCATAATATAAATTAACAATTTATCTCAGAGTCACAACACATTCACCAGCAAGACTAAAATTAAAATGTCACCTCACAAACCAAAACATCATATCATGATAAAAGTAGGTCAATACAAAATCGGATGTACTCAAGTCTAGTTTCCAACTCTTCATACTTTAATTCATAACAGAAAGAGGCATAACTTCAATATGCGCATCATATTTAACCTAATTTACCTTTCTGTTTAGGAGAACATTGAAAAATCCAACCCAGTAATGAAATTATTGACTAATTATTATGTTCCAGTCAACTTATTTACTTGCAGGTTTCATCTGCAAATATACCTTTTTATTTAACCCAAAGGAAACTAATTATCAGGAGAGAAACCTTTGACTGAAACATAGTTCACATCTGATCAAATTGCCAGGCAAAATCAAAAGGTTTAGTTCTGTACTGCAAGTAGATATGCTGACTGAGATGACAAGATATCAGAGAAGCAATGATCCACTCGAGTCAGATTCCTCAAGGCCTTTCTGAAGAAAAGGGAAAGACTATGTCGTCCTTTTCACATTTAGGTGAAAAAAGCATGGACAATTAGGGAAAATAGACCTAAGGCATCTTTTTCATATCTATTTAAATCACAAAAGCATATTATGGCCTTCACTAGGCCAGTTTTATTCAACAATGTAACTATGCATGGAAGAAAAGACAGAAAAAATAACTAACTAATCTGTTGTTGGCCTTCAAGATAACTACTAGTAGGAGGAGCATTTACCCTATGGAAAAGAAAGGCTGCAGAAGCAAAAGAAGTGAAAGCTTACCGACATCCAACGGCAACGCAATGCCACATCCCTGACTGTTTTGTTTTGCAGCTGTAAAGCTATCTTTGCATAGCTAATCACCTTATTTTCTGCGACAAATCTGAAGACATGACACCACATTGCTTATGTTATTCATGCATAACAGCCATAGGACATGAGACACAAGATCAAGCAACTCATCCAGTTTAATGCCGCCAAACCTAGTGCAAAGAAACATAATAGTTGAACAAATGAAGTTGTCATTATCACAATTATAGTGTAAACATTCCTCATATGCTTGTGACAAGAGCAAGGTTCCCCAAACAAAGATTAAAATTACAGGCTCTACAGCTGAATTTGATTTTACTATGACTTAACTCAGCTAGATCAAAACTACGGGCAGTAACTTGGTATCAAGAGCTTCTAAGTCTCCTGAAGCTTCAAATATTTTTCTTCTTAAAATAGGAAGCTATAATTTAAATCAGATAAAATTTTCTAAGCTGTCTGTTGCCCACTTGTTTTCGATGGAGAACAAATGCAGATGGGAGATATGATGGCTCACTTAAAGCAGAAATAACAATTCTTAATTCTAAAGACTCCTTGCCTAAGAAACCTATGCTGTGTCTCTCTTTCCCTGGTCAAAGGAATGAACTGAACCAGTGGCTTATTCAAGCCTGCACCTACAGTTTTTCTTCAGAATTTATCTCCTCTTATCTCCTCCCTACGGAAGCCTCTCAATAAGTAAATCTGTTACTTTTAGTAAACTATCAGCAAAAAGTACTCTAAAGGGTACCGATCAGGTAATAACAAATTTAAAAAAATCGTCAAGTCCCAAAAAAACTTTTTAGAAACATAATGAGGTACACATCCCGACAAAAAAATGGAAAAAAGCTGTAGAACAAACTTAGAAAGTATCATCAGCCTTTCTATTACCCGTGCTACCATAAATGAACATAAATTTAGTTTGCTCAAAAAATGGGGCAAGAGAAGTGAACAACGTAACAACTTCCTTTAAGTACTACAATGAGCACTCACAGCTACTGTACAAAGTGTGTATTAAATGAACTTGCTACATTATATAACTACCCCTGAGGTAGAAGTCAAATTCTGTACTCTAAACACATCTGTCTATAACCTGAAATAAAGTGACACAATCATCACCAAACCAAAAGAAAAAAGAATAAAAATAGGGTCTTACTTAGCAAGGCCTTCTTCAAGTGCAGCCTGCTCATCTGCAGTCCAGTCCATTGAGATTCCAGGATTGTGCTTCATTGCAGACGTTGTGCTTGAACTCTCCGGCGCCGCCGTCACTGCCGCCGCCGCAGCGATATTTCCATTGCCATTAAAAGTTGATGAAGCATGAGCAGGTTCTTGATGGTTCCCTTGCGGGTTCGCCATCAATTTCGCTATCTAATTCAACACAAAATGCATCTCAATCAAAACTAAGGTTTAATTAATATCCATCAATAGCTATGGAAAGGAAATAACTCTAGTAAGGCACAATCCAAGCGATTGACGCCAAATCCGCCTCAACTTTACTTTTTCCCGGCGTCCAAGATCATCTTTTTTCGGTCTGGAAATATCGGCACCTTTTTGGTCAACACAAAATACATTACAATCAAAGCTAAGGTTTAATTAATATCCATCGCATAGCTATAGAAAGGAGATGACTCTAGCAAGGCACAATCCGTGTGATTAATGCCTAAACCGCCTCAAATTTACTCCTTTCCGGCGCCCAAGACCATCTCTTTAGGACCGGAAATATCGGCATCTTTTTTGGTAAACACAGAATACATTAAAACCAAAGGCAAGGATTCATTTATAATCATGGCAGCGCCACGGAAAGGAGGTAACTCTAGCGAGGCGTAATCCGAGAGAGATCAACACTTCCGCCTCAAGTTTACCATCTTCCCGCGTCCAAGACCATGCCTTTAACGGTCCGTAAACATCGTCATCTCTTTTCATCGACACAAAAACACATCTCAACCAAATTCAAGCCTTAATTCACATTCATCGCATAGCCATGCAAAGGGAGACAAGCGGGCAGCGCGATTGAACCTCGACCCGCCTCAAAAGATTACTTTTTTTCACTCCCGGGGCGTCCAAGAACCATCTTCTTCAATCAACAAACAATCGGCCGTCAAAGGACTCGGAAACGGCCGCGCCGCCCCAACCCCCCGGCGACCCAAGATTCCTTCCGCCCCAATCCTGACGCCTCCACGGCGCGGAACCCCACCCCCAACCGCCTCAGCGCCCTCATCCCCGCCGCGGCCGCGCCGTTACGCCGCCCGTTTCGCGATTCTCGCCGACCACAAAAGAAGAGAGAGAGAGAGAATTCGGAGAAAAACCCGGTCGAGGGCGGTACCTGAGAAAGATCCGGGCAGGTCGCCGGAATCGGGAACCGCCAATGCACGCGGAAGCGAGCGAGCGAGGGCGATCGAAACGGGTGCTCCGATCGGAAGGAGAAGAAGAAGAAGAAGATGCAGCCCTTCTCTCCGAATCGATGGAAAAAACTGAACGATTTTTTTTTTTTCAATTTTTTGTTGCTGGGGGAACCCTAAAGAAGTAATTTGAAGCGTGGGATTCCTTCTTGAGTTACTAGGAGGGGAATAATGGAATATCGCGGGTACTTATTTTTCCTCCTTTTTTTTTTTAATTTTTTTTCGCCCAGAAAATATTTTAAAAAAAAAAAAAAAACTAATTTCTCAAAACAATTTGCATTGATACCCAGTTCCACAAAACTAAGGATGGCAGTAGCGTTGGTTTATTCGATGAAAAATTAAATAACCCAAAAAAGCTTTTTCAAAAACTAATTATTTACCGTAACTCAGAGAAACTGCTCAGTAGAAAATTTTTTTATTATGAGCAGTTGTTTTTGTTCGATAACAGAAATATTTATTCTTCACTCATTTATATAAATGATATTCTTTAAAGGGTTGATTTTTCAACAGTATAAATAGACCCTTTTGGTAGTCCAAAAGAAATAAACTTTCCATGGATGCGACCCATCGCAAAAAGCCATCGAGCATCAATAATTCGATGGCAGGTGGCTGGCTGCAGATTCTCGCTAATTTGGCATAATGTTGTCCCGAATTATGCGGAAAGAATCGACAAATAGCTCCTCCATTGGCAAATTCTTCCGGGTAGATTTGCATCTTGGTACCATGTACAGTACTGGTGGAACTCGACCTTGATCTTATACTTCATTTGGCTACAAATTGGAATCTAACGCTACTCCGAGGCAACAATTTTAAGTTCCACCGGTCGAATTTCCACGTTGACATGTGGGCCTTACATGTACGAACCTTTGCAACACACTTCGGTTGTGGTTTTCGTATCGTTAATGGTCGATCAATTTTACTTGATGTGCTTTATTTTATCGACAAAAGCTAATCTCGAATTTATTTTTCAATGAGAACTTGATTGTTCTCATGTTTTTGTCTAAAACCTTATGAAAACATCAAATCAAGAAGGGGTATGTTTGTTTCACAAAAAACTCAAATTTAGAATTGATTATATCGTTTAGAAAATTTAATTAACGAAAAATGTTTTCATTATAAATAACAATTCATGTCTAATTATTTTCGTGGATAATGACAATATTTTATATTCATTCATATTTATGAAAGATACAAACGATCATTTTTCATAAAATGTTTTCTAAATCTTTAGTTTACTTTGAAACAAACGCACCCCAAGTGTAAATTAGTAATTCCTATGTTTGCAAGTACACCTAATTAGATTGACAGCCCATTACAATTAAATTCTCTATATATGACCATGGCATCCTGATTTTCAATTCAAAGTCATGTAAACATATTTAGGACTATTTCATAGAAAATGTACATTACTTTTAAATTTTTATAATCACAATTCTAACTCACTATCTGATAGGCAAATCAGTATGGATGGTTTATGAAAAATCTTCCCATAATAGTCATGTTTTTTTTACAACAATTTAAATCCTTCCATCAAATTTCCTGTTAAAATTTGTTGAGAATTGTTGAGACACCCACACCAGTTTTCGAGACGTGGCTAAAAGCATCTAAACAAAACTTACAATTTTAATCCCTATACATTTTGTAATGCTCAAATTTGGTCCCTTAGATTTCGGTCCCTACAGTAGACAATTGATGAGATTTGAAATGTGACTTTTATATTTCATGACAAGTAACTTAATAATCGAGAGTTGAGATTGATGCCTAATATTAATAGCCTCCCTAGTATGCGAATAAGCTTACTATCATCAAGATGCAAAGTGGATACCCCCAATCGTATCGGATCAAAAATGTAATTCTCCAACTTTTTAATTGGGTATGAAATGGGGGCAAGCCCTTAAATTACTCAATAATCAGTCACGATACACAAGTACTTATTTAATCAACATTTGGTCTTTCCATAGCAAGGAAAAGAATTTAGGACTCTTTTTGCATACGTTAATTTTAAGTTATACATATAATTTCACACTTTCTAGAGCTCAAAGCTCATGTCACAATTTCAGGAAAATTGTGCAAAATTTTCAAACAAAAAGAAGATTTGATCAAATTGAAAAAATTTATAACTAAATTATTTTCCGTATTAATAAATTAAAATTTGTTATGATAATTATCCTTGCAAATCTTTCAATCTTCCCGTGCCACTTTTAATAAGATACTAGATAGTGACAGTTCATTGAAGGGCAATCAAATCAGTTGGATTCCACATCTCCTCTAAAATATTCGTTTCTTTAAGACCCCAATTTAATGAGGTCGTCATTTTCAGCCGTTAGTCCAATGAAATCCCTGGAGTTAAGATTGGAGTACGTCACATGTTAAATTTCTTAGTTTTTGACCCATGGTTCTCAACATTTTGACAATTAAGTCCTATTCATTGTAAATGGCCTTGATTCTGTATTGACTCGAGCCATCCTTTATCCCTTAGAGGGTATATGTTTATTTTGCGAAAAGTAAATGATTGAGAAAACATTTTTTGAAAAATAATCGTTTGTATCCCTTAGAAAAATAAACTAACAAATTTTTTTATCATTTATGAAATTATTTAGACATAAATTATTATCGATAATGAAACATTTTTATCGATTAATTATTTAAATGATAAGTGATTATTTTTTTGGAATATATTCTCAATCATTCATTTTCACAAAGTAAATAGAGCATCAATTTAGTTAGTAACATTGAGTGTGCTCGACGTAAAAACAAGGTAAAATCTTATAGTATATGAGAAAATCTTTTCCAGAGCAAGTTCAAGACATCATACCTTCATCCTACTTCAAGGTACTCACGATGTCGCCTTCTTTCTTCCAAATCAAAGTAGGGGCATTGCTACTTACTTTCGAGGATTCTCAGTGGTGCAACAGGCAAGCAGTTTCACTTCTTATCTATTAAATACGTCTTTAATTTTAGTCTGTGTAGCCGAATTAGATATGTGGATTTGAATTCTTGACCGAATACTTATGTATAGGAATTTTCATGGCTGTCGGAGTTCAACCAAGGCTTTCTCTATTTTGTTTAAATGGCTCAGATCCTCATTGATTCAATTGCAATTGCAAGATCCAATAATTTCCACATTATATTACAACAATTGGTGTCAAACCTATTTAAAGAAAATTAGATAAGTCCTCGGTTGAACTCCAACAGCCATGGGGACTCCAACACTAAAGTATTCGGTCAAGAATTCCAATTCACGTCTCTTTAGCCTTGCTTGGATTGGCCGCATAACACCTGTATTCTTGCAGCATGGACTGTGCAAAAAAGAAGCGCTGAACACATAGGTGATTCTGTGTTGTGAGTTCTACATTTGAATTGAGTTGTTTTTCCTTGTAAACACCGTGGTTTGGGTGTAATCTAGGGCTGAAAAATGTTCAGCATGTGAGCGATTGTGGCTCTATAATTCTCTGATTTATTAGTGACGGCTGACTCTCTCCAGGAGTAAATATCTATACTTGAACCGAATCATGTAATTCTCGTGTTCTTTATTGTTCATCGTTTATTTCTTCGATGATTACGCATAAATTTAGTTGCAATATCTGATAACTTCCACAGTATATTACAACATCGACATCACTCAAACAATCACGAGGCTTGAAATCATATAGCACCACAAAAGCTGTTCAGGAGGTGACTCATTGCAAGAGTTGCTTAAGGGTTCAAATCTTGTAGTAATATCATCGTTTCTCCTCCATCAAGAGCCAGATTTGGCTCAATGTTGTGCTTGTCCAGGGGAGTTTTCCGGTGACAGAGTCGTCATTCGTCCGGTGAGGGTACAAACAGATCAATTTTGTACACTCCCATATGGACGTTTGCTCTCACAGGCTGGATCTCATAATGGGTTTTCACTCCAATCAAGCAACCTTCTCCAACAAGATGATTTGTAAGTAAAAAGATATGCAGAGAAAGTTGCACTTCCTTTCTCATTCTACGAGCTATCGCAAGGCATGAGAGAATTAAAGGTTCAGAGAGGTAAAAAAGAAGGAACAATAATCTGCAGCCAAGGAATAGTAGATTTTCATGACTATTCTCTGCTAGAACTTACAGGACATGTAATGAGCTTCATGTCGAGAGATCTTTTTTTCTTCGTTCTAAGAACTATTTTACCAAAAAGTTCCACATGTATTAACAAGAATGTGGACTACCTGTAGATTATAACAACATACAATTTTCACTCGAACTGTATCTGGGACAATGAAGTGAGGATTCATTTCTTCTTGCCTCTTCCTTTCTTATTATTCCTACTTTTGGACTTGCCATTGCCCTTGTTCTGGTTCCTGTTTTCCGCACCACCGGTCGGGGAAAATGAAGATGATGAAGAAGCCTGCTCATCCTTCTTCACTTCACTGGTTTTTTGCGGTTCCACAACTTCGCCCTTCTCTTCCTCATTTGCTAAGCCTGTTTCTCGTCCCGGCAATGACGACGTGTTTGCACCATCCAAATGCACAACTGGTGCTACAATGTCAGAAGATGAAGAGGAATGGAACTTTCATAGTCTCTTGCATTTGTGCGACTTCACATCTAAAATGATGGCATGTGGACATTTTGAACAATCTGAAGCAGAATTGGTAATCATGAGGGGACTGTCAACTTTTTCGAATGCTTCAGCAAGAACATCCACTGAAATTTTCTGTAAGTTCAGCCTCCAGCGACGTGAAAGAATTCAACAAAACTCTGAAGGTAGTTTGCTCAGAAATCCAACTCTTACCCAGCAAGTCAATGAGAAAATTTGGACTGATGCCAAAATTTAAGTGAAGCAAGAAACCAACAGAACCAACTTCAAGACCAACAACGGGTAGTACTCCGTCACATTTAGGTTCGAATTTTTTATCCATTCTCTGGTATCATCCTTACTGTAACGAAGCTGCACAATTGTGATGGTAACAAACTGAATGGTTGGCTCCAAGCAATTTCCCGGGTTGAAACTGAAGCTAGGCTTTGCTAAACCTTCATGGCAGATGAGCCATTCAACTACAGAAGACTTGGTTGCATAAAACTGCCCTTTGGAGCAAGATGACAGAATCAAAAGTCATTCCAAGAGATACAAGAAGCAAATCGGAGTGATGTAGTCTCTTGCAATTCTCCAATTGACGTATTTCCCTTAGAAGATTGCACGATTTTTCTGTACAATTCATCGATGAGCATTCCAGACCCAAGAATTAAAGTCGCAAGATCACCCATCTTCCCATGTGAAAATTGCTTCTTCGAAATTATCATGTTCATTGTTTCTCTCAGTAAATGACGAGAAGCCTCACTTCCTCTCAGAGAAATCATATTCTCTGTTGATGATAATCTCCAGTCAAGAGGAAATATGTGACCAAAGCACCTCCTCCTGGATGTTTCAATGAAACCGTCCAGTGCCCTACCATCCCAGAAGGAGTGATTCGGACAATTGAGTTCTCGAAGGAATTTGGCAACCTCATGTAAGAGAGCAATACATCTGCTTTGCCAGAAGTTCGACCGAGAACTCTTTGCCAAATTTTGATAAAGTGCATCCAATTTGTGCAGGAGCTCCATACCAACAGAAGTAAGCTCATAATACCAATATTTTCGAGCTGCAGAGACCAATTGTTGAAGCTCCAAAGCAACCAATTGTCCATTTCTTTGAAGAAATCTTTTATCTATGTTTCTGACCCAATCAGCATGTGGGTTTAGAAGGTGACAAGTTCTTTGCACATTGTTCTGTTGCTCCAGAACACCAAAGCAATTCAAACAGAACTCCCAATAACACCTATTTTCCTTTTCCACCGACATGTCCACACATCCTACACACTTTATAATTCTAACAACTTTTCTCTCTCCAAAGATTCCAAAAGCAGACCAATGAGTCAACAGAAATCTGATTCCCCAAGATCAGTTGTTCAGAAAACTTCATTGGATCAACAAGCCAATCATATTCCCAACAAAAATTTGAGATTTTTTGACGAAGATGGAAGTCTAGGAATATTTCGAGCGCATAGTATTTCACCTCTGACACTTCCATTTTTACTGGAAGCATTCAAATGTTCTTTCATTTCAGCCAAACTGTACTGTTTATTTAACAGAATGCTCAATTCTACAGAAACATATTCATAGAAGGCCATAGGCTCAGGCTCCGCGAGATGTTTGGCTTTTGCTACCAGTTCCTCCTCCTGTGCAAACTGCTTCAAAGGCCACCCTTTGCTTCCAGGAGCCCAAAGGGAATAGAATAGCACATACCACAGGATATTCATCGATGCTTCTCTGTTTTGTCTGCTCTTCCCTAGTAGATCAACTTCACGAAGGATGTCACCTTTCATCCTCACAATCTTTGCCGCCTCCAAGAAGTTACCAAAGTCTTCCTCCAAACTAATAAGTTCATCAAGGCATCCCAGCCTCATCAGCAAGTTCCTCATTGAATCGATACAATGAAAAGCCTTCACATACTTCATCATGGCCCTGTAGTCATTGAGGTTATGGTAATGAAGCGCACAACTCTCTAAAAAGTCTTGTTTCTATTTCTCCACTTCTTCACTTTTCTTTATTATTCCACTGTTCTCATTCCCTTGCATTTTCCAATCCTCCATGTATTGCAGACCCATTTCAAAGAGTTTTCTTTCTGCACAAATGGACAAGCACTTTGAGAAAATACATGCCCTTGCATTTGCCTCCGCTGCAAGACTGTAGCACCCAGCGAGAGAAAAACACTCTCCAGCTTTCTCCAAAGCAGATTCTCCACGTTTTTCCATGTATATTCTACCTGTTGAAGCATAAAGAAATGTAATGTCAGTCTCATTTATACAGTCCTGATGTTATTGTAAAATTTAATAACTCCATGATGATCAGGAATATAAAACATTAGCAAAGGCACGTTTAGAAACTCCCAGAAATGCTCTGCCCAGCTCAACTATATAATCCGATGTCAAGATACGAAACACGATCAACGTCCGTAGGTGGCTACAATACAAACAAGTTTTTGAAAAACATAGTCAGCATGGAGTATTGCAACTGATAGCTGCAGCTTTTATTAAACTTATAGGTGTGGTCAGTGATAAGAACTTTGCAGCTCAAATTTTTCCAAATTGATAAGAGTGCAGAGGTGGGTTGTCATGTAGAAAATTAATCAACTTCTCCACACGAAGGCATTAATCATGAAGTCGAATCATTTGCAGCTGCTCATAATTCACCAAAACCTTCTAGAAATAAACAAGTGACATCAAATTTCTTTTTTCGGAATATCTAGAGAGCATAACTAATTAAATGGGTAAACAGGACGGTACCCCGCATGCAAAAAACTATTAATAACAGAATAATTGAGATCAAAATCAAACTTCCAGCTCTTAGGCAGCTTTGAAATCAGTACAACAAGAAGAAATATAAAGAAGCAGCATTAAGCATATAAGTTCTCCTTCTCATAATTTTGAAAGAAATGAAAGAACTTGAAAAAAGAAAAAAGTGACACCTGCTTTCTCATATTCCTTCATTGACGCTTCTTTAGTCTGCTTTTCCCAAGTAGATTACCTTTCATCCTCACAATCTTCGCTGCCTCTGAAAAATTTCCGTAGTGTTCCTCCAAATTGATAAGTTCATCGAGGCACCCCAGCCTCATGAATAAGTTTCGCATTGAATCAATGCAACGAAAAGTCTTCACATACTTCATCATGACCCTGTAGGGCCTGCATGGTAACGTTTTTATTTCTCCCGATTTCTGTTCTTTTATTCCCTGAAACAAAAAAAGAACATAAATCTGTTTGGTAACACCAACTTATTTTTCTATTCCTAGGAATATAAAAGTGGCTGGGGAATAGATTTAGAATATAAACAAGAAACGAGAAAAAGTAGCTTCTTATTCCCGAGAACAATTTCTAGAAATAAGTTTTTTTTTTCTTTTCTATTTTTCTTTTGTTCTTCTTCCTTGTTGCGGCCATCGCCGGTCGCTTGCCAACCGTCGGCCACCTACGGTTGCCCACAACTACCATAGGCAGCTGACCGTCGGCGACTGCCAGCGACGGTTGCCGCCGCCCATAGCCCACCGGTTGACAACCACCATCATTCGCCGGCAACCTACCGCCGCCATTCGCCACACGATCGCCGCACGATCGTGGACTGTTGCCGCTAACCGCCACCGCAGGATTGTCGTCGCTGACCGCCACTGCAGGACCGTCACCCATAGCCCACCGGCCACCACTCCCTCCTGCGGCCAGTGGGCTGTGGGCGGCGGTCGACAGTGACGGTCGGCGGTCGTGCGGCGATCGTGCGACAGTCGTGCGGCCATCGTGCAACAGTCGTGCGGCGATCGTGCAGCATTTCTCGTTTACTGGAAAGGAATAGAAATTTATAAGTTTTTACCAAACGCATTTTTATTCTTTTTCTATTCCAAGAATAGAAATTTTATATAGTTACCAAACACCTTATTTTACTTAGAAATTGTTCTCGGAATAGAAATAGTTCTCCGGAATAGAAATATTGCCATGTCCACCCTAATTTATTGGAAAGGCTGTAAGGCTGTCTCCATGGAAGCTGACTACTCATGCTCAGTTGGTACAAGGGATCGACGACATACTTGAACCAAAAACATTGACCTTGGAGATATTTTCATGTGGTGGCCCAACTTGAAGTCACTGAGGAAGGATATTGCCTGATGCTCGTGTAACCATAGGTCTTGAAGCAGACATTGGCGATCGGATGTCCGGGCAATATCACTCCCATTATGTACTCCGTGATGGTATTGATCCCCAGAGTATGCAAAAGCAATAGAATCAGCATTAGGGACTCTTTGAACAAAGAGCAACCCAATCTGCTAAATCAATTAAATCATGGAAAACTAGAATGAGGCTTTTCACCCGATTCATGGTGGCTGTTATAATGTTGATTGGAAGAGTGAAAATGAAGGCGAGAGCTGCTGCAAAGAACAGACCCCACCGTGGCATTTGGACATCCTTTTTAAGGATGGTACAGAGTATCAGAGAGACGATAATTGTCACTGCGAATAGTATGTAGAAACACCATTGTGGATTGTCTTTGTAGTTTCTCATCAATTTTGTGTGAATATCCTCTTTTCCTTCCGAAGATGCTTGATATCGATCATATATTTCTCTAAATGAAAAATTTTATCAGTCATATATCATGTTATAAATAAGATTTGTGATACAAGCAATTCATATCACACATGAAAAGGGAAAACATATATGTCAAGCTGAGTACAACACATTATCTACGAAAGAGGAAGAGGATTTTTACGTCCCATAGAACAGGGCTGCATGAGTGAGGGTCGAAGCAATAGTTGCGAATCCAAAGCCATACGAGAGCGCAAAGAACATGCTCATATGATACCTCCCTAACTGCGTATACTCCGCCGTGTCTAACTCAAAATTCTTACTAACGATCAGCGTGGCGTTATACTCTTGGCCTTGCGCAGTGAATAAATCTGAAGAGAATATTGGGAATGTCTTAGCGTTGTACGCTTTCAGCCCCCAATAGGAGATTGGTATGACAACATACACGATCAATGCAAAGCCAACAAAGATGTTCACTATGGCAAAGAAGGGGCAAATCAATGGATTGGACAATAAGGAAATCGCCGTTGACCAGTCCAAAGTGAGGGCTCCGACGCCAAGCCCGTTAAGGCCTAACCCGATCTGTTTGGGCCGTGACGGAGTCAGGGAAGGCCCAGCAAACCCATGAGATGCTCGCTAGGGATTGGAACAGGAACCCCTGAACCAAGTACCACAAGAAGCTACACATCATTGCAATGACAAAGAACTTGGCCCTTGAGACTTTGTATCGTGCCCTATCTCCCACTGTTTCCTTCTCATGTAACATCCTGCAAATTTTGATAAAGCAAGAATGAAAGATAATCTAACCAAAAAAAAAAAAAAAAAAAAAAGAATGAAAGATAAAATCCTCCGAAGCATATGATGTAACACTCATTGTTGATGCTCTTTACTTGAAGAGGGAGATTTGAACCAGGGTATCGGGCGACCACATATGTGCTGGCTCCACCACGTACTTCCTCAAAAGTCCATCCCAACCATACCCCAAAACCTTCCAAAATAGGAAATTAGATAGCACGTCAGTCTAGTAAATATGTCTACGTACGCATGAAAATTATAGTAACACAAAGAAAATACCTTGTCCTACTTTTTACTTCCATTCGAAAAATCGAAAAAAAAAAAAACTGTTCATTTTCTGTAAAATTAGTAACGGATCTATACGTTATGGTGTTTGTATGCTTTAGAATCTTTCCGGCCTTTGACATCCATAAAAATCAAATTGTGGTAGCTGAAAGATTCAAAAAAATGTAGAAGTCATTATAAACATGATAGACTTGATTTATAATTTGACAAAAACAATGAGTCTTTCAAATCATCGATTGGATATCTAACAAACCTATTGTATATCTAACTTACTAAGATAATAACTATCAATAATTGAGATTCACAATTAAATTTCAAAATTTTGACGAGACGGACAATTTTATATCATAAAAAGTATTTATGTATATTATAATTGATTTTCACATTATTAATAACGAAGAGGGAATTAAGGAATCAGAACCTAAGTAGTTATGATGAGTGTCGAGACCTAATTTTTTCGGGTTCACCACCTAAAACTAGGTTAATGGATTACTAAGTCTTTAAGCTTAGCTCAGCTCTCCAGCCCATACCAATTCGCGAATTAGGTTTAAATTCTTAACATGCAAATGATTTTCAATCGAGTCGCCACTAATCTATTTTTGGTGGGTCGATTAGAAACCCAAGTAAAGTAACGGGAGATTTACTTTACTCCTACGAACTGCAGATTTATGAGTTCGGGACTTTCTACACCCGTACTATCCTAGTGCCCTTTCGGTACCCTTTTATTTCATTTTCAAAAAAAATGTTTGGCAATTGAATTGATTTTAATTTAACTTCCTATCATGTGAGGTGATCATACATGTGCGCATACCACAAATTTAACACTCAAGAAAGTAAATTAAACATACCTAGAAGCAACGAAAATATCTGCATTATTAAATCAGAATTCACATCAGCAACCCTAGATATGATTTCTAATTAACACGCAATTTCAATTTTTATTTTCACTTTATTTAATGAAAATCATGCGATGCATGCTAATATTCTAATATGACATGGCAGCACGACCTAAACTATATGACATGAAGAAATGCAATAATTAAATGCAATCTAAATGACCTAATTCTAATGACATGCAATGCAATGCAATAATATACAAAATTATTTAAACTAAAATGACATGTAGCATACAATTTAGTATGTGAGTTATATGTCATGCGACATTTATTAAATGACCTAATCTAATGACGGGCAATTTTAATTAAATTGACCTAACAACAATCAATAAATGACGTGCATTTCATTTGAACCTAATTCTATATGACATAGACATTTTTATTTTCTTAACAAAACATGCAATTTATCTAAGAGAGATTATCTACCTATAATTGATAAACATGCAATCCTAACATGCAATGATATGCAAAGAATGCCCTAATTCAACATGATATATGCATGATGATTTTTTTGTTTTTATATTAATTTCGAAATTAAAATTTCATATGCAATTCAAATAATGATAAAACTAACAACCTGAATGAATGCATTTTTTGTTTTTTTTTTTTTTTTTATATTTTTCTAAATTTGGAATAAAATCCCTATTCTAGATATGCAAGATAACTGAATCCTAATTCAAATATTTTTTAGATTTTTTTAGTGGTTTTCAAAAACAAGCAATTATCAACTAAACATTAAATCTAAACAATCAAGATATTCAATCAAATAAAGGATTAAAATAATCGAAAAAATAATCTGTTGTCTCACAGGTCAAATTAACGATTATCCTAATCCTAATTATTACGACAAAGAGTTCAAAATAATTAAAAATCTGATCCGAATTCTTACGGATCAAATTAATAATTATATTGATTCAAAGACTTAAATTACTATCGACAAAACCAAGAATTAATATAATTAAAAAAAAATGACCCGACATCTTACGGGTCAAATTAATAATTACAATAATTTTAGGGCTAACTCTTGCCGATAATGCCTACAATATCCATAACCTAAAGGTCAACTCACAATATTCAAACTTAAACAATAATACCAAAACTAACTAAAAATAAAGCAAAATAACATAAAATAAGAGAAATAAAAATGAGCAACCTAAGGAAAAATGGGGTAGCTAGTTCGTCGGCGGCGGCTGGAGGATGACCGGCGCCAGAGCTCCAGCGAGGGCACAGCAGGTGCACGGTGAGGAGCTCCGGCGAGGAGACTCGGAACGGAGGTGGTCGGGCGTCGCTCGGGCGTGAGATGCGCTGCTCGGGCTGCTGGGGGCGACGAGGCTGTGCAGGCCGCCGGATTTGATGGCGTCGGGGAAGGTCCGCTGAGGTTGCGGGCTGTTGATCGACGACGGCAGGGACCTGGGCTCCGGATCGCGAGCGAAGCGACGGCTTTGCGGTTGAGACGGCGTCGGGCCGTGGAGGTGTGCTCGCGGGTCGTCGGGTGGATGCGTCGGAGGCAGAGCGAGTGCTGCGCGGCGGTCGCGGCTGGCTTCGGGGCGGCGTTAGATCTGGGAATCGAGGCGGAGGCGGCGCCGGGGTGGCACGGATCTAGATCCGGCGATGGCTGAGCTCGGGGCGGGCCAACTGGGCGTCGTGGCTGTGGCTGTGTGGCACGCAGAGACGGCTTTGCGGGCTACAGGCGAGGCGCGGCGAGGCTCGGCGTCGTGGTGGCACGGATCGTCGGCGGGGGAAGGCGACTCGGCTGTGGCACGGCTCGGGCCTACTCGCGGAGGAGTCGAGCCTGAGACGGGGTGTGCGGTGGTGGATTGCGCGATGATGCGGAGGCTTGGCAGCTGCAGGGGCGTCGGAGATGGAGGCGCTGCAGGCACGACGGGCTCTCGGAGCAGCCACGCGGGTGCGGTGAACGGCGGTAATCGCGTGGTGAGGCGGAGGAGCTCCGGGTAGTCGCGGATGGAGCAGAAACGTGGGGCAGCAAACTTGGGGAGACGATGAACAGTAGGGGTCAAATCACCCTCCCTTTTTCTGCCTTTCCGCTTCTCCTCTCTCTTCTCCTTCTTGTCAGACCCTTTCGCTGCTTTTCTCTTTTGGGTGTTCACTTTTCTTTTCTTTTTTTGATTTCCAAAACCCCTCTCCCAAAGCAAAAACTGAACGCCCCCTTTATAGAGCAAGAACAAATCAATCCGTTCTACCAACGAAGATTTTTTGTGAAGATTTTCCAGATAATTTACTCAAGATAAAGCTTCATTATCCAACTCTAAAATCTTCCAAAATCTCTATCCGCAACAAAATATTTTAAATTATTCCTTATCCTCTTTAACATTCCCAACGATTTTACCACCAAAAGACTAAAGATAATATTGCAATATGATTTCTTTAAATATCAAAAACCACCGTAATATCGCATCAAATCTCAATTTTCCACGAGATAATTTTCAATCAATAAAAAACATGGGCTTGGGCCAACTTGCTCGCTTTGTGGGCTTAGTCCAACTAATTTGAACCCATCCGCACCGATCCAATAGATAAAATACAAAATTAAAAATAAATGCACCTAAATCCATATGCTATGCAATTAATATTTTTTTAGGGGTTAAAATTAATCCATAATTTCTTAATGTGACAAATGACTAAACGGGTAGCCAAAATTTAGGTGTCAACAGCGAGAATCTAGGAGGCACCCAAGGAGATGTCCCGCTTGTGGAACGCCTAGATGATGTTGACGATCCCAATTGCATTGGCCGGGCCATTGCCGAAGGCACTGCCGACATTCTCAAAGATCGAGATCAACACATGTTCCTTCACGTTGAACGGCCCCGGGTTGAGTGAGAACTCCCTACCGTCGAGCCCCGGGAGGTGGAACTTGGCAGTCGGCAGGACGAAGGCCATGAGCCACCCAAGCAGGAGGGTTGCCACCTGGACGGTGATCTAGGTTATGATGAGGGGCTCCCTTTGGTAGGAGAAGAACTGGTTGAGAAAGGTGAGGAGGCACAGGAGATGAGGCCGAGCGTCCAGATCTGGAACGTCCATACCGGCAAGTTTAGGTCGTCGGTGTTTGGCATTGTAAGCCGGATGTTGCCGCGACCGTCCGCAGATCAAGTCGCCCCAGCCCATCGGCCATCGCCCCCTCCCGTGGCCAGTGGGCTGTGGGCGGCGGTCGGCGGTGACGGTTGGCGATCATGCGATGGTCGTGCAACGGTCGTGCGGCGATCGTGCAAGATTCGTGTGGCGGTCATACGGCGGTCGTGTGGCAGCCGGCGGCGGTTGTGTGGCGGTGGGCAGCAATTGGCGGTCCATGAGTAAGAAGAAAAATAAATAAATAAATAAATAAATAAATAATTATAAATTTTTACCAAACGCATTTTTATTCTTTTTCTATTCTAAAAATATAAATTCATATAGTTACCAAACACCTTATTTTACTCAGAAATTGTTCCCGGAATAAAAACAAAAAAGAATTATTTCTGAAAATAAATAGTTCTTCATAATAGAAACATTGACATGCGCACCCGTAGTCGCTGAGGTCGTAGTAATGAAAGGCACAACATTTTAAAAAGTCTTGTTCCAATTTCTCTATTTCTTTACTTTTCTTTACTACTGTACTATTCTCATTTCCCAGCCTTTTCCAATCCTCAATGTATTGCAGACCCATTTCAAAGAGTTTTCCTTCCATACAAATGGACAAGCACTTTCAGAAAATATTTCCCATTGCATATGCCACCGCTACATCACTACAGAGCCCAGCGAGAGGAAAACAGTCTCCGACTTTCTCCATAGCAGATTCTCCACATTTTTCCACATATATTCTACCTATTGACGCATAAACAAATTTAACGTCAGTCTCATTTACAGAGTCCTGATGTTCGCATAAGTACGATACTTAGAAGATGTAAATTTGCAAAAGGGACATATGGAAGCTGCCAGAAATGCACATGCACAGCTCGACTATATCCTCCAATGTCTACATATGAAACAAGATCAGCGTCCATAGGTGGCTACAATACCAAGAAGTTGTTGATAAGCCATAGTCAACATGGAGTATTCAACTGATAGCCAAAGACTCGCAGGGTAAGGGGGAATAACGGCTTGTTAGGAAATATAACATTAATTGGTGATCGATGATTGAGGATAGTGGAAGGCATATGATTTATGAGATAACATGCCGTAAGGATAGCATCGCTCCAAAATGATTTTGCCACATGCATATGAAATAAGAGTGAACGAGCAACTTTTAGAAGGTGACGGTACTTTCTCATGGCCACACCATTCTGCTAAGAGGTATAAGTATAACTTGTTTGATGTATAATGCCAAGATTAGAACAAAACAAAGAAATTGATTTCTGTATATATTCTAGAGCATTATTTGTTCACAAAGTTTTAAGAGTTGTATTAAACTCATTAGTAACCTCATGATGAAATGATTGAAAAACATGTAAAAATTCAGAGCGGTCACAAAGCATATAGAGCCATGTTAAATGAGAATAATCATCCACAAAAGTAACAAAGTACTTAAAACCATTTCTACTAGCAACACGGGAAGGTCCCCAGATGTCTGAATGAATGAGTTCAAGTAAAGTAGATGCATGAGAATCATTACGACTACGAAAAGAACTACGATAATATTTCCCAAGTTTACAAGCCTCACACTCAAGAGTAGAAATTGATTTATACTCGGGAATTATTTGTTGTAACTTAAATAAAGATAAATGCCCTAAACGAGAATGCCATAATAGGGGGTTAATAGAACTAGTAGCTAGACCATTGGCATCAACAGTGGAGACACCATTTAGATAGTAGAGTCCATCACGTTCATACCCTCCACTAATCATCTTCTGTCTGAAGGTCCTGAAAAACGCAATAAGATGGGTAAAATGTAACTGAACAACTAAGAGCTTTAGTTAATTGACTAATAGATAACAAATTCAAAGGAAGTTGGGGAACAAGTAAAATAGAGAACAAAGATAAGGAAGGTGTAAGTGAAATAGTCCCTAATCCAACCACTTGAGTCGATGAACCATTAGCTAAAATAACTTCTAATGAAGGACTAGAGTTATGGTGGCAAGAAAATAGTTCTTGCTTATTCGCCATATGACTAGAAGCTCCCTAGTCAATGATCCAAGAGGTGCTAAGAGACAAATATAGAAAAATGTCATGTTACTTGTATGTGCAAGAGTGGCAGTGGATGAGAAATTGGAAGCCTCTAATTGTTGGACACGCTTGATGAATTGTGCAACCATATCATCCCGACCTATAGACTCAAAAGAATTACCCCCAGGTGGGATAGATGGGTTCATGTTGTTGTAAGACATTTCCAGCACTCCCTTTAGACACATTAGCATTTGCAGTAATTAATCATTGAGCTCACTCAGGCTTGCCATGCTTGGCCCAACAAGTGTCAACAATATGACCGGATTTGCCGTGGTATATACATTGATAGCTATCTCGATAACAACTTTGTCCACTACGTCCACCACCACAACTACGACCATGACCATCACCACTAGCCACAAATGTTGAATTGTCTTTAGATAATATAGAAGACAGAGGACAATGTGCTGAATTCGACAAAATGCTTCATTCATAGAAGAAATGCTCTCTCCAGCAAGAAGCTGACTCTTTACAAGCTACAAGTTAACATTCAAGCCAGATAAAAGCTTGGCCACTTGAAATTCAGCTTGCTATGTCTTAAGTCTCTCAACATCAATAGTGATGGACTGATAAAGATTAAGTTATTCCCACATACCTTTCAAAGCACTATAACACTCTCCAAGAGACTTGTCCCCCTATTTAAAATTAAAGATCTTCTCATATAATTCATAAACTCTAGACATATCTTTGTCTTGTGAGTAACTCTCCATAAGATCATCCCACACTCCCTTAGCAGTTGTGTGGAACATGACATTAGCAGCGATGGATGGTTCCATGCTATTCCATAGCCACACCAAAAGTGTATCATTCTCTCTCATCCAATCACTATAGTTTTTAGAATTTTCAGCAGGAGGGTCTGGAGTAAGATAATTGAGTTTCCCTTTGGCATTAATATAGACCTTCACAGCTTGAGCCCATAACAAGTAATTAGAGGATCCATTTAATTTAATAGTGGTAATCTGAACATCGACACTATCTGTAAAAGCCTCAGTATTACTCATGATGATAATCTCAATATAAATATATACTAATATATAATTAGATGTAATTGGCTCCATCAATTAACCAAAAGGATGCTGAAATCTCATAAATATAGGCTGCTGTATAGAAGAAAATATCTTATCAGAAATCTCGATTCAAATAATTATATGTTTGATGGAAATCCAGCAAGATTAGTCAACCATAATCAACAAAGTACTCTGATTCTTAAATCCACTGATCAATAAGTGTTATAATCCATGTTCACAAACCGAACCTAATGAATCTTATATCTTCTTATCTTATATGTATGAAGACTTGAAGAGAAAAAAGATAAAAATTGCAGCTTTAGGTGGCTGCGCACCAGAGAAGAAGTAGGGTTACTAGGGGACTCTCAAACTAGCAATAGGATCAATGAATCGGGTAGTCAAATCTGCTCTGATACCATATCACAAAGCTGATTAAAGAACCTACAGCAAGTAGCAAGAGAGAAAGAAGGAGAGAAGGAATAGAGAGGAGGAGAAAAAGAAGGAAAAGTAAAAGAAACAAAGAGGGGCTGTAGGTTTCTATGTAACAAAAACTCTACACTAGTGTGTTTATATTAAATATAAATTGTATATGACCATAATACCCTTATATAAGTAAATAATGAGTAAAACTCTGAAAATAAAAAATAACTCAATTAAAGTAACATAACACCCTCCATTATTTGAAAAATCAATGGTGTAGCCTTAAACTGAAAAAAGGCACTGCCACTGACCTGATAACTTCAAAAGAGGAGAAACATTCAAGGAAAATTCATATCATATGGCTTATCCATTTTGTCTAAATAAAGTATTCGACCAAAGTATTAAAAAACCAATAATGTTGGAATTCGATCACCATATTTTGTACCACGGAACGTCCCCGTTATACACAGTTTGTTCAGGATCAATCACACTTTTACAGTCACATTGTCATTGCAAAATCCCTAGCATTCACAGATCATGTTGACTCCAAATGAGGCGAAAATAAGAATTCCGTGAAGTGGAAACAATTAATAAAGAAAAAACAGAAAAACAGCTGACCCTAAAACCTTGTGACTTCCACTCCTCTGGCGTGCTCGTGACCTGCATTGCTTCTCCAAGGGCATGATCTACCACCCTAACTTGAATGAGCCACTTCTTCTTCCAGTAGTCGAACATTGGTTTGGAGAACTCCAGGGCATTCTCACCAATCCACAATCTTAGCCTTGTCTGAGTAATTGCGACATACAATTGCTTCAATTCAGAGCATAATATATTGTGCTTCGCATCATCGAAACTTGGGGAAGACCATTGAGAGCTGTTATTGAGCAAAGCTCGCTCCTTCATGTATTCATAAATGACCCTCCATTGACTTCTAAGAGGCGACGTGCCAAAAACGTTGTACAATAAGATGTCCTACAAAATGTTACCGGGAAAAAAGTTTCGGGTAAAGACATCTGATTTAAGACCAAAAGGACAGATTTCGAGTTTTATGAATAAATGAACAGATCTCAAACATTTAGGAAGAGAATATTTGGACTAATTTCTACACACCAGCCAATCAAGATCAGTAAAGTTGCAAAATCTTTAACATTGTCCATTAACCTAGAGGATGATGTTGACATCAGCCCAAACAAATTCTACAGTATGTGTATCTAGATGACATTGTCCACATACAAAAATGGGTACAGTAGAATGAAAATACAAATCCAAGCATTTTACAGAGTAACAGCTAGCAGCAAATTGGTCATGACCCATAAAAAAATAAATTGCCCATAAAAGAATGGTCTTGAAATCTCTACTGCTGCTAACATTAAAATCACATGGCAAACAATCCAACCTGACACAAACCTACCTGAAATTCCAACACCTTGCACTCCACTATCGTCAGAACTAGGGCTTACCCTCTCACAAGGTTTGAAACTCCATTTCGAGAATGATCATCTTGAACCAAAATAACCTGCTCTGCCCCGAAGCCAACCAAATTACTACCAACATTATTGTTGCCAAAAAGTAATAGTATGGCACTCATCATTCTCTGATTCTAGTAAAATTGCGGCTTCCCACATATAAAGCTAGTTTCGGGCCTCAAAGCATCAACGGATAAAGGGAAAAAATGGTAAAGAAGATCAATAACGCCCTGCGCCAGTTTAAGTATACCAGCATGAGTGCGGAAGTTCTGGCTCAAATGGAAAGTTTTGGAAAGACAACCCTTTTCCATTGTGACATCAGGTCCATCCATTGAATTTATCAAGAACTCCTTGTAGAAAACGGACCTTATGTCTTCAAACCTGAAGTCTATTCCCCGTGCAATAGTTTGTGCAGTGTCGCCAGAAAACACGAAACCCTCATCAACGTTTCTACAGATATACTTGAACAGTGAAATTTGTCTCGTGGTGAGATCCTGCACTTCATCAATATATTCAAAATCCACGACCTTTCCAGCAAACTGCTCATGAAGAAGACAACAATGAAGATCATTGACAAGATCGGCCAAATCAGATTCACCATTATTCATTTTCATCTTTTCATAATCCTCAAAAGCGTCATAAATTTCTTCTCCTCTGAACACTCAGAGTGAAGACATGATCCTCTGAAAGTCAAACATAAGCTAGTCTGTCAAGTTTGCCTTCACAACCATCTGCTGGTTGAAGACCACCCTTTATGTGGGACATTATTTCAGTGAAGACTCTGGAAGGATCAAGCCTCCTTATTATCTTGTCATTGAAGTGTGGCCAATAAACTGCAAAAAACTTTTCGTTTGTAACTTCCTTTGTTTTTAGAAGACTTTGCAAGGCAACTGGTCTAGAATTGTAGGATTGGCAATGAAAAAACTCCCTCAGATTGGGAAAACTTTCAAAGAATGAAACCCCAACTGTTCCATCTAGCATCATCAGAAGCTTACAAAAAGTTATAACAAGGAGATAAGAGTTGGGAGATACATAAGCAAATGAATCAGGGATATCCTTGAATAATGCTGCATCATCAACAATCTCATCAACTGAAGAGCTTTTTACTCTATGTTTTGCCCCAATGCTAGAGCTGCACGATTGAAAAATTATATTCAACAAACTGATGGGAATACCCATACTAGACATGCAATCTCATAATTTCTACATTCATGCAACTAACAGTGAAAATGAAATTAGAACATGCTGATGCACCAAGATTGTAATGATATACTAGGAGACATGGATAGCATTTACATCAGCTGGCAATGAAAATCTTCACCCACAGCAAGATTTGAAGAACATGGTCCTTTCTCAGTTCTGCTTATAATTGCATATTTTCATTTAAAATACAAATTTCCCTTTATATGTAGAATGCTACAATCACAAAATTTAATATGAAAGTTTCCGATTAAATGGACACGCAAACTAAAGAAGTGGCACAAAGACCAAAATAAAGACTATTGCCGCACAAATTGATCTTCAATTTCAGCAAGCAGGTTAACTTCTTGTCCAGACTAATTCATAAAATGATTTGACAATCCATTAACCTTGCATATGTTTGTTCATTGCAAAAATTGCTGAATATTTATTCAATTGTTCAAACATCTTCCCATGACATTTTATGTACCTTCTAAGTTAAGATACATGTTTGACCACAAAACATAATTTTGCACTGATGGTCACAAAAAGCTGGCGCAATACACAATCCTCTGCTCCTTCACCAAATTCCTCAACATTGATTTTTAAAGAGGCATCTTTGCTGTGGCTGATACCACTTTAGATTTCCTGAAATCCCTTGGTGGCTGATACCACTTTAGATTTCCGGTTCCAGATCACCCAAGTATAAAAAGTGCTTCTGGGGAAAAGAATTAACTCTTGTTCTTGCTCTTTTACTTCAAATGGAAGACTTGCTTCGTTACCATCACTGTCATCAAGCAAATGGCTGAAAACATCTGATGATAATGGGTAGAATTTCATCAGAAGCAAACTCCCACTCACTTTCGCATTCTCTGCATACGGCCTACGATCGGAAGCATCAGCATGAAAACTACTCCCAAATTGATTTCACCAGGACTTCAATAGTGGACAAAATCAGAAGGACAGACCCATGTCTTCGGAACTTCCTGACCCCTATAACAGGAAGAGGCAATTGAAATGAAAGAAAATAGGGTGTTAGAACCAATTCAAGATATTTTAGTCATCTATCTGGAAAAGAGAAGCTTTCTAATTTAGTAAGTATTGTGCTACCTATCTTAAGAAGAAATGATCAAGCTTACCCCTCAATGCATTTCTCATTGCAACGACTAATAAAATCATCACTGTATTTCCTGAATATGCTGTCCAAACGTTTGACCAATTTTGCCACATCCTTTAAAGGCACTACATCCCATATCTTCAGGATTTGGATGTATCTCTGTTCCTTTACAATATCAATCGTGCATAAGACATAGAGACCTTCAGCCTTAAATTGTCTCACAATATGAGATGAGTGTTCACAAATTATATCCACATTCCCCTTCTTTGGTCTCCAGCCACTGGATAGTTTTAACAGAAGGTTGATGATGGACATCTTTGTCCTGAGTGATGTCAGCTTTCTGAAAGACTTCAGGAAGTTGTCACTGAAAAGAACCTGAAAAGACCAAAGCATGATAATAAGATAAGTTGTCACAAATTCTTTAAAACTTAATGCTTATTTTGAAAATTAAATGTAGCCGTAGAATACTGTTGAGCAAAGTTTTTTACCTTCCACCTAGCATTTCTGAAAAGTACACTGTTTCTGTCTAGCAGGTCATCAAGCTCATTATTCTCTTTCTTCACATCTAAGATGGCGTTAGCCAGGTCCTTGTCATCGTCAACATTGTAGAAACATCCACGACTCATAGCATTGTCAACCAAAGCTTTCCATACAGAATTGCTTTTCGTCAGTGTTTTCCCATTTCCCAGAATCCACAGACAATACCTATAGATAGGAAATAACTCTGGGATTTACAGGCTATATCACTCCAAATATGTAATTTGACAAAGTTAAGAGGATAGAGTACCTGGCCCTGGTAAGAGCAACATTGGTTCTCTTAGTACTGGACAAGAAACCAATATCCCCACACAAGTTTGATCTTACAGTGGATATTATAACAATGTCTTCTTCACCACCTTGGAATCCATCCACTGACTTCACCTTGACCATAAAGCCCTCGATATTTTCATACCTTTTTCCAAGTTTAGCTTGTACTGCAGCAACCTGAGCTGCGTAGGGAGATATCACACCCACTGTCAGATCTTCTTTTGACATATCCCAAGCTGCAAAGAAAAGGAAATAAAACAGTCACAACAGTGATTTCATTTTATGAGGGGTGCAAAACTTCGAAAGAAATATCCTAGGAGAAGAACTATTAATGGCCATCATAATCTCCACCTATATGATTAAGTAATACATGTAAATTCCAATTGCTCGAAGCAATATGTATAAAATTCTTTTGACATACCTCTGTACAGATTCCTCACTATCCTTGAAATAATTTCCACCTCAACAAGGTTTCTAAGGCTACAGCGGTCATCACCGAACTGTTCTCGTCCATCAGGAATATTTATGAACGAGTAAGGGCCAAACATTGGCCATGGCAAATGACTTTTCCTGTAACTTTTGCTCTTCACATCTGGCCCATCCAAAATTTGGTTTTGATAAAAGTTTGAAGTCGGGAACAGACTTATTGATGGATGCATCCGGTATTGTATATTGAGAAGTTGCCTTGAATAACCCAGTGAACTCAATCGTTCAAACAGACTCCTTCCAAATCCGGCCCTATTGGAAACCTGTACATAAAACATGATATAAAATTCAACGGATGTTAGGTATAGAATATTTAGCCCATCTAAGCTCAAATTAAGAGAAGGATATTATACATCTTTCAAAACCAATTGAAAAGTTACTTTTCAGACATTTTGACATTACCTTGCTTTCGACCATAGCAGGCAACTGACACTCATCTCCTACTAAAATCAAATGCTTGACACCAGGGAGTTGCAGAGGAATTACTGATTCGCATTCTTTCAACTGGGCTGCCTCATCGATCACCAGTAAATTGAGAGGCTCCATTTCCACAGAGTACAGCTTATATGAACTAGAAGCAGTGCAAAAAATCAGGGAAGCATGTTGATAACAGAAGTCTGCTATCATGGCCTTACTCGTAAAGTTTGGAAGTTTTAGATCCTTCAGAGAATCACAAACGGTTAGCAACATGGAAAGGCATTCCTGTCTCTTCATATATAAATTATATAGTGGACCCATGGACATCTTAAATGGAAACGGGCTAAGTTCATCACATGAAAGAGTTATCTCCATCATCTCTGAATCCAACTTCTCTCCACATAATAAAGTTTCAAAAGAATCAAGTAAGTTAATGAGGGATGTAATATTCTGGAAATTAGTTCTGGATATATGAGTACAGAAAATAAAGAGGCATCTCCGCAGGGGCTGGACAGATGCCTTGAATCGGTCCCTGAAAAACTCAAGAAATGATTTAAGCTCACAGTTACCATCTTTTTCACTGCTTCTGCATTTGCTCCCATCATCATCACTTTCTGGTTTCGTTCTTTTTGTGTGTTCGTTTTCCAAAAATATGTGGTATTGATGCACACAGTCAGCAAGAGTATCTATCATGGAAGTTAGACACTGATGCCAACCGGTGAATTTAGAAAAGCACTCAGCAACACAATCTACACGGTGTTCTAAAAATATTTGTTCAATGTTGGAATCAACTTTCAGACGCTCCTTGTTCCCAAAAATAACCATGTCTCCAAAGTAACAGAGCAAACTTTCCATTTCAGTGCTTATACCACTATCTGATTCCTTTAGCAGCTTTAGAACACGTGATGCCACTTCCTTGATGGCAACATTTGTAGGTGCACAAACAATGGTTCTATGTTTCCTTTTCAAGAGAGTAAATAGCAGTGTGGCGATGGTTTTAGTTTTCCCAGTTCCAGGAGGACCCCATATCAGTTCAACAGATGGCTTGTTCTCACATTGGAGTTTACTGAGACAGGCCCCAACTGCTTCTTTTTGGGATTCATTCAGATTATAGCACAATTTCTCGTCAAGGCTCTCACTCCCAGAACCATTACCTTTTGTAATACAGAGATTAGAAACTTTATCAGCCTGCAAAAGAAACAAATTTCTTGTGATAATCCAGACCATTTAAATATGGTAGAAGGTTAGAGACCCTGAAACTTAATTGGTGTTCATATGATATAAAGAGCACTGCCCAGCACAAACTCAAATCCCGTGAAAAGTATAGTTTAGAAAATTTTAAGGTCTAGTACTAACAAGTATGTTGCCTCCAAGGAAATAATTTGCCCTGTTTAAGACTTAACTTCACTAATTTCCATATCTTCATTCATCTCCATATCATGAAATGGACCAACTAAAAGAAAGAATCATCCTAATCTACAAATGCAATAGAATGGCTTAAAGTAACATTTATCTTATTTTGTTACAAACGACTGGAGTAAAATGAAGTTTTGAAGCTTAGAGGAATATAATAGCAATTTTAAGTCTAAATGGACCAAAGGTACAAAAGGAAATTCATACCACCAAATCTTTGCAGAGAACTTCCTTCACGATATCCAAGTTCAGAGACATATGCAACGCATTCCATATCCTTCTGTTAGTGGCTATATTTATCAGGAAAATTGCATACATTGGCTTCCAGGAATTATTTACTTCATGGTCCAATAATGCCTCCACTTTAAAGTATGTGGATGACAATGTCTCATCCTCTTCACCGTCCCCTCCAATCATCCTTACCGATGCAAACGCCCATTTTCTTCCAAACCTCTCCAAGTCAGGAACAGTTGCTGGCTTAGCATCAGTTAGAATCAAGATATCTCCAGGCAAAGTTTTGTAACTTTCCTTGCCACGAGTGTTGGATTCATTGCTCCACCGACCAGCCTTAATAGCATATGAGTTGCCCCTTCCCTTGCATTCCACAAAGTCATAAACCTCGGTGAAAGGCAGCGAAGAAATATTTTCCAAACTCGAGCACAGACTCGCCCGTGTTTCTTCCAGTAAAGGATAGACATAAGATCCCAGATAATGCTGGACCGACTGAAATGTCTCCGGTATTGTCCCCACCTACAAAAACAGCTCGGCCAAATGTCAAATATGACCAACCAACCTCCACATTCAAAAAATAATTCGACCAAATTCCGTAAATCATAACATATAATCCTAAAATAGCTAATGAGTTTGCTAGACAAAGTAAAAGCATAAAGGGTTCTATCTCACTAAGTCGAATGCGAGGTTCTTATAAGGCCAGGCATACTAAAAGCAGGAAAAAGAAAAGAAAAGAAAAGGAACGAACTAACATCATCTGGAAAATTCTCAAAGTAAACACCACATTGTCGTTTAACTTACACGAGAACAAAACCAGAAGGGCATAATAAAAATTAAAAAGCAAAGATGAGAAGAGTAAAGAGAAACCTGGTCATGGTAGAAGTTTTCGTTGAGAATGTCGTGAAGAGACCAAGAGAAGACGATATCCGTCAGGTCACTGTCTCTTCTCCTCCTGCTGCTCGAACCACCCTCTGCTTTGTCCATACCCAACACTCCGTTCGCGCTCCCTCTCAAATCCACCTGAACCCACGTACCAGAATCTTCTCCTTGTTTCTTTCTCCCCTTTCCTTGCCGATCAAAGCGCCAAGGAAAGATCGCTCTTAAGGTTTCAAGAAACTTTCGAGGCGAAAATTGGGCAAAGCGTGTACCCTCATCATCAGTCCCCTTTTGAACTCCGACAGGGGAAAGGTGAAAAGAAGCAACTCGAGGTCTTCGTCAACCATCCCTGGTTCCACGAAAGGTGCAAGCATTCTTAACGACGAAGAAGCCTCACAGGGGGAAGGTGGAAAGAAGCAACCCGAGGTCTTCGTCAGCCATCCCTGGGCCCACGAAAGGAGCAAAGACGGGGGGTGGCCCGGGTGGGTCGTCCTCTTGTCTTCCGTACAGTCTGATGACTTTCTTTAGTGCATAAATGCATGTCAAGCTTTCCACACGTACTAGGCCTGTCCACTGTTTTCAGTCCCAAAATGTATCACGAAGTTATATTTTAGGACATCAATGCCTCGTTTATTTCGTAAAAAATAAAAAAATTTATAAAAAAAATTGTAAACAAACATTTATTTTTGAATAAGAATGAACGAATTTTTTTAATCATTCAAAAAAATATTTAAATATAATTAATTAAGAATGAACGTGGAAGGGGGAAATTTTTTTAATCATTCAAAAAAAGCATTTGAATATAATTAATTATTTCAAGTGATAAAAAAAAATTATATAAATAAATAAATAATTCTCAAGTTATTTATTTTTCACCAAACAAATTAAGCATAAAATTATTTATTGATACTGAAATAATAGTAGATGAAAAAGTAGACGAATCAAATGTTCTATTTTTGATGAAGTTTATTCAATGACCTCGCTTTTATTTTTTGAGCGTCTATATTAATATATTATTGAAACTCTTCCGAAGGATCACCGGAACACTCAACACTTGAAATAATAGATAGCTAGAGACACATTGTCCTCAGGCCTTTGTCATCCAACCATTCGAGGTTTCGAGGTCTACGAAAGTCGAAAAAAGTCGTTCTCTCGTCTTCCGGACACTGTCTGATGACTTTCTTTATCATAATGGCATAAGCTTTTCCCGCTTTTCCCCGCTTTTCCGCTTTTTGATTTCCTGCAACCTGTGCTTTCTACGCGTACTAGGCTTGTCCATTGTTTTCAGTCCCAAACTGTATCATGTCGTGTGGATACTAAGGCTCGGTGTATTACGTAAAATGTGGATGTTTTCGAAAATATTTTTTTTGAAATAATTATTTATATCACTAACAAAAATGAATGAATGGAAAACATTTTTATCGTTGGTGAAAACATTTAAATATAAATTATTGTTGATAATGGAAATATTTTTCATTAATCAATTATTTCAAATGATTATTTTTAGAAAAATATTTTCAAATTATTTATTTTTTGCCAAACATACAAAGCGTAAAATTATTCAAGCATCTGTATTGATACATCATTGAAAACTCATTTAAAGGATCATTTAAAATCTCGACACTTAAAATTGTGCATAGTTAGAGACACTTTCTCCTCAATAAGATCTTTCGATTATGTGCATCCAAATTCGTCAAAAGCAAAACCAAAAGAAATGTCTGCGAATTTAGATCACTAAGGGGACAGTCAATCTGATTCTCCAATTTCTCATTCTCAGAAAGATCAAACAATAGTAAAAAAAAAAAAAAGTCATAATGGGTCAACAACACCAGTACACAGAATGTGATGTGATGCATTTCTCAATCAAACAATTTCCTCGCTCAAACCAGGAACTAGATATAGAATCACCAATCAACCTGCAGCGACCACGATAGAGACGAACGACACGACCGACCAAACATGCGTCGGGTTCTTGTCCTCGGGAAAGTACTCACTTAGAACTCCAATCTCATAAACGTCCTCACGCACGGCCCCTGGAGCCTGCCCATGACGTACGAGTCCCTCCCGAAGCACTTGGGGAGGAAGGAGTTATCGTTGCCAAGATTCTGCCTCACGATGTCCCCGCAACCCTTGGCTGACTCCACGCTCATCTCTGCCGCTCCTTTCGTGAATTCCTTCGCATGGTCCAACGCATTCCTGATCTCTCCGACACTACCATCTCCAAATTCAATATATATATATAAAACAATATCCCCATGAGTTCACATAATCCGCAGCCATTTAGACAAATCTAGAATGTGACTCCTCGCTGCGGTAAAAATAAAAAATTGAAAATTGCGCCATACCTGCGAAAGTACCTCCTACTTGATATGGATCCGAAATGCCAATCAGCGAAAGAGATGAAAATGTGTCTTTAGAAAAGTGAATCCATCATGTATCGATGTAAGCCTCGGCCATCTCACGCATCTTTGTGAGGACCATGAATAAGATTTCCTCTGCAGCAAACTGCCTCTCTTCACTCTTGTGATTGACAGCCCTTGCAAATGATGACAATCATGGGCGTGAGGCCGGGACCAGCAATGACCTTGGACGGCCAGTGCCTCTTGTTACTCTGGACCGAAGGATCGCTGAATCTCCTCCGGAACAGCCGACTCGCATCGAAGATGGTGTTGGTGGGATTCATGGCAACCTGGTTCTTGGCGGCGTCGCCAATCAGTTTCTCTCATTTTCTGGCTATCGATTCTTCTGTATGCGCATCCACGCCCCTTGGACATCTCTCTCCGACCATCACCATGGACGGACATGGGAATACTACAAGATACAGAGAAAAAAAGAATGACAAAAATAAAAAAATGTGCTCAGATTTTCGGTCTCAACAACAATGAAACGTAAGCAAAAATGAGTCTACACGGTAATGAGATTATTAAACCTCATCACATCCTCAGATTTACACCAAAATTGCAAATTACTTCGCATGGATGTCTAAAGGGCATTTTGACAAACCATTCCATGCGCTTGTCGAGGAGATATTCACAAGTACCGTCAATAGTCCAGTTAGCGCAAGGAAACTCTGGCCAACGTTGCTTGTGAAGGTGAGCAACGTGTACGGGGCTTTGGATTCGAACAACTCGCTTTGAGTCTCCAAGACCAAGGACAGGACCGAACAGGGCATCCTTGTGACGGATGAGTGAACAGAGACGATACGCACTCCAAGGAAGGCAACAATTGGCAATTAAGAGGTGGGAGGCGTTTGGCGGTGATCACTGAGAAAGCCACTAGAGAATTCTTGAAAAATCCTTTCTCATCAAATGCGTCTGCCCTTTTTGCTCTGTTAACCTGGCCTGTTGGGTAGTTCCTTCAACGCCTTCTTTGCAGATCACGCTTGGCTTCTCTGCATCTCTTTGAGTCACATGTCTTGATTCATAACCTTCATCCACTTGACTCCATTGTCGCAAAATAAATCCTTAAAATTGTTGGGAAAATATGATTCCAAATTGGGTAGAACAATGAAGTCGATTCTTCAGAGTAATTAAGTCAAACTTTAAGGCATGATATCACTTTTTTTAAGGATTTATTCACCACACATTGTTACTAATAGTCACCAGCAAATTTTTTTCATGATACAATAGAATCTCAAATGAAAATAGTAACAGCAATTCTAATATATTTCTAGGATCTCTTTACAAAACAATTGAAAAGATGATTGTATATTCTTTCTAAAGAAAATAAAAAACAAAAATGGAAGAAAAAGATTCTAATCGAATAGACATGGTACCTCTTCGTTTGTTTTACAAACAAACTATCAACTTTGTTTTGCACCTTAGGTTCATCTATAGTTGGTAGGACTTGTCATCATCGCGCATGGTGACATGACTATGGGGCACCGACTTGCTTCACAAGGGTAGGCGCTGTGGTACTAAATGCTTCGTCACAGGGCATCATGCGATGACAGAGTCGCCTTGCCTCTAACCAGTGAGGGCCGTCTTCTTGTCTACCAGGGCCGAGTGGTGATATCTCTTACTGCACAATTGCATGTAGCTTACTCGTCATTCGACATTTCGGTGAATTCAGGTCTCCTTCTCTGAACCAGCACATCCGATTCAGGCTAACAATTACAAAAGAAAAAGGATTAGGAAAAGGAAAGGCAGGCAAACATCTTGATTTCTTGCAACCTAAGCTTTCTACACGTTCTATGACCGTCCATCTGAACCAGATGATCATGGCACAAGCATAGTTACTTTTCAAGAAATTAAAACTATTTTTTGATATTGAAATGGTAATTAGATCGAAAAATGATGAGTTTTAATCGGAAATCTATGAAGAACATGGACTTTTGCCTTATGATAAAGATTATTTAATCACTTCGTTTTTAATTTAAAACGTTTGTATCAATATATTATGGCAAAAACTATGGATAGTTGAAGAAATCTCAACAAAGTGAACACCATCAAACATGGTTGGTTTCTAGTTTATGGAATCGGAAATTGACTCAACTGGTCCTGGAATTGGGTTGACCGGTCTTAGCCGATTCCTAGGTGAGTCCTATTGTAATTATGGTTAATGGATCAACGAAAGCCAATAAATTAGGCAAAAGAATGCTTTAAGTGCCATAACTTAACACAATGGACACTTAAGTGTGATAACTTACGAAATGTACACTTAAGTGTCACATTTTAAAAAAGTAGGACACCCGAGTGCCACATTCGGCAAAGCTAGCTGGAAATCATACGTGACAATTAAATATTAGTATTTCTCGCCGAAATGGCTCGCCGGAGAGCTGAGTCACCTGAATTCACCCAAAACAACGTCGTTTCGGGTGTCGGCCAAAATAGAGCCCTTAAATCAGCCAAAATGATGTTGTTTTGGCATAATTTGAATTTTAATATAATATAAAAATTAATTAAATTAAATTTAAAATAAAATAATAATATAATTTATATTTATTATTAAAAAAAATGGAGGAGGAGGAAGGCAACCGGTGGGCGAGGGTTGAGCCCTCACCGCCGCCGCCTCCCCTTTGTTGCCGGAAGGTGGGGGAGGGTCGGTCGGGGCCGCAAGCCCGGCCGAGGGCTGGCGGTCCCAGTGACCGGCACAAGGGCTTGCGTGCCCTCTCACCAGATTTTGGTGTGGGCGAGGGCATGCAAGCCCTCGTTGCCGGTCGGCCGAGGCCACCGGCCCATAACCTGTGGCTCGCGGCCCCAACCCCGCCCCCCGCCTCCGGCTCCTCCCTCCCCCTCCTCCTCCCCCCCCCACTTTTTTCTTCCTCCTCCTCCCCCCCCCCCGGCGGATCCGGGCGAGGGCCGTGAGCCCTTGCCAACCCTCATCGATATGGGCGAGGGCTCACGCCGCCTCGCCCCTAGTCGACTTAGTGGGTGGTGGCCCTTGGCCAAGGCCGGGCGACCCTAGCCGACCCTCACCCCTCGGGGGTGAGGGCTCGCGAGCCCCGCCACCGGTTGGCGGCGGGAGGCGGCGATGATGGCGAGGGCCGCCTCCCCCATTTTCTTTTTCTCTTTTTTTTTTTTTTTTTAATTTTTTAATTTTTTTAATTTTTTTATTTTAAAATTATTATTTTTAAATATTTTAACTAAATTTAATTTAATTATATTTTTTTATTTTTTTACCATGTCAGCTCAAAACAATGCCTTTTTACATTATTTGGTCTCGTTTTACACTCTCTTCGCCGGAAAAATGCCACGTATGCAATTTGGCCGGATTTTGACCGAATTTGCACTTAAGTGATTCATTTGGCCCCGATTTTTGCACTTAAGTGTACATTTCATAAGTTATGACACTTAAGTATCTCTTTCTGCCAAGTTATGGCATTCCAGGGGTCCGCATCTCCAATAAATTAAGATACATCTTTTTTGTTCACGTATCTCTTGTATTCATGAATTTCATAAACCTTTTTGTTCACATATCTATTGAACTCATGAATTTCCTAGATTCATGTATTTTTTAGTTCATGTATTTATTGAGTTCACGAATCCCTTGAATTCATGTGTCTTTGGATACCTGAATCGCGTCTATTTAATTCATGTATCTCTTCTTGGATTCATAGAGCTTCATTAAGTTTTTTATTTTGGTTTTTCCGACTCGATTCCAACAAGGCTTTGATATACTTTTCTACTCTTCTGATTTCTCTGAGTGTGCTGGTTCAATTGAACCGTTCAATTGAGTCCTGTTTGCAAAGTGCTAATCCAAACAGGTTCGAGGTGTTGTATCTTGAAAGGCATAGTTTGTGAATCTACGGAGCACCATTGGCAGGAACTAATCGCCTTAAGGAGATTCGAATATATGTACCTTATTTTATGTTCTGATTACAACAAATAGTTTGTTTTCTCTAGATTGTATTCCAACAATATTGGATTAATTTCCAACATTCTTAAGGCAATTGCTCACTCACCGTTTGTTGTTCTTGTCAGATTATTGAGATGGCTGAAAACAATAAAGTGCCCTTCAACGTCCCGAATGTTTCAGGAGACATTCCTATGGTCGATTCGACCATTGCTATGGAAGATGTTCAACCCTCAGGGTTTGAATTTGTAGTAGCCAATGCTACGGGCCCTTGGGCTAACACCAATTTTGGTGGTACGGATAAAAGTCATACGATTGGTATGCCCGAGACTATTTTTTAGAATAGTATAGGCCAAATGGCTTTTGGCTCTGTTTCTGGAGGGATGGTTCACTAAACCTTGCCTACTGTGATGGCAACATTTCCAGTTACAGCGAATGAGAAATCAGAGAAATTCACCGGAGTAGGCTTTAAACAGTGGCATGATAAGATGTTCTTCTATTTGACTATGCTCAATCTGACGAAATATTTATCGGAGGTGTGCTCGATAATTAGTCCAAATGAGCAAGATGTCACGACGCTCGATGCATTGGAGGCTTGGAAGCATGGTGACTTCTTATGTCGAAATTATATCCTTAACTGTTTAGTAAATTCTCTTTATAATGGTTATTGTAATATTGAATCTACTAAACAGTTATGGGAGTCCTTAGAAAGGAAATACAAGACTAAGGACGCTGGCACCAAGAAATTTGTGGTTGCCAAATTCTTGGACTACAAGATGATGGATTCTAAATCTATCATGAGTCAAGTTCAAGAATTACAAACAATTCTGAGTGACATCTCTGCTGAGGGAATGATACTTAGTGAATCATTCCAAGTGGCGGCTATGATTGAAAAACTACCTCTAGACTGGTCAAACTTCAAAAATTATTTGAAGCACAAATGGAAGGAGATGAGCCTAGAAGATCTCATTTTGCGCCTCAGAATCGAGGAGGACAATAGAAGGAGTGGGGCGAACCCTTCTTCTAAGCCAAAGGCCAACGTTGTGGAATCTTCCAAATCCAAGCAAGATAGAAAAAGGAAGATGTTTTTTCAAGGAAAAGGCAAGCAGAAAGAACGGTTATAGAAATTCCAAGGGACATGTTTTATATGCAACAAGCCTGGCCATCATGCTAAGGATTGCAAGAAGCGCTCGAAAAAAGGCAAGAACGATGGTGCAACCCAGCAACTGAATTTGACAGAATATGACAATATTGAGAGACTGTCTGCTGTGGTAATGTCCGGAACATCTTTGGTGTCAAACACTAATGGCTGGTGGCTAGACACAGGTGCCACAAATCACATTTCTGCAGATAAACACATGTTCTCATATTATGAGAAAGCTGAAGAAGATGAAAAGCTTTATATGGCTAACTCTACATCAGCAAAAATTGCTAGAAGAGGAAAGGTGATCCTAAAGTTTACATTTGGCAAGGAGGTTGCCCTGCTGAATGTGCTGCATGTACCAGAGATTTGGAAAAACCTAATTTCCAGCCCTATACTTGTCAAGAAAGGTTTCAAAATTGTATTTGAATCCGACAAGTTTGTACTTTCGAAAGGAGGGATGTATGTGGGAAAATGGTACTTGTGTAATGACCTATTTAAAGCCAATGTAGCTATCATTGATATAAACTCGAATTATGTGTACCCAAAAACTATTAATAAAGAAAAGTCTTTAGTTTACACCATTGTGTCTCCTTATCTATGGGATGGTAGATTATGACATGTAAACTATGGTACAATGAAGAGAATAGCAAACTTGGGATTGCCAAGAAACCTTTCAAATCCATTGAAAGAACAAGTGAACCTCTACAATTAATCCATAGTGATCTATGTGATTTAAAGTTTGTAGAAAGTAGAGGTGGAAAGAAGTACTTCATCACATTTGCGGATGATTGTACTAGATTTTGCTATGTTTCTTTACTAACTAGCAAAAATGAGATTATGAGCATGTTTGTCAAGTATAAAAATGAAGTTGAAAACCAACTTGATAAACGAATCAAAGTACTTAGGTCTGATAGAGATGGAGAATACAGTTAATCAATTTCAAAGAGTTTTGTGCTAGTTTTGGAATGATTCTCCAAACAAGTACACCTTATACTGCACAACATAATAGAGTTGCTGAACGATTGAACATGACACTAAATGAGATGGCTAACGTCATGCTTTAGAGTTCAGGTTTACCTCAGAACTTGTGGGGGGTAATTTTAACTGCAAATTATATTCTTAATAAAATATCTACAAAAAGATAGATAAAAAACTCCATACGAGTTATGGAATAGAAAGTTGTCATCCTACAATTTTCTAAAAGTGTGAGGGTGCATAATGTGATTTATAATGGTAAGTCTAGACACATTCGTCATAGACACAATACCGTAAGGTAGTTACTCTCAAATAGAATAATTTCTTTAGACTTTGTAAAGTCAAAGGAAAGTGTTGCGGATCCACTAATAAAAGGTTTGTCAAGAGAGCAGATAAATTGCGAATCGAGAGGAATGAGTTTAAGAGCCTTAACCCAATAAAGAGATTCCAGGGTGGAAACCTAACCTATGCGATTGGAGATCCCATGGAAATCTTTAAAGACTAGATTTTCTAAAGCACGCATGAATCCCAAGAGGTTCGTGGAGCTGGCCAAAGAAAATCTTTAAAGGAATACCACCGAGAACCAATCTTAAATTGGAAATACTCTGTGTGAGGTTTATTGTTTAGGCTTACACAAACAACTGGCGATTCAAGGCTTAGTCCATCGACTAGTTAAGTAAGTCCGATAGGCTTTTACTAAAGAATGTTCAAAGCGAAGGCTACCTATCTTGATGCGGTGTATTTCAATAGGCATGTTCAGACTCCTTCAAGTCGAAAATGTTTTGTTAATCCATTAATGTGGGGGATTGTTGTAATTATGGTTAATAGATCAACAAAAGCCAATAAATTAAGATACGTCTTTTTTATTTGCGTATCTCTTGTATTCATGAATTTCATAAACCTTTCTATTCACGTATCTATTGCATTCATGAATTTCCTAGATTCATGTATCTTTTAGTTCATATATTTATTGAGTTCATGAATCTTTTGAATTCACATGTCTCTGGATACATAAATCTCTTGGATTCACGTATCTCTTGATTCATGAATTTCGTAAATACATGCGTCTATTTAATTCATGTATCTCTTCTGTACATGAACTAAAAAGCTCTATAAATAAATAGGAGCATAGGGCTTCATTAAGTTTTTGGTTTTGGTTTTTCCGATTCGATTCCAAAAAGGCTTTGATATACTTTTCTACTATTCTGATTTCTTTGAGTGTACTAGTTCAATTCGACTGAGTCCTGTTTGCATAGTGTTAATCCAAACAGGTTTGAGGTGTTGTATCTTGGGAGGCATAGTTTGTGAATTTACGGAGCATCATTGGTAGGAACTAATCGCCTTAAGGAGATTCGGATATCCATACCTCACCTCCAATTTTATGTTCTAATTACATCAAACAGTTTGTTTTCACTCGATTGTATTCCAACAATATTGGATTAATTTCCAACAAGTCCAAGAATCAATGGATATTTATTTCTTTTTTCCTTCTATCGTCTCGATGCTCTACGCAGATATCAATGTTTCTTTAGTTTGGGTGTTCCGCAAATCTCATATTTGCAATTAAATATCCTTTTTCAAATGAACAAGGTTCTGAGCACCATGTATTTCAGCTGATCCAAGGACAAATCTCGCTGCACAAGCCATTTCCGTCCAATAAAGGATCCAGTGTCTTGGAATTTTTTCGGAATTTATTTTTTCAATTAGTTTCCTTGGTTGGTCGAAAAGGAAGTAAAGTTGGGAGAAAGATACCAATACGTGGATTCACCCAATGACAGATGGGATATTATTTTTTAGGGTTCTAAAGCTTCTACCCTAATCATCTTTACTCCCTCAGAGAAAAAGAACAGTAATATATATATCCAATTTGGAGTATTTGATATCGCTTTTAAAATTGGGAATTGGAACAACTATTATCCATTCCACATTGTTGGAACCGGGAACCACCTAAAACTAGCAAATTCATTTCGGTTCTTAAGTTAGGATTTGACCGATGCTCACCCCTATAGAGTTCATTATTGTGCGAAAAATTAATAATTTGAACTATATTTTTTAAAAAAACTAACTGTTTTTATATATTAAAAAAATACCCAGCAGAAAATGTTTTTATTATCAATAACAATTTATATCCACATGTCTTTATTGATAGCATAAATATTTATCCTTCACTTTTTTTCAAGCAATACAAATTGTTGATTTTTGGCCCAGAAAAATCCCAGTGCACTTATGTAAGTGACATGTGGTAATTGACACATATTACAATTTGGAGTTTAATCATCTATTTATCATATATGTACCAATTTGTGGTTTTTTATAGTATTAATCCAATTTGATAAAAACTAACGGATGATAAAATTGTCATAAATTTATCAATTTGAGGTTTTTCGTTGTAAAAAAATTATTTTAGGTAAATTTATCACAAGTGTACCAGATTAAAATTTCTGTTGAATTTTATTGTTTAATTGCTGAGTTAAGTGATACGTGGTAGTTAAAAGTGTTTCAGTTTGGAGTTTTACCCTCCGTTATCACAGATATACTTTTCTTGGTATTAAGCTAATTTAATAAAAACTAATATATGATAAATTTGTCATAAATGCACCGGTTTAGGGTTTGTGATCGTCAAAAAATTATTTTGGTGTAAATTTATTATAAGTGTACCAGTTCAAAGTTTTTGGTAGTCAAAAATTAATTTAGGGTAAATTTATCATAAATATATAAGTTTAGGATTTTTGAAAGATATGGTACATTGTAAAAGCTATCGAGCAACAATAATTCATTAGCTAATGGTTGGCTACAAATTCTCGTTATTTTGGCATAACGTTACCGTGAATTTTTGCCAAAAAGAATCAAACCGTAGCTCCTTGACTCTCAAATTATTTAGGGTAGTTACATTTTGGCCCGTGTGGTATTGGAGGAACTCAGTTCTGATCTTACTTTATTTGGTTACAAGTTGGAATCTATCCTACTCTCCGGCCACAATTTAAGTTCTACCATCAATTTCCGTGCGGAGTTTGCCGGAAAGTGCTGAGTCGGCACTGCCTATTTTGACATGTGGGCCGTACATGTACAAATTACAGTTGTAGTTTTCATACTTATACGAAAGATCAATTTTAGTCCACGTAATTTATTTTATTGACAAAACAAATTTTCTAATGAGCACTTAATTATTTTCATCGTATTCATCCAAACCTAATGAAAACGTCAAATCGAGACCAAGTGTCAATTAGTGATTCTTACGTTTGCAAATATACTTGATTAGATCGACCGCCCATTAAGATCGTTTTTACTATATGCAACAACATCTTTATTTCCGTTCAAATTCGTATGGACATATTGAGGACTAGTTTCATAAAGACGTAGACTGACTTTCAAATCTTCTAACCACTATTTTGACTGTCTATTAAGTGGTCAAAATCATTAAAGTGTCTCTAATAATATTAAGTGGTACCAGTATAAACTATAAAGATTTGCGCACATACATATCATAAACTAAATTTGTGCATTATAGAAAGTATGCAGATTTAAATTGTAATTTTTTTTTTTTTTGGAGACTTACACCCGTAGGAGCTACGAGACAGTAACTAGTGCTATCTCAGCAATTTCTGATGAATTTTGATAGGAAATTTTGATGGAATGACTTTGATTGTCGTCGAAGTATAATCCAAGAATTAGACTCGTAACCAAACGAAGGACAAGGACGAAAATTGAATTCCCCCGACACTATAGGGACAGAAAATGTAACTACCCTGTATTTTTTTTAAAAAAAAATTGAGTACAGGTTGGTCAAACTGGATCTCTTACGAATAAATGGAATGAATGACACACTGCATAGGGACAAAAAATGTATTTCCCATTTTCTAAAATTGAGTTCAGGTGGGTCAAGTTGGATCTCTTACAAATAAACGGACTGAATAAAACATAAGTCGGTTTTTATGTACTAGGTTAAGAATCTAGGATGATTTTTCTTTCCCAACTCAATTGGGTACATTGATTATAACTAAAACGTGTAATTTCACACTTAATTAGAGCACAAAGTTCATGTGATTAATCTCTTGAGCCCTCAAGTTCTTCTTTATTAAGATAGCGACAGTTCATTGAAAAGGATTCAAATGATTTGGATATCATATCTCCTTTTCTTATATTCTTTCATTAATAATTAATAAAATTGTCATTTTCAGCCGTTAGTCCAATGGAAATCGTTAAGATAGGTTACATAATTTACATGTTCACTTATTTCTTTTGACACATGGTTCTCCACATTTTGACAATTAAATCGATTTTTCTCTTATATTTAATAATCGGTAAGTAAATAAGATACATTTTCTTTCTCATTCTTATTCTTTAACTGCATTTGAGCTATCACGAGGCATGAGAGAATTAAAAGTTCAGAGAGGTGAAAAAGAAGGAACAACAATTGCAGTCAAGTAAGGAACAGTACATTTTCATGACTATTCACTGCTAGAACTTCAGGAAATTTATAGAGTAATAACCTTCCTGTCTGGGAGATCTGTTTCACTTCAATTCTAAGAACTGTTATACTAAAAAGTTCCACATGTATATACAAGAAGGTGGATTACTTGTAGATTATGACGCACAATTTTCAATCAAAAACATCATATAGGACAATGAAGAGGGATTCATCTCTTCCCACTCCCTTTCTATTTTGCTTACCTCTGGACTTGCAATTGCCCTTGTTCTTGTTCCTGTTTTCCACGCCAGGAAACCAAGCACCGCCCCAACCCCAACCCCGAGGGCCATTAACCAGCGCCTAACGACAGGCTGCCGATCCCTCTTCACATCATTGGTTTTTTGAGCTTTCACTGGGGCAGAATTGTGTCCTTCGCATTCATGCTCCAAAGACAACGTGTTTGCACTGACCATATGCACAACTGGTGCTGGAACACCGTTGGAGGATGAAGAGGAATCCTCGGAAACTTCAGTCAGATCTTGCAACTTGCAAGAGCTCACAGTGCTTCCATCTTTGGGGAATAAAACTTTCATAATCTCTTCCTTGCATTTGTTTGATTTCAAGTCTAAAATGATGGCATTTGGACACAACAAATTGGAACAATCTGCAGCGAAATTGGTAATTACGAGGGGATCGTCAACTTTTTTGAATGCTTCGGCGAGAACACCAACTGAAGTTTTCTGGAAGTTCCTCTTCTGGCAATGTGAGAGAATACGAAGAAACTCTGGAGGTAATTGCTCAGAAATCCAACTCTTACCCAGCAAATCATTGAGAAAGTATGGACTGATGCCAAAATTTAAGTGAAGCAAAAAAACCAACAGAACCAACTTCAAGACCAACAGCGGGTAGTACTCCATCACATTTAGTTTTGATCTTTTGATCCATTCTCTGGTTTCTTCCTCATTGCAAAGCAGCTGCCTAATAGTGCTAGTAACGAACCCAATGATGGGCTCCAAGCAATTTCTCAGGTTGAAACTGAGGCTGCGCCTTGCTAAACCTTCATGGCAGATTAGCCATTCAACTAGAGAAGACTTGGTTGCATAAAACTGCCCTTTGGAACAAGAAAACAAAATCAAAAGTCGTTCCAACAGATACAAAAAGCAAATTGGTGTTAAGGAGTTTCTTTCAGTCCAATTAGCATTGCAAGTATCTGCCAAAGCTCGATAAAGGTTCCAAGCCAAAGAGATTTCCACGGGTCCATCGCTAGCCTGAGGAAGTTCTGATGGTACGTCCCGACAAATGCATTCCATGAATGCCTCCCATGACGTATTTCCTTTAAATGATTCTGCAATTTTCCAGTACAAATCATCATCGAGCATTCCAGACCCAAGAACCAAAGTCGCAAGCTCACCCATCTTCCCATGTGAAAAATCCTTCTTCGAAATTATCAGGTTTATTGTTCTTCTAAGTAAAAGGCGAGAAGCCTGACTTCCTCTTAGAGATACCATATTCTCTGCTGGTGATAGTCGCCAGTCAAGAGGAAATATGTGACCAAAGTACCTCCTACAGGATGTGTCGATGAAACCCTCCAGTGCCCCGCTATCCCGGAAGGAGGGATTGGGACAATCGAGTTCTTGAAGGAACTTTGCAACCTCATGTAAGAGAACAAGACATCTGCTTTGCCAGAAGTTCGACAGAGAACTCTTTGCCAAAAACAGATAAAATGCATCCAATTTGTCCAGGAGCTCCATACCAAGAGAAGTAAGCTCAGAATACCAATACTTTTGAGCAGCAGAGACCAATTGTCGAAGCTCCAAAGCAACCAATTGTCCATTTCTTCGAAGAATTCTTTTGTCTATGTTTCTGACCCAATCAGCATCTGGGTTTAGAAGGTGATAAGTTCCTTGCATGTTGGTCCGTTGCTCCAAAACACCAAAGTAATTCAAACAGAACTCCCAAAAGCACCTATTTTCCATTTCCTCAACCATCTCCACACATTCTACACACTTCATAATTCTAACAATCTTCTCTCTCCAAAGATTCCAAAAGCAGACCAATGAGTCAATGGAAATCTGATTCCCCAGGATCCGTGGTTCAGAATACTCCATTGGGTCGACAAGCCAATCATATTCCCAAAAAAAATTAGAGATATTTTGACGAAGATGGAAGTCCAGAATATTTCGAGCGCATAGTATTTCACCTCTGACACTTCCATTTCTCCTGGAAGCACTAAAACATTCTTTCAATTCAGCCAGGCTGCTCTGTTTGTTTAGCAGAATGCTTGATTCTACAGAAACATATTCGTAGAAGGCAATAGGCTCGGACTTTGCAAGATGTTTGGCTTTTGCTACCAGCTCCTCCTTTTGTGCAAACTGCTTCAAGGGCCACCCTTTGCTTCCAGGAGCCCAAAGGGAATAGAATAACACGTACCACAGGATATTCATTGACGCTTCTTTGTTTTGTCCACTCTTTCCAAGTAGATCAGCCTCGCGAAGGATGTCACCTTTCATCCTCACAATCTTTGCTGCCACCAAAAAGTTACCAAAGTCTTCCTCCAAACTGATAAGCTCATCAAGGCATCCTAGCCTCTTGAGTAAGTTTCGCATTGAATCAATGCAACGAAAAGCCTTCACATACTTCATCATGGCCCTGTAGTCTCCGAGGTCATAGTGATGAAGGGCACAACTCTCTAAAAAGTCTTGTTCCAATTTCTCTATTCCTTTACTTTTCTTTACTATTCCCTGTCCTCATTTCCCAGCCTTCTCCAATTCCCAATATATTGCAGACCCATTTCAAAGAGTTCTCCTTTGGCACAATTGGACAAGCACTTGGAGAAAAAAAAAAAAAGAAAAGGGAGCAGAGGAGAAAAGTACAAGCGGCAGAGGGACGACTGTTCATCGTCTCCCTCGCCGCTCGCCCCCCTCTGCAACTTCCATCCGCGAAGACCCCCGCGCCCACCGCCGCTCCGCCAGCATCCCGACCGGTCACCGACGTTGTCCGCCGGACGCCGCTGTCTCGCCACGCCGACGCCGCCTGGAAGCCGAGGCCAGCCGCGACCGCCTCGCTCGAAGCCCCGCCGGTGTCCGTCCGAGCTCTCCCATTCGTGCGGCGCCTACCCATGATCCCGACGAGGTGTTGCTGCCCAACGCCTCCCCGGCCTCGCCTGAACCGCGATCCACCTGCTACTCGGAGCCGAAGACCCCTGACAAACCCACTCCAGTCGCAGCCTCTGTACCCGCGAGCACGCCGACGACCCCTGACGAACCCACTCCAGTCGCAGCCTCTGTACCCGCGAGCACGCCGGCGACCCAGACGCCGGACCGTCCCTACTATTGCCCGCTCGGAGCCCGAACTGCCGCACCGGAACGCCGATCTCGCCCCCAACTTGTCTGCAACCCGCGACACAGCAGATCCCGAGCCGGTTCGCTGCACCTCCACTGCTGCTGCGCCCCTGATCGCCCGAGTACCAGCAGCCCCCGTCGCTTGAGTCGAGCCCACTCACAGCCCGACGCCAATTCTCTGCCACAGCCCGACGCCGATCCTCTGCCCGAGCCCGAACGAGGCTGCCTGCTGCTGCTCCTCGCAGCGCCACCGCTCGCCGCCGATCAGCCCGTCGCTGGTCTTTGCCGGAGCTCTGAACGCCGGCGACCCAACCCCTGGTGATCCACCGAAGCCGCTCAGCCGTGTGGGAAGAAAGCAGGAAAAGAAAAACAAAAAAAAGAAAAGAAAAGGAAATTAGGTAGTTTTATTTTCTTTTTCTATTAACTTTTTATTTTATTTATTTCTTTTAAGTTAGTTGTTATTGTGAAAATTTGAAGTTATCTTCATTTCATGAATTTTGTAGGCATTATCCGCAGGGTCTTCCTCATAATTATTGTAATTCTAATTTGATCGAGTAAGATGTCGGATCGTTTTTTTTTTAGTTATATTAATTTTGGGATTTGTCGATAGTATTTTAAATGTTGAATCAATATAATTATTAATTTGATTCGGAATAATTCGGATCAGATTTTTAGTTATTTTCAACTCTTTTATTGATAATTAGGGTTATGATAATTGTTAATTTGATTTGTGAGGCAAACGTGTTATTTTTCGATTATTTTAATTCTTTATTTGATTGGATGCCTTGATTAGTTTAAATATAATGTTTATTTGATAATTGCTTGTTTTGGAGAATCACTAAAAAAAAATCCAAAAATATTTGAATTAGGATTCAGCTTGTTTTGGAATATTTCTTATTATCTTGCATATCTAGAATAGGGATTTTATTTCGAATTTAGAAAAATATAAAAAAATATAAAAATGCATTCATTTAGGTTGTTAGTTTGTTATTTGGATTGCATGTTTAATTAATTATTAATTTTAATTTCGAATTTTCATAAAGAAAATAACAAAAAAAAATCATTGAGCATATTAGGTTAGTATGGTATGTTTCATTTTAAATTTAGATCATCTTTTTAGATAATTTGCATGTTAGATTGAGATAATATCTTAGTTTAAATTAGGATTTAATATGACTTAATCCTTAGTTTAAATTAGATAGAATTTTAATCTAGCTAGATCATTTTGCATTTTTAAAAATAGAAATATCAAATGCACGTCATTTAGTTTTTTTAGGTTCATTTAATTAGAACTTCCTCGTCATTAGACTAAGTCATTTAATAAATGTCGCATGACATATAACTCGCATACTAAATTGTATGTTGCCTGTCATTTTAGTTAAAATAATTTTGTATGTCATTGCATCGCATTACCCGTCATTAGAATTAGGTTATTTGATTAATTTGGATTGCATATTAAATTGTTGCATTTCTTTAATTTCAAATTTCATGGAAAATATAAAAGAATTAGAGGATAGATTGCATGCTTATTTATGTCATACAATTTTGGTCACGTTATCATATCATTTCATGTTAGAATAGTGACATGCATTGCATAAGTCATGATTTTCATTAAATAAATGAAAACAAAAAATTAAAATTGTGTGTTAATTAGAAATCATATCTAGGATCGCTGATGTGAATTCCGATTTAATAATAGAGATCTTTCGTTGCTTCGAGGTATGTTTTGCATTATTTAATTACTTTCTTGAGTGTTAAATTAGTGGTATACGCACTTGTATGATCACCTCACATGTTAGGAAGTTAAATTAAAATCAATTCAATTGCCAAACATCTTTTTTTGAAAATGAAATAGAAAGGTACCGAAAGGGCACTAGGATAATGCAGTGTAACCAAGTCCCGTAAAATCTTTGGGCCTCCTGGGTTCGTAGGAGTATAGTAATTCTCCCATTATTTTACTTAGGTGTCTAATTGACCTATCATAAACTGATTAGTGGTGACTCCTAGTTAATAATCTTTTGCATGTTAAATATTTGAACCTTAAGTCGCGAATTGGTATGGTTTTGGGAGAGCCCGAGCTAAGTTTAAAGACTTAATAGTCCATTAACCTAATCCTAGGTGGTTCACACCCAAAAAATTGGTCACGACAACAAATCTCATCTAACTTGGAGACATGTGTGAGGTATCTCGTACTTGTAAGCAATGGTGATTAGTTGACCACACCACTAGTAATCGATAGGAAAATTGTTCAAAAAGTCTTAAACTTATTGTATGACGGCCAATTCAATTATAAATATTTCAATTGTATTAATTTAGTTTTAAACATTTTGACGATTTGGTAGACGTAGTCATTCCTGCCAATTTTGGCCGGAAGTCGCTAACATTGACATGATGGTCGGCCAACCAACACTGATTTTTATTTTTTGAATTTTCTGAATTATTTATTTATTTATTGAATCGAGTTGTACTACTAGTATACGTGAGATTGAGAAAATTGTCTATGTTTTTAATTATTCCTCCTCAGAATCGTTGTTTGATTTGGATCCCTCGATTCAAATGCAGAATAAAAATTGTATTGTTCCCCAAATTGGAAGAAGTGAGGGTGAGGAAAGCGGGAAGGCTGAGAAATGTGGTGAAGAGTGACTTCAAAATAGTTTTGATTTTTCCTTGTCTGAAAGATGGTCTGGGTTGAAATTTGCTCGCCGTTGGGTATTGTAAACAGATGAAGGAAACAACTCCCAAGGAAGAAGGCGTTTGAACAAAAGCAGAAGTGATGAGTTTCCCTTACTTTAAGTTCACTAAGACTTTGACGAACTCGATGACTTGATTTATTTCAGTTCCGGAAGTTGTTCGTAATATTTCGCCTCCTTAAGAAGTCTACGAATTTTATGGTGCCGTAACTTTGGAGCATTTATCGCGGGTCCTACGCGTGTCGAGAGGTCATTAGGTGAGACAGCCAAAGAGGATGATGAATTGCCATAGCCATTGTTCAATGAGATGGTTTGCTCTGCTCCTTACTCTGCTCATATGTGTTCTTGCAATATCATGTTTTAGAATAAACAATTTTATTGTCCTTTCTCACATTATCCCAGTGCATTTCCAAATGTAGAGGGCTGAGAATTAAAGATGTTCAGTGTTTTTGCAATCAAATTACCACCTAATCTTTTTGCAAATTGGAATCCCTTAAATTAAAGTACTTTGACATCTCCTATGCATTACCCCACCCCATATTTGGAAGAGGCTGTAGTGCTGTTCGAAATCATAAACAAAAGTAATGGGACGGTTACAAAGAATGGTGAAATGCAGATGCTAGTTTTGCGTGATTTGGACAACTTGAGGCACATATGATAGTACGATGGTCTCCCAAAGGTTCCATTACCCAACTTGAGAGATATAAAAGCTTCGGGGTGCCCCCTTTTGGAGATTCTTTTCCACCCATTTTCTTGTTGAGCGAAGGTAGGGCAAAATCAAGGAGCTGGTGGTGGGGTCGCATAAAAATATGGAACTAATTGTTGGCTGTGACAAATGTGAATAAGTGTTTGATAAGACAATGACCTTCTCGGAGTTAACTACTCTTTAGGACTTTACAAGTTGCCCAAGTTCAAGAGAATCTTTACCCGAGAAATACTCTACGGAATTCCCATCCTTGGATGTCTTCAGGAGAGTAGGCTATGGAACAAAGCCGAGCCGGACCAAGGCTACCGAAGTGAAGGGGAAAGTGATGGGGAATATTAGACTTTATGAAGTGTAGCAACAAAGTTCGGGACCATTGCAACGAATGGTGCTTGGCCGTATAAAAAGACGTCTAGTAATATGAGATTTTTGTTCTGCATCATCTTCTACACACTTCATACGGAGTTTGTGACTAATTCCTTTACTATTCACTTTCTTTGGTTTGTCTCCTAAGCCATAATGATGAGGGGAAAATTCAAAATAAGGATATGAAGTGTTCTCATTTTCTCAAATAAGATTATGAAATGAACTTTATTTCAAATAAAAATCTAAAATGACCAAGATAGTTTCAAATAAAGGCCTGAAGTGGCCATGACAGTTTGACTCGTTGACCGGCTACATATTCCGATTGGTAAAGGAATTTAAAATATTACTTAAATTATATTAAAAATAAATTAATTTAAAAACAAAAAAAAGAAGGAAATTAGGCGAGGACTAAGCCCTCGTTGTTAGTGTCGGCTAGCAATGGTGGGGGATGGTTGACCAAGGATCGGCGAGGTTCGGCGAGCCTCGGCCAGTGGCTGGCGACCTGATCTAAGGGAGGGTGGCAACCCTCGCCAACCCTTGGTCGACCATCCCCTATCATCGCCAACCCTTCTTGAGAATGGTGGGGTAGCAGCGCCGAGGGCCTATAAAGCCCTTGCCATTTTCCCTTCCCCTTCCATTTAAAAAAAAAAAAAAATCATCTAATATAGAAAAAGAAAAAAGTAAAAATTCAAGATTCATTTGAAACAAGATTAGGTCTTTCTTTGAATTGACATGGCCACCTTAGGTTTTATTTGAAATAAGATTCATTTTAAATCCTTATTTAAGAAAATGAGGGTACCTCAAACTCTTATTGGAAACGATATTCATTTTATATCTTTATTTGACAAAATGAGGGCACTTCAAGTCCTTCTTTGGATTTTTCTCAATGATGATGGACCGGATATTGGACCATACATTGGAGGGTTATGTATATATTCTAATCAAGAGCATTATCGTGATACTATCGAATTTATTTTCACTTGATATTGGAAAATATATATGCTATTATATTAAGCATGTTCAAGGAAACCATTAAAGATATCCATATTTGAAAGAGCTTTGTGTACGCTTAATTTCAGGAAGAATAAAATTTGTATAATGCTTATTGTCCACACATGCATGCCGGTCCCTCAACCGCTACTTTCTCCATTGTGAATTTGCATTTTGGAGGAAAAGAGAATTCTCCTTTAGAACTTCTAAGAGCCCATAGTTTACCCCTCCAACATTCCCCTTTAGTACTGGACGACGATATCGGCAAAGACCAATCATTGATTAGTTACATTTTAAGACTCAAGTAACAATATCACGACAAGTTGTATGACCCATACGTTAAATTTTATTATTATTTTTAACGGTAAGTGACACACTATTACTATCATATTACCGGCTTTATAGCCAGCGTGATGCACGGGAAAGTCAAACAACAATTTGCATGGAAAATAGTAAGATGAAAAGGAGTAAGAATTAATTATTCAATTGGAGAAATTTACCTCTCGCTTGATGCAGATCTATTTATTTATATTATTAATAATTTTTTTAACCTTCTTTCATTACAAATTTCAACCGATTAACTATTTTTTTAGCTTGGAAATTCACTACATCAAGTACAAAATGCATAATTAATAGAGTTAGGGTATTCAACTAGAGAACTCTTCACTGTTGATTGATGTTGCTCTATATTCCAAACTATCATTCATAGCCTCTGGAATATATTTCCTTATATAGCACTATAACTATATTTAAGAATAGTTGCTCCATCTATTAGTAATAAGGGTGAGCATCGGTCTAGGGTCAACCTTGGACCAATCCTGGACCGGCCCAACCCTATCGGTCCTGGTTCGGTTCCCAGGGAGATTGGGTCGGTCCCTGGTCCTAGAATTACCGGACCAGTACTGTGCGGATTGGTTCTCGGTCCTAAGAGTTTCGGATTGGTCCAACTCGGACCAACCATGATTTATTTATATATATATATATATATATATATATATATATAATATTACTTATAATTTTTAATATAGAGAAAATCTTAAAATAAACGGCATCAACAATATTAAACAACTCTTTAGTGATGAGTTCAAGTAATTTATATTATTCTTTAATAACTTAGATTTTTAATGCCTTTTACGGTATCAATAGTCATAATTTACTAATGAGGAAAATGTTTTGTGAGGAGTCCTCACGACGTCAAAAAAGACATAAACAGCTCTTTATGGTATCATCCTATAGTATTTGTTCTCTTCTGTCTTATTTGTCCTCTTAGTTTTCAATTTGCCAAAATCAAAATAAACAACTTCTTCGCTCACCACTTGACACTTGCCTCGTTCGCTTTGGGTCACTTGTGCCGCTTGTTGCTCAATGCTCACTTGGCTTGTTGCTTCCTGCTCGACATTCGATGCTCCTTATGTTCAATGCTCACCCAACTTGACCCTCACCTCGTGCCTTTCTTTGTTGACCTCATTCATCATCGAACCCATTGGATTGGTATGGTCCTCGGTTGCCATTTCAAGGAGTACCAAAAATGAAATAAAAAAATTATTGGTTGGTCCTGGGTTGACTCTGAAACCGGACCAAACCCAATGGGTCAATTCGGTCCTCAATCTGGACAAAAAATACTCAATATAAACCTCCTTTATTATGAACTATTTTTCAAAAGAGATATTTTTTTATATAATCAGTAAATAAAAATTGGTGGCACAAAATAATATATATGTGAGAGAGAGGGACTTGTAAAAATTAGTCATTGTAATACAAGTCATGGTGACTAGAGGAGGAGAATTTAATGAACTCGAGTTTTGGGCACATGTAAAGACAAATGGTATCCACCAAAATGGTTTGCCGGGAAGCAAATTTGGATGCCCATGATGATTCAATTTGGCATGCTTGTGCTATTTTTATGTATTCAATTTTATTTAACATTACAAAGCTTTTTTTAACAAAATATCTCCATCCTTACAGTTTATAATTGCTTTTTTCTATCACTTAAATATTGTCAACCTTTCCTCAATTATTTGGTCGTGTGTAACTTCTTAAATATAGCATGTAACTCCACAGTAGTCAAGTTAGCCAACAATTTTAGTACTAAAGGTGTGTTTATTTAATTGAAAATCTCATGATAAAAGAAAGTAATTTCCAAGAAATCACTTTCAAGAGAAATGGTTTGTTTTTATTTGTTAAGTGATTTACAGAAAGCGATTTCCTTCTTGCTAAAAAGGAAAGTCATTTTTTCCCAAATCTAAACCTGTTACTTTCAATCTATGGAAAACATTTCTGTAAATCAATTAGTTTTTTGTCATTTAAACACAAGAAAATCATAAAATAATTTCTAGAAAACTGTTTCTTTCAAATAAATGGAGTCTAAAGTAGATATCGACATTTTCAACACTTCCTTATAGACTAGCAAACCAGTTCAATCATGGCTACCTTCATTCTTGTGATAATATAATTTATGTTGTCAACCGGTGACACGTGTTATGCATACCTACATCTTTAGTCTTTTTGTAATACATAATATCAATTGTCATGCATAATAGAGTCAATCTTTAGACATTAACGTTTTCTCATTCTTGTAAAATTAATTTAGCTATTTATTGCTCTAGATTATGATATTTTTAGATGGGATGTTCATAATTATACGAATAATTTTTTATTTAAAAAAAGTTACGCTTGAAATTTTCTCATTATACTAGTTGTTATCAATAAAAAATGCTCTAGGCTCATTAAATTTGATTGCACTTAATGAGCAAAGGCACTTTTATTATCATATATCACCAAGAAATTTTTATGCAGCACTTCTACTTTTCTCTTTAAAAAGCTCTTCAACTTTTATTTGGGACAGAAAAGAATCATTTTATCCAATATAAATGCGTTCAATGTGCAAAAATCATTTTTAGTATAATATGCTAGATTTTTAAGGTCTTTCAAGAATTTAACAGAAAAGCTTTAACGAGTTTTCTAACTAAAATTACACTATTAATAATGTCTTTTAGTTTTTTTTGTTTCACAAATTTAAAAAGAAAAAAGAAAAGATCAAAGCAGGTTTCTTCTCTCTTGATCGACAAGGCTGGCAAGACATTTTTCCTTGATCTGGAAATGTTGAATCTTTTCCCTTTAAGATAATAACAACTTTATAGCATGAATCTCCATTGAAAAATATTTGGAAGAAGAACTAAATGAACCACATGATTTATATCTCCATTGATGCAGATGAAAGTTATGTGTCTGAAAACTTTGACCAAAATGCAAGACTCACACGATAACATCCCAACTCATGTGATCCCACAACTTGCTTTAATTAGTAGAGAGTATCTTATCTAAATTCCAAATTGCTTTGTCATGCTCATGCTTGCTCATTCTACTCCTCCTATTTCTCGGTTTCAGAAGTTCAAATTACAGGGATTTAACCCAAAATCACTTGAAAATTTAGGTGTATATATCCATTGCATTTGTTCACTTTTATAATCGAATGCAACTAATTTACATAGTTGATCTTGTTGTGAGAGCATCGGCAAGAGTGGTGGGGGAACGGAGGATTTTGCAGGAAACGTTTCAAGACCAGCCCAAGAATCGACTTTACCATTTCTGCTCACATGAATCAGATACTGCATCAGGTGCCCCCCTCATTCCCTTGGGAATATGTTGATTTTATTTATATAAAACCCTCCAACTCCGTTTGGCTATTTCGTTCACCCTCTTCACGCATTTAATGCTTTGAGGTTCCCTAAAGCTGTCCTCTAATACAATTGCTTCGCCCAAAGACATCCTCTAGCTGTAATCATGCATAGCATAACTTAACATGATTAGTAACAAACTTGGTTTTACATATACATACATACATACATATATATAAATTTCGCTGCACTCGCGTAGGTATTCGATTGGTTGATGCTAAGAGGCTAATCTGAGGATTAATGCAACTGGCCACACGTGTTTCGCTCCTAAAATTGGGAATTGGAACAATTATTATCCATTCCAAATTGTTGGAACCGGGTAGACCCGTTAAACGGGTGGGTCAGGTCAGGTCGGGTCGGGTCATAAATGATCCGACGCAAATCGACACATTTAACCCATTCATGACTCATTTATTACAGTGCAAAATTTTTTACCCATACTCAACCCGACCTATACTCGACCAATATCCGACCCATTTAATTTTTTTTTTTTTTTTTTTGGGTAAAGATCCGACCCATTTAATTAAACCTAAGAAAACTTATTTCTTATATATATATATTAAAAATGGTATTGCTAAAATAGTTTTGTACAACACAAATTTAATGGACAATTTTTAAAATAATTACTTTAAAAAATCAATTTTAATTATTTTTAAATTTTTTTAATAATATAATTTTTATTTTTAATTTTCTTTTTCTCTTTTCTTTTTTCTTTTTTGTTTTTCTTCTTCTTTGGCTAGCCGCCAACCACGACGACAGTTGGCGGCCGGCCGGCCACAAGTGAGCCTTGAGCTCACTCGGCTCACTAATGCCAACGAGCTCAAAGCTCGCTAGATCGGCAAGGCTCGCTAGATTGGTGAGGCTCAAGCTCGTCGGATCTGGCAAGGCTCAAGCCTCGCCCGACGCTGGCAAGTTTGAGTCTTGCTAGATTGGCGAGGCCTCTGCCTTGCTAGACCCGGCGAGCTCGAGCTTGCTCGACGCCGTCGAGGCTTGAGCCTCACCTGACGCCGACGAGGCTTGAGCCTCACTAACGAGGCTTGAGCCTCACTCGACGCCGACGAGTTCGATGCTCGACAAATCAGCGAGGCTCAAGCCTTGCCGGACTTTGGCGAGGCCTTTGCCTCGTCGAACTTCAGCAAGGCCTCCGCCGCCGGATCCGGCGAGCTCGAGGCTCGCCCGGCCGTCACCGAAGGAAGAAGAAAGAAAAAAGAAAAAGGAAAGAAAAATAAAAAATAATTATAATTTCGATTTTTATAAAAAAATATATTTTTATAAAGTTAAAGAGGGAAGAGGGAGATTGTGAGGTTTTGGTTGAAAATGAGTTCTAAATCCAACCCATTTAAAACCCACTTGAGACCCACCTATCTTAAGTTTTTAATTGTTAAACCCATTTAACTAATTTCTTCAAAAATAAGTGACCTATATATGATCAATTTATGATTTAAATGGGTCAATATGGGTCTAAGACCCATTTTGCTACCTCTAGATTAGGGAACCACCTAAAATTGGCAAATTCATTTCGTTCTTAGGTTAGAATTAGATCGATACTCACCCCTACATAGATTTTTAAAAAAAAAAAACTGTTTTTATAGATTAAAAAAATGCCCGGCAGAAAATGTTTTTATTATCAATAACAATTTATATCCATGTGTCTTTATTGATAACATAAATATTTATCCTTCACTTTTTTTCAAGTAATACAAATGTTTTATATATACATTAAATCATTGATTTTTGGCCTAGAAAAATCCTAGTGCACTTATGTTAAGTGACACGTGGTAATAGACGGATATTCCAGTTTAGGATTTTATCATCTGTTTATCATACATTAAATTTATGGTTTTTTGTAGTATTAATCCGATTTAATAGAAACTAACGGATGGTAAAGTTGGCATAAATGTATCAGTTTGAAGTTTTCGGTTGTAAAAAAGTTATTTTGGGTAAATTTATAACAAGTGTACCGGTTAGGATTTCTGTTAAATTTTATTGTCAAATTGTTGAGTTAAGTGACGTGGTAACTAGCAGGTGTTCCAGTTTGGAGTTTTACCTTCCATTATCACAGATATACCAGTTTGTGACTTTTTGTGGTATTAAGCCAATTTAATAGAAATTAACAAATGATAAATTTGTCATAAATGCACCGATTTGGGGTTGTAAAAAAATTATTTTGGTGTAAATTTATTATAAATGTACTAGTTCGGTAGTTTTTGGTAGATAAAAAATTAATTTAAAATAAATTTATCATAAATATATCAGTTTAGGGTTTTTGAAAGATACGGTACATTGTAAAAGCTATCAAGCATCAATAATTCATTAGCCAATGGTTGGCTACAAATTCTCGTTATTTTGGCGTAATGTTACCGTGAATTTTGCCAAAAGGAATCAAACCGTAGCTCCTTTACTCTCAAATTATTTAGGATAGTTACATTTTGGCCCGTGTGGTATTGGAGGAACTCGATTCTCATCTTACTTTTCTTGGTTACAAGTTGGAATCTATCCTACTCTACGGCCACAATTTAAGTTCTACCATCGAATTTCCGTTCGGAGTTCGCCGGAAAGTGCTAAGTCGGCACTGCCTATGTTGACATGTGGGCCGTACATGTACAAATTACAGTTGTAGTTTTCATACTTATACGAAAGATCAATTTTAGTCCATGTAATTTATTTTATTGACAAAACAAATCCCCATTTTTATTTTCTAATGATTACTTAATTATTTTCATCGTATTCATCCAAACCTAATGAAAACGTCAAATCGAGACCAAGTGTCAATTAGTGATTCTTACGTTTGCAAATATACTTGATTAGATCGACCGCCCATTAAGATCGTCTTTACTATATGCAACATCTTTATTTCCGTTCAAATTCATATGGACATATTGAGGACTAGTTTCATAAAGACGTAGACTGACTTTCAAATCTTCTAACCACTATTTTGACCGTCTATTAAGTGGTCTAAATCATTAAAGTGTCTCTAATAGTATTAAGTGGTACCAGTATAAACTATAAAGATTTGCGCACATACATATCATAAACTAAATTTGAGCATTATAGAAAGTATGCAGATTTAAATTGTAATTTTTTATTTGGAGACTTACACCCTTAGGAGCTACGAGATAGTAACATTTGCTATCTCAGCAATTTCTGACGAATTTTGATAGGAAATTTTGATGGAATGACTTTGATTGTCGTCGAAGTATAATCCAAGAATTAGACTCGTAACCAAACGAAGGATAAGGACGAAAATTGAATTCCCCCAACACTATAGGGACAGAAAATGTAACTACCCTGTTTTTTTTTTTTAAATTGACTACAGGTTGGTCAAACTGGAACTCTTACGAATAAATGGAATGAATGAAACACTACATAGGGGCAAAAAATGTATTTCAATGTTTTTTAAAATTGAGTTCAGGTGGGTCAAGTTGGATCTCATACAAATAAACAGACTGAATGAAACATAAGTCGGTTTTTATGTACTTAGTTAAGAATCTAGGATGATTTTTCTTTCCCAACTCAATTGGGTACATTTTTTTTTTTTTTTTTTTGGTCTGTCCTACTGTATTCCTACTCTAACACTCACTCTCAGACTTTTGATTATAACTAAAACATGTAATTTCACACTTAATTAGAGCACAAAGTTCATGTCATTTATCTCTTGAGCCCTCACGTTCTTCTTTATTAAGATAGCGACAGTTCATTGAAAAGGAATCAAATGATTTGGATATCATATCTCCTTTTCTTATATTCTTTCATTAATAATTAATAAAATTGTCATTTTCAGCCGTTAGTCCAATGGAAATCGTTAAGATAGGTTACATAATTTACATGTTCACTTAGTTTTTTTTTTTTTTTTTGACACGTGGTTCTCCACATTTTGATAATTAAATCGATTTTTCTCTTATATTTAATAATCGGGTTAAATAAGGTAAATTTATCAGTATTTGACAAAGCTTTTGCTAAGCAAGTTCAGGACATCATAACTACATTCAACCTTCAAGGTACACAGAATGCCGCCTTAGTTCTTCCAAATCAAAGCAGGTGCATTGCTATTGCTACTTGCTTTTTGAGGATCCATCTCAGTGGTCCGACAACAGCTAATCTCGCCAGCAATTTCGAGTGTCGACTGTTAAATTATGTCTTGAATTTGAATCCGTGCGCCCAAATTAGATGACACGACACATCTCTTTTGCCTTGACAGCACAGGAGCTTCTTAGATTGGCCACACAAGCGAAGTGCTTTATCGTTGCTACACCATTAGAGGAGCTCAACATAATCGCGCAAAAAGGAAGCTCTGAACACACGGGTGGTTTTGTACTGTGAGTTTTGGGTATAATTTAAGGCCGGCAAACACTCGAGTGTGAGCAATTATAACTCAGTAATTCTCCGATTTCTTAGTAGATTATTTGTTGTCCACTCTCTTCATATAGTAGGAACTGACACTCTTGTGTTCTTTGTTTTACCTCTCCGGTGATTACACATTAATTTAATTACAAGATTCGACAGTTTCTGCATTATTTTACAACATTGACATTGCTCAATCAATACCGAGGCCCGAAGTCATATAGCCATGGAGTGGAGACGGGTTCTTAGCTAACAAAAGCTGTTCAGGAGGTGACTCATTGTAAGATTTGTTCCAGTATTCAAATCTTACAGTAATGTCATCCTTTATCCTCCATCAAGATCCAAATTTGGCTTCACTGCTGTGCTTATCCGTTTGCAAATAGGAGAGTTTTCCGGTGACGGAGTCGTCCTTCGTCTGGTGAAGGTACCAACAGATAAATTATGTACACTCCCATATGGACAAATGCTGTCATAGGCCGGATCTCGTAACGTATTTTCACTCCAATCAGGCAAACTTCTATATCAAGATGATCTGTAAGTAAATAAGCTACATTTTCTTTCTTATTCTTTAACTGCATTTGAGCTATCACGAGGCATGAGAGAATTAAAAGTTCAGAGAGGTGAAAAAGAAGGAACAACAATTGCAGTCAAGTAAGGAACAGTACATTTTCATGACTATTCACTGCTAGAACTTCAGGAAATTTATAGAGTAATGACCTTCCTGTCTGGGAGATCTGTTTCACTTCAATTCTAAGAACTGTTATACTAAAAAGTTCCACATGTATATACAAGAAGGTGGATTACTTGTAGATTATAACGCACAATTTTCAATCAAAAAACATCATATAGGACAATGAAGACGGATTCATCTCTTCCCACTCCCTTTCTATTTTGCTTACCTCTGGACTTGCAATTGCCCTTGTTCTTGTTCCTGGTTTTCACACCAGGAAACCAAGCACTGCCCCAACCCCGAGAGGGCCATTAACCAGCGCCTAACGACAGGCCTGCTCATCCCTCTTCACATCATTGGTTTTTTGAGCTTTCACTGGGGCAGAATTGTGTCCTTCGCATTCATGCTCCAAAGACAACGTGTTTGCACTGACCAAATGCACAACTGGTGCTGGAACACCGTTGGAAGATGAAGAGGAATCCTCGGAAACTTCAGTCAGATCTTGCAACTTGCAAGAGCTCACAGTGCTTCCATCTTTGGGGAATAAAACTTTCATAATCTCTTCCTTGCATTTGTTTGATTTCACGTCTAAAATGATGGCATGGGGACACAACAAATTGGAACAATCTGCAGCGAAATTGGTAATTACGAGGGGATCATCAACTTTTTTGAATGCTTCGGCGAGAACACCAACTGAAGTTTTCTGCGAGTTCCTCTTCTGGCAATGTGAGAGAATACGAAGAAACTCTGGAGGTAATTGCTCAGAAATCCAACTCTTACCCAGCAAATCATTGAGAAAGTATGGACTGATGCCAAAATTTAAGTGAAGCAAACAAACCAACAGAACCAACTTCAAGACCAACAGCGGGTAGTACCCCATCACATTTAGTTTTGATCTTTTGATCCATTCTCTGGTTTCTTCCTCATTGCAAAGCAGCTGCCTAATAGTGCTAGTAACGAACCCAATGATGGGCTCCAAGCAATCTCTCAGGTTGAAACTGAGGCTGCGCCTTGCTAAACCTTCATGGCAGATTAGCCATTCAACTAGAGAAGATTTGGTTGCATAAAACTGCCCTTTGGAACAAGAAAACAAAATCAAAAGTCGTTCCAACAGATACAAAAAGCAAATTGGTGTTATGGAGTTTCTTTCAGTCCAATTAGCATTGCAAGTATCTGCCAAAGCTCGATAAAGGTTCCAAACCAAAGAGATTTCCACGGGTCCATCGCTAGCCTGAGGAAGTTCTGATGGTACATCTCGACAAATGCATTCCATGAATGCCTCCCATGACGTAGTTCCTTTAAATGATTCTGCAATTTTCCTGTACAAATCATCATCGAGCATTCCAGACCCAAGAACCAAAGTCGCAAGCTCACCCATCTTCCCATGTGAAAAATCCTTCTTCAAAATTATCAGGTTTATTGTTCTTCTAAGTAAAAGGCAAGAAGCCTGACTTCCTCTTAGAGATATCATATTCTCTGCTGGTGATATTCGCCAGTCAAGAGGAAATATGTGACCAAAGTACCTCCTACAGGATGTGTCGATGAAACCCTCCAGTGCCCCACTATCCCGGAAGGAGGGATTGGGACAATCAAGTTCTTGAAGGAACTTTACGACCTCATGTAAGAGAACAAGACATCTGCTTTGCCAGAAGTTCGACAGAGAACTCTTTCCCAAAAACAGATAAAGTGCATCCAATTTGTCCAGGAGCTCCATACCAAGAGAAGTAAGCTCAGAATACCAATAATCTTGAGCAGCAGAGACCAATTGTCGAAGCTCCAAAGCAACCAATTGTCCATTTCTTCGAAGAATTCTTTTGTCTATGTTTCTGACCCAATCAGCATCTGGGTTTAGAAGGTGATAAGTTCCTTGCACGTTGGTCCGTTGCTCCAAAACACCAAAGTAATTCAAACAAAACTCCCAACAGCACCTATTTTCCATTTCCTCAACCATCTCCACACATTCTACACACTTTATAATTCTAACAATCTTCTCTCTCCAAAGATTCCAAAAGCAGACCAATGAGTCAATGGAAATCTGATTCCCAGGATCCGTGGTTCAGAATACTCCATTGGGTCGACAAGCCAATCATATTCCCAAAAAAAATTAGAGATATTTTGACGAAGATGGAAGTCCAGAATATTTCGAGCGCATAGTATTTCACCTCTGACACTTCCATTTATCCTGGAAGCACTAAAACATTCTTTCAATTCAGCCAGGCTGCTCTGTTTGTTTAGCAGAATGCTTGATTCTACAGAAACGTATTCATAGAAGTCAATGGGCTCGGACTTTGCAAGATGTTTGGCTTTTGCTACCAGCTCCTCCTTTTGTGCAAACTGCTTCAAGGGCCACCCTTTGCTTCCAGGAGCCCAAAGGGAATAGAATAACACGTACCACAGGATATTCATTGACGCTTCTTTGTTTTGTCCACTCTTTCCAAGTAGATCAGCCTCGCGAAGGATGTCACCTTTCATCCTCACAATCTTTGCTGCCACCGAAAAGTTACCAAAGTCTTCCTCCAAACTGATAAGCTCATCAAGGCATCCTAGCCTCTTGAGTAAGTTTCGCATTGAATCAATGCAACGAAAAGCCTTCACATACTTCATCATGGCCCTGTAGTCTCCGAGGTCATAGTGATGAAGGGCACAACTCTCTAAAAAGTCTTGTTCCGATTTCTCTATTCCTTTACTTTTCTTTACTATTCCCCTGTCCTCATTTCCCAGCCTTCTCCAATTCCCAATATATTGCAGACCCATTTCAAAGAGTTCTCCTTTGGCACAATTGGACAAGCACTTGAAGAAAAAATTTCCCCTTGCATATGCCTCCGCTGCACGACTGTAGTGCCCAGCCAGAGAAAAACACTCTCCCGCTTTCTGCAAAGCAGATTCTCCACATTTTTCCATAAATATACTACCTGTTGAAGCACAAAAAAGTTTAATGTTAGTCCCATTTCTAGTGTCCTGATCTTCGCATCAGATTTAATAACTTCACGATGTTTAGAAGATAAAAATTAGCAGAGGGACATTTGGAAGTTGCCAGAGATGCTCTTGCACAGCTCAACCATATTGTCCGATGTCAAGATACAAAACAAGATCAACGTCCAGAGGTGACTACAATACCAAGAAGTTGCTGATAAACCATAGTATATATGGAGTATTCAACTGATAGCCACGGCTTTTCTAACCTTATGGGTGTGGTCAGTCAGTGATAAGAACTTTGCAGCTCAAATTTTTCCAAGCTCATAAGAGTGCAGAGGCGTGTTGTCATATATAAAATAATCAACTTCTCAAAGCGAAGGCATAATCATGAAGTCAACGTTATTTGCAGCTGCTCGAATCACCAAAACCATTTGGGAAAAACAAGTAAGACTGAATTTCTTTTGTTGGAAATTTTGAGAGAGAACATTTGATCATATGAATAAACAAGAGGGTACCATGCATGTAAAAACTATTAATAAGAGCATAATTGAGATCGATGTCAAACTACCTCGTTCTTAGGCAGCTTTGACATCACTACGACGAGAAGAAATATAAAGAAGCAGCTAAAGCATATAAATTGTCCATCTTATCATTTCGAAAGAAATTGAAACAAAGTAAACATCATACCTGCTTTCTCGTATTCCTTCAACATGTAGAAACACTCCGCTGCAGAGTCAGCCACACCAATTGCTTCAAAAATCTCTGCAGCCTGCCTTCGAAGGTCAGAAGCCTCTTTTGGACTTAAAACATGCTTGAGATCTGCATCTGCTTTGAAAGCAGAGGCTTTAGCCAATTTCTCCCCGTATTCGTACCTTGCTCGCACAAAGCACATCGTTGCCATTCGGTAGTTACCCTCATGTAAGAGCTTGCAAAGTTTAAATAAAAAAGAGAGATCAACAGCTTCTTCAGAGAAGGGGAAAAAAAGAAAAATAGAAAAACACGGTCCTCCTTTATTGGAAAATCAGTGGTGTAGCCTTGAACCAAGAAAAGGCATTCAAGGAAAATTGATATCATGTGGTTTAACCATTGTATCTAAATGAAGCAACTGGCCAAATTATTAAAAAACCAATAAAGTTGGCAAACCGATCACCATACTTTGTACCTTAGAACGTCCACATTCTACACACTTTTTTCAGGATCAGTCATACTTCTACAGTCATTATTGTCATTCCAAAATCCCTAGCATTCACAGATCATGTTGACTCCAAATAAGGCCAATATAACAATTCCTTGAAGAGGAAACAAACAATAAAGAAAAGAACAGAAAAACAGCAAACCTTAAAACCTTGTGACTTCCACTCCTCCGGCGTGCTCCTGACCTGCATTGCTTCTGCACGGGCATGATCTACCAACCTAACTTGAACGAGGCACTTCTTCTTCCAGTAGTCGAACATTGGTTTGGAGAAGTCCAGGGCATTCTCACATATCCACAATCTCTGTCTTGTCCGAGTAATTGCGACATACAATTGCTTCAATTCAGAGCATAATATATCGTGATTCACGTCATCGAAACTTGGGGAAGACCATTGAGAGCTGTTATCGAGCAAAGCTTGCTCCTTCATGTATCCATAAATGACCTTCCATTGATTTTTCAGAGGTGATGTGCCAAAGAAGTTGTGCAATAAGACGTCCTACACGATGTCATAGCAAAAAAGTTTCAAGTAAAAACATCTGATTTAAGACCGAAATGACAGATTTCAAGTTTCATGAATACATGGACAGATCTCAAAATTTAGGAAAAGAATATTTGGACTCATTCTGACACACCAGCCAATCAAGATCAATCGTGAAGTTGCAAGATCTTTGATATTGTCCATTAAGCTAGAGAATGATGTCGACATAAGCCTGAACAAATTCTATATTATGTGTATTTAGATGCCACTGTCTACATACAAAAAAGGGTACGCAGAATGAAAATGCAAATCAAAGCTTTTTACAGAATAACAGCTGGCAGCAAATTGGTCAAGACCCATTAGAAAAAATGTTCATGAAATCTCTATTGCTGCTACCACTAAAATCCCATGGCAAACAATCCAAACCAGACGCACGCCTACCTGAAATTCCAACCCCTTGCATTCCACTATCGTCAGAACTAGGGCTTGCCCTCTCACAAGGTTTGAAACTTCATCTCTAGAGTGATCATCTCGAACCAAAATAACCTGCTCTGCTCCAAAGCCAACGAACTTGCCACTAACATCATGGTTGCCAAAAATTGATAGTATGGCACTTTCTTCATTCTCCGAGTCAAGTAAAATTGGGGCTTCGCCACTTATGAAGCTAGTTTCGGGGTCCAAAGCATCAACGCAAAAGGGGAAAAAATGGCAAAGAAGATCAACAAGGCTCTGCGCCAGTTTGAGTATACCAGCATGAGTGCGGAAGTTCTGGCTCAAATGGAAAGTTTTGGAAAGACAACCCTTTTCCATTCTGATATCAGGTCCATCCATTGAATCTATCAAGAACTCTTTGTAGAAAAGGGACCTTACATCTTCAAGACTGAAGTCTACTCCCCTTGCAATAGTTTGCACGGTGTCGCCAGAAAACACAAAGCCCTCATCAACATTTCTACATATATACTTGAACAGTGAAATTTGCCTCATGGTGAGATCCTGCACTTCATCAACATATACCAAATCCACCAAATTACCGGTAAACTGCCCACGAAAAAGACGGCGATGAAGATCATTGACAAGATCAGCCAAATCAAATTCACCATTTTTCATTTTCATCTTTTCATAATCCTCAAACGCATCATAAATTTCTTCTCTTCTCTGAACACTCAGAGTGGAGACGCGACCTTCTGAAAGTGAAACATAAGCTAGTCTGTCCAGTTTGCCTTCACAACCATCAGCTGGTTGAAGACCACCCTTTATACAGGACATTATTTCAGTGAAGACTCTGGAAGGATCAAGCCTCCTTCTTGTCTTGTCATTGAAGTGAGGCCAATAAACTGCACAAAACTTTTTGTAAGTAACCTCCTTTGCTCTTACAAGACTTTGCAAGGCAACTGGTCTGGAATTGTAGGTTTGGCCATGACAAAACTCCCTTAGATCAGGAAACCTTTCAAAGAATGAAGCCCCAACTGTTCCATCTAGCATCATCAGAAGCTTATGAAAAGTTATAATAAGGGGATAAGAGTTGGGAGATATATCTACAAATGAATCCGGGATATCCTTGAATAATGCTGCGTCATCAACAATCTCACCAACTGAAGAGCTTCCTCCTCTATGTTTTGCACCAATGCTGGAGCTGCAAGATAGTTCAGCTAGCAGTTAGAAATGAAAATTAATACTTAACAAACTGATGGGAATACCTACACTACACATGCAATCTCATAATTTCTACTTGACACTAACAGCGAAAAGGGAATTAGAACATGCTGATGCACCAAGATTGTAATGATATATTACGAGACATGGATAGCATTTACATCAGCTGGCAATGAAAATCTTCCCCCACAGCAGGATTTGTAGAACAGATGGTCCTTTCTCGATTCTGCTCATAATTGCATATTTTCATTTAAAATAAATTTTCTTTCTAAACGTACAATGCTACAATCACAAAGCTTAATATGGAAGTTTCCAATAAGTGGAAATGCAAACTAAAGAAGTCGCACAAAGACCAAAATAGGGACTATTGCCACACAAATTAATCTTTAGTTCGAAATGAGCAAGCAGATGATGTCGATCTCTAACATGCAATGATTAAATCTATTTTCTAGCAGCCAAAGCCAAGTGGTAGCACCCGAGAATGGCAAAGCACTGATTTGACCCATGCGCTCTTGCTACATTTATATTGTCCTATCTAAGTCTATATATGGAGTATCTTGATTGAGCTTCTCTGCTAGGAGAAAAATAGTAGCATGCCAAAGGGGTTATCTCCTTGTTCGGACTAATTCATTAGAAGATTTGACAATCCATTAACCTTGCATATGTTTGTTCATTGGAAAAATTGCAGAATATTTATTCTATTTTTCAAACATCTTCCAATGACATTTTATGTACCTTCTAAGTTGAGACAAATGCTGTTTGACCGCAAAACATAATTTTGCACTGACAGTCACAAAAAGCTGGCGCACTACGCAATCCTCTGCTCCTTCACCAATTTCCTCAACATTGAATCCCAGAGAGGCATCTTTTCTGTGGCTGATACCACTTTGGATTTCCTGAAATCCCTTGGTTACTACATCATGCAGTTTCTCGTTTCTAAACAACTTCATTGTCAGGACTGTAGTTTTTCTGGTTCCAGATTGCCCAAGTATAAAAGTGCTTCTGGGGAAGAGAATTATCTCTTGTTCTTTCTCTGTTACTTCAGATGGAAAACTCGCTTCATTACCATCTGATGAGAAGGGGAAGAATTTTGTCAGAAACAAACTCTCACTCACTTCTGCATTATCTCCATACAACCTATGATCTGAAGCATCAGCATCAGAACTACTCCCAAATTGATCTTCACTAGGACTTCGATAGCGCACAACATCAAAAGGCCAGGTCTTCGGAACTTCCTGATCCCTATAACAGGAAGAGGCTTGTGAAATGAAAGAAAATAGGGGGATAACATCAATTCAAGATATTTTAGTCATCTATCCGGAAAAGAGATGCTTTATAATTTAGTAAGCGATATGCTACCTATCTTAAGTAAGAAGAAATGATCAGACTTACCCCTCAATGCATTTCTCATTGCAACGACTAATAAAATCATCACTATATGTCTCGAATATGCTGTCCAAATGTTTGACCAATTTTGCCACATCCCCTAAAGGCAATACATCCCATATCTTCAGGATTTGGATGTATCTCTCTTCCTTTACAATATCAGTCGTGCATATGACATAGAAATCGTCAGCTTTAAATTGTCTCACAATATGAGATGAGCGTTCACAAATTATATCCACATTTCTCTTCTTTGGTCTCCAGCCACTGGAGAGTTTTGACAGAAAGGTTGATGATGGACATCTTTGTCCTGAGTGATGTCAGCTTTCGGAAAGAGTTGAGGAAGTTGTCACTGAAAAGAACCTGAAAAGACCATAGCATGACAATACGATATGTTGTCACAAATTCTTTGAAACTTAATGTTTATTTTGAAAAAGAAATGTAGCCATAGAATAATGTTGAGCAAAAGCTTTTTACCTTCCACCTAGCATTCCTGAAAAGTACACTGCTTCCGTCAAGCAGGTCATCAAGCTCATTATTCTCTTTCTTCACATCTAAGATGGCTTTAGCCAAGTCCATGTCATCATCAACATTGTAGAAACATCTACGACTCATAGCATTCTCAACCAAAGCTTCCCACACAGATTTGCTTTTTCTCAGTGTTTTCCCATTTCCCAAAATCCACAGACAATACCTATAGATAGGGAATAACTCTGGGATTTACTTGCTATATCACTCCAAATAAGTAATTTGAGGTGGTTAAGAGGATGCAGTACCTGGCCCGGGTAAGAGCAACATTGGTTCTCTTAGTATCGGACAAGAACCCAATAGTCCCACGTGAGTTTGATCTTACGGTGGATATTATAACAATGTCTTCTTCACCACCTTGGAATCCATCCACCGACTTCACCTTGACCGTAAAGCCCTTGATATTTTCATACCTTTTTCCAAGTTTAGCTTGAACTGCAGCAACCTGAGCTGCGTAGGGAGATATGACACCTACTGTCAGATGTTCTTCTGACCCATCCCAGGCTGCAAAGAAAAGGAAATAAAACCATCACAAAAATGATATCATTTTATGAGGGTGGCAAAACTTCGAAAGAAATATCCTAGGAAAAGAACTATGAATGGCCATAATCTACACCTATATGATTAAGTAATACATGTAATATCCATGTGCTCGAAGCAATATGTACAAAATTCTCTTGACATACCTCTGTACAGATTCCTCACTATCCTCGAGATAACTTCCACCTCAACAGGGTTTCTAAGGCTACAGCCGTCATCACCGATTTGTTCTCGTCCATCAGGAATATTTATGAACGAGTAAGGGCCAAACATCGGCCATGGCAAATGACTTTTTCTGTAACTTTTGCTCTTCACATTTGGCCCGTCCAAAATTTGGTTTTGATAAAATTTTGAAGTCGGAAACAGACTTATTGATGGATGCATCCGGTATTGTATATTGAGAAGTTGCCTTGAATAACCCAGTGAACTCAATCGTTCAAACAGACTCCTTCCAAAACCAGCCCTATTAGAAAGCTGACGAAATAAAACATGATATAAAATTCAACGGACGGTAGGTATAGAACATTTAGCCCATCTAAGTTCAAATGAAGAGAAGGATATTACAAATCTTTCAAAACCAAATACATTGTTACTTTTCAGATATTTTAACATTACCTTGCTTTCAACCATAGCAGGCAACTGACACTCATCTCCAACTAAAATCAGATGCTTGACACCAGGGAGTCGCAGAGGAATTACTGACTCGCATTCTTTCAACTGGGCTGCCTCGTCGATTACCAGTAAATTGAGAGGCTCCATTTCCATGGAGTACAGCTTATATGAACTAGAAGCAGTGCAAAAAATCAGGGAAGCATGTTGATAACAGAAGTCTGCTATCATGTCCTTACTTGTAAAGTTTGGAAGTTTTAGATCCTTCAGAGAATCACGAACAGTTAGCAACAAGGAAAGGCATTCCTGTATCTTCATATATAAATTATATAGTGGACCCATGGACGTCTCAAATGAAAACAGGCTAACTTCATCACGTGAAAGAGTTATCTCCATCATCTCCGAATCCAATTTCTCTCCACAGAATAAAGTTTCAAAAGAATCTAGTAAGTTAAGGAGGGATGTAATATTCTGGAAATTAGTTCTGGATATATGAGTACAGAAAATATTGAGGCATCTCCGCAGGGGCTGGACTGTTGCCTTGAATCGGTCCCTGAAAAACTCAAGAAATGATTTAAGCTCACCGCTTCCACATCCGCTCCCATCATCATCACGTCCTGATTTGCTTCTTTTTGTGTGTTCGTTTTCCAAAAATATGTGGTATTGACGGACACAGTTGGCAAGAGTATCTATCATGGAATTTAGACTAGTGAATTTAGAAAAGCACTCTACACGATGTTCCAAGTATATTTCTTCAATGTTGGCATCAACTTTCAGCCGCTCCTTGCTCCCAAAAATAAGCATGTCAAAGTAACAGAGAAAACTTTTCGTTTCAGTGCGTATACCACTATCTGATTGCTTTAGCAGCTTTAGAACACGAGATGCCACTCCCTTGATGGCAACATTTGTAGGAGCACAAATAATGGTTCTACGTTTCCTTTTCAAGAGAGTAAATAGCAGTGTAGCGACAGTTGTAGTCTTCCCAGTTCCAGGAGGACCCCATATCAGTTCGACAGATGGCTTGTTCTCACATTTGAGTTTATTGAGACAGGCCCCAACTGCATGTTTTTGGGATTCATTCAGATCATGGCACAATCTCTCGTCAAGGCTCTCACTTGCAGAACCATTACCTTTCGCAATACAAATATTAGAAACTTTGTCAGCCTGCAACCAAAACACATTTCTTGTGATAATCCAGACCATGTTAATATGGTAGAGCATTGCACAGCACAAACTTAAATCCCTTGAAAAGTATAGTACAGAAAATTTTAAGGTCTAGTACTAATGAGTAAGTCGCCTCCAAGGAATTAATTTTCCCTATGGAAGACATAACTTCACTAATTTCCCATATCTGCTTTCATCTCCACATAATGATGTGGACCAACTAAAAGAAACAATCATCCTTATCTTTTAATGCAACAGAATGCCTTGAAGCTTAGAGGAATATAATAGCAATTTTAAGTCTAAATGGACTAAAGGTGCGAAAAGGAAAGTCGTACCACCAAATCTGTGCAGAGAACTTCCTTCACAATATCCAAGTTCAGAGACATACGCAACGCATCCCACATCCTTCTGTTAGTGACTATATTTGTCAGGAAAATTGCATAGATTGGCTTCCAGGGATTATTGACTTCATGGTCCAATAATGCCTTTACTGAAAAGTTTGTGGATGACGTTGCCTTATTCTCTTCATTGTCTCCTCCAATCATCTTTACTGATGCAAACGCCCATCTTCTTCCGGACCTCTCCAAGTCAGGAACAGTTGCAGGCTTAGCATCAGTTAGAATCAAGATATCTCCAGGCAAAGTTTTGTAAGTTTCCTTGCCACGAGTGTTGGATTCATTGCTCCACCGACCAGCCTTAACAGCATATGTGTTCCCACTTCTCGTGCATTTCACACAGTCAGTAACCTCAGTGAAAGGCTGCGAAGAAATATTTCCCAAACTCGAGCACAGACTCGCCCGTGTCTCTTCCAGCAAAGGGTAGACATACGATCCGAGATAATGCTGGACCGACTGAAATGTCTCCGGTATAGTCTCCACCTACGAACATAGCTCGCCAAATGTCAAATAGGAACAACCAACCTCAACATTCAAACAATACTTCGACCAAATTCCGTAAAACATAACATGTACTCCCAAAATACCTAATGAGTTTGCTGAACAAAGTAGAAGCATAAAGGGTTATATCTCACCAAGTCGAATGCAAGGTTTTTAGGGATAAGTACATTAGAAGTGTCGAAAGTTGAGTAAGTTACTCACTTTGATACCAAAAGTTTATTTTGAATCACTTAAGTATAAAAAAGTACGAAAAACAATTATTTCGATGTCAACGCTGATCAGGTTGGCCAGATTCCGACGTGACATTTTTTTATTAATTTTTTAAGCCAAGGTGGTTCACCGAAAAGTACGGTTAATATTAATTGTCCAAAATGACGTCCTTTATGTGTTTGCCCCAATTATAAACCATTATTTTACTTGCAATTTATGGTTTATGTCCAAATTAGGTTTTCTCCTTTTCAATTTGCAAAAGATGAAAGAAGGAAAGTGGAAGATGACGAAGGTGGTTGCTTCAGTCGTGACCACGCTCCGTCGCCGTTTGTCATCGTTGTAGGGGGGAAGCTCCGTCGCCACTGTCATTGTCGTGGGGGGAGAGAAGCTATGTTGCCGCCGCCATCATAGTTGAGTGGTCTCGCTTACTTCTACCCTGGAAATGCACGGATCTGAAACCTCAAGCTATTAAGAGCAAGTGTGGATAGCGTCTTAGACGGTGGCTGCTGAAAGAAGATCAGCCGCAGCACAAAAATGCAATCGAGTATTTCGTTGAAGCGGACAAAACACCAAGGAAGAAGAAAAAGACCACTTTTCAAATTTTCATTTTTTTCTTTAACTCTACACTCCCCTTTGCCTTTTCGGTGAAAGACGCCTCCCCTGCACTATGAAGACCTCTTTGGCGTTTCCTACAAAGTGGTGAACCTTCAAAAGGGGTTAGACAATTGATATCTATGGCCACATTGAGTCAAAAATTCACAATTCCAAAACACACAGAGATGGAGTGCTCGGCCAACTTTGGCCGAGTCCCTTGCCACGCGAGACTCACTAGCCAGTTGCTGTGCTCTCACGCTCGTGACGCCGCCCCGCACTGCGAGACCACTACCAAGCTGAGCTGCTGTCCTTTGATCTCAACTCACACGCCAAATCGAGCTGGAAGCCCAAGCTTCCCTTTGACAAAGACAATTTTTAGGTGTTTGTACACTAGGCCGGTGGAAGGACGAAGAGGAACAAGTGAAGGTCTTGACCGAGCTCGAGGAAAGACACTAAGACTCCGACAGAGATTACCAGGACCTGATCTAAAGGTTTCACGAAACTTGCGAGGCCAAAAAGATGGGCACGTTTTAATAGCCAGCAAAAGATTCCCAGAATTATTACATTTTCTGTGTCATTCTTTCCTTCAACCGGGAAATTCCATGCGTGGGGACAACGTGAATCGAATACGACGATAATCAGGCGAAGTCGATGCATGGAGATAATCGGGATTCGACAGGTGGAGTGTTTCAATTCAGTTACAACTCGCGTGCTGGTTATGTTTTTTTTCTTTATTATTTATTATAGCTTCTTTTTTTATATAATTTACATCCTTTATGCAAAAGGGTTGAAAGTAGTCATGCACGTGGGGAGCGCGTGCGTGGTATTGAGCAGTCATATCAAGACACATATGCTTTGGATGAAGAGTTGCTAAAAGTCATAATTAGAGGCAATAATACTAATTACTTAGATTAGTGGCAAAATTTTCATTTGTTTTGAATTTGTCTCTAAAAAGACATTTAGAAATGGCGGTATACGAGACAAGTATCCTATTTGACACTAAAAAATTTTAGGGGCTGAATTTTTTTGACTTAATGTTCTTTGACTCTAGAACTCATTATTGTTGTATTGCAATTTAGCACGAGCCGATTCTCGTGTAATCGATCAATCATTATTATTCACGTGTTACAAATCTCATCTTACTTGGAGACATGTGTAAGGTATCTTGTACTTGCAAGCAATGGTGATTAGTTGACCACACCACTAGTAATCAATAGGAAAATTGTTCGAAAAGTCTTAAACTTATTGTATAACGACCAATTTAATCATAAACATTTCAATTGTATTAATTTAGTTTTAAACATTTCGACGATTTGGTAGATGTAGTCATTCCTACAAATTTTGGTCAAAAGTCGCTAACATGGACATGATGGTCAGCTAGCCAACATTGATTTCTATATTTTGAATTTTCTGATTTTTTTTTTTGAATTTATTGAATCGGGTTGTAATACTAGTATACATGAGATTGGGAAAATTGTTGATGTTTTTAATTATTCCTCCTTGGAATTGTTGTTTGAATTTGGATCCCTCGATTCAAATACGGAATACAAATTGTATTGCTCCCCAAATTGGAAGAAGTGAGGGTGAGGAAAGCGGGAAGGCTGAGAAGTGTGGTGAAGAGTGACTTCAAAATAGTTTGATTTTTCCTTGTCTGAAAGATGTCTGGGTTGAAATTTGCTCGCCGTTGGGTATTGTAAACAGATGAAGGAAGCGACTCCCAAGGAAGAAGGCGGTTGAACAAAAGCGGAAGTGAGAGTTTCCCTTGCTTTAAATTCACTAAGACTTGGCGAGCTCGATGACTTGATTTATTTCAGTTCAGGAAGTTAGTTCGTACTATTTTGCCTCCGTAACTTTGGAGCATTTATCGCAGGTCCTACGCATGTCTAGAGGTCATTAGGCGAGACGGTTGAAGAGGATGATGAATTGCCATAGCCATTGTTCAATGAGATGGTTTTCTCTGCTCCTTACTATGCTCATATGTGTTCTTGCAATATCATGTTTTAGAACAAACAATTTTATTGTCCTTTCTCACACTATCCCTGTGCGTTTCCCATTGTAGAGGGCTGAGAATTAAAGGCGTTCAGTGTAAAGAGTTATGAAACGATCAAATTCCCACCTAGTCTTTTTGCAAATTGGAATCCCTTAAATTAAAGTACTTTGACATCTCCTATGCATTACCCCGCCCCATATTTGGAAGAGGCTGCAGTGCCGTCTCAAGGTTCTAGAAGTGAAATCACGCCGTTCGATCGAAATCATAAACAAAAGTAATGGGACGGTTAGAAAGAATGGTGAAATGCAGACGCTAGTTTTGCGTGATTTGGACAACTTGAGGCACATATGATAGTACGATGGTCTCCCAAAAGTTCCATTACCCAACTTGAGAGACATAAAGGCTTCAGAGTGCCCCCTTTTGGAGATTCTTTTCCCACCCATTTTCTCGTTGAGCGAAGGTAGGGCAAATCAAGGAGCTGGTGGTGGGGTCGCGTAAAAATATGGAACTAATTGTTGGCTGTGACAAATGTGAATAAGTGTTTGATAAGACAATGACCTTCTTGGAGTTAACTACTCTTTAGGACTTTACAAGTTGCCCAAGTTCAAGAGAATCTTTACCCGAGAAATACTCTACGGAATTCCCATCCTTGGATGTCTTCAGGAGAGTAGGCTATGGAACAGAGTTGAGCCGGACCAAGGCTACCGAAGTGAAGGGGAAAGTGATGGGGAATATTAGGCTTTATGAAGTGTAGCAACAAAGTTCGGGACCATTGCAATGAATGGTGCTTGGCCGTATAAAAAGACGTCTGGTAATATGAGATTTTTGTTCTGCATCATCTTCTACACACTTAATACGGAGTTTGTGACTAATTCCTTTACTATTCACTTTCTTTGGTTTGTCTCCTAAGCCATAATGATGAGGGGAAAATTCAAAATAAGGATATGAAGTGTTCTCATTTTCTCAAATAAGATTGTGAAATGAACTTTATTTCAAATAAAAATCTGAAATGACCATGATAGTTTCAAATAAAGGCTGAAGTGGCCATGACGGTTTGACTCGTTGACCGGCTAAATATTCCGATTAGTAAATGAATTTAAAATATTACTTAAATTATATTAAAAATAAATTAATTTTAAAAAACAAAAAAGAAGGAAATTAGGTGAGGACTAAGCCCTCGTTGTCAGTGTTGGCTGGTAATGGTGGGGGATCGGCGAGGCTCGACGGGCCTCGACCAGTGGCTGGCGACCTGATCTAAGGGAGGGTGGCAACCCTCGCCAACCCTTGGACGACCATCCCCTACCATCGTCAACCCTTCATGGGAATGGTGGGGTAGCAGCGCTGAGGGCCTATAGAGCCCTTGCCGTTTTCCCTTTCCCTTCAATTTTTTTTTTTAAATAATCATCTAATATAGAAAAAGAAAAAAGTAAAAATTCAAAAAAGTAAAGGAAGAAAATGCTCTTATCAGCCGATGAATTAGGTCTTTCTTTGAATTGACATGACCACCTTAGGTTTTATTTGAAACAAGATTCATTTTAAATCCTTATTTAAGAAAATGAGGGTACCTCAAACTCTTATTGGAAACGATATCCATTTTATATCTCTTATTTGAGAAAATGAGGGCACTTCAAGCTCTTCTTTGGAATTTTCTCAATGATGATGGACCGGACATCGGACCATACATTGGAGGGTTATGTATATATTCTAATCAAGAGCATTATCGTGATACTATCGAATTTTATTTCACTTGATATTGGAAAATATATATGCTATTATATTAAGCATGTTCAAGGAAACCATTCAAGATGTCCATATTTGAAAGAGCTTTGTGTACGCTTAATTTCAGGAAGAATAAAATTTGTATAATGCTTATTGTCCACACATGCATGCCGGTCCCTCAACCACTACTTTCTCCATTGTGAATTTGCATTTTGGGGGAAAAGAGAATTCTCCTTTAGAACTTCTAAGAGCCCATAGTTTACCCCTCCAACATTCCCTTTAGTACTGGGACGACGATGTCGGCAAAGACCAATCATTGATTAGTGATCTGTTACATTTTAAGACTCAAGTAACAATATCACGACAAGTTGTATGACCCATACGTTAAATTTTATTATTATTTTTAACGGTAAGTGACGCACTATTACTATCATATTACCGGCTTTATAGCCAGCGTGATGCACGGAAAGTCAAACAACAATTTGCATGGAAAATAGTAAGATGAAAAGGAGTAAGAATTAATTATTAAATTGGAGAAATTTACCTCTCGCTTGATGCGAGATCTATTTATTTATATTATCAATAAGTTTTTTAACCTTCTTTCATTACAAATTTCAACTGATTAACTATTTTTATAGCTTGGAAATTCACTACATCAAGTACAAAATGCATAATTAATAGAGTTAGGGTATTCAACTAGAGAACTCTTCACTGTTGATTGATGCTGCTCTAAATTCCAAACTATCATTCATAACCTCTGGAATATCTATCCTTATATAGCACTATAACTATATTCAAGAATAGTTGCTCCATCTATTAGTAAGTCCTTTAACCTGATCGTATTGAAATATTTCTCGGTAATGTGTCTTTTTATTTCATTAAGTACCTTTTTAACCTTCACGCTCCTAGCAATGAGGCAGTTTATTTGTCTGGACAAAAAATACTCAATGAAAACCTCCTTTATTATGAACTATTTTTCAAAAGAGATATTTTTTTTTTTTTTATATAATCAGTCAATAAAAATTGGCAGCACAAAATAATATATATGAAAGAGGGACCTGTAAAAATTAGTCTTGTAATACAAGTCATGGTGATTTGGAGGAGGAGAATTTAATGAACTCGAGTTTTGGGCACATTTAAAGACAAATGGTATCCACCAAAATGGGTTGCCAGGAAGCAAATTTGGATGCCCATGATGATTCAATTTGGAATACTTGTGCTATTTTTATGTATTCAATATTATTTAACATTACAAAGCTTTTTAACAAAATATCTCCATCCTTACATTTTATAATTGCTTTTTTCTATCCCTTAAATATTGTCAACCTTTCCTCTGTTATTTGGTCGTGTGTAATATAACATGTAACTCCACCGCAGTCAAGTGAGCCAACAATTTAGTACTAAAGGCGTGTTTATTTAATTGAAAATCTCATGATAAAAGAAAGTAATTTCCGAGAAAATCACTTTCAAGAAAAATGGTTTGTTTTTCTTTGTTAAGTGATTTACAGAAAGCAATTTCCTTCTTGCTAAAAGGAAAGTCATTTTTTTCCCAAATCTAAACCTGTTACTTTCAACCTGTGGAAAACATTTCTGTAAATCAATTAGTTTTTTGTCATTTAAACACAAGAAAGTCATAAAATAATTTCTAGAAAACTGTTTTCTTTCAAATAAATGGAGTCTAAAGTAGTTATTTATATTTTCAACACTTTCTTGCAGGCTAGCAACCAGTTCAATCATGGCTACCTTTGTTCTTGTGATAATATACTTAATCTTGTCAACCGGTGACACGTGTTATGCATACCTACATCTTTAGTCTTTTTGTAATACATAATATCAATTGTCATGCATAATAGAGTCAGTTTATAGACATTAACATTTTCTCATTCTCGTAAAATTAATTTAGCTATTTATTACTCTAGATTATGATATTTTTAGATGTGATGTTCATAATTATACTAATAATATTTTTTTTTTTAAAGTTACGCTTGAAATTTTCTCATTATACTAGTTGTTATCAATAAAAAAAAATGATCTAGACTCATTAAATTTGATTGCACTTAATGAGCAAAAGGCACTTTTATTATCATATATCACCAAGAAATTTTTATGCAGCACTTTTACATTTCTCTGTAAAAGCTCTTCAACTTTTTTTTGGGGGACAAAAAAGAATCATTTTATCCAATATAAATGCGTTCAATGTGCAAAAATCAATTTTAGTATAATATGCTAGATTTTAAAGGTCTTTCAAGAATTTAACAGAAAAGCTTTAACGAGTTTTCTAACTAAAATTACACTATTAATAATGTCTTTTAGTTTTTTTGTTTCACAAATTTAAAAAAAAAAAAAAAAAATAAAAGAAGAAGAAGAAGATCAAAGCAGGTTCTTCTCTCTTGATCGACAAGGCTGGCAAGTCATTTTTCCTTGATCTGGAAAAGTTGAATCTTTTCCCTTTAAGATAATAACAACTTTATAATATGAATCTCCATTGGAAAATATTTGGAAGAAGAACTAAATGAACCACATGATTTATATCTCCATTGATGTAGATGAAAGTTATGTGTCTGAAAACTTTGAGCAAAATGCAAGACTCACACAATAACATCCCAACTCATGTGATCCCACAACTTGCTTTAATTAGTAGAGAGTATCTTATCTAAATCCCAAATTTCTTTGTCATGCTCATGCTTGCTCATTCTACTCCTCATATTTCTCGGTTTCAGAAGTTCAAATTACAAGAGTTGAAGTTTGGATTCCTGGGTTCGTGGAGAGATGGATCATATTGGGCACGGTTTCTTTGGTTGTAATTGCTCTTTTTTTTAGCTGTTTTTGAAGTTTGAGTGTGGCACACATATCCATATTTCGTTTTTGAACATGAGAGAACTTCTCCATATGGGAGATGTTGATAAGGGATTTGACCATCGTGGTGGTCAGCTCTAATTTTATTGCGGACTTTTTACCTATCGAGTGGGATAATCCTGGTAAAAAATTTCTTTCCAAAATGGGGGATGGCAATCTGACCTAATCATAATTCGTTTAAGGAATGTATCTTTGTATTCTCGGAATTTAGAAAGTGATTTGCACTTGAGATTGAATAGGAGTTCAATATTTCTATGTTTTAATTGGGAATGGTCTCCTATAAAGTGTTGATATATAGGGAAAATGAGAGTACTAACCGCATTTTGGATGCTATGGCCATGGTCGTCTTCAATTTCATGATATTGATCATCAAATGAGATGAGGAGGTATCATCGAAACGAAACGAAACACGAAAAGCAAATAGGTAAAAATGGGTTCCGTCATTTAATTTGCAAGCTTAACTAATTTTTTTTTTTTTTTGGTCGAAACGAGCTTACCTAATTTACTCACAATATTTCAATTTAACGAGAATTAATCAAATGCTCGAAGAGTTTGATTACACGTGCAATTCGAACATGATTCGTCCATAACTCGACTCTTGATGGACTAATGTATGGCCCGAACTCCCGATGGGCTTGGCATGGGCTTGTTTGGTGGAAAGGCCTGTGATGAGGCATTTTGAAGGCATTTTGTCAAGTGAAGTAGCGGGCCCTTTTGGTTGGGCTTGGTGATCTCTTCTCTTGTAGCTAAATCTAATTACCGATCAGAATTGCATACAAGGTAGATCTCTCCTCATGCGCTCTTTCGATCCTCGACGGAACCCGTTTTGCACCACCGCGCAAGATAAGACGCGAGGCGAGACATTTAAATACGGAGAGAGAATTCGAATGCGAAGCCGCGTAAGATGCTTCTAACTCGTTCATCGGGGCGAGCTGAGGAGGAGGGAGGTCGGAGGGGAGATGGCGATCGTGGAGGAGATGAGGAGGAGCGAATGCGTAGATATAGGTGCGGTTGAAGAGCTCCGCCGGCGAGTCAGGAGAAGGATTTTGAGCTGGATCGGTCCTTTGGATGGCAGTTATGTGGGGGTCAAGTCGTCGACCGGTTTTGGAAAGAAGAGTAGCCCTTCGCACGACTAGAGGAGCTCAACATAAACGCGCAAAAAGGAAGCTCTGAACACACGGGTGGTTTTGTACTGTGAGTTTTGGGTATAATTTAAGGCTGGCAAACACTCGAGTCTGAGCAATTATAACTCAGTAATTCTCCGATTTCTTAGTAGATTATTTGTTGTCCACTCTCTTCATTTCATATAGTAGGAACGGACACTCTTGTGTTCTTTGTTTTACCTCTCCGGCGATTACACATTAATTTAATTACAAGATTCGACGGTTTCTGCATTATTTTACAACATTGACATTGCTCAATCAATACCGAGGCCCGAAATCATATAGCCATGGAGTGGAGACGAGTTCTTAGCAAAACAAAAGCTGTTCAGGAGGTGACTCATTGTAAGATCAGATTTGTTCCAGTATTCAAATCTTACAGTAATGTCATCCTTTATCCTCCATCAAGATCCAGATTTGGCTTCACTGTTGTGCTTATACGTCTGCAAATAGGAGAGTTTTCTGGTGATGGAGTCGTCCTTCGTCTGGTGAAGGTACCAACAGATAAATTATGTACACTCCCATATGGACAAATGCCGTCATAGGCTGGATCTTGTAACGTAATTTCACTCCAATCAGGCAAACTTTTATATCAAGATGATCTGTAAGTAAATAAGATACATTTTCTTTCTCATTCTTTAACTGCATTTGAGCTATCACGAGGCATGAGAGAATTAAAATTTCAGAGAGGTGAAAAAGAAGGAACAACAATTGCAGTCAAGTAAGGAACAGTACATTTTCATGACTATTCACTGCTAGAACTTCAGGAAATTTTATAGAGTAATGACCTTCCTGTCTGGGAGATCTGTTTCACTTAAAATCCTAAGAACTGTTATACTAAAAAGTTCCACATGTATATACAAGAAGGTGGATTACTTGTAGATTATAACGCACAATTTTCAATCAAAAAACATCATATAGGACAATGAAGACGGATTCATCTCTTCCCACTCCCTTTCTATTTTGCTTACCTCTGGACTTGCAATTGCCCTTGTTCTTGTTCCTGTTTTTCACACCAGGAAACCAAGCACTGGCCCAACCCCGCGAGGGCCATTAACCAGCGCCTAACGACAGGCCGCTCATCCCTCTTCACATCATTGGTTTTTTGAGCTTTCACTGGGGCAGAATTGCGTCCTTCCCAGTCATGTTGCCCATCCCTCTTCACATCATTGGTTTTTGGAGCTTTCACTGGGGCAGAATTGTGTCCTTCCCAGTCATGTTGCCCATCCCTCTTCACATCATTGGTTTTTTGAGCTTTCACTGGGGCAGAATTGCGTCCTTCCCAGTCATACTCCAAAGACGATGTGTCTGCACTGACCAAATGCACAGCCGGTGCTGGAACACTGTTGGAAGATGCAGAGGAACTTCGATAGCGCACAACATCAAAAGGCCAGGTCTTCGGAACTTCCTGATCCCTATAACAGGAAGAGGCATGTGAAATGAAAGAAAATAGGGGGATAACATCAATTCGAGATATTTTAGTCATCTATCCGGAAAAGAGATGCTTTATAATTTAGTAAGTGATATGCTACCTATCTTAAGTAAGAAGAAATGATCAGACTTACCCCTCAATGCATTTCTCATTGCAACGACTAATAAAATCATCACTATATGTCTCGAATACGCTGTCCAAATGTTTGACCAATTTTGCCACATCCCCTAAAGGCAATACATCCCATATCTTCAGGATTTGGATGTATCTCTCTTCCTTTACAACATCAGTCGTGCATATGACATAGAAATCTTCAGCTTTAAATTGTCTCACAATATGAGATGAGTGTTCACAAATTATATCCACATTTCTCTTCTTTGATCTCCAGCCACTGGAGAGTTTTGACAGGAGGTTGATGATGGACATCTTTGTCCCGAGTGATGTCAGCTTTCGGAAAGAGTTCAGGAAGTTGTCACTGAAAAGAACCTGAAAAGACCATAGCATGACAATAAGATATGTTGTCACAAATTCTTTGAAACTTAATGTTTATTTGAAAAAGAAATGTAGCCATAGAATACTGTTGAGCAAAAGCTTTTTACCTTCCACCTAGCATTTCTGAAAAGTACACTGCTTCCGTCAAGCAGGTCATCAAGCTCATTATTCTCTTTCTTCACATCTAAGATGGCTTTAGCCAAGTCCTTGTCATCATCAACATTGTAGAAACATCCGCGACTCATAGCATTCTCAACCAAAGCTTCCCACACAGATTTGCTTTTTGTCAGTGTTTTCCCATTTCCCAGAATCCACAGACAATACCTATAGATAGGGAATAACTCTGGGATTTACTTGCCATATCACTCCAAATAAGTAATTTGACGTGGTTAACAGGATGCAGTACCTGGCCCGGGTAAGAGCAACATTGGTTCTCTTAGTATCGGACAAGAACCCAATAGTCCCACGTGAGTTTGATCTTACGGTGGATATTATAACAATGTCTTCTTCACCACCTTGGAATCCATCCACCGACTTCACCTTGACCGTAAAGCCCTTGATATTTTCATACCTTTTTCCAAGTTTAGCTTGAACTGCAGCAACCTGAGCTGCGTAGGGAGATATGACACCTACTGTCAGATGTTCTTCTGACCCATCCCAGGCTGCAAAGAAAAGGAAATAAAACCATCACAAAAATGATATCATTTTATGAGGGTTGCAAAACTTCAAAAAGAAATATCCTAGGAAAAGAACTTTGAATGGCCGTAATCTACACCTATATGATTAAGTAATACATGTAATATCCATGTGCTCGAAGCAATATGTACAAAATTCTCTTGACATACCTCTGTACAGATTCCTCACTATCCTCGAGATAACTTCCACCTCAACAGGGTTTCTAAGGCTACAGCCGTCATCACCGATTTGTTCTCGTCCATCAGGAATATTTATGAACGAGTAAGGGCCAAACATCGGCCATGGCAAATGACTTTTTCTGTAACTTTGGTTCTGCACATCTGGCGCATCCAAAATTTGGTTTTTATAGAAGTTTGAAGTCGGAAACAGACTTATTGAAGGATGCATCCGGTATTGTATATTGAGAAGTTGCCTTGAATAACCCAGTGAACTCAATCGTTCAAACAGACTCCTTCCAAAACCAGCCCTATTGGAAAGCTGTTGAAATAAAACATGATATAAAATTCAACGGACGTTGGGTATAGAGCATTTAGCCCATCTAAGTTCAAATGAAGAGAAGGATATTACACATCTTTCAAAACCAAATACATTGTTACTTTTCAGATATTTTAACATTACCTTGCTTTCAACCATAGCAGGCAACTGACACTCATCTCCAACTAAAATCAGATGCTTGACACCAGGGAGTTGCAGAGGAATTACTGACTCGCATTCTTTCAACTGGGCTGCCTCATCGATTACCAGTAAATTGAGAGGCTCCATTTCCACAGAGTACAGCTTATATGAACTAGAAGCAGTGCAAAAAATCAGGGAAGCATGTTGATAACAGAAGTCGGCTATCATGTCCTTACTTGTAAAGTTTGGAAGTTTTAGATCCTTCAGAGAATCACGAACAGTTAGCAACAAGGAAAGGCATTCCTGTATCTTCATGTATAAATTATATAGTGGACCCATGGACGTCTCAAATGAAAACAGGCTAACTTCATCACGTGAAAGAGTTATCTCCATCATCTCCGAATCCAAATTCTCTCCACAGAATAAAGTTTCAAAAGAATCTAGTAAGTTAAGGAGGGATGTAATATTCTGGAAGTTAGTTCTGGATATATGAGTACAGAAAATATTGAGGCATCTCCGCAGGGGCTGGATAGTTGCCTTGAATCGGTCCCTGAAAAACTCAAGAAATGATTTAAGCTCACCGCTTCCACATCCCCTGCCATCATCATCACTTCCTGATTTGCTTCTTTTTGTGTGTTCGTTTTCCAAAAATATGTGGTATTGACGGACACAGTTGGCAAGTGTATCTATCATGGAATTTAGACTAGTGAATTTGGAAAAGCACTCTAGACGATGTTCCAAGTATATTTCTTCAATGTTGGCATCAACTTTCAGCCGCTCCTTGTTCCCAAAAATAAGGATGTCAAAGTAACAGAGACAACTTTTCATTTCAGTGCTTATACCATTATCTGATCGCTTTAGCAGCTTTAGAACACAAGATGCCACTCTCTTGATGGCAACATTTGTAGGAGCACAAACAATGGTTCTACGTTTCTTTTTCAAGAGAGTACATAGCAGTGTAGCTACAGTAGTAGTCTTCCCAGTTCCAGGAGGACCCCATATCAGTTCGACAGATGGCTTGTTCTCACATTTGAGTTTATTGAGACAGGCCCCAACTGCATTTTTTTGGGATTCATTCAGATCATGGCACAATCTCTCGTCAAGGCTCTCACTTGCAGAACCATTACCTTTCGTAATACAAATATTAGAAACTTTGTCAGCCTGCAACCAAAACACATTTCTTGTGATAATCCAGACCATGTAAATATGGTAGAAGGTTCTGAAACTTAATTGGTGTTAATATGATATAAAGAGCATTGCACAGCACAAACTCAAATCCCGTGATATAAATATGGTACAGAAAATTTTAAGGTCTAGTACTAATGAGTAAGTCACCTCCAAGGAATTAATTTGCCCTATTGAAGACATAACTTCACTAATTTCCCATATCTGCTTTCATCTCCACATAATGATGTGGACCAACTAAAAGAAACAATCATCCTTATCTTTTAATGCAACAGAATGGCTTAAAGCATCATTTATCTTATTTCCAGTGGAACTTACAAATCGACAGGTGTAAAATGAAGTTTTGAAGCTTAGAGGAATACAATAGCAATTTTAAGTCTAAATGGACTAAAGGAGCGAAAAGGAAAGTCGTACCACCAAATCTGTGCAGAGAACTTCCTTCACAATATCCAAGTTCAGAGACCTATGCAACGCATCCCATATCCTTCTGTTAGTGACTATATTTGTCAGGAAAATTGCATAGATTGGCTTCCAGGGATTATTTACTTCATGGTCCAATAATGCCTTTACTGTAAAGTTTGTGGATGACGTTGCCTTATTCTCTTCATTGTCTCCTCCAATCATCTTTACTGATGCAAGCACCCATCTTCTTCCGGACCTCTCCAAGTCAGGAACAGTTGCAGGCTTAGCATCAGTTAGAATCAAGATATCTCCAGGCAAAGTTTTATAAGTTTCCTTGCCACGAGTGTTGGATTCATTGCTCCACCGACCGGCCTTAACAGCATATGTGCTCCCACTTCTCGTGCATTTCACACAGTCAGTAACCTCAGTGAAAGGCTGCGAAGAAATATTTTCCAAACTCGAGCACAGACTCGTCCGTGTCTCTTCCAGCAAAGGGTAGACATACGATCCGAGATAATGCTGGACCGACTGAAATGTCTCCGGTATAGTCTCCACCTACGAACATAGCTCGCCAAATGTCAAATAGGACCAACCAACTTCAACATTCAAACAATACTTCGACCAAATTCCATAAAACATGACATGTACTCCTAAAATACCTAATGAGTTTGCCGAACAAAGTAGAAGCATAAAGGTTCTATCTCACCAAGTTGAATGCAAGGTTTTTAAGGATAAGAAAAAGTATAAAAAATTGTGCACGGTACTTATATTACTGTCAAAAGTTTACTTTGGATCACTTAAGTATTTTCGGTGCCAACGCTGATGTAGTTAGCAAAAAATCTAACATTGCATTTTTTTTTATTAATTTTTGAAATCGGTTCACCATAGATTACAATTAGCGTTAATTGTCCAAAACGACGTCCTTTATATGTTTACCCCAACTATAAACCGTAATTTTACTTGCAATTTAAGGTTTTTGTCCAAATTAGGTTTTCTCCTTCTCAATTTGCAAAAGATTAAAGAAGGAAAGTGGAAGATGATGAAGGTGGTTGCTTCAGTCGTGACCACGCTTCGTCGCCGTTGTCATCATTGTAGTGTGGGAGAAGCTCCGTCGCCACTGTCATCGTCGTGGGGGGAGAGAAGCTCCGTTGTCGCCGCCATCGTAGCTGAGTGGTCTCCCTTACTTCTGCCCTGGAAATGCTCGGATCTGAAACCTCAAGCTATTAAGAACAAGTGTGGATAGCGTCTCAGACAGTGGCTGCTATCCTTTGATCTCAACTCACACGCCAAATCGAGCTCAAAGCCCAAGCTTCCCTCGACAAAGACAATTTTTAGGTGTTTGTACACTAGGCCGGTGGGAGGACGAAAAGGAACAAGTGAAGGTCTTGACCGAACTCGAGGAAAGACACTAAGGCTCTGACAGAGATTACCAGGACCTGATCTGAAGGCTTCCTCAAGCTGATCTCTCTCTCTCTCTCTCTCTCTTCTCGGCTTTGATTCAGTTCAGGGGTTCTTCAATCTCCCTCCTTTCTTATTTCCCTCTCTTTTTTCTTCTCTATGCAAATTTTCCCGGAAAATGGAAGAGCGTATTGAAGGATTATTTCTCATACAGCGTCGTTTATGAAGAGTATAATCATGTCATAATCCATGTTGGACTTATTACTTAAATAAAAATGTCACGTAATATTTTGGCTGTAATTTATACTGGAAGCATTTAAGTGATCATTTTTCATTCAATTTAACTCTAAAGCAAGTCGATGGAAATTTTTGGCACTAAAATAAGTGTCATACATAACTTTTGGTAATTTTAAAATACTTAGCTAGGTTTTTATTAGGCTAGGCTAACTAGAAGCATAGGGAAATAAAATAAAAAAAAAGTAGAGCGCAACGAACTAGCATCATTTGGAAAATTCTCAAGTCATCGAACTTCCACGAGAATAAAACCAACAGGGCTTGATAAAACGAAAAAAGCAAAGATGAGAAACGAATAAAAAGAAACCTCGTCATGGTAGAGGTTTTCGTTGAGAATGTCGTGAAGAGACCAAGAGCAGACAAAATCAGTCAGGTCATTGGTACTGTGTCTCCTCCTCCTGCTCAAACCACCTTCTGCTATCTCCACGCCCACCGCTCTGTTTGTGCTCCCTCCCAAATCCATCTGAACCCCACGCACCAGGGAAAAATCTTCTACCTGTTTCTTTCTCCCCTTTTCTTGCCCATCAAAGCACCTGGGAAAAATCGCTCTGAGGTTTCAAGGAACTTTCGAGGCTAATATTGCGCAAAGCTTGTACGGACATCATCAGCCCTTTTTCAGCTCCGAAGTGAGCATTCTTAGCGACGAAGAAGAATGACACGGGGAAGGTAAAGGGGTCGTCCATGGACTCTTAAAAGAAGCAACTCGAGGTCTTTTCGGCAACCAACCATTCGAGGTCTACGAAAGGCGAAAAGATTCCCACTTTTCTTCGCTTTTTCAATGTTTCGATTTCTTGCAACCTAAGCTTCGTCGACTGTTTTATATCGGAAGCGTATCATGGCATGGGTGAAGTTAATTTTTGAAGATATTAAAATTATTTGTTGATACTGAAATAATAAGTAGACGAAAAAAATTGGACAAATCTTGTTGACACCTAATTTTGGCAAATTTAAGGAAATTTAAAAAAAAAAAAAAAAAAAAAAAGCAAAGATCGGGGAAGAATAGAAAGAAACCTTGTCATGGTAGAGGTTTTCGTTGAGAATGTCGTGAAGAGACCAAGAGAAGACAAAATCAGTCAGGTCATTGGGATTGTCTCTTCTCCACTTGCTGCTCCAACCATCCTCTGCTTTCTCCATGCGCAACACTGTTTGTGCTCGCTCTGAAGTTTACCTGAACCCACGTACCAAAACACCAGGGAGAAACCCCTCTTCAAGGTTTCACGAAACTTGCGAGGCAAAAGATTCCCAGAATTATTACATTTTCTCTGTCATTCTTCCTTCAACCGGGAAATTCCATGCGTGGGTTGATGCATGGAGATAATCGGGATTCGACAGGTGGAGTATTTCAATTCAGTTACAACTCGCGTGCTGGTTATGTTTTTTTCTTTATTATTTATTATAGCTTCTTTTTTATATAATTTACATCCTTTATGCAAAAGGGTTGAAAGTAGTCATGCACGTGGGGAGCGCGTGCGTGGTATTGAGCAGTCATATCAAGACACATATGCTTTGGATGAAGAGTAGCTAAAAGTCATAATTAGAGGCAATAATACTAATTACTTAGATTAGTGGCAGATTTTCATTTGTTTTGAATTTCTCTCTAAAAAGACATTTAGAAATGGCGGTATACGAGACAAGTATCCTATTTGACACTAAAAAATTTTAGAGGTGGAATTTTTTTGACTTAATGTTCTTTGACTCTAGAACTCATTATTGTTGTACTACAATTTAGCATGAGCCGATTCTCATGTAATCAATCAATCATTATTATTTACGTGTTACGAATCTCATCTTACTTGGAGAAATGTGTAAGGTATCTCATACTTGCAAGCAATGGTGATTAGTTGACCGCATCACTAGTAATCGATAGGAAAATTGTTCAAAAAGTTTAATATTTATTGTATGACGACCAATTCAATCATAAACATTTCAATTGTATTAATTTAGTTTTATACCTTTTGACGATTTGGTAGATGTAGTCATTCCTGTCAATTTTGGCCGAAAGTCGCTAACATTGACATGATGGTCGGCCAGCCAACATTGATTTTTTTTTTTTGAATTTTCTGATTTTTTTTGAATTTTTTGAATCAAGTTGTACTACTAGTATACGTGAGATTGAGAAAATTGTCTATGTTTTTAATTATTCCTCCTTGGAATCGTTGTTTGAATTTGGATCCCTCGATTCAAATGCAAAATAAAAATTGTATTACTCCCCAAATTGGAAGAAGTGAGGGTGAGGAAAGCAGGAAGGCTAAGAAATGTGGTGAAGAGTGACTTCAAAATAGTTTTGATTTTTCCTTGTTTGAAAGATGTTTGGGTTGAAATTTGCTCACCGCCGTTGGGTATTGTAAACAGATGAAGGAAACGACTCCGAAGGAAGAAGGCGTTTGAACAAAAGCAAAAGTGATGAGTTTCCCTTGCTTTAAGTTTACTAAGACTTTGATGAGCTCGATGACTTGATTTATTTCAGTTCCGGAAGTTGTTCGTACTATTTCGCCTCCTTAAGAAGTCTATGAATTTTATGGTACCGTAACTTTGGAGCATTTATCGCGGGTCCTACGTGTGTCGAGAGGTCATTAGGCGAGACAGCCAAAGAGGATGATGAATTGCCATAGCCATTGTTCAATGAGATGGTTTGCTCTGCTCCTTACTATGCTCATATGTGTTCTTGCAATATCATGTTTTAGAACAAACAATTTTATTGTCCTTTCTCACATTATCCCAGTGCATTTCCCAGTGTAGAGGGTTGAGAATTAAAGGCGTTCAGTGTAAAGAGTTATGGAACAATCAAATTCCCACCTAGTCTTTTTACAAATTGGAATCCCTTAAATTAAAGTACTTTAACAATCTCCTATGCATTGCCCCATCCCATATGTGGAAGAGGCTGCAATGTTGTCTCAAGGTTCTAGAAGTGAAATCACGCCGTTCGATTGAAATCATAAACAAAAGTAATGGGACGGTTAGAAAGAATGGTGAAATGCATATGCTAGTTTTGCGTGATCTGGATAACTTGAGGCACATATGGTAGTACAATGGTCTCCCAAAGGTTCCATTACCCGACTTGAGAGACATAAAGGCTTTGGGGTGCCCCCTTTTGGTGATTCATTTCCCACCCATTTTCTCGTTGAGCGAAGGTAGGGCAAATCAAGGAGCTGGTGGGGGGGTCGCGCAAAAATATGGAACTAATTGTTGGCTGTGACAAATGTGAAGAAGTGTTCGATAAGACAATGACCTTCTTGGAGTTAACTACTCTTTAAGACTTTACAAGTTGCCCAAGTTCAAGAGAATCTTTACCCAAGAAATACTCCACGGAATTCCCATCCTTGGATGTCTTCAGGAGAGTAGGCTATGGAACAGAGTCGGACCGAGGCTACCGAAGTGAAGGGGAAAGTGATGGGGAATATTAGGCTTTATGAAGTGTAGCAACAAAGCTCAGGATAATTACAACGAATGGTGCTTGGCCGTATAAAAGATGTATGGTAATATGAGATTTTTGCTCTACATTATCTTCTACACACTTCATACGGAGTTTGTGACTAATTCCTTTACTACTCACTTTCTTTGGTTTGTCTCCTAAGCCATAATGATGAGGGGAAAATTCAAAATAAGGATATGAAGTATTCTCATTTTTTCAAATAAGGTTATGAAATGAACTTTATTTCTGTTGTGACCTAAATTTTGGGTATACTACTTAAAACTAGGTTAATGGACTACTAAGTCTTTAACTTAGCCCGGGCTCTCCCAAACCCATACCATGCAAAAGATTATTATCTGGGAATCGCCACTAATCAGCTTATAGTAGGTCGATTAAACACCTAAGTAAAATAATGGGAAAATTATTTTACTTTACGAATCAGAGACTATAGGTACGGGGACTTGGTTACATTAGATATCTCTAATGCCATTTCGGTACCATTCTTTTTATTTTCAAAAATTTTTTTTTTTTTTTGCAAGCAGCTTGGATTTATTTTAACTTAGGCTCCGTTCGTTTCACGGAAAATATCATGTTTCCGGAAAACATTTTCCTGGAAGTCATTTTTCAGGAAAATGACTCTATTTTCCGGTGTTCGGCCAAGATCTAAAATTTGAGTGGAAAATATTTTCCACTGTTCGTTAGCTCATTTAATTGTTTGGAAAAAATTATCAAAAATTGAATTTTAATATTTTTAATTGACCAAAAAATATATTTTATTTATTTATATTTTTTTTAAATGATTTTTTTAATTATTTATTTTTCTTTTCCTTCCTCCATCCTCCTCCTTCTTCCTCCTCCTTCGTCCGCCATCGCCTCCTTCCTCCTCCTTCTTCCTCCTCCTTTCGCCGCCGCCACCTCCTTCCCCGCCCGACGATGGCCGGGCGCCCAACGGCCGACCAAGACCCGGTGGCGGACCGTGGCCGGATCCGGCGAGCTCGAGGCTCGGCCAATCTCACTCGAGCTCGCGGCGGAGCTCGAGGGATCGGGAGCCCGAGCTCGCCGCTAGATCCGGCGAGCCGCGAGCTCCGCCGCCGAGATCCGGAGAGCTCGTGGCTCGGCCGATCTCACTCGAGCGCGCCGGATCTGGGCGACAGAGCTCGAGCTCGCCCGGATCGGGAGCCCGAGCTCTGCCACTAGATCTGGCGAGCCGCGAGCTCCACCACCAAATCCGACGAGCTCACGGCTCGCGGCTGCACGACGAGTGGCCTGGACGGCGGGCTCCCCGCGAGCCTCCCAGCGCCGCCGCGTGTGCTCCCTCTTGAGCCGGATCCTCCCGAGCGGCTTTGAGCCACCGGGGAAGCGGAGCGCGGTGGCAGCGGCGGCGCCTCGGCCGGAGCGGCTGAGGAGGGCGGAGGCTAATCCCGGAGAAGGATGTCGTCGAAGCCATTACAGCAGGGAGAGCAAGAAAGAGAGAGAGAGAGAACGAGAACTGATGAAGGAAGGAAAAAGCAGCGGGAGCGCGAGAGCTCGTGCGAGAGGTGCGGAAAATGATTTCCTCTTTTCAAAAGAGGAAATCATTTTCCGCAATTTCAAGAGGGAATTTTCCGTTGACTGTGTATTTTCCGCCATCCGAACACCGGAAATTTCGGAAAATATTTTCCTGAAAGTTATTTTCCGCGAAACGAACGGAGCCTTAAATTACTATTATGCAAATATGGCGACCACACGGATGCTCATCCACTACTAAACATTAAAAAAAAAAGAATAATAATAAATAAATTGCATCACACAAAGCAAGCAATCATTTTTTTTTTTTGGATTTTCTTGAAATTGGAAATTTTTTATAAAACATGTATTTTAACTACATGACCTAATTTTACTGTTGACACCTAAATTTTGACTAATCATTTAGTAATCAATTGCATAAAAATTTAGGGATTAATTTTTAACCCCTAAGAAAAAATAGTAAAATTACATTTCATGTAGTCGCATTGGCATCGGTACTAAAAGTGCGATAAGAAGCAGGGGCTCGCGGTCGATTGCATGCACAAAGGATGGTCTCTCTTTCGCTGGTCCGAATGCCCATAAAAGAGAAAGCAAAAAAATGATGAGGAAAGAAGCTCTCGCACGTTCACTATCTATTCCTCATTAATGCATGCACAAGTTCGGTGGACGTGCGGATTCTGGGGAAATCTTCAAAGAAGCAAAAGCAGCCCATAATATTATATAATATATCAGCTTTGGTGACGCAATGAAAATTCGCTGAAGAAGAAACCTCTTCATTAATGCATGCACATACACGCACGAAATGGGAGACGTAAAAATCATACATGCGCCTGCAAGAAGATTTCCTTGCTGAAGATTAGAGTGGTGGCCTAAAGAAAGGTCTGAAGAAGATTAAAAAAGGGCAAAGTCCAGCTTAAATTCTGGAAAGGTTGCGGCTGCGTCTTGTCACGATAAAGCTGGCTATCTTCAAGAACGGCCTATAAATAAGACCCCAAGAAGCCGCGTCAAAAGGGGGGGAGGAAAGAAAATTCATTCGAGAGGTCTGTAAGGGGGGAGCCAAAAAAGAAAATGTGAAGGGCTTCTCTCTCGGTCAGACGAGTGAAGGGAAGGAGTGTGTCAGAGAGAACCTGCAAAAGAAAATATGAAGTCAGGAGGAGGAGAAAAACGTACAGCAAAAAAAAACACACAGACAAAGTCTTCTTCTTCCTCGCGCAGCAGCTTCGTCGAACCCGGCAGCCGTCCGAGCTTTCCCCTTCACCTGAGCGACCAGCAGCTCGCCGTGCCGACCACCGCCCGTCCCCATACGACGCCACCGCCGCTGCTGCTCCCTCTCGGGCCCACTGCTCCACGCCCGCTGCTGCCTCGTCGCTCCATCAGCACCTTGCTCACCCACGAGATCTGCAGCCGAGCTCTTGCTTCTACCCCGCTCGCCATCTCCGAGCATCACCGCTGCTGCGATCGGACGCCGGAAGCCGCAGCACCCGCCGAAGTTCCGAGCTCCTCGCCGAGCCCCCTGCTGCCGATTGCCTCGCCAGCTCTCTCCTCTAACCCTCCATTCGACGACCTCAGCCAGCGGAAGAGAGAAACTGAAGCTGCTTCTACATCCGTGTCTTCTGCCGGGCGTCCCACCGAAGCTGCCCTTAGCCCTGAATCCTTCTGTAGCTGGCGTTGATCCATCAGTTCGCGAGAACCCGCAGCTCCTTCGCACGCCTGCAGCCAGCCCCCATTGTCCACGTTTCTCTCCACTTATTCTTGTCTCCATATGCAGTCAACAAACCAGCTTTTGTTGACCTCTGAAGCAGCGCCCATCTCCACTACCTTCTGTAACCAGTAGCAGGGCCCCCGAAGCCAGTGAACTCGCCAGCAACGCCAGGACGCCGCACACCTCCACCGAGTTCCTTCACGCTGCCACCTGCCCGCTCCTCCTTCTGCTTCGGTCAACAAACGAAACCGTCGACGCCCTGATTGACCGCTTGAAACCCACGCCTCGTCAGCCAGCACGTCTCTGCTTGCACCTGCACCTCCTGTTGACGCCGCGAGCACCCTTCAGCCCACACCCACAGTCGCGCCTCTGATCGCCCGCACCAGCAACCCCCGAGCTCCATCCTGCTCACCGCCCAACGCCTCAGCTTCGTCCGCCGTCGCCCCTCACCGGAACGCCGTCGACCAGCCCACTTGGCGACCCGACCGACGGTGACCCCCACCAAAAGCCGCACGAGCCCAAGCCTTGCGTGGGAAAGGAAAAGATAAAAAAACAAAAGGGGAACATTAGGTAGTGTTTTTTTTTTTTTTTTTTTATTTTATCTTTTTGTTATATAGTTTATAGTTTGATTTTATATAGTTTTTTTAGTGTGATTATTCATTAATGCATGATTGAGGTTCAATGTGAAATAACCCCTCAAATTAGGGATTAGGAGTTTGATTTTCGCGCCCGAAATCCGACTCTCGATCTCGTGCAAAAATCGACAATCCAATCTCATGCCCGGGATTCGATTCGCGATTTAGTTTAAAATTGACCGACCCGATCTCATGTGCGAGATATGGTGCGTCAATTTCGGGTATTAATCTTATCTTGATTGAATTGGATATTTTGCATAAAAAAAAATTAAAAATAAATGCAAGTTAGATTAGGGCTAGGGTTAGCGTATTTAGTTATTTCGTTTGTTAAAAGAAAAAAATCCAAAAAAATGCATTCAAGATATTAGTTTTTTTTTTTAAGAATTGCACGTGTCAATCTAGAATTAGACTTTTACTTCAAATTTTTATAACAAAAAAAATCCCCAAAAAAAATTAATTAATTTAGGATGCTAGTTTTTTAGGTTGCATGTTTAATTGTGTGCAAATTTTTAAAATTTCGAATTTTATATACATAAAAAAAAAAAAAAACAAAAATCATCATGCATATTAGAATAGAATTGCATGTCCCATTTTAAGTTTCAATTTTTTAAGATAAATTGCATTTTTAGGAATAGAAATATCATGTGCACGTCATGTAGAATTAGGCTCATTTAATTAAAAATTGCCCGTCATTATAATTAGGTCATTTTGATTTGCATATTTAATTATTGCATGTTCATTAAGAAAACACAAAAATATATATTTTACTCACGTCATGTAGTTTAGAAAACATTGTCATGCCATTCCATGTTAGATTAGTAGCATGCATTGCATATTGCATGATTCTCATTAAATAAGTAAAAACCAAAAAAAAAAAAAGAAAAAAAGAAAAGGAAATTGCCGTTAATTTAAATCATATTTAGATGCGTTGATGTGAATTCTAATCTAACAATGCAGATGCTTTCGTTACTATGAGGTAAGTCCCGCAATTTATTCATCGCTTTCTTAAGTGCTAAATTGATGGATTGTGCACCCACATGATCACCTCACATGTTAGGAAAGTGAATTAAAATCAATCCAAGCTGCCTGCAAATTTTTTTAAAAAAGAAAAAGGTACCGAAAGGGCATTAGACAAGTCTAGTGTAACCAAGTCCCCCGAACTCATTTAATCTCCGGTTCGTAGGAGTGAAGTAATTCTCCCATTACTTTACTTTGGGTTTTAATCGACCCACCAAGAATAGATTAGTGGCGACTCCATGATAAACATCATTTGCATATTAAGAACTAAACCCTAAGTCGCGAATTGGTATGGGGCTTGGGAGAGCTCGAGCTAAGTCAGGCTAAAGAATCCATTAGCCGAACCCCAGGTGGTCCCAACCCGCTTCGGGAGGTCGCGACATTTACTAATAAATAAATTCTAATTAAATGATCATATTATGCAAACTAATTAACATGCACCTAGTATTTTTGTATTTTTTTTTATTAAAATTCGGAATTAATAAGAACTCTAATTAAACTATCTAGAAAAAGAATAATTTTCTAATTTATTTTAGGGATTAATTTGACTTAAACCCTATCTTATTTTATTAAACTATTTTTTTAGAAAAATGAGATAATTAGAATGTGCAAACATCATCTAAAACCCTATTTTTTTTTAAAAAAAAAAAGGAGTTATTTAGGTCCAACCTAACCTATTTCAAAAAATTATCTAAAAATGCAATCCTAAAAATGTAATCCTAAAAAAAAAAAAAAATATTTACTAAACCTACGTGCTTTGATGCAAGATTTTTTTTTTTTTTTGGGGGTTTTCCAAGACAAGTAAATATCAAATAAGCATTAGATCTAAACAATCAAGATATTCAACAAATAAAGAATTAAAGTAATCGAAAAAATAACATATGTTGTCTCACATGTTAAATTAACGATTATTCTAACCCTGAGAATCAAGACATATAAAAAGGTTCAAAATAATTAAATACTATCAAAATGCCCAAAAATTGATGTAATTAAAAAAATGATTCGATATCTTACGGATCAAATTAATAATTACAATAATTTGGATAAAATCCCTGTAGATAATGTTAGAATATGCATAAAATGAAAATCACCTTCCTACACAAGAATGTTGAAACTTTTTTTTTTTTTAAAAAAAGCATAAAATAAATAAAAAATACAAATAACAAAAGTCACCTAAGGGGGACTTGGAAAGAGGAAGCCGCCGGTGGAGGTCGGCGCCGGGGAACGTGATGGGCGAGCAGGTCGCAGACGGTGGCGGCGCGGGCTGAGGCGCGGCGGCGGAGCTGCGGACGTCACTGGTGCAGGCGCGAGTGAGGCGGCGGGAGCAGCGATGGCAGCGAACGGTGGCGTCACGGGCTGCTGCAGGGGCGCGGAGGCGCGGCGATCAGCTCGGGCTGCTGGCGGAGGGAGGCGCGGCAGCAGTGGCGGTGCTCGAGTGAGCTGCTGGTGGTCGCTCAGGCGAGGGGCACCGAGCGGCGGTGACTGGCAGCAGTGACGGCGGTCGTTCGGGTCGTCGTGTGCTGCCGGTGGAGGCGGAGCAGGGACGTCGGCGTCGGGGCTTCTGGCGTCCGGCGCTACGGAGACGGGGAGGTCACTGGGTGCGCGAGCGGAGGCTGTCTGGACGGCGACGAGTGGCGACGTTGGGTTGCAGACAGCGTGCGGCGAAGACTGGCGGCCCGGCGACTGGCTTGGATCTGCTGACCGGCGGGCAGAGAGAGATGGAGCGAGCGTCGCAGCGGCGGCGAGCGAGGAGGCGACGGTTCCAAAGGCGCGGCGGCCTCCGGCGCGGGGGCTTCGAGGACGAACGGCGACGGCTGGCGGAGGAGACGCCGGTGCGGCGGACGGCGCGGAACCGGTGCTGTGGAGGCGCGGTGGATCGGGAAACGAGGAACGGCGATGATGAACAGTATTTTTGGTTTTTTTTTTGTTTTTTTTTTTTTCTCCTGACCTACCTCTCACGTTCACTTCTCTCTCTCTGCACTTTTTCTCTTTTACTGACTTTTCCCTTTCTTTTCTTGCAGGTTGTCAGAAGAGAAAACTCTTCTTGGACGGCAAAAAAGGGGAGGTTTTTTCTCTTTTTTTCTTCTCACTTTCATGAATTCTCTTGTTCTTTTCATGAATTTTTTTACGATTTCTTCCCCCCTTTTTTCCACAAAATTTGGTCCCTTTTATAGTGGTTCCCAGCACCATCTTCCATAGCAATTTTTGAGCTTTCTTTTTTCGTTGCCTCAATTTATGGTATGCAAATTGGAGCAAAATCTTGCAATCAGTTTGATTTTTCCGCAAATGTTTTGATTTCTTCTATTTTATCAAACTCCTTGCTTTTTTTATTCACTTGATTTCTCTAATCGATAATTTGCTTCCACATTTACTATGATTTAAATATTCGCCAGAGCAAAGATGACTAATCAGAATTTCCACATTCCATTCATAATCAAATCAAACTGATCTTCCCCTTATTTTCATTTTATTTATTCTGATGCATTTTTTTAGGGGTTAAAATTAACCCCTTTTTTATGCAAAAAATCCATGACTGGGTCTCCAAAATTTAGGTGTCAACAATTTCAAATAAAAATTTGAAATGACCATGATAGTTTCAAATAAAGGTCTGAAGTGGCCATGGCGGTTTGACTCACCGATCGGCTAAATATTTCGATCGGTGAAGGAATTAAAAATATTACTTAAATTATATTAAAAATAAATTAAATTTTTTTAAAAAAAAAAGAAGGAAATTAGGCGAGGACTAAGCCCTCACTGTCGATGTCGGCTGGCAATGGTGGGGGATGGCTGACCAAGGATTGGTGAGGCTCGGCGGGCCTCGGCCAGTGGCTGGCGACCTGATATAGGGGAGGGTGACAACCCTTGCCAACCCTTGGTCGGCCATCCCCCGCCATTGCCAACCCTTCTTGGGGATGGTGGGGCAGCAGCATCGAGGGCCTATAGAGCCCTTGCCATTTTCCCTTCCCCTTCCATTTTTTTTAAAAAAATTCATCTTATACAGAAAAAGAAAAAAGAAAAAATTCAAAAAAGTAAAGGAAGAAAATGCCCTTAGCCGATGAATTAGGTCTTTCTTTGAACTGACATGGCCACCTTATGTTTTATTTAAAACAAGATTAATTTTAAATCCTTATTTAAGAAAACGAGGGTACATCAAACTCTTATTGGAAACAATATCCATTTTATGTCTCTTATTTGAGAAAATGATGGCACTTCAAGCCATTCTTTGGAATTTTCTCAATGATGAGGGATTGGACATTGGACCATACATTAGAGGGTTATGTATATATTCTAATCAAGTGCATTATCGTGATACTATCGAATTTTTTTGTTCACTTGATATTGGAAAATATATATGCTATTATATTAAGCATGTTTAAGGAAACCATTAAAGATGTCCATATTTGAAAGAGCTTTGTGTATGCTTAATTTCCAGAAGAATAAAATTTGTATAATGCTTATTGTCCACACATGCATGCCGGTCCCTCAACCACTACTTTCTCCATTGTGAATTTGCATTTTGGGGGAAAAGAGAATTCTCCTTTAGAACTTCTAAGAGCCCATAGTTTACCCCTCCAACATTCCCCTTTAGTACTGGACAACGATGTCGGCAAAGACCAATCATTGATTAGTGATCTGTTACATTTTAAGACTCAAGTAACAATATCACGACAAGTTGTATGACCCATACGTTAAATTTTATTATTATTTTTAACTGTAAGTGACACACTATTACTATCATATTACCGGCTTTACAGCAAGAGTGATGCACGGTAAAGTCAAACGACAATTTGCATGGAAAATAGTAAGATGAAAAGGAGTAAGAATTAATTATTCAATTGGACAAATTTACCTCTCTGCTTGATGCAGATCTATTCATTTATATTATCAATAAGTTTTTTAACCTTCTTTCATTACAAATTTCAACTGATTAACTATTTTTATAGCTTGGAAATTCACTACATCAAGTACAAAATACATAATTAATAGAGTTAGGGTATTCAACTAGAGGACTCTTCACTGTTGATTGATGCTGCTCTATATTCCAAACTATCATTCATAGCCTCTGGAATATCTGTCCTTATATAGCACTATAATTATATTTAAGAATAGTTGCTCCATCTATTAGTAAGTCCTTTAACCTAATCGTATTGAAATTTTTCTCAGTAATGTGTGTTTTTATTTGATTAAGTACTTTTTTAACCTTCAAACTCCTAGCAATGAGACAATTTATTTGTCTGGATACAAAAAATACTCAATAAAAACCTCCTTTATTATGAACTATTCTTCAAAAGAGATTTTTTTTTTTTTTTTATATAATCAGTCAATAAAAATTGGCGGCACAAAATAATATATATGTGAGCGAGAGGGACCTGTAAAAATTAGTCATTGTAATACAAGTATTGGAGGAGGAGAATTTAATGAACTTGAGTTTTGGGCAAATGTAAAGACAAATGGTGGTATCCACCAAAATGGGTTGCCAGAAAGCAAATTTGGATGCCCATGATGATTCAATTTGGCATACTTGTCTGCTATTTTTATGTATTCAATTTTATTTAACATTACAAAGCTTTTTAACAAAATATCTCCATCCTTACAGTATATAATTGCTTTTTTCTATCACTTAAATATTGTCAAACTTTCCTCTGTTAATTGGTCGGTGTGTAACTTCTTAAATATAGCATGTAACTCCAAGTCAAGTGAGCCAACAATTTTAGTACTAAAGGTGTGTTTATTTAATTGAAAATCTCATGATAAAAGAAAGTAATTTCCAAGAAAATCACTTTCAAGAAAAATGGTTTGTTTTTATTTGTTAAGTGATCTACATAAAGCAATTTCCTTCTTGCAAAAAAGGAAAGTCAATTTTTCCCAAATCTAAACTTGTTACTTTCAATCTATGGAAAACATTTCTGTAAATCAATTAGTTTTTTGTCATTTAAACACAAGAAAGTCATAAAATAATTTCTAGAAAACTATTTTCTTTAAAACAAATGGAGTCTAAAGTAGATATCGATATTTTCAACACTTTCTTGCAGGCTAGCAACCAGTTCAATCATGGCTACCTTCGTTCTTGTGATAATATACTTAATGTTGTCAACCGGTGACACGTGTATGCATACCTACATCTTTAGTCTTTTTGTAATACATAATATCAATTGTCATGCATAATAGAGTCAATTTTTAGATATTAACGTTTTCTCATTCTCGTAAAATTAATTTAGCTATTTATTATTCTAGATTATGATATTTTTAGATGTGATGTTCATAATTATACTAATGATTTTTAAAAAAAGTTACTCTTGAAATTTTCTCATTATACTAGTTGTTATCAATAAAAAATGCTCTAGACTCATTAAATTTGATTACACTTAATGAGCAAAAGGAACTTTTAATATCATATATCACCAATAAATTTTTATGCAGCACTTTTACTTTTCTCTTCAAAAAGCTCTTCAACTTTTATTTGGGACAGAAAAGAATCATTTTATCCAATATAAATGCGTTCAATGTGCAAAAATCAATTATAGTATAATATGCTAGATTTTTAAGGTCTTTCAACAATTTAACAGAAAAGCTTTAACGAGTTTTCTAACTAAAATTACACTATTAATAATGTCTTTTAGTTTTTTTTTTGTTTCACAAATTAAAAAAGAAAAAAAAAAGATCAAAGCTAGTTTCTTCTCTCTTGATCGACAAGGCTGGCAAGACATTTTTCCTTGATCTGGAAAAGTTGAATCTTTTCCCTTTATGATAATAACAACTTTATAGCATGAATCTCCATTGGAAAATATTCGGAAGAAGAACTAAATAAACCACATTATTTATATCTCCATTGATGTAGATGAAAGTTATGTGTCTGAAAACTTTGAGCAAAATGCAAGACTCACACAATAACATCTCAACTCATGTGATCCCACAACTTGCTTTAATTAATAGAGAGTATCTTATCTAAATCCCAAATTGCTTTGTCATGCTCATGCTTGCTCATTCTACTCCTCATATTTCTCGGTTTCATAAGTTCAAATTACAAGGATTTAACCCAAAATCACTTGAAAATTTAGGTGTATATATCCTTTGCATTTGCTCACTTTTATAATTGAATGCAACTAATTTACATAGTTGATCTTGTTGTGAGAGCATCGGCAAGAGTGATAGGGGAACGGAGGATTTTGTGGGAAACGTTTCAAGACCAGCCAAAGAATCGACTTAACCATCTCTGCCCACATGAATCAAATACTCCATCAAGTGCCCCCTCATTCCCTTGGGAATATGTTGGTTTTATCTACATAAAATTTTCCAATTCCATTTGGCTATTTCGTTCACCCTCTTCACGCATTTAATGCTTTGAGGTTCCCTAAAGCTGTCCATTCCCTTGGGAATATGTTGGTTTTATACATAAAACAGTTGTTCACCCTCTTCACGCATTTAATGCTTTGAGGTTCCCTAAAGCTGTCCTCTAATACAATTGCTCTAGCCGTAATCATGCATAGCATAACTTAACATGATTAGTAACAAACTTGGTTTTACATATACATACATACATACATACATACATACATACATACATACATACATACATAAGAGATTAACAGATCTATATGAAAGTAGGGAAGGATGTATCTAAAAGGAAATGATGTATAAGAACAAGAAAGTAAATGACTTAAATAAAATCGCGAGAATTAAAAATAATGTAAAGACCGAAAGCAATATATAAAATATAAAGTAAGAATATGCATAAACAAAAACCAACCATGAAGGTGGTATGAACTTGGTGAAAAGCTGAAATTACATGTATTGAAGGATGAATAAAGAATCAAGTCATCCAGAGGCTAATCCGCACTCCAGGGAGTATTGATGATTGTATTACAAGAAATGGTTAACCAACTATCATGTAAGTTGGTAACCCTGTATAAAACTATGTATATGAAAACTTAACTTACTTTGAAACCAGGGGATACAAGGTAAGAGAGCTTGGAGATGGAAGAGATGAGGATGGAGATGAAAGAGAGGATGGTTTACAAGTGAGAGAGAGAGAGAGAGAGAGAGAAGAAAGTAATAGAATAGTTTCTTTTGGTAACATGTCGGCTAGCTGATTAAAGGCTAACATGGGGTCAGGTGATATGTGTTATATTTTGATAGGTGTTTGGCGTAAGAATGACTGGTTGTCTTCTGTCATTTCAAGTCATGTCTTGACGGATGTTAAGCCTTTCGGCTTTGGTGGTGTATTGGAAGTGGCTTTGCCTTTGCCTTTGTCTTTGTCTTTTTGGATCTTGGGTGGTATCCCCGTAAAAATTCTCTTGTGAGAAAATCAGGTAATGAATTTGGATGCCTCTTTGAAAGTTTTCCCAGCCCAAAGTGTGATGTGGCTTGGAATTTTGATAAGACAAAACCCTCATTGGAAGAAATAATCAAACGAATAGACAAAACAATAATCAATATAACGATTAAAAGCATTTAAGATATTTAGTTATAATCAATCTAATAGATGAACTAATGATTAAAGTAACAATTAATAGTGGAAGGACTGTTCTATATATATTATTTTCTTACAAAGTAGAGCATTTTTATGATGATAGAATATTGGGATAAGTCAAATTTGTATTTTTGAAAGTCCTAATATACTCATTATTGATTTTTATCTTAATATTTATTATCCATTTCCTAGATGTGATTTCTGTTAACAACATAAGAAAGGCTGGATCGGAGGTATCGGGGTACTAGTGATTTCATTTTGGTCATCTAGTTTTGTTTTTCCTTTTATGACAAGAGACTCTATATCGAAATTTCTTGTTTCATTTTGATTGGGTTTCTTTTTAAGGCTTGTATTTCTAATTTTTGTTGTTTTATTTCGTTTTGGAGGTCATTAATATTTATAGGTCTAGGCTTTGTGGTTTTTGTTTCTATTTAGAATGTCTTTAAGATTGTAGGAAGTACTAGGCTTGGAAGTAATATTCATAGAAGAGTGTAGTCTATCTAAGTATTCTTTTTTGGCTTCGGGGTCAAGTATTTTGTCGCAAAGTCTTTGAGAAGGAATTCTTCTTCTTTTGTTAAGACGTTTACTTCAGAAATGGGTTTTCTCGGAGAAGCGTATTCATATTCGGAATCAAGAAGATTCTATCTCATTAATCGAAGACCTTCTTCCTCAAGAAGTTCATCGAAGAAGTATCATCATTTTCTATGAAGATGTTATTTAAGCGATTAAGAGTATTGTCATCTAAAGAGAGTTCATTCAATTTTTTTATTAATCCTACAATATTTTGAAATATGACATTTTTTACCACAAGAATAGCATTTAATGTCTTTAAAAATTTTCTATCGAATGAGGTCTATTTTGGTTATTCTCGTGTCTTTGTTTATTCCTACAAAGTGGAGGTTTTTTTGTGATGTTTCTTTGTTTCTTTCTCGGGAGGGCAAGTTCCCTTACATTTTGGTTTTGTTTTTTTCATTATAAGAGGGGTCGTATTGAGCACAAAAATCTCCTAAACTCCTATTGGTGAGGATTGTTCTTCCTTGAGTTGTCTTTGTAATTTGATTGTATTACACATTTGTGTTCCTTGTCTATAAACATAAGAGATTATTTCTCCATAAGAAAGGAGATCATAGGGAATTTGACCTTGTAAAGGTATTTGATTGGTGAATGCTAAGAGGCTAATCTCCTACAAAGTGTTGTGAAATGGAATAGATGAGGATTAATGCAACGTTGGCCACACGGATGCCTCTTTTTCCCAGCCCAAAGTGTGATGTGGCTGATAAGCCCTCATTGAAGAAATAATCAAACGAATAGACAAAACAATAATCAATATAACGATTAAAAGCATTTAAGATATTTAGTTATAATCAATCTAATAGATGAACTAATGATTAAAGTAACAATTAATAGTGGAAGGACGCATATATTTTCTTACAAAGTAGAGTTATGATGATAGAATATTGGGATAAGTGTATTGAAAGTCCTAGAACTTGTCATGAAAGTGCAATTGAATTCTAAAATTTTCAAAAATGCAATCAAGATTTAAAACTTGTCACAAAAGTGCAATTGTGTTCTAAAACTTTTACAAAATACAATCAAATCCTAAAATATGTTAAATTGATGCGATCAAATCCTAAAACTTGTTAGGATTTTCCTTTTGTCTAGTTGGATGGAGTTAATGGAAGGACTTGATCACACCGACTTGATCAGTTTTAAAACATGATTGCACTTTTTGAAAGTTTTAAGCTTTAAATTATACTATTATTATACGTTTTAGAAATTAATTGTACTTTTCAAATGCTCTTAAGATGAGGTATTATTAACTCTTGAAGTCCTTCTGAGCTTGATAGAATTAAAAACTTCATTGTTTTGATAAAGAGTATTATTATCAAGAAACAGCCCGTTAAGTTTTTTGGTGACTTCGCAACATCTAGCAATATGGCCTTCTTTTCCACATTGATAGCATGTCATATTTTAATTGATTTTTTTTTTTTTTTTTTTTTGGTCTTTTGTTTAGTTTGAGAAGGGTAGGATGAAGTTTTTCGGGGAAAAATTTTAAGTGTGATTTTTTCTTATTTTTTGGCGCATCTTTTGCAGGAACAGTTTTCTTTACAAGAGTTGAAGTTTGGATTCCTGGGTTCGTGGAGAGATGGATCATATTGGCACGGAAGGGTTTTCTTTGTTTGTAATTGCTCTTTTTTTGAGCTGTTTTTGAAGTTTGAGTGTGGCACACATTTCCATATTTCGTTTTTGAACATGAGAGAACTTGAGATTAGTTCTCCATATGGGAGATGTTGATAAGGGATTTGACCATCGTGGTCAGCTCTAATTTTATTGCGGACTTTTTTACCTATTAAGTGGGATAATCCTGCTAAAAAAATTTCTTTCCAAAATGGTGGATGGCAATCTGACCTAATCATAATTCGTCTAAGGAATGTATCTTTGTATTCTCGGAATTTAGAAAGTGATTTGCACTTGAGATTGGATAGGAGTTCAATATTTCTATGTTTTAATTGGGAATGGTCTCCTATAAAGTGTTGATATATAGGGAAAATGAGAGTACTAACTGCATCTTGGATGCTATGGCCATGGTCGTCTTCAATTTCATGATATTGGTCATCAAATGAGATGAGGAGTTGTCATCGAAACGAAATAAAACGAAACATGAAAAGCAAATAGGTAAAAATGGTTTCCATTATTTAATTTGCGAGCTTACCTTCTTCCTTTTTTCGTCGAAACGAGCTTACCTAATTTACTCACAATATTTCAATTTAATGAGAATTAATCAAATGCTCGAAGAGTTTGATTACACATGCAATTCGAACATGATTCGTCCATAACTCGACTCTTGATGGACTAATGTATGGCCCGAACTCCCGATGGGCTTGGCATGGGCTTGATTGGTGGAAAGGCCTGTGACGAGGCATTTTGAAGGCATTTTGTCAAGAGAAGTAGCAGGCCCTTTTGGTTGGGCTTGGTGATCTCTTCTTGTAGCTAAATCTAATTACTGATCAGAATTGCATACAAGGTAGATCTCTCCTCATGCGCTCTTTCGATCCTCGACGGAACCCGTTTTGCACCATCGCGCAAAATAAGACGCGAGGCGAGACATTTAAATACGGAGAGAGAATTCGAATGCGACGCCGCGTAAGATGCTTCTAACTCGTTCATCGGGGCGAACTGAGGAGGAGGGAGGTCGGAGGGGAGACGGTGATCGTGGAGGAGATGAGGAGGAGCGAATGCGTAGATATAGGTGCGGTTGAAGAGCTCCGCCGGCGAGTCAGGAGAAGGATTTTGAGCTGGATCGGTCCCTTGGATGGCCGTTATGTGGGGGGTCAAGTCGTCGACCGGTTTTGGAAAGAAGAGTAGCCCTTCGCGCAAGGAATTTAACGGAATCGATTCTATATATCTCGATTTATTTCTTAACCGGATGAGTCGGATATCAACGTTTCTTAACCAAGTGTTTAGAGATAATTACTAGCGAAAGAAAAAGTTTTAGACTTAATTGTCTTGAACTTTTTGATCTAGACAATTTAGTTATAAATCTTTTAATAATTTACTCATACAGTCCTTTTGGGCAGTTCTACCTAGAAATTGCTAGTGTGGATATTAACTGCCCGATATAGCATGGCCGTCATTGACATTGACAATTTTTGCGTTTTCGAAATTTATTTTTCTTTGAAAAAAGAAAAGTTTCAGAAAAATTTTAACAAATGCAAAAATTATCTATGTTAGCATTGATGCATAATCTTGATCTTCCTAATAATATGCTTTGCACTCACCTCTACGAGGATTCGAACAACTCGCTTTGAGTCTCCAAGACCAAGGACAGGACCGAAGAGGGCATCCTTGTGACAGATGAGTGAACAGACACGAAACGCACTCCAGGGAAGGCAACAATTGGCAATTAAGAGGTGGGAGGAGTTTGGCGGTGATCACTGAGAAAGCCACTAGAGAATTCTTGAAAAGTCCTTTCTCATCAAACGCCTCTGCCCTTTTTGTTCTGTTAACGTGGCCTGTTGGGTAGTTCCTTCAACGCCTTCTTTGCAGATTATGCTTGGCTTCCCTGCATCTCTCTGAGTCACATGTCTTGATTCATAACATTCATCCACTTGACTCCATTGTTGCAAAATAAATCTTTAAAATTGTTGGGAAAATATGATTCCGATGAGAAAAACAATGAAGTCAGATCTTTAAAGCAATTAAGTCAGATTTTAAGACGTAATATCATTTTCTTTAAGGATTTATTCGCCACACATTGTTGCTAATAGTCACCGGCAAATTTTCTTCATGATACAATAAAGTCTCAAATGAAAATACTAGATAACATTCTAGTATATTTCCAGGATCTCTCTACGAAAAAAATTAAAAAGATGGCTGTATATTCTTTTGAAGGAAAATAAAAAAAGGAAGAAAATGATTCTAATTGAACAAACACATTCGGTAATTTATAGTAAAAACAAGAAATTATATTCGAACAGACACAACTTCCAAGGATTAAGAAGTTGTGTCCGAATAGATTCAAACTCTAAGACAACCATTGAAAGAAATAACAAAATTCAAATATAAATAAATAAATAAATAAATTAACTACAACTCCTTACGAACAAGTCACCTTGTTTCAACAAGACACGATTGTTAATTTTTTTTAATCCAAATTTTCAATAAATAAAAATAATGATCATCAGTTAGTGCCAAATCCCGTCCACATGCGTACTCACATATTTTCGATGCGGGACAGGGTACCTCTTCGTTTGTTTTACAAACAAACTACCAACTGTATTTTGCACCTTCGGTTTATCTATAGTTGGTAGGACTTGTCATCATCGCGCATGGTGACATGACTATGGGGCGCCGGCTTGCTTCACAAGGGTAGGCGCTGTGGTACTAAATGCTTCGTCGCAGGGCATCATGCGACGACGGAGTCCCCTTGCCTCTAACCAGCGAGGGCCGTCTTCTTGTCCACCAGGGCCGAGTGGTGATATCTCTTACTGCACAATTGCATGTAAAGCTTTCAGTCTTACTTGTCATTCAACATTTCAGTGAATTCAAGTCTCCTTTTCTGAACCAGCAAGTTCGATTCAAGCTAACAATTACAAAAGAAAAAGGATTAGGAAAAGGAAAGGCAGGCAAACATCTTGATTTCTTGCAGCCGAAGCTTTCTACACGTTCTATGACTGTCCATCTGAACCGGATGATCATGGCATGAGCAAAGCTACTTTTCAAGAAATTAAAACTATTTTAATTTCTTGATATCGAAATGATAATTAAATCAAAAAATGATGAGTTTTAATCGGAAATCTATGAAGAATATGGACTTTTGCCTAATAATTAAGATTATTTAATCACTACGTTTTTAATTTAAAACGTCTGTATCAATATATTACGGCAAAAACTATAGATAGTTGAAGAAATCTCAACAAAGTGAGCCACCATCAAACATGGTTGGTTTCTACTTTATGGAGTCGGAAATTGACTCAGCTAGTCGTGGAATCGGGTTGACCGGTCTTAGCCGATTCCCGAATGAGTCCAAGAATCAATGGATATTTCTTTCTTTTTTCCTTCTATCATCTCGACACTCTACCAAATATCAATGTTGCTTTAGTCTGGGTGTTCCATAAACTCATATTTGCAATTAAATATCCTTTTTCAAATGAACAAGGTTCTGAGCACCATGTATTTCAGCCGATCCAAGGACAAATCTCGTTGCACAAGCCATTCCGTCCAATAAAGGATCCAGTGTCTTGGAAGTTTTTTGGAATTTATTTTTTCTATTGGTTTCCTTGGTTGGTCGAAAGGGAAGTAAAGTTGGGAGAAAGATATCAATACGTGGATTCACCCAATGACAGATGGGATATTATTTTTTCTAGCTACTAGTCACGGTAAGAAATGGTTTAGCTAATTGAGAGGCTATTAGGGTTCTAAAGCTTCTACCCTAATCATCTTTACTCCCTAAGAGAAAAAGAAAAGTAAAAAATAAAAATATATCGATCCAATTTGGACTATTCGATTTCGCTTCTGAAATTGGGAATTGGACCAATTATTATCCATTCCAAATTGTTGGAACCGGGAACCACTTAAAACTGGCAAATTCATTTCAGTTCCTAGGTTAGGATTTGACCGATGCTCACCCCTATAGGGTTCATTATTGTGCGAAAGGTTAATAAAATTTGAACTATATTTTTAAAAAAAACTAACTGTGTTTATATATTAAAAAAAATACCCAGCAGAAAATGTTTTTATTATCAATAACAATTTATATCCATGTCTCTTTATTAATAGCATAAATATTTATCCTTCACTTTTTTTCAAGCAATACAAATGATTTTTTTAAATATATATATATATATATATATATATATATATATATATATATATATATATATTAAATCGTTGATTTTTGGCCCAGAAAAATCCCAGTGCACTTATGTTAAGTGACATGTGGTAATTGACACATATTCTAGTTTGGAGTTTTATTCTCTATTTATCATAGATGTACCAATTTGTGATTTTTTGTAGTATTAATCCAATTTAATAAAAACTAACGGATGATAAAGTTGTCATAAATGTACCAGTTTTGAGTTTTTGGTTGTAAAAAAATTATTTTGGGTAAATTTATTAGTTTAGGATTTCTATTAAATTTTATTGTTAAGTTGCTGAGTTACGTGATAAGTGGTAGTTAAAAGTGTTCCGGTTTGGAGTTTTACTCTCCGTTATCACAGATATACCAGTTTGTGATTTTTCGTGGTATTAAGCCAATTTAATAGAAATTAATAGATGATAAATTTGTCATAAATGCACCGGTTTGGGGTTTGTGGTTGTCAAAAAATTATTTTAGTATAAATTTATTATAAGTGTACCAATTCGGAGTTTTTAGTAATCAAAAAATTAATTTGGGATAAAGGCCCTATTTGGTTCAGCATTCCCAAGGGGCTTTAGCCCCTAAAGTCCCTTAGGAAAAAATTTAGGTGTTTGGTTAAGCATTTAGAGGTGTCATTGGCCAAATGCTGGCCTTTGAAATGCTGAAAGCCCAAAGCAAGTGGGGACTTGCTTTGGGCTTTTAGCATTTCGGAAACACAAGTCCACCTTTACTATTCATCTGTTGATTTCTTTTTCTTTTTTTTTTTAAACCGATTATCTTCCCCACACCCCAACCGCCGTTGATCGGCGACGGAGTTTCATCGGATTTTATTTTTATATTTAAAAATAAATAAAAACTCTTTGCAAATGTTGGGTTCACCTTTTTTTTGCTGTCATTTTTATCTTTTGACAATCAATAGCCCAACTTTTTATCAGTACACTAGAATGATAATTAATTAACGAATATGATTAATACTACAATAATTTAAAAAAAATTATTCAAAGTTGAAAACAAATCTAAAAGAATCCTAGGCCAAAAGTTGAGCTTTGCATATAATTTATAATCAAATTCTTTTAATATAATTTTTAAATAAATTTATTAATATATATATTTTACATTACCCTCAACATGAAAAAGTAAAAAGTTATAAAGTCATTGTTTCTTTTTTGCAATTTTAAAAATACTAAAACTAAAAAACTTAATTTGGTTACACTAAATGGCTTTTCAAATATATGTTTACCAAACAGTCTTGTATTTTCCTAAAGCACTTTTCAGTTATAATTTACTAAACAGTCTAGCATTTCGAAAAACCCCTTTACCTCAAAAGTATTTGCATTATTCCACGGGCATTTCCTCAAAGTCGAACCAAATAGGCCCAAACTTATTATAAATGTATCAGTTTAGGATTTTTAAAAGATACGGTACATTGTAAAAGCTATCAAGCATCAATAATTCATTAGCCAATGGTTGGCTACAAATTCTCGTTATTTTGGCGTAATGTTTCCGTGAATTTTGCCAAAAAGAATCAAACCGTAGCTCCTCTGCTCTCAAATTATTTAGGGTAGTTACATTTTGGCCCGTGTGGTATTGGAGGAACTCGATTCTGATCTTACTTTATTTGGTTACAAGTTGGAATCTATCCTACTCTACGGCCACATTTTAAGTTCTACCATCGAATTTCCGTTCGGAGTTCGCCGGAAAGTGCTAAGTCGGCACTGCCTATGTTGACATGTGGGCCGTTCATGTACAAATTACAGTTGTACTTTTCATACTTATACGAAAGATCAATTTTAGTCCATGTAATTTATTTTATTGACAAAACAAATCCCCATTTTTATTTTCTGAGTACTTAATTGTTTTCATCGTATTCATCCAAACCTAATGAAAACGTCAAATCGAGACCAAGTGTCAATTAGTGATTCTTACGTTTGCAAATATACTTGATTAGATCGACCGCCCATTAAGATCGTTTTTACTATATGCAACAACACCTTTATTTCCGTTCAAATTCGGATGGACATATTGAGGACTAGTTTCATAAAGACGTAGACTGACTTTCAAATCTTCTAACCACTATTTTGACTATCTATTAAGTGGTCTAAATCGTTAAAGTGTCTCTAATAATATTAAGTGGTACCAGTATAAACTATAAAGATTTGCGCACATACATATCATAAACTAAATTTGTGCATTATAGAAAGTATGCAGATTTAAATTGTAATTTTTTATTTGGAGACTTACGCCCGTAGGAGCTACGAGACAGTAACTAGTGCTATCTCAGCAATTTCTGAAGAATTTTGATAGGAAATTTTGATGGAATGACATTGATTGTCGTTGAAGTATAATCCAAGAATTAGACTCGTAACCAAACGAAGGACAAGGACGAAAATTGAATTCCCCCAACACTATAGGGACAGAAAATGTAACTACCCTGTTTTTTTTTTTTTTCTTTTTAAATTGAGTACAGGTTGGTCAAACTGGATCTCTTACGAATAAATGGAATGAATGAAACACTACATAGGGACAAAAAATGTATTTCCCCATTTTCTACAATTGAGATAAGGTGGGTCAAGTTGGATCTCTTACAAATAAACGGACTGAATGAAACATAAGTCGGTTTTTATGTACTAGGTTAAGAATATAGGATGATTTTTCTTTCCCAATTCAATTTGGGTACATTGATTATAACTAAAACGTGTAATTTCACACTTAATTAGAGCACAAAGTTCATGCCAATAATCTCTTAAGCCCTCACGTTCTTCTTTATTAAGATAGCGACAGTTCATTGAAAAGGAGTCAAATGATTTGGATATCATATCTCCTTTTCTTATATTCTTTCATTAATAATTAATAAAATTGTCATTTTCAGCCGTTAGTCCAATGGAAATCGTTAAGATAGGTTACATAATTTACATGTTCACTTTTTTTTTTTTTGACACGTGGTTCTCCACATTTTGACAATTAAATCGATTTTTCTCTTATATTTAATAATCGGGTTAAATAAGGTAAATTTATCAGTATTTGACAAAGCTTTTGCTAAGCAAGTTCAGGACATCATAACTACATTCAACTTCAAGGTACACAGAATGCCGCCTTAGTTCTTCCAAATCAAAGCAGGTGCATTGCTATTGCTACTTGCTTTTCGAGGATCCATCTCAGCGGTCCGACAACAGCTAATCTCGCCAGCAATTTCGAGTGTCGACTGTTAAATTATGTCTTGAATTTGAATCCGTGAACCCAAATTAGATGACACGACACATCTCTTTTGCCTTGACAGCACAGGAGCTTCTTAGATTGGCCAAGCGAAGCGCTTTATCGTTGCTGCACGATCAGAGGAGTTCAACGTAAACGCACAAAAAGGAAGCTCTGAACACACGGGTGGTTTTGTACTGTGAGTTTTGGGTATAATTTAAGGCTGGCAAACACTCAAGTCTGAGCAATTATAACTCAGTAATTCTCCGATTTCTTAGTAGATTATTTGTTGTCCACTCTTTTCATATAGTAGGAACCGACACTCTTGTGTTCTTTGTTTTACCTCTCCGGTGATTACACATTAATTTAATTACAAGATTCGGCAGTTTCTGCATTATTTTACAACATTGACATTGTTCAATCAATACTGAGGCCCAAAATCATGTAGCCATGGAGTGGAGACGAGTTCTTAGCATAACAAAAGCTGTTCAGGAGGTGACTCATTGTAAGATTTGTTCCAGTAATCAAATCTTAGGGTAATGTCATCCTTTATCCTCCATCAAGATCCAGATTTGGCTTCACTGTTGTGCTTATCCGTCTGCAAATAGGAGAGTTTTCCGGTGATGGAATCGTCCTTCGTCTGGGAAGGTACCAACAGATAAATTATGTACACTCCCATATGGACAAATGCTGTCACAGGCCGGATCTCGTAACGTATTTTCACTCCAATCAGGCAAACTTCCATATCAAGATGATCTGTAAGTAAATAAGATACATTTTCTTTCTCATTTTTTAACTGCATTTGAGCTATCACGAGGCATGCGAGAATTAAAAGTTCAGAGAGGTGAAAAAGAAGGAACGACAATTGCAGTCAAGTAAGGAACAGTACATTTTCATGACTATTCACAGCTAGAACTTCAGGAAATTTATAGAGTAATGACCTTCCTGTCTGGGAGATCTGTTTCACTTCAATCCTAAGAACTGTTATACTAAAAAGTTCCACATGTATATACAAGAAGGTGGATTACTTGTAGATTATAATGCACAATTTTCATTCAAAAAACATCATATAGGACAATGAAGACGGATTCATATCTTCCCACTCCCTTTCTATTTTGCTTACCTCTGGACTTGCAATTGCCCTTGTTCTTGTTCCTGTTTTCCGTACCAGGAAAACAAGCGCCGCCCCAACCCCAAACCCGAGGGCCATTAACCAGCGCCTAACGACAGGCTGCCCATCCCTCTTCACATCATTGGTTTTTTGAGCTTTCATTGGGGCAGAATTGCGTCCTTCGCATTCATGCTCCAAAGACAACGTGTTTGCACTGACCAAATGCACAACTGGTGGTGGAACACCGTTGGAAGATGAAGAGGAATCCTCGGAAACTTCAGTCAGATCTTGCAACTTGCAGGAGCTCACAGTGCTTCCATCTTTGGGGAATAGAACTTTCATAATCTCTTCCTTGCATTTGTTTGAATTCAAGTCTAAAATGATGGCATGGGGACACAACAAATTGGAACAATCTGCAGCGAAATTGGTAATTACGAGGGGATCGTCAACTTTTTTGAATGCTTCGGCAAGAACACCAACTGAAGTTTTCTGTGAGTTCCTCTTCTGGCAATGTGAGAGAATACGAAGAAACTCTGGAGGTAATTGCTCAGAAATCCAACTCTTACCCAGCAAATCATTGAGAAAGTATGGACTGATGCCAAAATTTAAGTGAAGCAAACAAACCAACAGAACCAACTTCAAGACCAACAGCGGGTAGTACCCCATCACATTTAGTTTTGATCTTTTGATCCATTCTCTGGTTTCTTCCTCATTGCAAAGCAGCTGCCTAATAGTGCTAGTAATGAACCCAATGATGGGCTCCAAGCAATCTCTCAGGTTGAAACTGAGGCTGCACCTTGCTAAACCTTCATGGCAGATTAGCCATTCAACTAGAGAAGACTTGGTCGCATAAAACTGCCCTTTGGAACAAGAAAACAAAATCAAAAGTCGTTCCAACAGATACAAAAAGCAAATTGGTGTTACGGAGTTTCTTTCAGTCCAATTAGCCTTGCAAGTATCTGCCAAAGCTCGATAAAGGTTCCAAGCCAAAGAGATTTCCACGGGTCCATCACTAGCCTGAGGAAGTTCTGATGGTACATCCCGACAAATGCATTCCATGAATGCCTCCCATGACGTAGTTCCTTTAAATGATTCTGCAATTTTCCTGTACAAATCATCATCGAGCATTCCAGACCCTAGAACCAAAGTCCCAAGCTCACCCATCTTCCCATGTGAAAAATCCTTCTTCGAAATTATCAGGTTTATTGTTCTTCTAAGTAAAAGGCGAGAAGCCTGACTTCCTCTTAGAGATATCATATTCTCTGCTGGTGATATTCGCCAGTCAAGAGGAAATATGTGACCAAAGTACCTCCTACAGGATGTGTCGATGAAACCCTCCAGTGCCCCACTATCCCGGAAGGAGGGATTGGGACAATCCAGTTCTTGAAGGAACTTTGCAACCTCATGTAAGAGAACAAGACATCTGCTTTGCCAGAAGTTCAACAGTGAACTCTTCGCCAAAAACAGATAAAGTGCATCCAATTTGTCCAGGAGCTCCATACCAAGAGAAGTAAGCTCAGAATACCAATACTTTTGAGCAGCAGAGACCAATTGTCGAAGCTCCAAAGCAACCAATTGTCCATTTCTTCGAAGAATTCTTTTGTCTATGTTTCTGACCCAATCAGCATCTGGGTTTAGAAGGTGATAAGTTCCTTGCATGTTGGTCCGTTGCTCCAAAACACCAAAGTAATTCAAACAGAACTCCCAACAGCACCTATTTTCCATTTCCTCAGCCATCTCCACACATTCTACACACTTTATAATTCTAACAATCTTCTCTCTCCAAAGATTCCAAAAGCACACCAATGAGTCAATGGAAATCTGATTCCCCAGGATCTGTGGTTCAGAATACTCCATTGGGTCGACAAGCCAATCATATTCCCAAAAAAAATTAGAGATATTTTGACGAAGATGGAAGTCCAGAATATTTCGAGCGCATAGTATTTCACCTCTGACACTTCCATTTCTCCTGGAAGCACTAAAACATTCTTTCAATTCAGCCAGGCTGCTCTGTTTGTTTAGCAGAATGCTTGATTCTACAGAAACATATTCGTAGAAGGCAATAGGCTCGGACTTTGCAAGATGTTTGGCTTTTGCTACCAGCTCCTCCTTTTGTGCAAACTGCTTCAAGGGCCACCCTTTGCTTCCAGGAGCCCAAAGGGAATAGAATAACACGTACCACAGGATATTCATTGACGCTTCTTTGTTTTGTCCACTCTTTCCAAGTAGATCAGCCTCGCGAAGGATGTCACCTTTCATCCTCACAATCTTTGCTGCCACCGAAAAGTTACCAAAGTCTTCCTCCAAACTGATAAGCTCATCAAGGCATCCTAGCCTCTTGAGTAAGTTTCGCATTGAATCAATGCAACGAAAAGCCTTCACATACTTCATCATGGCCCTGTAGTCTCCGAGGTCATAGTGATGAAGGGCACAACTCTCTAAAAAGTCTTGTTCCAATTTCTCTATTTCTTTACTTTTCTTTACTATTCCCCTGTCCTCATTTCCCAGCCTTCTCCAATTCCCAATATATTGCAGACCCATTTCAAAGAGTTCTCCTTTGGCACAATTGGACAAGCACTTGGAGAAAAAATTTCCCCTTGCGTATGCCTCCACTGCACGACTGTAGTGCCCAGCCAGAGAAAAACACTCTCCCGCTTTCTGCAAAGCAGATTCTCCACATTTTTCCATAAATATACTACCTGTTGAAGCACAAAAAAAATTTAATGTTAGTCCCATTTCTAGTGTCCTGATCTTCGCATAAGATTTAATAACTTCACGATGTTTAGAAGATAAAAATTAGCAGAGGGACATTTGCTCTTGCACAGCTCAACCATATTGTCCGATGTCAAGATACAAAACAAGATCAACGTCCAGAGGTGGCTACAATACCAAGAAGTTGCTGATAAACCACAGTATATATGGAGTATTCAACTGATAGCCATGGCTTTTCTAACCTAATGGGTGTGGTCAGTCAGTGTTAAGAACTTTGCAGCTCAAATTCTTCCAAGCTCATAAGAGTGCAGAGGCGTGTTGTCATATATAAAATAATCAACTTCTCAAAGCTAAGGCATAATCATGAAGTCAACGTTATTTGCAGCTGCTCGAATCACCAAAACCATTTGGGAAAAACAAGTAAGACTGAATTTCTTTTGTTGGAAATTTTGAGAGAGAACATTTGATCATATGAATAAACAAGAGGCTACCATGCATGTAAAAACTATTAATAAGAGGATAATTGAGATCAATGTCAAACTACCTCGTTCTTAGGCAGCTTTGACATCACTACGACGAGGAGAAATATAAAGAAGCAGCATAAAGCGTATAAATTGTCCATCTTATCATTTTGAAAGAAATTGAAACAAAGTAAACATCATACCTGCTTTCTCGTATTCCTTCAACATGTAGAAACACTCCGCTGCAGAGTCAGCCACTCCAATTGCTTCAAAAATCTCTGCAGCCTGCCTTCGAAGGTCAGAAGCCTCTTTTGGACTGAAAACATGCTTGAGATCTGCATCTGCTTTGAAAGCAGAGGCTTTAGCCAATTTCTCCCCGTATTCATACCTTGCTCGCACAAAGCACATCGTTGCCATTCGGTAGTTACCCTCATGTAAGAGCTTGCAAAGTTTAAATAAAAAAGAGAGATCAACAGCTTCTTCAGAGAAGGCGAAAAAAAGAAAAATAGAAAAACACGGTCCTCCTTTATTGGAAAAATCAGTGGTGTAGCCTTGAACCAAGAAAAGGCACTGCCATTGACCTGATAACCTCAAAAAACGATAAAGATTCAAGGAAAATTGATATCATGTGGTTTAACCATTGTGTCTAAATGAAGCAACTGGCCAAATTATTAAAAAACCAATAAAGTTGGCAAATCGATCACCATACTTTGTACCATAGAACGTCCACATTCTACACACTTTTTTCAGTATCAGTCATACTTCTAGTCATTATTGTCATTCCAAAATCCCTAGCATTCACAGATCATGTTGACTCCAAATGAGGCCAATATAACAATTCCTTGAAGAGGAAACAAACAATAAAGAAAAGAACAGAAAAACAGCAAACCTTAAAACCTTGTGACTTCCACTCCTCCGGCGTGCTCCTGACCTGCATTGCTTCTGCACGGGCATGATCTACCAACCTAACTTGAATGAGGCACTTCTTCTTCCAGTAGTCGAACATTGGTTTGGAGAAGTCCAGGGCATTCTCACATATCCACAATCTCTGTCTTGTCCGAGTAATTGCGACATACAATTGCTTCAATTCAGAGCATAATATATCGTGCTTCACGTCATCGAAACTTGGGGAAGACCATTGAGAGCGGTTATCGAGCAAAGCTTGCTCCTTCATGTATCCATAAATGACCCTCCATTGATTTTTTATAGGTGATGTGCCAAAGAAGTTGTGCAATAAGACGTCCTACACGATGTCATAGCAAAAAAGTTTCAAGTAAAAACATCTGATTTAAGACCGAAATGACAGATTTCAAGTTTCATGAATACATGGACAGATCTCAAAAATTTAGGAAAAGAATATTTGGACTCATTCTGACACACCAGCCAATCAAGATCAATCGTGAAGTTGCAAGATCTTTGATATTGTCCATTAAGCTAGAGAATGATGTCGACATAAGCCTGAACAAATTCTACATTATGTGTATTTAGATGCCACTGTCTACATACAAAAAAGGGTACACAGAATGAAAATGCAAATCAAAGCTTTTACAGAATAACAGCTGGCAGCAAATTGGTCAAGACCCATTAGAAAAAATGTTCATGAAATCTCTATTGCTGCTACCACTAAAATCCCATGGCAAACAATCCAAACCAGACACACGCCTACCTGAAATTCCAACCCCTTGCATTCCACTATCGTCAGAACTAGGGCTTGCCCTCTCACAAGGTTTGAAACTTCATCTCTAGAGTGATCATCTCGAACCAAAATAACCTGCTCTGCTCCAAAGCCAACGAAATTGCCACTAACATCATGGTTGCCAAAAATTGATAGTATGGCACTTTCTTCATTCTCCGAGTCAAGTAAAATTGGGGCTTCGCCACTTATGAAGCTAGTTTCGGGGTCCAAAGCATCAACGCAAAAAGGGAAAAAATGGTAAAGAAGATCAACAACGCTCTGCGCCAGTTTGAGTATACCAGCATGAGTGCGGAAGTTCTGGCTCAAATGGAAAGTTTTGGAAAGACAACCCTTTTCCATTCTGATATCTGGTCCATCCATTGAATCTATCAAGAACTCTTTGTAGAAAAGGGACCTTACATCTTCAAAACTGAAGTCTACTCCCCTTGCAATAGTTTGCGCGGTGTCGCCAGAAAACACAAAGCCCTCATCAACATTTCTACATATATACTTGAACAGTGAAATTTGCCTCATGGTGAGATCCTGCACTTCATCAACATATACAAAATCCACCAAATTACCGTTAAACTGCCCACGAAGAAGACGGCAATGAAGATCATTGACAAGATCGGCCAAATCAAATTCACCATTTTTCATTTTCATCTTTTCATAATCCTCAAAAGCATCATAAATTTCTTCTCTTCTCTGAATACTCAGAGTGGAGACACGACCCTCTGAAAGTGAAACATAAGCTGGTCTGTCAAGTTTGCCTTCACAACCATCTGCTGGTGGAAGACCACCCTTTATGTGGGACATTATTTCAGTGAAGACTCTGGAAGGATCAAGCCTCCTTCTTGTCTTGTCATTGAAGTGAGGCCAATAAACTGCACAAAACTTTTCGCAAGTAACCTCCTTTGCTCTTACAAGACTTTGTAAGGCAACTGGTCTGGAATTGTAGGTTTGGCCATGACAAAACTCCCTTAGATCAGGAAACCTTTCAAAGAATGAAGCCCCAACTGTTCCATCTAGCATCATCAGAAGCTTATGAAAAGTTATAATAAGGGGATAAGAGTTGGGAGATATATCTACAAATGAATCCGGGATATCCTTGAATAATGCTGCATCATCAACAATCTCACCAACTGAAGAGCTTCCTCCTCTATGTTTTGCACCAATGCTGGAGCTGCAAGATAATTGAGCTAGCAGTTAGAAATGAAAATTAATACTTAACAAACTGATGGGAATACCTACACTACACATGCAATCTCATAATTTCTACTTGACACTAACAGCGAAAAGGGAATTAGAACATGCTGATGCACCAAGATTGTAATGATATACTACGAGACATGGATAGCATTTACATCAGCTGGCAATGAAAATCTTCCCCCACAGCAGGATTTGTAGAACAGATGGTCCTTTCTCGATTCTGCTCATAAATGCATATTTTCATTTAATATAAATTTTCTTTCTAAACGTACAATGCTACAGCTTAATATGGAAGTTCCCAATAAGTGGAAATGCAAACTAAAGAAGTCGCACAAAGACCAAAATAGGGACTATTGCCGCACAAATTAATCTTTAGTTCAAAATCAGCAAGCAGATGATGTCGATCTCTAACATGCAATGATTACATCTATTTTCTAGCAGCCAAAGCCAAGTGGTAGCACCCGAGAATGACAAAGCACTGATTTGACCTATGCACTCTTGCTACATTTATGTTGTCCTATCTAAGTCTATATATGGAGTATCTTGATTGAGCTTCTCTGCTAGGAGAAAAATAGTAGCATGCCAAAGGGGTTATCTCCTTGTTCGGACTAATTCATTAGAAGATTTGACAATCCATTAACCTTGCATATGTTTGTTCATAGGAAAAATTGCAGAATATTTATTCTGTTTTTCAAACATCTTCCAATGACATTTTATGTACCTTCTAAGTTGAGACAAATGCTGTTTGACCGCAAAACATAATTTTGCACTGACGGTCACAAAAAGCTGGCGCAATACACAATCCTCTGCTCCTTCACCGATTTCCTCAACATTGATTTCCAGGGAGGCATCTTTGCTGTGGCTAATACCACTTTGGATTTCCTGAAATCCCTTGGTTGCTTCATCATGCAGTTTCTCATTTCTAAACAACTTCATTGTCAGGACTGTAGTTTTACCGGTTCCGGATCGCCCAAGTATAAAAGTGCTTCTGGGGAAAAGAATTATCTCTCGTTCTTGCTCTGTTACTTCAAACGGAACACTTGCTTCATTACCATCACTGTCATCGAGCAAATTTCTGACAATATCTGATGATAAGGGGTAGAATTTCATCAGAAGCAAACTCTCGCTCACTTTCACATTCTCCACATACTGACCTTCACTAGGACTTCGATAGCGGACAAAATCGAAAGTACATGCCCAGGTCTTCGGAACTTGCAGATCCCTATAACCGGAAGAGGCATGTGAAATGAAAGAAAATAGGGGGATAAGATCAATTCAAGATATTTTAGTCATCTATCCGGAAAAGAATGCTTTCTAATTTAGTAAGAGATGTGCTACCTATCTTAAGATAAGAAGAAAAGATCAGACTTACCCCTCAATGCATTTCTCATTGCAATGACTAATAAAATCATCACTATATGTCTCGAATATGCTGTCCAAACGTTTGACCAATTTTACCACATCCTCTAAAGGCAATACATCCCATATCTTCAGGATTTGGATGTATCTCAGTTCCTTTACAATATCAGTCGTGCATATGACATAGAAATCGTCAGCTTTAAATTGTCTTACGATATGAGATGAGTGTTCACAAATTATATCCACATTTCTCTTCTTTGGTCTCCAGCCACTGGAGAGTTTTGACAGAAGGTTGATGATGGACATCTTTGTCCTGAGTGATGCCAGCTTTCTGAAAGACTTCAGGAAGTTGTCACTGAAAAGAACCTGATAAGACCAAAGAATAACAATAAGATATGTTGTCACAAGTTCTATAAAACTCAATGCTTATTTTGAAAAATAAATGTAGCCATAGAATACTGTTGAGCAAAGTTTTTTACCTTCCACCTTGCATTTCTGAAAAGTACACTGCCTCTGTCAAGCAGATCATCAAGCTGATTATTCTCTTTCTTCACATCTAAGATGGCTTTAGCCAAATCCTTGTCATCATCAACATTGAAGAAACATCCACGACTCTTTGCATTGTCAACCACAGCTTTCCACACAGAATCACTTTTCGTCAGTGTTTGCCCATTTCCCAGAATCCACAGACAATACCTATAGATAGGAAATTAACTCAGGGATTTACTTGCTATATCACCCTAAAAATGTAATTTGACACAGTTAAGAGGATAGAGTACCTGGCACTGGTAAGAGCAACATTGGTTCTCTTAGTACTGGACAAGAACCCAATATTCCCACACGAGTTTGATCTTACGGTGGATATTATAACAATGTCTTCTTCACCCCCTTGGAATCCATCCACTGACTTCACCTTGACCGTAAAGCCCTTGATATTTTCATACTTTTTTCCAAGGTTAGCTAGAACTGCAGCAACCTGAGCTGTGTAAGGAGATATGACACCTACTGTCAGATCTTCTTCTGACCCATTCCAAGCTGCAAAGAAAATAAAACCGTCACTACAGTGATATTATTTTTGGCGGGGTGCAAAACTTCGAAAGAAATATCTTAGGAAAGGAACTATTAATGTCCATCATAATCTACACCTATATGATTAAGTAATACATGTAAAATCCATGTGCTCAAAGCAATACGTATAAAATTCTCTTGACATACCTCTGTACAGATTCCTAACTATCCTCGAGATAACTTCCACCTCAACAGGGTTTCTAAGGCTACAGCCATCATCACCGATTTGTTCTTGTCCATCAGGAATATTTATGAACGAGTAAGGGCCAAACATCGGCCATGGCAAATGACTTTTTCTGTAACTTTTGCTCTTCACATTTGGCCCATCCAAAATTTGGTTTTGATAAAATTTTGAAGTCGGAAACAGACTTATTGATGGATGCATCGATATTGTATATTGAGAAGTTGCCTTGAATAACCCAGTGAACTCAATCGTTCAAACAGACTCCTTCCAAAACCAGCCCTATTAGAAAGCTGTCAAAATAAAACATGATATAAAATTCAACGGACGTTAGGTATAGAACATTTAGCCCATCTAAGTTCAAATGAAGAGAAGGATATTACACATCTTTCAAAACCAAATACATTGTTACCTTTCAGATATTTTAACATTACCTTGCTTTCAACCATAGCAGGCAACTGACACTCATCTCCAACTAAAATCAGATGCTTGACACCAGGGAGTTGCAGAGGAATTACTGACTCGCATTCTTTCAACTGGGCTGCCTCATCGATTACCAGTAAATTGAGAGGCTCCATTTCCACGGAGTACAGCTTATATGAACTAGAAGCAGTGCAAAAAATCAGGGAAGCATGTTGATAACAGAAGTTGGCTATCATGTCCATACTTGTAAAGTTTGGAAGTTTTAGATCCTTCAGAGAATCACGAACAGTTAGCAACAAGGAAAGGCATTCCTGTATCTTCATATATAAATTATACAGTGGACCCATGGACGTCTCAAATGAAAACAGGCTAACTTCATCACGTGAAAGAGTTATCTCCATCATCTCCAAATCCAAATTCTCTCCACAGAATAAAGTTTCAAAAGAATCTAGTAAGTTAAGGAGGGATGTAATATTCTGGAAATTAGTTCTGGATATATGAGTACAGAAAATATTGAGGCATCTCCGCAGGGGCTGGACAGTTGCCTTGAATCGGTCCCTGAAAAACTCAAGAAATGATTTAAGCTCACCGCTTCCGCATCCGCTCCCATCATCATCACTTCCTGATTTGCTTCTTTTTGTGTGTTCGTTTTCCAAAAATATGTGGTATTGACGGACACAGTTGGCAAGGGTATCTATCATGGAATTTAGACTAGTGAATTTGGAAAAGCACTCTACACGATGTTCCAAGTATATTTCTTCAATGTTGGCATCAACTTTCAGCCGCTCCTTGTTCCCAAAAATAAGCATGTCAAAGTAACAGAGAAAACTTTTCGTTTCAGTGCTTATACCATTATCTGATTGCTTTAGCAGCTTTAGAACACGAGATGCCACTCCCTTGATGGCAACATGTGTAGGAGCACAAACAATGGTTCTACGTTTCCTTTTCAAGAGAGTAAATAGCAGTGTAGCGACAGTTGTAGTCTTCCCAGTTCCAGGAGGACCCCATATCAGTTTGACAGATGGCTTGTTCTCACATTTGAGTTTATTGAGACAGGCCACAACTGCATTTTTTTGGGATTCATTCAGATCATGGCACAATCTCTCGTCAAGGCTCTCACTTGCAGAACCATTACCTTTCGTAATACAAATATTAGAAACTTTGTCAGCCTGCAACCAAAACACATTTCTTGTGATAATCCAGACCATGTAAATATGGTAGAAGGTTCTGAAACTTAATTGGTGTTAATATGATATAAAGAGCATTGCACAGCACAAACTCAAATCCCATGAAAAGTATAGTACAGAAAATTTTAAGGTCTAGTACTAATGAGTAAGTCGCCTCCAAGGAATTAATTTGCCCTACTGAAGACATGACTTCACTAATTTCCCATATCTGCTTTCATCTCCACATAATGATGTGGACCAACTAAAAGAAACAATCATCCTTATCTTTTAATGCAACAGAATGGCTTAAAGCATCATTTATCTTATTTCCAGTGGAACTTACAAATCGACAGGTGTAAAATGAAGTTTTGAAGCTTAGAGGAATATAATAGCAATTTTAAGTCTAAATGGACTAAAGGTGCGAAAAGGAAAGTCGTACCACCAAATCTGTGCAGAGAACTTCCTTCACAATATCCAAGTTCAGAGACATATGCAACGCATCCCATATCCTTCTGTTAGTGGCTATATTTGTCAGGAAAATTGCATAGATTGGCTTCCAGGGATTATTTACTTCATGGTCCAATAATGCCTTTACTGTAAAGTTTGTGGATGACGTTGCCTTATTCTCTTCATTGTCTCCTCCAATCATCTTTACTGATGCAAGCACCCATCTTCTTCCGGACCTCTCCAAGTCAGGAACAGTTGCAGGCTTAGCATCAGTTAGAATCAAGATATCTTCAGGCAAAGTTTTGTAAGTTTCCTTGCCACGAGTGTTGGATTCATTGCTCCACCGACCGGCCTTAACAGCATATGTGTTCCCACTTCTCGTGCATTTCACAGAGTCAGTAACCTCAGTGAAAGGCTGCGAAGAAATATTTTCCAAACTCGAGCACAGACTCGCCCGTGTCTCTTCCAGCAAAGGGTAGACCTGCGATCCGAGATAATGCTGGACCGACTGAAATGTCTCCGGTATAGTCTCCACCTACGAACATAGCTCGCCAAATGTCAAATAGGACCAACCAACCTCAACATTCAAACAATACTTCGACTAAATTCCGTAAAACATAACATGTACTCCTAAAATACCTTATGAGTTTTCCGAACAAAGTAGAAGCATAAAGGGTTCTATCTCACCAAGTCGAATGCAAGGTTTTAAGGGATAAGCACATTAGAAGCGCCAAAAGGTTGTGTATGGTACTCACTTTGATGTCAAAAATTTATTTTGGATCACTTAAATATCAAAAAGTTTGAAAAATAATCATTTTGGTACCAACACCAATCTAATTGGCCAGAAATTTGACGTGACAATTTTTTTAAAAATTTTTGAAGTCGACATGGTTAATTAAAGAGTACAATTAGCATTAATTGTCCAAAACGACGTCCTTTATATGTTTACCCCAACTATAAACCGTAATTTTACTTGCAATTTAGGGTTTTTGTCCAAATTAAGTTTATCCTTTTCAATTTGCAAAAGATTAAAGAAGGAAAGTGGAAGATGATGAAGGTGGTTGCTTCAGTCGTGACCACGCTTCGTCGCCGTTGTCATCATTGTAGTGTGGGAGAAGCTCCGTCGCCACTGTCATCGTCGTGGGGGGAGAGAAGCTCCGTTGTCGCCGCCATCGTAGCTGAGTGGTCTCGCTTACTTCTACCCTGGAAATGCTCGGATCTGAAACCTCAAGCTATTAAGAACAAGTGTGGATAGCGTCTCAGACAGTGGCTGCTGAAAGAAGATCAGCGGCGGCACAAGGTTGCAATCGAGTATTTCGTTGAAGCGGACAAAACACCAAGGAAGAAGAAAAAGACCACTTTTCAAATTTTCATTTGTTTTTTTTTTTTTTTAACTCTACACTCCCCTTTGCCTTTTCTGTGAAAGACGCCTCCCCTGCACTATGAAGACCTCTTTGGCGTTTCCTACATAGTGGTGAACCTTCGAAAGGGGTTAGACAATTGATATCTACGGCCACATTGAGTCAAAAATTCACAATTCCAAAACACACGGAGATGGAGTGCTCGGCCAACTTTGGCCGAGAGTCCCTTGCCACGCGAGACTCACTAGCCGGTTGCTGCACTCACACACTCGTGACGTCGCCCCAAACTGCGAGACCACCACCAAGCTGAGCTGCTATCCTTTGATCTCAACTCACACGCCAAATCGAGCTCGAAGCCCAAGCTTCCCTCGACAAAGACAATTTTTAGGTGTTTGTACACTAGGCCGGTGGGAGGACGAAGAGGAACAAGTGAAGGTCTTGACCGAGCTCGAGGAAAGACACTAAGGCTCTGACAGAGATTACCAGGACCTGATCTGAAGGCTTCCTCAAGCTCTCTCTCTCTCTCTCTCTCTCTCTCTCTCTCTTCTCGGCTTTGATTCAGTTCAGGGGTTCTTCAATCTCCCTCCTTTCTTCTTTCCCTCTCTTTTTCCTTCTCTATGCAAATTTTCCCGGAAAATGGAAGAGCGTATTGAAGGATTATTTCTCATACGGCGTCGTTTATGAAGAGTATAGTCATGTCATAATCCATGTTGGACTTATTATTTAAATAAAAATGTCACATAATATTTTGGCTGTAATTTATAACCGGAAGCACTTAAGTGATCATTTTTCTTCAATTTGACTTTAAAGTGAGCCGACAGAAATTTTTAGCATCAAAATAAGTGCTATACATAACTTTTGGTAATTTTAATATACTTAACTAAGTTTTTATTAGGCTAGGCTAACTAGAAGCATAGGGAAAAAGAAAAAAAAAGAAGGTAGAGCACAACAAACTAGCATCATTGGGAAAATTCTCAAGTCATCGAACTTCCACGAGAATAAAACCAACAGTGCTTGATAAAACGAAAAAAGCAAAGATGAGAAATGAATAAAAAGAAACCTCGTCATGGTAGAGGTTTTCGTTGAGAATGTCGTGAAGAGACCAAGAGCAGACAAAATCAGTCAGGTCATTGGTACTGTGTCTCCTCCTCCTGCTCAAACCACCTTCTGCTATCTCCACGCCCACCGCTCTGTTTGTGCTCCCTCCCAAATCCATCTGAACCCACGCACTAAAATCTTCTACTTGTTTCTTTCTCCCCTTTTCTTGCCCATCAAAGCACCAGGGAAAAATCGCTCTGAGGTTTCGAGGAACTTTCGAGGCGAATATTGGGCAAAGCTTGTACGGACATCATCAGCCCTTTCTGAGCTCCGAAGTGAGCATTCTTAGCGACGAAAAAGAATGACACGGGGAAGGTAAAGGGGTCGTCCATGGACTCTTAAAAGAAGCAACTCGAGGTCTTTTCGTCGACCAACCGTTCGAGGTCTACGAAAGGCGAAAAGATGGGGCTGGGTCTTTCTCTCGTCTTCCGAAAGGCGCAAAAGATTCCCGCTTTTCTTCGCTTTTTCAATGTTTCGATTTCTTGCAACCAACGACTGTTTTATATTGGAAGCGTATCATGGCATGAGTGAAGTTAATTTTGAAGATATTAAAATTATTTGTTGATACTGAAATTGTTTTGACAAAGACACCTAAGAAAAAGATAAAAAAAAAAAGAAAAGCAAAGATCGGGGAAGAATAGAAAGAAACCTCGTCATGGTAGAGGTTTTCGTTGAGAATGTCGTGAAGAGACCAAGAGAAGACAATATCAGTCAGGTCATTGGGATTGTCTCTTCTCCACTTGCTGCTCCAACCACCCTCTGCTTTCTCCATGCGCAACACCGTTTGTGCTCGCCCTCAAGTCTACCTGAACCCACGTACCAAAACACCAGGGAGAAACCACTCTTTAAGGTTTCGCGAAACTTGCGAGGCCAAAAAGATGGGCACGTTTTAATAGCTAGCAAAAGATTCCCAGAATTATTACATTTTCTCTGTCATTCTTCCTTCGACCGGGAAATTCCATGCGTGGGGACAACGCGAACCGAATACGACGATAATCAGGCAAAGTCGATGCATGGCGATAATCGGGATTCGACAGGTGGGGCGTTTCAATTCAGTCACAACTCGCGTGCTGGTTATGTTTTTTCTTTATTATTTATTATAGCTTCTTTTTTATATAATTTACATCCTTTATGTAAAAGGGTTGAAAGTAGTCATGCACGTGGGGAGCGCGCGCGTGGTATTGAGCAGTCATATCAAGACACATATGCTTTGGATGAAGAGTGGCTAAAAGTCATAATTAGAGGCAATAATACTAATTACTTAGATTAGTGGCAAAATTTTCATTTGTTTTGAATTTGTCTCTAAAAAGACATTTAGAAATGGCGGTATACGAGACAAGTATCCTATTTGACCCTAAAAAATTTTAGGGCCGAATTTTTTTTTGACTTAATGTTCTTTTGACTCTAGAACTCATTATTGTTGTACTGCAATTTAGCACAAGCCGATTCTCATGTAATTGATCAATCATTATTATTCACGTGTTACGAATCTCATCTTACTTGGAGACATATGTAAGGTATCTCGTAGTTGCAAGCAATGGTGATTAGTTGACCACACCACTAGTAATCGATAGGAAAATTGTTCAAAAAGTCTTAAACTTATTGTATAACGACCAATTTAATCATAAACATTTCAATTGTATTAATTTAGTTTTAAACATTTCGACGATTTGATAGATGTAGTCATTCCTACCAATTTGGTCAAAAGTCGCTAATATGGACATGATGGTCGGCTAGCCAACATTGACTTTTATTTTTTGAATTTTCTGATTTTTATTTTTGAATTTATTGAATCGGGTTGTAATACTAGTATACATGAGATTGAGAAAATTGTCAATGTTTTTAATTATTCCTCCTTGGAATCGTTGTTTGAATTTGGATCCCTCAATTCAAATAAGGAATAAAAATTGTATTGCTCCCCAAATTGGAAGAAGTGAGGGTGAGGAAAGCGGGAAGGCTGAGGAATGTGGTGAAGAGTGACTTCAAAATAGTTTTGATTTTTCCTTGTCTAAAAGATGTTTGGGTTGAAATTTGCTCGCCATTGGGTATTGTAAACAGATGAAGGAAGCGACTCCTAGGAAGAAGGCGGTTGAACAAAAGCGGAAGTGATGGGTTTCCCTTGCTTTAAGTTCACTAAGACTTGACGGGCTTGATGACTTGATTTATTTCAGTTCCAAAAGTTGTTCGTACTATTTCGCCTCCTTAAGAAGTCTACGGATTTTATGGTGCTGCAACTTTGGAGCATTTATCTCGGGTCCTACGCGTGTCAAGAGGTCATTAGGCGAGACGGCTGAAGAGGATGATTAATTGCCATAGCCATTGTTCAACGAGATGGTCTGCTCCTTACTATGCTCATATGTGTTCTTGCAATATCATGTTTTAGAACAAACAATTTTATTGTCCTTTCTCACATTATCCTAGTGCGTTTCCCAATGTAGAGGGCTAAGAATTAAAGGCCTTCAGTGTAAAGAGTTATGGAACAATCAAATTCCCACCTAATCTTTTTGCAAATTGGAATCCCTTAAATTAAAGTACTTTGACAATCTCCTATGCATTCCGCCACCCCATATGTGGAAGAGGTTGCAGTGCTATCTCAAGGTTCTAGAAGTGAAGTCATGCCGTTCGATCAAAATCATAAACAAAATTAATGGGATGGTTAGAAAGAATGGTGAAATGCATATGCTAGTTTTGCGAGATCTGGACAACTCGAGGCACATATGGTAGTACGATGGTCTCCCAAAGGTTCCGTTAACCAACTTGAGAGACATAAAAGCTTTGGGGTGGCCCCTTTTGGAGATTCTTTTCCCACCCATTTTCTCGTTGATCAAAGGTAGGCAAATCAAGGAGCTGATGGTGGGGTCACACAAAAATACGAAACTATTTGTTGGCTATGACAAATGTGAAGAAGTGTTCGATAAGACAATGACCTTCTTGGAGTTAACTACTTTTTAAGACTTAACAAGTTGCCCAAGTTCAAGAGAATCTTTATCCGAGAAATACTCTACGGAATTCCCATCCTTGGATGTCTTCTGGAGAGTAGGTTGTGGAACAGAGCCGGACCAAGGCTACCGAAGTGAAGGGGAAAGTGATGGGGAATATTAGGCTTTATGAAGTGTAGCAACAAAGTTCGGGACAATTGCAACGAATGGTACTTAGCCATATAAAAAGACGTCTAGTAATATGAGATTGCATTATCTTCTACACACTTCACACGGAGTTTGTGACTAATTCCTTTACTATTCACTTTCTTTGGTTTGTTTCCTAAGCCATAATGATGAGGGGAAAATTCAAAATAAGGATATTAAGTGTTCTCATTTTCTCAAATAAGGTTATGAAATGAATTTTATTTCAAATAAAAATCTGAAATGACCATGATAGTTTCAAATAAAGGCCTGAAGTGGCAATGATAGTTTTACTCGCTGATCTTCGCTGATCAGCTAAATATTCCGATCAATGAAGGAATTTAAAATATTAGTTAAATTATATTAAAAATAAATTAATTTTAAAAAACAAAAAAGAAGGAAATTAGGCGAGGACTAAGCCCTCGTTGTCAGTGTCGATTAGCAATGGTGGGGGATGGCTGACCAAGGATCGGCGAGGCTCGGCAGGCCTCGGCCAGTGGCTGGCGACTTGATCTAAGGGAGGGCGGCAACCCTTGCCGACCCTTGGTCGGCCATCCCCCGCCATCACCAACCGTTCTTGGGGATGGTAGGGCGGTAGCGCCGAGGGCCTATAGAGCCCTTGCCATTTTCCCTTCCCCTTCCATTTTTTAAAAGAAATTTCATCTAATACAAAAAAAGGAAAAAGGAAAATTCAAAAAAGTAAAGGAAGAAAATGCCCTTATCGGCCAATGAATTAGGTCTTTCTTTGAACTGACATGGCCACCTCAGGTTTTATTTGAAACAAGATTCATTTTAAATCCTTATTTAAGAAACAAGGATACCTCAAACTCTTATTAGAAACAATATCAATTTTATGTCTCTTATTTAAGAAAATGAGGGCACTTTAAACCCTTCTTCGGAATTTTCTCAATGATGAGGGACCGGATATTGGACCATACATTGGAGGGTTATGTATATATTCTAATCAAGTGCATTATCGTGATACTATCGAATTCTTTTTCACTTGATATTAGAAAATATATATGCTATTATATTAAGCATGTTTAAGGAAACCATTAAAGATGTCCATATTTGAAAGAGCTTTGTGTACGCTTAATTTCGGGAAGAATAAAATTTGTATAATGCTTCTTGTCCACACGCATGCCGGTCCCTCAACCACTACTTTCTCCATTGTGAATTTGCATTTTGGGGGAAAAGAGAATTCTCCTTTAGAACTTCTAAGAGCCCATTAGTTTACCCCTAACCATGAAATAAAAATAAAAGACAACATTCCCCTTTAGTACTGGACAACGATGTCGGCAAAGACCAATCATTGATTACTGATCTGTTACATTTTAAGACTCAAGTAACAATATCACGACAAGTTGTATGACCCATACGTTAAATTTTATTATTATTTTTAACGGTAAGTGACACATTATTACTATCATATTACCGGCTTTATAGCCAGCGTGATGCACGGGAAAGTCAAACGACAATTTGCATGGAAAATAGTAAGATGAAAAGGAGTAAGAATTAATTATTCAATTGGAGAAATTTACCTCTCTGCTTGATGCAGATCTACTTATTTATATTATCAATAAGTTTTTTAACCTTCTTTCATTACAAATTTCAACTGATTAACTTTTATAGCTTGGAAATTCACTACATCAAGTACAAAATACATAATTAATAGAGTTAGGGTATTCAACTAGAGAACTCTTCACTGTTGATTGATGCTGCTCTAAATTCCAAACTATCATTCATAGCCTCTGGAATATCTGTCCTTATATAGCACTATAACTATATTTAAGAATAGTTGCTCCATCTATTAGTAAGTCCTTTAACCTGATCGTATTGAAATTTTTCTCGGTAACGTGTGTTTTTATTTGATTAAGTACCTTTTTAACCTTCACACTGCTAGCAATGAGGTAGTTTATTTGTCTAGACAAAAAATACTCAATGAAAACCTCCTTTATTATGAACTATTTTTCAAAAGAGATTTTTTTATATAATCAGTCAATAAAAATTGGCCGCACAAAATAATATATATGTGAGAGAGAGGGACCTGTAAAAATTAGTCATTGTAATACAAGTCATGGTGACTGGAGGAGGAGAATTTAATGAACTCAAGTTTTGGGCACGTGTAAAGACAAATGGTATCCACCAAAATGGGTTGCCATGAAGCAAATTTGGATGCCCATGATGATTCAATTTGGCATACTTGTGCTATTTTTATGTATTCAATTTTATTTAACATTACAAAGCTTTTTTAACAAAATATCTCCATCCTTACAGTTTATAATTGCTTTTTTCTATCGCTTAAATATTGTCAACCTTTCCCCGGTTATTTGGTCGTGTGTAACTTCTTAATTATAATATGTAACTCCACAGTAGTCAAGTGAGCCAACAATTTTAGTACTAAGGTGTGTTTATTTAATTGAAAATCTCATGATAAAAGAAAGTAATTTCCAAGAAAATCACTTTCAAGAAAAATGGTTTGTTTTTATTTGTTAAGTGATTTACAGAAAGCAATTTCCTTCTTGCTAAAAAGGAAAGTCATTTTTTCCCCAAATCTAAACCTGTTACTTTCAATCTATGGAAAACATTTCTGTAAATCAATTAGTTTTTGTCATTTAAACACAAGAAAGTCATAAAATAATTTCTAGAAAACTGTTTTCTTTCAAATAAATGGAGTCTAAAGTAGATATCGATATTTTCAACACTTTCTTGTAGGCTAGCAACCAGTTCAATCATGGCTACCTTCGTTCTTGTGATAATATACTTAATGTTGTCAACCGGTGACACGTGTTATGCATACCTACATCTTTAGTCTTTTTGTAATACATAATATCAATTGTCATGCATAATAGAGTCAGTTTTTAGACATTAACATTTTCTCATTCTCGTAAAATTAATTTAGCTATTTATTACTCTAGATTATGATATTTTTAGATGTGATGTTCATAATTATACTAATAATATTTTTTTTTTTTTAAAAAGTTACGCTTGAAATTTTCTCATTATACTAGTTGTTATCAATAAAAAAAAAAATGCTCTAGACTCATTAAATTTGATTGCACTTAATGAGCAAAAGGCACTTTTATTATCATATATCACCAAGAAATTTTTATGCAGCACTTTTACTTTTCTCTTTAAAAAGCTCTTCAACTTTTTTTTGGGACAAAAAAGAATCATTTTATCCAATATAAATGCGTTCAATGTGCAAAAATCAATTTTAGTATAATATGCTAGATTTTTAAGGTCTTTCAAGAATTTAACAGAAAAGTTTTAACGAGTTTTCTAACTAAAATTACACTATTAATAATGTCTTTTAGTTTTTTTGTTTCACAAATTTAAAAAAAAAAAAAAAGATCAAAGCAGGTTTCTTCTCTCTTGATCGACAAGGCTGGCAAGTCATTTTTCCTTGATCTGGAAAAGTTGAATCTTTTCCCTTTAAGATAATAACAACTTTATAGTATGAATCTCCAATGGAAAATATTTGGAAGAAGAACTAAATGAACCACATGATTTATATCTCCATTGATGTAGATGAAAGTTATGTGTCTGAAAACTTTGAGCAAAATGCAAGACTCACACGATAACCTCCCAACTCATGTGATCCCACAACTTGCTTTAATTAGTAGAGAGTATCTTATCTAAATCCCAAATTTCTTTGTCATGCTCATGCTTGCTCATTCTACTCCTCATATTTCTCGGTTTCGACGGAAGTTCAAATTACAAGAGGAGGAGGGAGGTCGGAGGAGATGGCGATCGTGGAGGAGATGAGGAGGAGCGAATGCGTAGATATAGGTGCGGTTGAAGAGCTCCGCCGGCGAGTCAGGAGAAGGATTTTGAGCTGGATCGGTCCTTTGGATGGCAGTTATGTGGGGGTCAAGTCGTCGACCGGTTTTGGAAAGAAGAGTAGCCCTTCGCACGACTAGAGGAGCTCAACATAAACGCGCAAAAAGGAAGCTCTGAACACACGGGTGGTTTTGTACCGTGAGTTTTGGGTATAATTTAAGGCTGGCAAACACTCGAGTCCGAGCAATTATAACTCAGTAATTCTCCGATTTCTTAGTAGATTATTTGTTGTCCACTCTCTTCATTTCATATAGTAGGAACGGACACTCTTGTGTTCTTTGTTTTACCTCTCCGGCGATTACACATTAATTTAATTACAAGATTCAATGGTTTCTGCATTATTTTACAACATTGACATTGCTCAATCAATACCGAGGCCCGAAATCATATAGCCATGGAGTGGAGACGAGTTCTTAGCAAAACAAAAGCTGCAACGACCCGGGCCCAGCCCACTGTGTGATATTGTCCGCTTTGGACACTGAGTCCTCACGACTTTAAAAGTCGTCACACAGGTTAAGAGGCCCAAGCCATTATAAACTGGCTTTGGACTCCCCCCTAAGCGATGTGGGACAAAAGAAATGCCCTTAGCCTCACCCGCGTACTGCCGAGGCAATCTTAGGCAATCTTCCTTAAGGTACAGCGCCCTCGCTGTGGAAGTCGGCTCTGATACCATTTGTAACGACCCGGGCCCACTGTGTGATATTGTCCGCTTTGAACACTGAGTCCTCATGGCTTTAAAACGCGTCACATAGGTTAAGGGGCCCAAGCCATTATAAACTGGCCTTGGACTCCCCCCCTAAGCGATGTGGGACAAGAGAAATGCCCTTAGCCTCGCCCGCGTGCTGCCGAGGCAATCTTAGTCCGTACTGCCCCGGGTCTGGGTCGTCACAAAAGCTGTTCAGGAGGTGACTCATTGTAAGATCAGATTTGTTCCAGCATTCAAATCTTACAGTAATGTCATCATTTATCCTCCATCAAGATCCAGATTTGGCTTCACTGTTGTGCTTATACGTCTGCAAATAGGAGAGTTTTCTGGTGATGGAGTCGTCCTTCGTCTGGTGAAGGTACCAACAGACAAATTATGTACACTCCCATATGGACAAATGCCGTCATAGGCCGGATCTTGTAACGTAATTTCACTCCAATCAGGCAAACTTCTATATCAAGATGATCTGTAAGTAAATAAGATACATTTTCTTTCTCATTCTTTTAACTGCATTTGAGCTATCACGAGGCATGAGAGAATTAAAATTTCAGAGAGGTGAAAAAGAAGGAACAACAATTGCAGTCAAGTAAGGAACAGTACATTTTCATGACTATTCACTGCTAGAACTTCAGGAAATTTATAGAGTAATGACCTTCCTGTCTGGGAGATCTGTTTCACTTAAAATCCTAAGAACTGTTATACTAAAAAGTTCCACATGTATATACAAGAAGGTGGATTGCTTGTAGATTATAACGCACAATTTTCAATCAAAAAACATCATATAGGACAATGAAGAGGGATTCATCTCTTCCCACTCCCTTTCTATTTTGCTTACCTCTGGACTTGCAATTGCCCTTGTTCTTGTTCCTGTTTTCCACGCCAGGAAACCAAGCACTGCCCCAACCCCAAGGACCATTAACGAGCGCCAAACGACAGGCTGCCCATCCCTCTTCACATCATTGGTTTTTTGAGCTTTCAATGGGGCAGAATTGCGTCCTTCCCAGTCATGTTGCCCATCCCTCTTCACATCATTGGTTTTTGGAGCTTTCACTGGGGCAGAATTGTGTCCTTCCCAGTCATGTTGCCCATCCCTCTTCACATCATTGGTTTTTTGAGCTTTCACTGGGGCAGAATTGCGTCCTTCCCAGTCATACTCCAAAGACGATGTGTCTGCACTGACCAAATGCACAGCCGGTGCTGGAACACTGTTGGAAGATGCAGAGGAACTTCGATAGCGCACAACATCAAAAGGCCAGGTCCTCGGAACTTCCTGATCCCTATAACAGGAAGAGGCATGTGAAATGAAAGAAAATAGGGGGATAACATCAATTCAAGATATTTTAGTCATCTATCCGGAAAAGAGATGCTTTATAATTTAGTAAGTGATATGCTACTGTTGGTGATTTGCGGAAGCGTGTGTTTGATGTGTGTGCAAGTGTGTGTTTTATGTGTGAATTACCAAGAGAGCAAATGGACTAAGAACAAAGTGGGCAAGGACAAAATAAAAGAGAGTGGAAGCAAGGGAACAACAAAGGAACTTTTATTTATTGATTTGTAGTACAAAGTACAAAGGAAGGGGAGGAGCTTACCTTTTTGCTCTACATTTTCACGCTCCCCCCTTCCCTATTTATAGGAGTACTCCACCGCCATTCTCCACCGACTTAGTACTTCTAGGTGCTTCTCCATTTTCTTTATTTTCTATTCTTAACTTTACAACTTTTGTTGACTTGTTGACTTTTTCTTTTGTCTATTTGCTGTCCACGTAGCTTGCTGCTCACATCCAGAAAATTCTTCAGCCTTTGAGAGTCTTGCTTGCTTTTTGCCGGTTTGTTTTGGCCATCTTTTTCTCTAGTGTAGTCTAGAATTTTCTAAAAAATGGATCACTTTTTTTAACACTCCTCCTTGATCCATTTTTGAGATACTCCGAGCATACTTCTCAATGTCTTGAATTTTGCCGTTGGTAATGATTTAGTGAATATGTCCGCAATTTGGTTTTCAGTCTTGCAATATTTCAGCTCGATTTCTCCTTTATTTTGTGCCTCTCGTATGAAGTGATATTTGATATCTATATGTTTGGTTCTTCCATGAAATACTGGATTTTTTTTTTTTTGATATAGCAATTGCGGACTTATTGTCGCAAAGTATTGGGGTTGCTTCCATTTGTGCTTCTCCAATGTCTTCTAGAATTCTTCGTAGCCATATTGCATGACTAGTAGTTGTAGCAGCTGCGATGTATTCAGCTTCTGCAGTAGACTGTGCCACTGAGTCTTGTTTTTTAGACATCCATGAAAATATTCCAGAACCCAAAGTGAATGCATAGCCAGTGGTGCTCCTCCTGTCATCGGATGATCCTGCCCAATCGCTATCAGTATAACCGATCAACTTAGTTGTTGCGCTAGGTCGGTACCAAATACCATAATCAGTGGTTCCTCGTAAGTATCTTAGAATTCTCTTGGCTGCTCCAAAATGAATTTGGCTTGGACTCTGCATAAACCGTGATAGTAAACTTGTCGCGTACATAATATCTGGTCGTGTAGCAGTGAGATATAGCAGACTTCCAATTAAACTTCTAAAGAGGGAGGCATCAGCTTTTTCTGCTCCATCTTCCTTCAATAGCTTTTCATTTGTTATGAGCGGGGTTGAAATTGCTTTGCAATAGTTCATCTTGAATTTCTTTAGGAGGTTTTCAGTATATTTCTTTTGCGAGATGAAAATTCCTTCATCTTGATTGACTTCAATACCGAGGAAATAGTTCATCAAGCCCAAGTCCGTCATTTCAAATGTCTTCATCATTTCTTCTTTAAATTCTCGGATCATTGTCTCATTGTTTCCTGTATATATGAGATCATCTACATATAGAGTGACAATGAGAGTGTCGGACTTACCTTGGGTCTTGATGTAGAGTGTCGGCTCACTCATACTCCTCCTGAATCCTTGCTTGATGAAATACTCATCGATTCTACTATACCATGCACGTGGTGCTTGTTTTAACCCATATAGGGCCTTCTTAAGCTTTAAGACTTTTTCTTCTTGGCCTTTGAGGATAAAGCCTTCTGGTTGAGCTACATAAATTTCTTCTTGAAGATATCCATTTAAAAATGCCGACTTCACATCTAGTTGATGGATTTTCCATTCTTTTTGTGCCGCTAAAGCTATAAGTGCTCGAATAGTATCAAGGCGAGCGACGGGAGCAAAAGTTTCAGTATAGTCAATACCTGGTTGTTGCAAGTATCCTTTTGCCACAAGCCTTGCTTTATGCTTTTGGATTGTTCCATCCGCGTTGAGCTTCGTCTTGTAGACCCACTTGACTCCAATGATCTCTTTGTCTTTGGGTCGATCGACAAGCTCCCAAGTTTCATTTTCTCGATCATCTTGATCTCTTCCTCCATGGCTTTTATCCAAACTTCTTCTTTGGATGCTTGTTCGTAGTTTTCTGGTTCCAAAGTAGCAAAGTTGCATGTGTCGTAAATTCTTCTAAGGGCTTTTACCCTTAGTATTGGCGACTCTGGAGTAGATTCTTCTTGTGTTGCTCTTGGAGAGCTTGGTGGAGTTACATCGTGAGTGGTAGAATCTGGTACTTCTCCTTCTTCTTGTGACGTTGACTCCTCTTGAGTAGGTATGTCGGCAAGGTTATGTACTTCTTCTCGATCTTTTCGTCCTCCCAATTCCAGGCAGCATTTTCGTCGAACTCGACGTCTCGACTAATTATAAGTTTCTTAGTTCTTAGGTTGTAAATCCGATAGCCTTTTGATTGGTCACTGTAGCCAAGGAATATTCCTTTTCTGTCTTTTCATCTAGCTTACTCCTTTTTGAGCAGGGATGTGGACGTAGCAAATGCATCCAAACACTTTGAGATGCTTTGCTGAAGGCTTCCGTCCACTCCATGCTTCAACTGGTGTTTTGTTTTGAACTGCTTTAGTTGGACACGTATTTAATAGGTATACAGCAGTATAAACTGCTTCTGCCCAGAAAGTATTGGGAAGGCCTTTCTCCTTTAGCATGGACCTAGCCATCTCCATGACAGTTCTATTTTTTCTTTCAGCTACTCCATTTTGTTCTGGGGCGTAGCCAACAGTTAGTTGATGATGGACTCCTTCATCTTCACAAAATTTATTAAACTCCTTTGAATTGTATTCTGTGCCTCTGTCACTTCTTAGGACTTTGATTTTTTGGCCACTTTGATTTTCGACGTGGTTCTTGAATTTTCTGAAGATAGAGAAAACCTCAGATCTTTCTCGAAGAAAGTATACCCACGTCATTCTTGTGTAATCGTCAATGAATAGGATGAAATATTTATTTTGACTAGGTGTAGGTGTCCTCATCGGACCGCACACGTCCGTGTGGACAAGTTCCAATGGCTCCTTAGCTTTCCATGAAACTCCAGATGGGAAGGACTGTCTCTGTTGTTTTCCAAGCAGACAGCCTTCACAAACATCTGAAATTTCTGTGATGGCTGGAAAATCTCTCATCATATTTTTCTGATGGAGAATTTTTAGCCCAGCAAAATTGAAGTGGCCAAATCTTCGATGCCATAGCCATGAATCATCAAGTTGAGCTTTCATGGCTATATCTTTGACATATTTCCATTGAATAGGAAAATTGTTATTTTTCATTTTAACAGAGGCAATGATATTTTTATATTTATCATAGATAATGCAGGTATCTCTATTAAAATATAGAGAATACCCACTTTGTATCATTTGGCCCACGCTTAAGAGATTTTGTGCAAGACGAGGGACTAGATATACATTACGTATATATTTTGGGCCTTTATTTGTTTCCACGGCGATGGTGCCTTTTCCTTTGACATCTACTAATGCACCATTGCCCAACTTTACTTGGGATTTCACTGACTTATCAATATCGGTGAATATAGATTCGTCCCCTGTCATGTGATTGCTACACCCACTATCGATGTACCATGTTTCACTTTTATTGTCATTTGCCGCTTGGCCTGCGTAGAATGTATTTTCTTCACTTTCTTTTTTTTCTACATAGTTTGCTCGATTATTTGTTTTCGAGCGACAATCTTTTTCTACGTGGCCATATCTTTTACAAAAGCGGCATTGTTTTTTATTTTTAAACCAACAATCCTTCTCCAAATGATTTGTTTTCTTGCAAATACCACAAGATGGATAATTTTCCTTTTTTATAATTTCTCCTCCTCTTTTGTTTTTCCATGAGCTCCTTCCATCATTTTTAATTTGATGAGACCATATATTTACTTTAGACTGAAAGGCACTTTCAACTGAATCTTCATCTTGTGCCATTAATCTTTTCTCATATGCTTCTAGAGAGCCGATTAATTCACTTATTGATAGGGTCGTCAAGTCTTTAGTTCCTTCTATAGTTGTAACTATAGAGTTGTATTTTTTGGTAAGTGACACCAATATTTTCTCAACAACCCTTTGATCAGTTATCCCATCTCCATAGGCTCTCATTTGATTAACGAGTTCCTTTATTTTTCCACAATATTCTTGTACGGTCTCATAATTTTTCATTTTAGAGTTTTCAAAATCTCTTCTCAGAGTTTGAAGGCGAATAGTGCGTACCTTTTCCGATCCTTGAAATTCCTCTCGTAATGTATCCCAAGCCTCTTTTGCAGTCCTCGCTCCAATAATTCTTGGAAATACGGTTTCCGAGAGCGCTTGCTGGATAAAATATAGCGCCCTTGCATCCTTTTGTAGTTGATCTTTCGAAACACTTGCACCTTCTGGCGGAGCCTCGTAACCTTTTTCCACGATGTCCCATAAGTCTTGGGCCATCAAGAATGTAGTCATTTTTATGCTCCAAAAGTCATAGTTGTTCCCATCAAAAATGGGAATGGGAAATGATGATGAAGTAGGGTTGGCCATGGTTTAGTTAGTGGGTATTTGGAAAGGGTAATTTTAGGAATGGGTAGGTAGGACAAACGCCCGACACCAACCAAGGACGTGGCTCTGATACCACTGTTGGTGATTTGCGGAAGCGTGTGTTTGATGTGTGTGCAAGTGTGTGTTTTATGTGTGAATTACCAAGAGAGCAAATGGACTAAGAACAAAGTGGGCAAGGACAAAATAAAAGAGAGTGGAAGCAAGGGAACAACAAAGGAACTTTTATTTATTGATTTGTAGTACAAAGTACAAAGGAAGGGGAGGAGCTTACCTTTTTGCTCTACATTTTCACGCTCCCCCCTTCCCTATTTATAGGAGTACTCCACCGCCATTCTCCACCGACTTAGTACTTCTAGGTGCTTCTCCATTTTCTTTATTTTCTATTCTTAACTTTACAACTTTTGTTGACTTGTTGACTTTTTCTTTTGTCTATTTGCTGTCCACGTAGCTTGCTGCTCACATCCAGAAAATTCTTCAGCCTTTGAGAGTCTTGCTTGCTTTTTGCCGGTTTGTTTTGGCCATCTTTTTCTCTAGTGTAGTCTAGAATTTTCTAAAAAATGGATCACTTTTTTTAACAGCTACCTATCTTAAGTAAGAAGAAATGATCAGACTTACCCCTCAATGCATTTCTCCTTGCAACGACTAATAAAATCATCACTATATGTCTCGAATATG